>CAMZMU010000063.1:61061832-61661832 GCA_947311845.1 Poa pratensis | reverse complement strand
GTTGTGAATGGTGTTGATGGATATATGTGTCCACGACCATCGTGTCGTGGTTGTTTGTGCTCCGACCATCGTGTCGTGGAGATGCCGGCCGGAGATGCCGGCCGGAGTTGTGGATATTTTTTGTGAAATGCTTGTGCAGGTACCCCGTGAGGCCCTTGAGATTGCCGGAACGTCGATTAACTTCCGTTCCGGCAAATTCGGGTACTCCATATGTCCTATTTTTAGCAAAGGTCATGCCAAATTTTTCGTGAAATTTAGCATGACTTTGCTAAAAATAGGACATATGGGGTATTGCGGCTAATGCATGGGCCGGGGTATCTTAGTACTAAATTAAGTGATGCTTTTGTTATATTTGTTGTACTAACTTTTTTCCTCTTTTTCAATGCAGTGCAAACATGTCCTCCGAGGCCGGTCCTTCTAAGCACATGAGCGTCGAAGAACAAGCTAGAGAAAAGAACAAGCCGTTCTGGGAAGTGAATAACCCGGAGATGGAGGATGCGGAGGCCGCCGAACTGGCTCGTGACGGCGATGGTGACTTTCTGTTAGAGATGGAGGATGCGGAGGATGCGGAGGACACCGACGGAGATGGGGACGCAACCACCACCACCGAGGGCGGCGACCACACGGATGTCGGGGGTGGCGACCACACGGATGGCGGTGGTGGTGGTAACCCGACCGCTAAGAGGCATAAGAAGCAGAGGAAGGACCGGACACCGAATGCGGTGGCCCCCATCACAGACACGTTCACTAAGGTCTCCTTAAGTGGCCAACCACAGGAGCCTAGGAACATCGCAAAAGGGTACGGCATGCAACTAGGGTGCATCCTCCGGGAAACCGTGTCGATCAACACGTATGACCTCAGGAGCGCGGAGAATGAGGCTTTGCGCACACAACTCCTCAAGAAGCTTCACGAACGATACATTTTCCCGGATGATGGAAACAAAAAGGTGGACAACTTCGCCATCACGAAGATGAACACCGCCTTGACCAGCTGGAGAGGCCGGGTGAAGGCGAAGATTGAAAAGGGTCTTAGCTGGGAAGAGATCAGTGCCAAAGAGCCGTACATCGACATAGAAGAGTTCGAGGCATTGAAGTTGTCCTTGGCATCTCCGGAGGCTGAAAAATGGACCGAGTGGGGGAAGAAAATGCGGGCACTGAACTTAGGTAACCACCATTTGGGAAGCGGCGGTTACGCAGGAAAACAGCCCGTTTGGGACAAGGAGGATGCCGAGGTTGCGAGACTTGGGAAAGAGAACATGTGGCATAAAATCACGGACGAGCAAGTTAGGAACTTTGTTCGGTCCCGCTACTATCTGAAGCCGGGGACGGGGGAATTCGTTACCGACTATAAAGATGTGCTGGATTTCGAGAAAACGCTGGTAAGGAACTTAATTACCGCGGATATCTCAAAGTCCATTTGCGTTGATTTCTACATGGGTTCACGTTTATTTCCTTTGTCCGCAGGAGGCTGAGTTGAAGGCTGAGGCTGAGGCCGGCCCGTCGTCCCAGGAGGCTCAGGCCGGCCCGTGGGACACGACTTTCAACCGGGCGATGAACGTTTTCAAGGGGAGGGACAAGTCAAAGCCGCCGACGTCAGCTGGCCGTGTGACCGGCTTTGGTACGTCGATGAAGTTCATCGAGTACTACAGCACGGACACCGACAAGAAAAAGGAGAGGAGGAAGCCGGCTAAAGATAGAGCCGAGGTTCTCGAGCTAAGGAAGAAGCTGGAGACACTAGAGAAAGAAAAGGTGGACTCTACCATGGTGGACAAGCTAGTGGCCGAGAAGGTGAACGAGCAGCTCCGGACGTTGTTACCCCCTGGGTTGATGGAGGGGTTAGCTGCCTGGAACGCGAGAGGTCAACAGGGGCCGATACACGTGCCCAGCTTCGCCGGCAGCACCTCCAGCAATAACGTGTCGCCGGTCCTGGTGACCCCACCGGTGCTCCCTGTCGTGGATCAACATACACCAAGGCCGGAGAATAATGATAATGCGCACGAGCGGCCGGAGAATGATAGGCCGGCCGCCGGCACCGGCGCCCTTGTCTCGACATTAGCCGAGCTCGACGCCATCACCAAGGTAACTAATTAGTTAGTCCGCGACATCTTCTATGACTATATATGCCTTTGATGACTGCCATATCTCATGCATGGTGCCCAACATGTGTTGACTCCCAGGACATGCCTTGCATACTCCTGCATAGGGTGGGGGTCGGCGGCGAGTTGAAGGAAGTCGCAACGGCCAAGATCATACAACCTTTGACCCGCGATATGCACAACACCCGAATGAGCGAGGTCGTGATGAAAGTCAATGTGAGCGAGGTACTGCCTGAGTTCCATGACATCGACCCCCCCACGCAACCTCCGGGAGCCGAGAAACACATGAAGCTTGGCGAATGCGGGAAGTGGATGATGGAATGGCCGAAGACCCAGATTCGTCTTGGGGATGTTCTTCATGGGGTCAGGCGCACCGGCGGCGCCACCTCGAGGCCCCGGCCCCAGGTCGTTCGGCCCCCGTCGAGGCGGCCACAAAAAGCTGTTGCGGATGAACCGGCGCCACAAGCAGCCGTCGCCACCACCCAGAAGGAACCGCCGGTCGCCGCCACCACCACCCAGAAGCTACCGCCGGTCGCCGCCACCACCGGCCGGAAGCTACCGCCGGTCGTCGCCGCCACCAACCGCCACAAACAGTTGTTGGGAACATCTTCACCGCAACCGTCCAAGGTTAGTTCTGACTTTCCGAATTCCCCGACTTTCCGACTTTCCCGACTAACGGATGTGCTATTGTTTATGTTTAGGACAAAGCCGTTGCACCTCAACTTGGTGGCAACGACGACAATGAGGAGGAGGAGAATGATGTCAACGTCGATGACTACATCAACACTGGCGCCTGCATGGATGGTATGTACATGCCTCTTGTGGATGAAGAACCCTTCCGCGACCACCGCGGTCAACCTGCTCGTCCCACTTCATGCACACAACGCCTGGCCTTCACCGACACGCCTCCGGATGCCGGCGATCATCAAGCTCAACCGGGTAACATTTTCAGCCCTAACACACTGAAAGAAACTGTTAAAGCGGGGTTCACTTCACCCCCACAATCCACAGAGATGAAGAACAAGAAGCACAGGAAGAGAAAAGGATCCTCCACCTCTGCGAGCCAGCCAGCTCCTAAGATCCGGGGTCTTGAAGACACGATTCCACCCCGTGCGGATGGCTTCCCCCGAGTTCATGAAGCTGGTAAACCTATCTTGTCTGGGGACTTGCTCCGCCTTGCAGAAGGACCCATGATTGCCTTGCAGGAATCTATCTTGCATCTAGAGGAGCTCCTTCTTAAAGACAAGCAGCCGAGTTACCCGGCGTTCGCGGTCAAGGTGCCAAACGAGCTGGTGGACTTCGTCCAGGAAGACCCCGCGGATGTGTTCTTCATAGCGTACGAGGACATCTTCAAACTCTTTCACACTCAACGGCTGGACTATAACATGGTCCGCCTATATGCGCTCGATATGGCGATGAAGATCAGGAGAGATGATACCCCGTACGTCGCGATAGTGGATCCCTACTACATGCGCGACAGCCATCTAGTGGAAGGATCAAAGACACGGGAAACGGCCACGGAGTACCTCGTAAGGGTCATGCTGGCCAACAAGAGGAAGAACGCCCTTCTTCTGCCTTTCTTTTTCGAGTAAGTACACATCGCTCGCCACCGTCGGATCTTATGCCTTCTTGTACATTTCTTCCATCGCTGATCCTTTGTCCAACATTCTGTTTCAATTGTGTTGAGCAGGGACAAGTACTGCGCACTCATCTACGTATCCCCGAGGTGGTCCATTGCCACTTATTTGGACTCGGGGAATAAATCCACGCCGAGACGATACACCAGAATAAAGGGTGTTCTCGATGACGCTCTCGAGGCCTATGCCCAAAAGGGCGGCCCCTTCCATAAGAAGTCGGAATTCTTCACGGATGACAACACACACAAGTTCCAGCATGGGACCGGCTTCCATTGCATCAAGCAACTGGATGGCAGCGTGAAGGAGGCCTACTACGCCCTCCATCACCTTAAAGCGATTGTCCGGGATTTCGAGAAAATGAAGATTCCATCTGGTCTCGCAGAATACACCAAAATGGCGGATTCTCTCACCGATGCTGATTACAGAACAGACTTCCATCGCATCCGGCTGCAGTTGTCAACGATCATCCTCGACGATGTCATTCACAAATCAGGGTCCTACCACTACCCCAGAGGTATTATAGAAGTGCATGTGTAGGGTTATATATTATATATATGCTATGCTATGAAACCCAAATAGGATAGCCATATGATTTCCAACCATGACAATTGATTGATTGTCTTGCCTCTCTACTTAGATGAATAAATTATACTCTATTTATATCACTAACCAATATATATCCCAATCCATCTTCAGGGTTGTGTCAGAGGGATATCGAAGAACGACTAGAGGCACAGAATGACACCAGGGAGTGGAAGACGAAAGAAGGCTATCAACCGTTCCCGGCGCCGCTCAAGAAGAGGACTCCATGATCATGCATGCTCCCGCGCGCTCTTGCTCACCATCATCGCCGATGTGTACTACATTTGATCATAGTTAGGCGGCGAACACTTGATTTGTAATGTGTAGTGTGAAATGATGAAACATTCGGCACTTTTGTGACTATGTGTATATATGTATCTCGATCGGGCACTAAGTAATATGTGTGATGACATATTGATTAATGTGTTTGTCTGTTTATATACCTGTCAAATATACCTGTATTTCTGTATAAACCTGTATAAATCCTGTATATACCTGTATTTGTACAGCAAAACGAAAAAATACCGGTATTTCTGTTTCATATTTCTGTGGCGCACGCTTTTTTTTTTGTGGCGCACCACTTTCTGTGGCGCACGGAACAGTGCGCCACAGAATTCCTCTGTATAGGGTGCTGCCGACCTCTTTCTGTGGCGCACCGCGCTGGGTGCGCCACAGAAAGTTGCACGCCCTGGGTGCGCACAGAAATAATTTTTGTGGCGAGAATTCTGTGGCGCACCCAGAAATCCTCTAGGTGCGCCACAGAAAGTAAAAACCGTGCGCCACAGAAAGGCCTTTCTGTGGTAGTGAGATTTGTGGGAAAAGGTGGGAGATAAAACCCGTCCAATACACTAGAAACAAACGATGGTTTGAAATGTGTGTGAATTTCAGGGTTTGACCGTGATAATCCCCACCAATCCCAAAAAAACTCTAGAAACAAACAAGGCCTTAGGAGGTGCTCCGTGGCAAACTGAGTAAGTGCAGCTGCATCGTTGGATCCCTCTTACAGGCTACAAATGTAATCACTGAAGGAAAGTCAATCAGGTATGAGCTGACTGCACTGGTATTTGGGTGGAGGCATTCAAAGATATGCTCTGAATACAAGGTGTGCATAACATATAGCTTTATACAGTTTGTCTGTATATACATAATACAAATTGGCTTGTACAGTATCCACATATTTGTGAACTTGAACATATAAATGTAATTAATGAATGCATATACATTGCTATCTACATCATAAGTATAATGTAATTCAGAGAGGCTTATATAAATGCCACTTCTTTTATGAATCTGAACAATAAAAAGTACTCCCTCCGTATCAAAATATAAGTCTTTCCACCAACTTTCCACACACATGTATCTAGACATATTTTAGTGCAAGATTCATGTGAACCTTGCACTAATGAATCTTGCACTAAAATATGTCTAGATACATGTGTGTGGAAAGTTGGTGGAAAGACTTATATTTTGATACAGATGGAGTAACTAATAATTCACAGATTGGTATTTGCATCATAAACGTAATGTATCAGTAATCTGTGTTGTATCATCATGTTGCAGTGATAAATATAGTATATCGGTATCATACTTGTGCTATTCTTTGTCTTGGATGGGAATGAAATACTTGCTCTCCATTATGTCCATGCAACTACATTCTAGCCTTTCCCACCATTCATATGATCCGCAAATCCTTTTAAGTCTGCCGCAATCATATATTTGATCCAAAGGAATCGTTCTCGGATTCGGGCAGTCCTCCACCCTAATACTTTCAAGACAAGGAAAGTCTCTTGGATTGCATGAATTAATACCAGCATTTACAGAATATCATGTACATGAATGTAGTACCACCGATGTACATATGCTATGGCATCACATATGCAAGTTCGAACCAACTTCAGATGAGATCTCTTATCCTTGTGAAGACAGAAACAAGCAGCCCACATGTACATAAGCCATTTAACATGTGGTTCTGTCATATTGGAATGAAGTATTTGCTCTCCAGATGTTCCAGCTCCATCCCGTTTTCCCACTGAAGTTTCTTCCACCAATCAAACGAACCGCATATTTGCTTTAATTTCCCATTTTTATGCATGCTCCTCAGCTGGATGCTTCTCAGATTTGGGCATTCCTCCACTCGAAGGGTCTCAAGACAAGGGAATTCTCTTCGTTTACAAATACTCCTCAGCTTCTTAAGTTCTGTCAATACAATCATTCGCAACTTTGGGAAGTCACTGTGCCCTGCATAATTGCACTCATTCCCTGAAGTTTCTACCATAGCATGATCTTCTTGTATATCGGAAGCATCATCATGCATTTTCATTTGCGCTCTTGCTCCATACTGCTCCTCATAGCCCTCATCTTCAACAATATCAATCATCTCATCACAGTGAGATATAACAAGCCTCTCAAGCAGTTGAAGTCTTCGGACCCATGTGATGCTCAACAACTTGGGGCACTTCGATATTATCAATTTGCGGATGTACTGAAAATTATGGGGCATTGGTGCCACAAAGACATTTTCCAACAAGGGAAGAACCGAGAGAGTCAGGAACTGCAGGTGGGAAGTTGTAAGCTCAGCATCAGCAACCACTGTATTCAGGTTATAGCATGATTCAACATACAGCTCCTCAAGGTGCTCCATGTGGTTGAGGTCAGAGATCTTTATTGATTGCATCTCTGCACAATACTTTAAGTTTAGGCGATGTGTTGACTTTGTCAAAGGACGAGGCATGTTCAATTTCTTTAGTACATCCTCTGCATAAATAGTGATTCCGAGGAACAATAGTTCCCTAAGGGAATCCAGATTCAGGTCATCTACATCACGGATCCCATAGTGGCTGCGGAAGAGATTGAGCACTCTCAACTTGTGCAACTTTGAGCAGTTGTTCAGGGTATCTTCGAGTGCAACTGTCACACTCAAATCCAAATGCCTCAACTCTTTCAGTAACCATAGGCGCTCAGGTAATCTCACAATCTGTGTGTGAGACAGATTCAGATGCTCGAGTGCAACCAATGCATCACATTCTGGAAGTGATGTTATTGCAGTATGAGAAAGATCGAGCACTTTCAAGGACGACATAGTTCTGAAAAATCGATCGCTCATCTTGTTCAAATTTGGGTTGTTCTGGATCAACAATGTGGTAACGCTTTTGCATTTGGGCGCGAAAGGAAGCTCGGTGATGTTATTAGACATCATGGAGATCCTTGTAGCTTCTTTCCATTCTCCAGATGAAGGAGCAGTATCCAACGCCATCCCTGGTTGAGCAAGAAACTTTGTACCGGACTTGTTAACCAACCAAAGACCCAGATGCCTGATTATGTGGTGCATTTTTACCTTTGATGACAATGATCCACTGACCTGCAACAAGCAGGCTGAAATAAGACTGCGAATTATCTGATAACCCTTTTCACGATCATTTAATAGAAAACCCTCAGCTAACCAATAATCAACAAGTTGCTCTTTACTAACTGATCCATATTCTGGAAACAAAGTGCAGTATAGGAAACATTGTTGTTGAGTGGGTGAGAGCCTGTCGAAACTGTATTTTAACCGACCAAACATTTCATTCACTCCATTAATATTGTCCATATTGGTAGCGATTGCATCTGCAGCAGACTTCCACTCTCCCTCTTCCAAGTCTGCTACAGCAGTCCCAATGACATTGAGTGCAAGTGGTAGACCTCCACAACTTTTGGCAATTGCCATGGCATGCTTTCTAATAAGATTGTGGGAACCTGATTCAACTGCTGCACTCGCGTTCTTGCTCAGCTTGCTCAAGAATAGTTCCCATGAAGCATCATCATCCAAAATCTGCATCTCAATCAAGCTCCTATGTGCATTCATCTGGAAGCATACTTCTCGGTAACGTGCTGTGAGGATCAGCTTGCTCTGGCTGTTGGTATCTGGAGTTGGGATACCAACATCCTCCAGTTGGAATTTCTTCCTTACATCATCAAGCAGGACTACAAATCTTTTCCTTTTCAGTGCCTTTACCAAGAATTTGGCCCGTTGGGCAACTGACTCTTCATCATTCCATGGCAAGTTGAGTCTTTCGGAGATAGTCTGCTGTATCTCCACTGTGTTCAGTGTCTCTGAATTGGATACTTCAATAAAGATAACAACCTGCAAGCAAGATAAAGGAGAAATGGCAACATGAATTACAGTTGGAGGATAATCTAAAATTATGGCCAAAAGTATAACCTAACAAATAGAAATGACGAGATAGTAGTGGAGAAGCATGTGCCAAAAAAGAGATACAAGTATGTTAAAGAAAACTAACGGGTTACCTAGTGCCATCGTTATGTGTCCATTCTTGTTCACATTGTGAGATGATACTTACACCTATTTTTCTTTTTTGTCCTTGGACGGTTGTAAAAGCCTGCTTATTAAGAAATTGTTTGGGGATATGATAACATTGCAGGGGAGATACTTTGATTGTTTTTATTCAAATATGTCAGAGGTACTCTATTTAAATTGTAGTAACTTCAGAAATATGCATGTGCAAGGGGCAGCCGGGTAAGGTAGGAAGCATTCTGAGCTCGCGACTCTGATATCAGAGGATATATATATATGCTTATCCAAATTTCTGGGTAAGAAGAACACAGTTAAGCATCTAGGTTCTGGCTTTTTTGGAATTTGCTTATTTTGATGCATAAGTTCAATGTTTTCGTAACATGCGTTCAACTTTAACCTACTGTGAAAATCATCTTCCTTTATGCACGTTAACAAAGGATCAACACTACCTGATGTCTTGAAAGGACCCATATTATTTTCAACAAATTCATAGTTAGAAAAATAAAAATAATGTGAAATATGTGATATCCATAACATGAAAATGCAGTATTCTTATGACTGATCTGATGAACATACATGATTAGTGATATCTTTTTAAATTTCGACATTTTCCCCGAAAAAAATATGCCACAACTCTCTGCATATCATCAACATTTTGACTTAATGATTAGGTTTCTGGCAGTTGGTTGAATTTTTTTTTGAGTAAAGGCACACACTTCTGGAAAAAAGCTAGATTTTTACAGTTGAAGTCTATCACTAACTATATGAAAGAAGGAACCTTTCACGAGCGGAGAGCGATCGACGCACTGTTCCTGCTACAGTAGGTACTGTTCCAGCAACAGTACAGAACAGTGCTACAATCCACACCGTTCTCCGCCGATCGGACGGTCCACAGAGCACACCGTGATGTTTTTGCAAACAAACCCCTCTCAAAACCAGATATCAAACCCGCAGTCCACTAAATCGCGAAGTGACGGACCGATTCGGTAATTACGAAAAACATCGGACTAAATTGCAAACAACACCACACATCTTCTCCCTCCTTATTCTTCTCCCGCGACGCCGAAGTCGCCACCGCCGCCGACGCTAACCGCCGCCGCTGTGCTCCTCCCCGGGCAAATCCATGGACACGGCGAGCTCCGGCGTCGCTTCCTCTACCTTCTCGCTGTGTATCCGCTGCTGGGACGACGCACGGGCGGCGGAATCATCCCCGCCGTGCTCCTCCTTCGGCCGCCGCGCGCCATGGAGGCCATGGGCGACCTCCCACGCGCTCCCGACGCCGGCACGGGCCCGCCAGCTCCACTTCTCGCCGCGGCCGCGGCCAAGCCCAAGGCGCAACGGTGCCTAGGATTGGCGCCGCCACCGAGGCTCGCGGCCGCCGCTTCTCCCGTCGTCCCCTCTCCCCTGCGCCGCCAATGGGCTCGCCGCCGCCGCCGCCGCGTACATCTCCTCGCTCCCAGCCACCGTCCCCTGCGCCCCCGCCGCCAATCGCAAGCAGAAGAGGCCGCCCCGCGCCCCATCCGCGCCGGCACCGGGGAAGCGACCAGGGGTGAAGAAGAAGCTCCCCCGGCACCCGCGTCTCCACTTACAGCACCGGCAGCCTCCATGGAGCCCGAGGCGAGCTCGCCTGCTCCCGTGGCTGGAACCCTCGACGGCATCACTCGCGGCGGTGCGCCCTGCTTCTCCAATTTAAGGAAATCTTAGGTGCATATCATGGAGCAGAGGATGAAATTGATCGAGCAGCAGAGTGCATTCCTCCAGGAGCAAATCAACCAGGTAATTTCGAATGGAAAAGCTCCTCTTTATGCTGCTTGATTGAGCACACTTCTGTTTGTTGATCATCTTGATTTCATTTGGGCATGTGTTGTTAATCAAGTCAGTCGGCTGCCTCGCCCGAGGAGTACTCGAGGGCTAACAAGGAGTTCCACAAGCTGGAGAGCACCTTCGAATTGATTAAGGAGCTGCAGTCAAAGCAGAAGGTGATAATCAGGTGAAGCTGCTGTTCGCTGGCGCAGGGGACGGCGTGGTGTTCGGCCTTCTCCGGCCGGGCCGCCGCTGTTCGCTGGCGCCGTCGCGACCTCAAGGCCGGCCGCCGCTGCTCGCCGGCATCGTCGCGACCTCAAAGCCGGCCGTGCTGCTGCCACCGGCGGTCTTCCACGACCACGACCACGATCTGGACCTGCTCCTCCTCCCCCCACAGGCCGTCCTCAACTTCCGCTCCTCACAGGTGAGACCAGTTTTTTCGATCTGGGCGTGCATCTCTTCTTTTGGAAATAATATTTCATCTCTATCCGTAGCTATGCACTGAGATGGTATTCCAAGCTGGACAATCTCATCTGGATTGCATTTCTTTGCTGAAAGATCACATCTCCAAGCCTTTCTTCATGGAGTTAATTATTCTAGCTGCCTGTACGCCTGGTCCATATGGATGAGCAGGAATGACTATATTTTCAAAGGCATTAAACTGAACCTCTGTCGGAGCAGAGCTCTTTTTAAGGCTGAGCTCAAATGGCTAAAATACAGAGCTAGGAAAAGCTATGTTCATTTCTCAGATTGGGTAGACAATTTCCATCAGACTAGATTTTCCTCTCTTGAGTACAATATTCTTTTTTCCAATATAGTTGTTTTTCCCATCCACAATATTTATCGTCTAAAGCATCTTCCGCAGGAGAGCTTGAAATAATAATTAACTGAAGGACTTGATCTTTGCAGCAAGACACTTTAAAAGGGTTCATTCCTCTGGATACCTGTGAGTTACATATTGATCAGTGTTTTACGCATGAACTTGATCTGCATTATGTACTTTTTCTTCTGTGATAGTCCTTTTAAAAGGAAATGTAAGGTTGATGCGATGAACTATCTGTCATCTCCTTGACACATTCAGTATATTCATAAATTTGCATGTACTAGCATAATATTAATGGTGCAAACGAATAATGCTAGCTTATTGTTTGGCCACTCTGCATTTTAATGTTATATGTATGTTCTGAGACTTCCTCGGTTAAGTCATCTCCATTTTTGGATAATCTACAGCCTTGCTAATGGACGAGTTGCCCCCACATAGTCCAGTTAGATTTTGTACGGATATACATTCTTCCATCTCTTTATGTCGTACTGCTGTGTGTTCCTTTTCTGTACTGACTTGCTGTGGAAGATTTCTTTTTTATGAGAATATGGAGCACATAATCAAATCATAAATCATGACGATACTTTGTCATTTATAGAGTTTTTTCTGAAGTGTTCAGTTTGTTGGCGCTATCTGTATAGTTAATTGGCATACATATATGGAGCAATCTTCAGTAAATTTTATGTTTTTGTTCCAGGGCTGTATTCTGGGCTCTGTTTGGAGCTATATACTGTGCTTTGGAATGCCTGAAGTCTATCGTGTTCTTTTTGAGGCGTTCGGCATGGACCCTGAAGAAGAAGACTGTCAACCAAAACTGCTGCGTCAACTAGAAAATGTTGACTATGTTTCAGTGGAGTTTGATAAGAGACAACTAACGTGGCAAGATGTTGCTGCCTATCGGGTATTGACCCTTTTTATATTTTTGGCTCAAACCTTAACCAATGCTTCTCTAAAGATGAACCTGCATACAATAAACTTGGTACACAAACAATGATTTTTTCTGAGTTTGAGCTTTAGTACACAGACAATTATTATTTGAAAGATGAACCTGCTCATCACTCTGCTGCTATGTTCTGAAAAATAAGGTATCTATTCGTTCAACCATTTCATTATTTTCAAGTCTGCAGATTCATTTACTTACCCTTTTGGCCTGATTGATTGGTAAGTTTCAATGGATCTTTTTGAAGTACTAGCGTATGCTAAGCAAAGAGTGGGAAGTAACTACACATCAAGATGTGAAATATGCTTATTACATTTTACATAGCTTTGAGCAATTTAAGAAGGTCATGCAGTTCAGTGTAGCTACATTTTACATGACTTCACCCGATACTTTACATGTAGCTCTTCTCATGCTCAGTTCTATCATTGGCCTCAATTATTTGTTCCTTTCAGTGAATATAGAACGATAGCAGAATGGTCTCTACTATATATGCTTTATTAAATTAGTACACACAGTCTTATAATGAACTGGAAGCATCTCAAATTGCAGGACTATATTTGAGCAAAACGTTCAGTGACATTCCAAGTTGTAAGCTGCTGCTCTTTACTCTTGATAGTTGAGGTTTACTTAAATTATCCTTCCCTATTCTTCATTGGAAATTTTCATGACTTACTGTATATAATTTACCTAAAATAAGCTTCCCTAATTCCTCATTGGAAATTTTCATGACTTACTATATATAATTTTCACTAAGGTCGCGGCGTGCCGCCGCGCCGAATTCAACTAGTAACATTAAAAAAAATGAAAGGGTTGTATTTCTAATATTAAGTCAAAACTACAGGACAGAATCACAGAATTAGTACTCAAATGCATATATTAACTTTTGCTACTATGTTTTAAGTTTCTCGTAGGACTGTACAAAAATTACAATCTGGTAATGGCTGACAAATATCCTATCACAGTTACGCACCTGGTAATGGCTGCCCCATTCCTTGAGTTTATTGTTGAAGGTGTTCAGGAGTGTTGTCTTCCCGACACCCCTGGGCCCCAAACTCCAATGATGCCAACATTGCTGCTGTCGAAAAAGTCCCGGAGATCGTTCAACACAGGCTTGATTCCAAAGGCTTTTATGCTTGGCCGCTCCTCGACCAAGTCTGGCTGAGGCTTGTATCCAAATACCTCAAATTGCTCCCCTTCTTTGATAAGCCTACCAAGATCCTCCAGGTGTTCAAGAACACGCTTTCCAAGACGATACCGTTTTCCAAGGCTTAGAGAACCGCAGAAGCAAGAGTATTGCCTGAGTTGATCACACTCTTGGCTAATAGTATTATCTAGGCCGGTGACTCCATTGACCCTAATCAACCATAAATCCACTTGAGGATCGCACTCATTGAGCTGGTTGGTCTCGAGCCTAACTTTTTCTTGAACCTTCTTCTGAACAGCTCGTAGGTCTTCAATGGATTCTGTAAGGGCTCTTCGATTGCGCTTGATGCAAATGAAAGAAGAGAACTGTCTTGCAGTAAGTGCTGGTAACCCTGTGCTATTGATGAAGCCACACACAGGCTGCAGAGCTCCAGAAATGATGCTAGGATCAGCCATGGTGGTGTTTTGCAAGGAATTATGTGGATTGTATGGATATCAGGATATGGCTCAATAGTTCAAGCAACAAGAGAGAACAAGATGATCTGCAGCATTATCTAAAACTCCCGTTGCTTGCAAAAAAGGAGCACTCTGTACAAGAAAATTGTAGGCTTGCTTTTCAAGACTGCTAAGCTATGACAGGGTGTACCGTGGAAAAAGAGCCTCTGGTGCAGCTTCCTGCAATATACACAGTGGCTTGGACCGGAACAGACAAGACTACCAGAGCACAAGGCTTTCGTGGAAGGTGCATGATAGACACTTTGTCAACTAAATATCAAAGTATTATACACTATTTTATATCACAATGTATTTTATATCGTTGATTCCCTGTTTTCATTAGTCATATACATTGGCTTATCATTCATATTCGCCAGCTATGATTGCAAGACGGCAAGTATTGCCAAAAAAATAATCACCCTCTTTAATTGATCAGTTGGTATTGTTCCTAGTACTAGCCGACTAGATGTAGTTGCTTAGTGAGAAAGTTACACGTTTTTTTCTTTTCTTCATAAC
This sequence comes from Poa pratensis, assembly GCA_947311845.1. Taxonomy (NCBI): domain Eukaryota; kingdom Viridiplantae; phylum Streptophyta; class Magnoliopsida; order Poales; family Poaceae; genus Poa; species Poa pratensis. The sequence goes on along the minus strand of CAMZMU010000063.1, from coordinate 61,647,503 downwards.
AGTACTCAAATTTGACTTGCCTAGAGCAATATATTAATTATAAGCAATTCGTTTCTAATACACTAGTGAAAACTGTCCCTAACCTCACTTCATAGTTGAACATTCTACCATTCTCTTATGCTCCTTTTATTGTATCCTAGCCAGGGTGTAAGGATGTCTCCAACGGGGCGACCCATCGAGTCCGCGCGAGCCAAATACACGGTCCAACGGGGCGACCCATCCGGACCGCGGTCCGTTTTTTGGTCCGCCGCGACCCATTCCTGGCCCAAATTTGGGCCAGGTTTGCGTCGGCGCGGACGCGCTGTGGACTGACCGCGTGTCCGCGTGCTCACGCGTGGCGTCCTCCCCAGGCCCACATGGCAGTGACACGGGGACGGTCAGCCTCCCCTGGCCCAGTCCTTTTTAATGCCAGGGGATAGGGACGGCCAGCCCCCACACACCCCCACTCCACTGCCTCACTATCGTTCCCTCTCCGGCGACCAAAACCTAGCCGCAATGCCGCTCCGATGGCCAGGGTTCGGCAAGGCCAAGAACGACGGCGAGGCCGGGTCGTCATCTGGCCGCCGCCGCCGCTACCGCGCTCCCTCCCCGACGCCATCGTCTTCCCCGGAGCCGGAGCCGCTACCCGCCGTCTTCGAGCTCGCGCCGCCGGGCGCCGAGATTGCGTGGTGCGACCGCGTCTACGTGCGCAAGGAGGACTGCCACTGGTACTGGGACCACGCAGTCCCGTTGCCGTGGCCAGATGTCAAGCTCCCCGAGCATTGGCATCTGAACCCGCAGAGCATCCCGGTGCCCCCGATGCCGACGAGCAAGCGGGAACGGGATCTGGAGGTTGAGCGCCGCCGCTCGCGCCTCCCGGCCTCCCTCCTCAACGACCCGCCTATGCGGCTAGGTCCCCGAACTGGGATGCCTGGTTCAGCGGCGAGCACAGCCTGCAGCGGCAGGCCCTGTACACGCGGCCACCGATGCCGCCAGCTGGCCGTTGGTCACCGCCGCCGCACACGCGGCGGAGGGACGCCCCACCAGTGCCAAGAGGCACACGCGGCGGAGGAGCGCTGCGGATTGGGTCGCCGCCGCCGCCGCCACAACGCGTGAAGACGGAGGTCGACATGGACGACGACGAGGCGCTCGAGGCTGCGAAGGAGGCCTCGCGCAAGCAGATGGCCGAGGACGATGCCAAGCGCTGGACTATTATCCTCGCCGACGTCGCCCGGGAGCAGGAGGCGGCCCTGCAGGCGCAGCATGCGGAGGTCCTGGAGGAACCACAGCCATGGTGGCAGGCCATGGACGTGGGCCTGCCACCGGCGCCTCCGCTACCAGAAGGCCTGCTAGGGCAGCGCTGGGTCTTCAATGGCGGCGACTGGGAGGTCCCAGAGCAGGCGCAGGAGCAGGTGCAGGAGCAGCCGCCCACGCCGCTGGCCGTCGCCCCACCACCGGCGCACCTCTGGAAGCAGCCGGACTATGTCATCCTCGATGGGGATGACGAAGAGGAGTAGAAGCCCGCGAAGGGCAAATTTTCTAGTTTTTATATATTTTTGTTTTTAAAAATATTATGTAAAAATGCCGTTTGTGGCCCACCCCTATATATGACTACAAAAGGCCCATATATGGCCTGTTTAGCTAAAAAAAAAATCTGGGCGGACTCAATGCGTCGGGCCGTTGGGCGCACTGCCACCAACGGTGGACAGGGACGGACTAGGCCTATCCGTTTGCCGACGCAAACGGACCAAACGCGGACCAAACGCGCGTCCGTTTGCGTCGGCCCGTTGGAGTCATCCTAAAAACGTGCGGCAATGAGGTCCATATGGAAGTTCCTGAACTACCTGCCAGGAGATAATGATAGAGACTGTTGATACAGATACAGATCATTAGGTGTATTCATTGGTAAATGTACCTTGGTTTGTATCTTCTAGAAGGTATGTACGAAGTATCGTCTGATTCAGATACACATAATCTAATCATTATTGCGTACCTTCTGTAATGGATAACCCAGTCAAAGTCGGAATCTAGCTTCTTGCCGTTCATATTTTGATTTCCACCTTACATCACTAAGTAATTTTTAGTCTCTGACAAACCTGTCCCTGCTAACGGTGTCCTGGATGGCAGTGCTGCTGATAAGTCAGAGGCATACGCTACTGTATGTTCTTGTACCGGTTCAACAGCTCTAATCCGTGGTTGGGTTCTCACCTGGATATGCGATATTTAAGCTGTTTTTTTATTGGAATCTGGTGGTTGAGCTTGAGGGTAGGATAGTTTGACTTTGCCCTGCGGCTAAGAGTTGAAAATTTGGAGGTGGATGATGATAAATTTGCGAGTGAAATGCACCTACGGCCCATATACTCGCCGGCGATGTCTAACTTGGTCCTTGAACTCTGTCATTGCGCTAAAACAGTCCACGAACTTGCGATGGACGACCACGTACGGTCCAAACGACGATAGGCACCGTACAACGGTGATGTGGCCGTATATTGGGCCCATATTTTTGTTCCCCATCCGCTGAAATCCCTAAGGCTATGTTTGTTTCTAGAGTTTTTTTAGTGATTGGTGGGGATAATCCTCTAGTGTATTGGGTGAAACTCCAAACTTCACCCAATCCGCTAGGAGATTGGTGAGGATAATCCACTAGGTAGGGGTAGTGTATTGAATCCCCTAGGGGATTGAGAAAAATGAACTAGAGTTCGGAGATTTGTGGGGGAAAGGTGGAGATAAAACCTGTCCAATACTCTAGAAACAAACGATGTTTTGGTATATGTGGTGATTTGGGGGTTTGACCGGGATAATCCCCACCAATACCTAAAAAAACTCTAGAAACAAACATAGCCTAATCGAGCTCCTCTTCGTTCCCCAATTAAAATCAGATAGAGCTCCGTCGGCGTTGCGAAACTCTACGGACGGCGGGTGCGGGAGGTCGGCGTCTCCCTTCCCCTCCCACCTCTCCCTCATGTCCGACAATGGCGGAAGCTCGTCGGCATGTACGCAGCGTCGCCCCATCCGCCTCGCGCGGTTGCCCACGGCCTCGCAACAGCCGGCAACTGCTTCATGCTGCCCAGGAGTCCCGCCACGCTCTACGAGCACCACCGGCACCGCCAGGGCTTCAACTTCTGCAACGTCAATGTTGCCGACCGGCGAGGCTGTAGGTGCTCTGAATTGCACTAGCAGCTCCTGTGAAGCTAATTGTGTGTGTGCTGAAACTGATGAGACGTAGAGAGTTTTGGTGAAGATTGTTGTGTCTCTGTAACCTGTGTAATGTGAGGTAAAATGAGTGACTATATGCTTTGTAATGTGCTGGTTGTAACCGACCCAGCAAATTGTATCTCTGCCATGTAATTTGTTATGAAAAGTACCCATATAAGAAATATAAGATCATAGTGAGAGCACAATTTTGCCCAGATTTGAGATTTAAATCATGTTGTGATCATTTTGACAATTGTGCTAAGATTTTAACTATGAAATCATACCCAAGTTTGATAGCTGCAACAATATAGTGCCTGCAGCAATATAGTGCAATCTCAGTAAACAAAAGCTAGCACAAGTAATGTGGACTGAACATACCCCGTGCATACTGATTACAGTAACCAAAACATTACAAAAGTTAACAAAACTAGCAGTTTTAAACTTCCTAGAAGAAAATACTCAGGGCTGTCTTGCGTTTCGGAGATAATCAAACATTGAAACTCTTCTGGGTGTCTTGTAAGGAGCCCTGCTGAATGTACTGCTGCTTCCCTCCGGACTTTTTCTTTTAGTAGTCTCAAAGGCCTTTTGCCTTTCTTCGTCTTCTCTTTGCATCTTCTCAGTAATGGCATGGTTCAGTCTGGTTCTTGCCTCTTCTTCTTCTCTTCTCTGTGCTTCATTTACTTCTATTTTCCTAGCTTCCTGAGATAATCTCTTCTGCTCTGCAAGTGCATGTTTAGCTGCCGCTGCCTCTTTTTTCCTAGCTTCTTGCGCTAATTTCTTCTGCTCTGCAACTACAAGCTTCTCTTCATGTGCTTTCTTCTTCTTCTCTGCAGCTGCTAATTTCTTCTCTTCAGCGGCTAGTTGCTTTGCTTCCCTCTCAGCCTTCCTCTTCTCTTCAGAAGCTAATTTCCTAGCTGCAGCTTCTTGTTTCTTCCTCTCGGCTGATTCTGCCCTTTGCTGCTCCTCTAGCTGCAACTTCTCCATTGCTGCATCAAATTTGGCCTGGTCTGCTATGTCCCTTCTCTCAGCTGCTGCCTTCAGCTTTGCAAGTGCAAGTACTTGTCTTTTCCTCTGCACATTTCCTACTTTTGTTCCAGTACTTGGTTTAACATGCATTTGAGTCATAACATGCTCCTGGATGAATGAAGATTCAGGTAAAGGAGTAAAGTTAACTTCTTCTCGTTGGCTTGAAGCTCTCTGCATCAAGTAAATTAAGTTAGCAAATGAATATTTTTATAGGGAAATGAAATATGAACAAATAAAAATCCACCTCATCCAACAAAGCACTAAGTACTTCTGGCTCATATGTTTGTGTGTCCCATTGTACAAACGCCATTGTTTGCATACTAGGGAAATTCGCGCGACGACACGCCGCGCCCGTGTGGTGACACAACATAAATAAATTGTGGAAGGTCAAATTGCTTAAAAATAGTGTAATTGCATCAAAATTTTGTATTATGTGTTTATATATTATATATTTTATTATTTCGTATGTAGCAAATTTATAAGGAAGAAAACATAAAAGTTCCTGGATTCTCCATTTATTTTGTAAAAAAAGAGATTCGCCGCCCGTGTGATGGCACAACATAAATGAATTGGAGAAGGTCGAATTGTTCACAAATAATGTAATTGCATCAAAATTATGTATTATGAATTTATATATTATATATTTTATTATTTTGTATGTAGTAAATTTGTGAAGAAGAAAACATAAAAGTTGCTGGATTATCCATTTAATTTGTGAAAAAGAAGATTCTCGTTCGTAGAATCTCAATAAAGAAAAAAAAACGACTATGGGATTTGAACCCGTGACCCTCGCATTTGATATGAAGTAACATACTTAAAAAAGTGATTTATTTCGAGCAGTGCTTGTTTAAAAAAGTGATCTTATTCATAGACCATAACCAAAGTTTGCATGGGGAGGTAAAAGACATGTATCAACTATTAAAGTGTCGGAAGAAAAGACATATACTGTACAATTAGCGAGAAGTTAAACATGTGTTAAAAAGATCATATTATAGTCCTTTTATTCGTAAGCTAAAAGTACGAAACAACTGTACAAAAGACCTAACTTCCAGATTTATCACGACTGGACAAAAGATATCGTGATCCATGAGACATGAGTGCAAACACAGGTTGGATATTGATGGAAATAAGCTGGGTGTCAAAAAAGCGCTATGTATTCTTAAAAATGCCTTGGATTTGATACTGCATTTGGGCGCCAATGTCTAGTCTAATTGTCGCCACATAGTTGAGTTTTCTTCTAACATCATTTGCATCATTGGATTAGATATTGTATAAAAGGTCAAAACAAAACAGGCACTACATAAGCAGATAATTAAATAGAGTGAAATGAAAGGAAAGCAAGAAAAACACAAATCAAAATTAGAGGAATCCATAGGAGCAACGGCTGACAGGAAGAACGGTGAGACGGCGCCGCCAGGGGATAGGAAACCAGACAACAAACAGTGAAGCCTAGTACGGACAGACCCAGCTGACGTAGCAAGAGAAGAGCCAAGAGGGGCAATATCCTGTGACACATGCCAACGACAGGCGAAGCATCAGATTAATTAGTACTGTTCACCACACAAATAATCTTTGGTTGCGGATGCTTATTTAGAAAACAATACAGAATTTGAATGGTGTTGAGAAGGTTGTTTATGATGCTTATTTAAAAATCATTTTTTGTATGTGAACAACTTACAATTTACATAAAATCACCTATGCTATAGCTGAGTGATATAAATATACGGTGTGCAAATATGATATCTGAATTAGTACTTATGATTATACATGTATGTCATTATATGTGACCAAGTACATGACTTTTGGAATAAATTCAGTGCACTCGTCAAGAGAATAATTGAGGGAAAAGGAGAGGGGGATGCACAATTGGGTTTAAAAGGTAGGAAATATTTAGTGTTTTTTGTATGGAGTAAGTGTTGGAAGGTTATGTTATTTGGCGAACTTAGGCATCCAAATGGAATTAATGTAGACCGTTAAAAAGTAGTTAAAAAAATATACGGGAAGTAAAAGTTATAAATAAAAGAAGTGGTATTTTGAATTTAGAGAAGTGGGGAATTAAGATAGTAGGAATTGCAAATAAGTAAGTAATAAATTTTAAGTTCGCAAAAATAAATTTATGGGGGAAGTAAAATCAAAAGTTTAGAAAATAGAGTAGGGGAAAATGGAAAAATAGGAAGTAAGCGAGCAGTCCTAGAGTCATAAAAATAAACATGTAAGGGAGGTAGAAGAGAAAAAAAAAAGATATAGTAGGGGATAAATAGGGAGTAGAAATAAGTAAGTAATTTCGAAGTTGCTATCTGTGCGCAATGTTCGTAAAAAGGAATGTGAAAAAATAAATAATAGGGGAAAACTAAAACGGGGAGAAATCTATTAGAAGCCAAAAAAAATCTATTCATAAGGGGCAGGGACTATTTTCGCGTGACCGGAAAAATAGATAAGTAATTTTAAATTCGCTATTCGTGCGCAATGTTCGTAAAAAGAAGTGCGGGGAAAAATAGGTTTAAACTAAAAGGGGGAGAAATATAAGGGGGAGGGGGAAAATTGTTCAATTGTGTCGGAGGACCGATTTGCAATTTTGGATAAACACGGGGATTGTGCTGGGAAAATGTTTTATTCCGGGAGGCCGTGTACCAATTTCTGGAAAACGTGAGGACTTTTCTGGGAAAAAGCGGCACGCGTGGTATTTTCTGCAAAAATGTTTCATTCCGGAGGGCCAATTCACAATGTTTGGAGAACGCGAGGACTTTACTGCAAAAAAATGGTATATCTATATGTCCGTCAAAATAAGAAGGTTAAAACATGGAAGTTGTTTGGTAGGATGATATGCATGTACTCGTGTGAGGAAAATTTAGAACGGATGACTGAGTGCGACGAATTTGACAAAATCCGTCGAATGTTTTTGCGAATTTGGATCTAAAATTAAGGAGATAGAGTTGACCTAACTCGAAACTGATACCGGAAATGGAACCTACTCGTTGGCGCGCATATATTTCGTGTATATGTTTTTATCAAAAGGAGGGCCGTCGGAGCCAGATCGGACGGCGCAGATCGGCCGCGCACTGTATGAACAGTGAAACACGCACTGTGGAAGCGAATCGATGAATTTGGATCAAAATTGAGGAGTTAGAATCGACAAAACATGAAACCGTTTAGGGGTAAAAGTGATTTCTTTCGAGCAGTGCTTGTTTAAAAAAGTGATCTTATTCATAGACCATAACCAAAGTTTGCATGGGGAGGTAAAAGACATGTATCAACTATTAAAGTGTCGGAAGAAAAGACATATACTGTACAATTAGCGAGAAGTTAAACATGTGTTAAAAAGATCATATTATAGTCCTTTTATTCGTAAGCTAAAAGTACGAAACAACTGTACAAAAGATCTAACTTCCAGATTTATCACGACTGGACAAAAGATATCGTGATCCATGAGACATGAGTGCAAACACAGGTTGGATATTGATGGAAATAAGCTGGGTGTCAAAAAAAGCGCTATGTATTCTTAAAAATGCCTTGGATTTGATACTGCATTTGGGCGCCAATGTCTACTCTAATTGTCGCCACATAGTTGAGTTTTCTTCTAACATCATTTGCATCATAGGATTAGATATTGTATAAAAGGTCAAAACAAAACAGGCACTACATAAGCAGATAATTAAATAGAGTGAAATGAAAGGAAAGCAAGAAAAACACAAATCAAAATTAGAGGAATCCATAGGAGCAACGGCTGACAGGAAGAACGGTGAGACGGCGCCGCCAGGGGATAGGAAACCAGACAACAAACAGTGAAGCCTAGTACGGACAGACCCAGCTGACGTAGCAAGAGAAGAGCCAAGAGGGGCAATATCCTGTGACACATGCCAACGACAGGCGAAGCATCAGATTAATTAGTACTGTTCACCACACAAATAATCTTTGGTTGCGGATGCTTATTTAGAAAACAATACAGAATTTGAATGGTGTTGAGAAGGTTGTTTATGATGCTTATTTAAAAATCATTTTTTGTATGTGAACAACTTACAATTTACATAAAATCACCTATGCTATAGCTGAGTGATATAAATATACGGTGTGCAAATATGATATCTGAATTAGTACTTATGATTATACATGTATGTCATTATATGTGACCAAGTACATGACTTTTGGAATAAATTCAGTGCACTCGTCAAGAGAATAATTGAGGGAAAAGGAGAGGGGGATGCACAATTGGGTTTAAAAGGTAGGAAATATTTAGTGTTTTTTGTATGGAGTAAGTGTTGGAAGGTTATGTTATTTGGCGAACTTAGGCATCCAAATGGAATTAATGTAGACCGTTAAAAAGTAGTTAAAAAAAATATACGGGAAGTAAAAGTTATAAATAAAAGAAGTGGTATTTTGAATTTAGAGAAGTGGGGAATTAAGATAGTAGGAATTGCAAATAAGTAAGTAATAAATTTTAAGTTCGCAAAAATAAATTTATGGGGGAAGTAAAATCAAAAGTTTAGAAAATAGAGTAGGGGAAAATGGAAAAATAGGAAGTAAGCGAGCAGTCCTAGAGTCATAAAAATAAACATGTAAGGGAGGTAGAAGAGAAAAAAAAGATATAGTAGGGGATAAATAGGGAGTAGAAATAAGTAAGTAATTTCGAAGTTGCTATCTGTGCGCAATGTTCGTAAAAAGGAATGTGAAAAAATAAATAATAGGGGAAAACTAAAACGGGGAGAAATCTATTAGAAGCCAAAAAAAATCTATTCATAAGGGGCAGGGACTATTTTCGCGTGACCGGAAAAATAGATAAGTAATTTTAAATTCGCTATTCGTGCGCAATGTTCGTAAAAAGAAGTGCGGGGAAAAATGGGTTTAAACTAAAAGGGGGAGAAATATAAGGGGGAGGGGGAAAATTGTTCAATTGTGTCGGAGGACCGATTTGCAATTTTGGATAAACACGGGGATTGTGCTGGGAAAATGTTTTATTCCGGGAGGCCGTGTACCAATTTCTGGAAAACGTGAGGACTTTTCTGGGAAAAAGCGGCACGCGTGGTATTTTCTGCAAAAATGTTTCATTCCGGAGGGCCAATTCACAATGTTTGGAGAACGCGAGGACTTTACTGCAAAAAAATGGTATATCTATATGTCCGTCAAAATAAGAAGGTTAAAACATGGAAGTTGTTTGGTAGGATGATATGCATGTACTCGTGTGAGGAAAATTTAGAACGGATGACTGAGTGCGACGAATTTGACAAAATCCGTCGAATGTTTTTGCGAATTTGGATCTAAAATTAAGGAGATAGAGTTGACCTAACTCGAAACCGATCCCGGAAATGGAACCTACTCGTTGGCGCGCATATATTTCGTGTATATGTTTTTATCAAAAGGAGGGCCGTCGGAGCCAGATCGGACGGCGCAGATCGGCCGCGCACTGTATGAACAGTGAAGCACGCACTGTGGAAGCGAATCGATGAATTTGGATCAAAATTGAGGAGTTAGAATCGACAAAACATGAAACCGTTTAGGGGTAAAAGTGATTTCTTTCGAGCAGTGCTTGTTTAAAAAAGTGATCTTATTCATAGACCATAACCAAAGTTTGCATGGGGAGGTAAAAGACATGTATCAACTATTAAAGTGTCGGAAGAAAAGACATATACTGTACAATTAGCGAGAAGTTAAACATGTGTTAAAAAGATCATATTATAGTCCTTTTATTCGTAAGCTAAAAGTACGAAACAACTGTACAAAAGATCTAACTTCCAGATTTATCACGACTGGACAAAAGATATCGTGATCCATGAGACATGAGTGCAAACACAGGTTGGATATTGATGGAAATAAGCTGGGTGTCAAAAAAAGCGCTATGTATTCTTAAAAATGCCTTGGATTTGAAACTGCATTTGGGCGCCAATGTCTACTCTAATTGTCGCCACATAGTTGAGTTTTCTTCTAACATCATTTGCATCATAGGATTAGATATTGTATAAAAGGTCAAAACAAAACAGGCACTACATAAGCAGATAATTAAATAGAGTGAAATGAAAGGAAAGCAAGAAAAACACAAATCAAAATTAGAGGAATCCATAGGAGCAACGGCTGACAGGAAGAACGGTGAGACGGCGCCGCCAGGGGACAGGAAACCAGACAACAAACAGTGAAGCCTAGTACGGACAGACCCAGCTGACGTAGCAAGAGAAGAGCCAAGAGGGGTGTAACAGCCCAAAGTTTGAGAACCTAAAAAAAAACCGAGTAAATTTTCGCTTTTGTGTTGCATTGCATCATGGCATCCATTTTGAATTGCTAAACACAGAAAACACATGGTTTGGCACCACTTAAAAATCAATGCCAAACTTGCTCTAACAAACTTGACAACACTGAAAGCATTCAACTTGTAAAATACAAATCTCTGTCATCTTATAATTGTCAAGGAAGTTCCTAGAGCTCAAAACAATATTTTGCACTTGCTCCAAAATATTAAAGGAGCAACATTTTGAAATTTAGCAAAATGTCATAAACGAACCCGATGAACAAATGTTGTCCAAACTATTTTATTTTGCAACGCCAATTTTTGTGGTACCTTTACATGCTGTTGGGAGGCTACCCAAATTTTCTCAGATTTTTCTAAAAAGTTTAAGTGGCTCCATAAAATCAAGGAAATGCTACTGGTTTTATTAATAAAAGAGGAAAGGACCTATCCGTGATGGTAAGAAGTTTACGAGGGGTTTTTCGCAAAATTTCCTTTCTTCTTCATTCTGTAGCGACCGACGCCGCGCGAGTCGTGCTTGCGCCGCACCAGTTCGTCGCCGTCTCGACGCGCCGGGGCCCCCTCCCTGCCCCACTGCGAGGAGATAAGACCGCCGAGTCGTCGCGCCGCACCGCCCAGTGACAAGGCCGAGCTGCCGTGCCCTAGCTCTCTCTCTCTTCTCCCGCACCGCCGCCGCCATGGCCGTGAGCACGCCGCCGATGTAGAGCTCCCCATCCAGATTGAAGACCACCGACGGTCCGCCTCGCCGTGCTGCTCCCCCACGCCGAAGCAATCGAGCCGGGGCGTCACGAATCGCCGCCGCCGTCATCATCTTCTCCGGCCACCGCCGCGGCCTCGCCGGTCGATTCCCGCAGCCCCCGTCCCCCTTCTGCCTCGCCGTCTGCACCGCTGTGCTCGTGGTGAGCTTCCCGAGCCCTAGCACCCTTCCCCTCTCCTCCTAGCGCCTCGAGCCCGCCGTGCTGTCCGCCGTAGTCCACGCCGCAGCCACCGTAACCGTAGCCCTCTCCGTCGAACTGGAAGAACCCAGTGACAATCCCGGATTTTTCCGGATTCTATTCCGAACTGTGAAAACGCTACTGGACTCGACGCATCCTTTTTTTGAACATGGTACCATAGGGAAAACCCCTACGGTGTGGATTTTAAATTAATGATGATGAGAGAAAACCAGAGGTTTTCTTACAGCCTCAACCGCGGCACCATGAACAAAAATTTAGGGAGGAAGGAACTGAAAAAACAAGAAAAGAGAACACATCTAGGTAAAAAAGTTTATGACCCAATCTACTAGTTGTTGCACCATCGAAGTCTTCACCCGGTGTTGGTGTAGTAGGATATCAGCCTGCACAAGGACCTTCCAACGGGCAAGCGAGGGGTGAATGTGCTGAAAGATGAGATCATTGCGGCATTTCCAAATATTCCATAGCGCGCAAACTGTAACCTCCATGAAACAGGGTCCCCTGAAGAGACTCTTAGCTCTGATGAATCTGTTCGATATAGACAGAGTGCAATCCCAAGTAATACCCCAAGAAACTCCAGCATTCCTGAGCGAAGTGGCAAGTGAAAAATAGGTGATCACGATTTTCCAAGACAGAGGAAGGACAGAGAACACAAGATGGTCCACCATCAATTTGCCACCGCTTTCTGAGCATCAGATCTTTTGTGTTGAGGCGGTCTTTCTGAAGCAGCCACGCAAAAAACTCTCAGCTTAGGGGTCAATTTAGAATTCCAGATTGCTTGAAGCGCGGGATCCACAGCTAAGTGAGAGAAAAGGAAATTATAGTATTTGGCAGAGGTGTATGCCGAATTCCCCCAAGGGAAGATCTTAACGTCCGGCTCAGAGAGTGAAAATCATGGCCCGAGAGGATCTCCTCGACCTGCTGCAGTTCAAGGAAGGCTTCTGGAGATAAAGGAAGAGCAAACATAGAACTGAGCTCAGTTGAGGCAGCTATGCTGTACACAGAAGCATGTTCTTGAAGCGCAAAAGAGAAAAGACGCGGGAATTCATCACAGAGCAAACTCTGGGCATGCCAAAAGTCCTTCCAAAATAGCGTCGTTTGTCCACCAATAACCTCAGAGCGAGTGATACTGCGGTAGATGTCAATCAGCTTGCAGATATCTTTCCACCAAAAAGAACCTCGAACAGACTGAGCTTGAGGGGGAGCGGCTGGATCATACAACGACCAGACCAGTTTTACCCAAGGAGTGTCGGCTTTACTGAAGAACTTATGAAGCTGTTTGAGTAGCAGGGCGGCGTTCTGGACTTCCAAGTTCAAAATGCCGAGGCCTCCATATTTTTTTGGATGACAAACAAGTGACCACGCAGCTAACGAGTTGACTGAACTGGAATTCTCTTCCTTTGCCCAAAGACAGTGTCGGCGAGCTCTGTCGAACGATTTCAGAATAGTTTTATGAACTTTCAGCGAGCAGAGGAAGTGCATCGGCAAGGAAGACAGCACCGAGTTGATAAAGGTGAGTCGGCTGCCATAATCAAGGAAGCGAACGCTAGCATTCAGGCGTCGCTCGACGTGATCAACTATAGGCGAAAGGTCTTGAACCGTGGGTCTAGAGTGACCAAGTGGAAGCCCCTGGTACGTAAAAGGCAGGGTGCCTGTCGAGCAGCCAAAAACCCCGGCAAGTTCAGCAAGACGATCAGCAGTAACGTTTACCGGCATGAGGCAGGACTTGGCATAGTTAACACGCAGGCCAGTGGCAAGAGAAAAAGCAGCTAGGAGATTTTTGAGAGCAAGGAGCTGAACCGGGCAAGCTTGAAGAATCAGCAACGTGTCATCGGCGTATTGGGCGATGGGGAAATCCGTGTCAGGAATGGGCAAAGGGGGCTGCAGAACACCTTCAGTCACCAGCCTGTTCACCATGGACTGTAGAAGATCAGCACCCGCAACGAACAAGATCGGCGAGAAGGGATCACCCTGTCGAACTCCGCGTCTGCAAGGGAATTTTTTCCCCGGCACTCCATTGAGAAGAACTGAGGAGGTCCCGGAAGAGAAGATGGAGCTGACCCAATGGATCCATCTGTCATCAAAGCCCCAGCATCTGAGAATTTTTATGATAGCCACATGCTCAATGGTGTCGAACGCTTTAGCAAAATCAAGTTTCAGAATGACCACCTCACGACGCGATTGTTTGCACTGATGTATATACTCGTAAGCCCAGCCAACACAGTCCTGAATCATACGGCTCTTAAGAAAACCATACTGGTTATGGTGCACTAATTCCAGAATTCTCTTCTGCAGTCTGTTTGCAAGTAGCTTAGTGAGCACCTTCAGGCAAGAATTCAATAGCGAGATGGGCCGATAATCATTGGGACTAGAGGGGGAATGGACTTTAGGAACCAGGGTGATGTATGCGTCGTTAATGCTTTGCAAATTAATTTTCATATCCCAAAAAGCATCACACAGGCGGTAAAAATCATATCGAATAATGGGCCAGCAAACCTTTAAGAATAGCCCTGTAAAACCATCGGGGCCGGGTGCTTTATCACTTGGGCACTCGGCTATAACAGAATCAATTTCTGACTGAGTAAATTTGGCAGATAACTCCTCTAGACCCTCTAAGCGCTGGATATAGGACGAGAAATCAAAACTCATGTCAATGGTAGTAGAAACACCAAGACGTTCCTTGAAGGAATTTAGAAGGATCCCAGCCTTTTCATCATGGTCTGTAGCTACCGAACCATCCGATCTAGTCAAGGAGGAGATACAATTATGACGGTAGCGAATGGTAGCCATGGAGTGGAAAAACTTAGTATTCTCTCCTCCGAATTTAGCCCAACGAACGGTGCAGCGTTTTTTCCAATACTCTTGTTTGCAATCAAGGAGGAATTTGAGCTTTCTTTTGACAATATTTCGGAAGTTCCATTCAGCAATATGAAGGGGGCGAGTCTCCTCAAAATCATCCAGCAACAAGATGGTGGCGTTGCAGTTATCAATAAGGCGTGAGATGACAGAAATGCTTTGCGTAGCAATTTGAGCTTGGCAGAGATACAGCGCGCAGCATCGCCAGGGCAATGAATATCCCAAATACGCTGAACCACATCAAGAAATCCCGGCATTTTAACCCAATGGTTTTCAAAACGAAAGATCGCAGCTTTAGGGATGTCCGTACCAATAGAGACCACACAGGGAGTGTGATCCGAGGTTGGACGCGCAAGAGGCCTGACCGATGTATTAGGGAACTTCAGAGTCCAAGCATGAGAAGTGAAAAACCAATCGAGTTGGACAAGCAAAGGTTCCGCCTGCATGTTACTCCAGGTGTACGATCGTCCCTTGATTGGGAGCTCAATTAGACCTAAGTAACTAATGATCTCATTAAACGTTGCGACTCGACACATCCTAGCCCGGTCTCCACCCAGAATTGAACCGGAAATATTTCCGGATTATTTTCTCCCGGTGAAAAACCCGGATATTTCCGGACCTGACTCCGGATATTCCGTTTGAAGCTGTACTGATTTGAATTTCTATTTTCTTTTCACCCCTCTATCTCTAAATGGTATAATTATTTATATTGTCGTTAAATAAATCATCAAAAGGTCATATCAAAAAGGAAATTTATAAACATAATAACTTTTTATCGGTGCATCAGAAAAATGCGTGTAATAGACCAAAATGTCCAGAAAATTGTGAATAAACCTTTAAAGTAAATATCATGCATATTTGATCACAATTGAAATACTGTACTTCTAGTAATATTAAAATCATTAAGTTAAATATGGGGTGTCCTCCCATCCGGTTGAAGTATTTATTTCTCGTACCCAATTTAAATTGCTAGATAACCTATATAAGTTCAGTACTTTAAAATGTCATGTCATCATGTGTTTGCGCATTGCACCGGTGTTATCTGTGGTTTTGATTGTTCCTCTCCGGTATTGTTTGTGCATCGATAGATCAAGGAGTGGAAGTGACACCACCGTCTCGTGACGATCCATACTACCAGCCGTATCAACAAGGCAAGCGTAATCCCCCCTCTGAGCATATCTTATCCTATGTTTCCGCAAATATTTTCTCCACTATAATATTGCATGCGGTTCCAAATGTCAATTTCATTGGATTAGAGTATCCTATAGTTGCATTAAGTTTCCGATGCCATTACCTGCTTCCCTCCTATTATCCGTAGGTTTGTATTGTTGGCCTGAGATACTTAACTATGCTATGTTGATGCTTAGCCATGCTTAGTAAATGCTTAGCTGTACGATGGATGGTTTATGTTGGAAACAGGTGTTGAGATGTTCGGTTGATGGTGGAGAATTGTGGAGACAGGTAATAAAATGCTTAAAGGTGGGGATGAGAGGCCACTGTGGTTGTGGTGTTTTGTCTCGTTCTCGCCGCCTAGGTGCGAGTTCTTTACCTCTTGAACCAAGACTGAGCGTGCAACCATGTGTGAGGCCTATGCAATTGCAGGAACCCTCATAGACTAAATAACTCGGGCGGGACTAGCCAGGGTCCTCTAGTTCGGGCTTCCATTTGCGCGTGCGTTGGATGGTGGCCAAGACTGAGATGAGGATGGTGGTGTTTAGGAAAATGAGTGGCCACGGGGCAGGGTGTTGCAGGCACGGCTGCTCCGTCCTCACTGATGATACTGGGTTAGTCCTTAACGAGGGAGAAGTCGACACCGCTCCCACCCAGCCGGCTTTCCATGGAAGAGAGCTAATGATCAGGCAATGGGCCGGACGGTACGCGTGGCAAACATTGTACACCCCTGCAGGGTAAATCTTTTCGAAAAGCCGTGTCCGCGGTTATGGACGACTTGGGAAAGGATGATAAGATCATAGAATAACTTGAACGGAATGATTAAAAACTTGGTACTAAAGGTACCACTCAAGAATGAAAAGTTGACTTCCTCGAGGGTGATTCGGGGAGGTGCCTTTGATGAACAGGTACAGTGGTTGATGATGGTTGATGATGAAAAAAGTGATCAAGAAAAGAGTCACTTCTTACCCCTTTTTGAAGATACTCTGAATAGTCGATGCCATTGAGTTATGTTTTCATAAATAAAATCAGCTTTATGCAAAACAGCCATAAAACCTTGAAAGCCTCATCGAGCTAAAGCTCTATATTTTAATCTTGCGAGTTCGTCGAACTCAACGTCGTTTGTTTTGTTTCAGAGGAGGACTTCACCGATCTCGAAGGTGGGTTCTTTGTGGACGTCTACGAGTAGTCTGGGGTTCCCAGGTGGCAGCTTGGGACATCCCGGAACAGCTGGCGCTAGATGTTTATCTGCAGGCCTCTTAGGCCATAATTTGGTTCTTGTTGTTTAGAACAAACTAATTTGCTTCCGCTTGTTGTAATGTTGGGTCTGTGACCTCTGGTTGGAATTTGCTATCTTTCTCTACTATAAGAGTTGAACTATAATGCTTTGTGTCGTAGAGTCTATGATGTGCCAGTTGTTCCACAAGTCTTGATCTCTCTACTATGCATTGATAGTTGCGCCTGTGTTAAGGCATCAATCGGGGTGTTGCGTTGCCGGTGATCAATTCCGAGCAACGCATGCCAAAGGTTTTGGCCGGGGATTGGTAAACCCGTAACCTCTGGTTGTATCGCTTAACCGGTGACACGCAGCATCACTGTATAGCAGTCGGGTCAGGGCGCCACAAGTTGGTATCAGAGCCAGGTTGCCTGTAGTAAACCTGTTCTACTGGTCGATGTCGAGTCTAGTGTTTGTGAAAACTATTTTGAAACTAAAAATGAGTTGTGAAAACTTGCTTAGGATTCTTTTTACTCCTTACCTGGTATCGCTCCAACTCTGAGTCACCTTACCTCTAATTGATTTAAAAGGGTTTCGTTATCTCATCTGGTATTTCAAAAATTAGGTGACACGTTGGGTGGGCCGTTCCTAAATCTGTTAACCTGTTACTCCAGCTCACGAGTTACGAATAGGCGTCGGAGTATGAACCACGAGATCTTAAAGGCTGGGATCCATCTCTAGTTATGTATCAGGTTGTCGGATTCAGAGTCTCCAGCTCCTTTTGCCGGACCGATGCAACTCCAATTCTTCAAGACCACGGTTAAAACCCAGAAAATGGAGGAGCCCAAGGTCTTGAACCGAAGGTCCCGGATTGTGCTGTGATTCAGGTATGTTGAATTGTGTGGGTTGTTACCCATGTGATCGTTATGCCATTTATGATTCTCGGCACATGAAGCTGACCTTTAACCCAAGTCCTTCATGTGGTCTGTGTGGTAAATGGTTGAACCTTAAACTTACCACACCTCAGCTGGCTATGTAACTTTAACTCTGCTATAGCTGGAGATTCTGTCTTGGAACCATCTGGGTTATGACCCGAATTCTCTTAGCGAATCCCCCATCTATGTTCATGACTCTGCTGCATCTCTCCATTTGGGCATGGTTATCACAACTGAGTAATAACCGGTGCATCTTCAGCATCTTAGGATTCTCCTGAGCATGTTTCTTACTCTGATCTGCTTTCCAACCTTTGTCTGTCAGTTGACAGTAAAGTTTTATCGTGCGTTGGTATGTTCCGATGCAAGTCACTCTCCTGATCCGTCAAGACTTTCCACTTCGTCTAGTTAAGAGAAACAAACTCTAGTCCCTTGTCCACTTCTCGGACCAGGTCAAAGTAGATCAAATCTGCGGAATAAGGGCCTTGCCTAGCTTTTGTTCTGCTCCACCTTAGAGTGTCACACTCTTGGGTATCAGGGTATCGTGCTGAGTATCATGATCCTCTTGGTGAAGTGAGGCTCTTACACTTTGTTACTCTCCGCTCTCCGAGTGACTTGTTACTCAGGAATGATGAGATGTGAGCGATGATGTGGCTATCGGATATTCTCAGCAGTTCTTACTGTGCCGGAATCCAAGGACATTCGTTGTCCCTCTCAGTGTGTTTGGTTAGCCGATCAATAAGTTGAGTTGGACTGTGTTCCCAAGTTCGTTTTCTTTGGTGCACTTCCTCGGTCAAAGAGCTAGGTTTGTGCCGAAGCTTCCAAGACCACATTGTTGTGCCTTGAAAGGCGTGATTCTCTCTTGAACTTAAGACAAACCGGTTGTCGGGGGAATACTTTCTGGATTAACCCGCGGCCCAGTGCGACTTAACTTACTCGCACGGATGAAGGCCCACTTGGGAACAAGCCCAATATTGAACCGCCATAAGGAGAAAGATCTAGAAGACAAATCCCGGAGGACGTGAAGACCAAGTAGTCTCCGAGTAGGCCTCTGTGGATGTATTCCTTATGGGGAAGTTTCCTTTTGTAACCTAGCGAGCCTCTGTGTATATAAAGAGGACTCGCAGGACTTAGAGCGGGTCAAGCTATCAAGCCCCAAACCCTAGCTCATACGGCGAGTACCAGATCGGATCGCCTCCATTGTAACACCTCGATTATCATATCAATACCAATCTAGGGTAGGCAGGAAGTAGGTCTTTTACCTCACATTGAGGGGGCCGAACCTGGGTAAATCTGTGTTGATCTTTGTTCCTGCGATCCCAAGCTCGGAGATGCTTGACTCGCGTAATCCCACACCTACGAAGTCATCTATGACACCTGACGTGACAAACCCACGACAGTTGGCGCCCACCGTGGGGCCTGCGGTCAAGAGCGTCACGTTCCGCGCAGGATCCATGAAGGGAGCTGAAGATCTTGTTGTTGGCCGTATCATCACGGTCAATGGCACACCCCTCATCGACGATTCAAGCTGGGGGCCGGAAGCAGATTATTTGGAGACCGGCCACGTCATCCCGTTCGGATCCATCAACGTCTTCGTCGGCTTCATCGGTGGCAGGTCCGTTAGATCGGTCCAGGAAGGCGATTCATAGAAGAAGTCGCCGATGACGGGGAAGAATCCGTGGAAAGCATGGACTCGCAAGAGTTTGGGTCCATCATACCTGCCTTTGAAGAAAGTTGCTGGGGTTACCCACCAGAAATCACATCATCACCAGATCAAGAGATGGCACAAGTCGCGGTTTACATGGCCGGAGGAGCAGGTGCATCAGGAACTGCTGGAGAAACCGAGGCATCGGCACCCCCAAGCAACCCACTTCTTGTCCCTGTGTCAGCCACGAACGCCGCCCTCCGTGCAACAGAAATTGAGGCCGCCAGGGCCGAGCTCCTGTATGAGGTTCGAAGGATGGAAGAAGAGCGCCGCAGGCTCGATCAGATAAACCAAGGAATCCAACAGGAGCGGCAGAGAGTAGCCGCGCTGGCTGCGACTCAACAACAGGTTGACCCGCAAACACAGCTGCGCGCGACTCAACCAACAGTGGAAATCCCGCTCACTCCAGCCGCAGGGACGGGAATCCAGACGACTGCGGAAGGAAGGGTACCAACAAATCAAGAGACCCAGCAACAACCAAGGAGGTTTCACACCCCACAGGGCCATTACCAGAACCCTGTCGATAATATGTATGCTGCGGCTAATATCTTGACTCAGATGGTACCAACAGGCGATGACCCGGTCAATGCTGAGGCGCGGCGCGCGATTCAGATGTTAAGTACGGCAGTCCTGCAACAAGCCAATAGGGCGGAAGCCGAAGCACAGCTGCCCCTCGTACCAGCCAATCACAGGATTACGCAGAAAGAAGCGTCCAGAGCAGGCCACCAGAGGACGTGTCAGGAGTCGCACAGAGGCACAGGAGCAAGTCGCAGAAGCGCAGGCGAATGCACCATTGATGCAAAAGCGGCCCGCAGATAACCCCGCAGGCGCACCCACAGCCCTGTCCTCGCGACTCAAGGGACCAGCGTGTTTCACTGAAAGATCAGATCGGAACCTTTTCCTGAAGATTTCAAAGGGCCACGCAAGGTGGCAAACTATAACGCCAGCATGGATCCAACCACTTGGCTCAACAATTACGAGATGGGCATGAGCATCCTAAACGCATCTGAAGAGATCTGCGCACGCTACCTAAACATGATGCTAGAAGGAGCAGCGCACATATGGCTGCAAAATTTGCCTCCCAACTCTATAAATACTTGGGAGGAACTGAAGGATGCCTTCATTAAGAACTTCCAAGGAACTTGCAAGCGACTCTGCAATATAGAAGATTTAGAGCGTTGTGTCCAGAAGGAAGGCGAGTCAAGTCGCCATTGGATGAAAAGGGTGGCAGAAATAATACACTCCTCAGATAATATACCACCAAGCTCAGCCGTCCTGGTGATGGAGAAAAACTGCAAGTTTGAGCCGCTGATTCATAAGCTGGGTCGCATGAAGGATAAAGTCAAGAGCCTCAGCGAGGTGATGGCTGCGGCTAACAAATATGCCAGCTCAGACAAAACCAGAGACGCGTCAGACGGAGAAGAAGAGGAGGTTGCTGCAAAAGGAAAGAAAAACTCCAACAAGCCCCAGCAGCAGCAAACGAGCCACAACAACACGAGTCAAAACAAACGCAAAAGCGAAGATGGTCACTCAGGGCTCGTCGCCAATGCGCGTGGAGGATTCAGAGGCCAGCGTGGAAGGGGTCGAGGATACGGCTCCCGTCCAATCAATATGCAAGAAGTTTTCAACCGGCCATGCGACCTTCATGCGACAGGTGATGGACGGCCAGCGGACCATACCAAGGCGCAATGCCATTATTACAAAAAGTGGAAGAAGAGAGCCAACACAACGGGGGGAATTCCCATGAAGGAAACCCTAGTGCGGCTCATAACACAAACATTGGGCAGCACGGCGCGAGTAACCCCAGGCAGACGGGGCAGTATCACACAATAGTTATCGATACCTCCAAAAGAGAAGAGAAATTGAGCCGGAGAAGTCAGCAGGTGAACGCCGTGATACCAACAACACCCGCTTGGTTAAGGTGGTCAGAATACGCGGTAACCTGGAGTCGCGACGACCACCCGCCACAGGTACGGGAACCTGGCAAGTTGGCACTGGTTGTGGCACCATACGTTGCAGGATACAAGCTGACCAAAGTGCTTATGGATGGAGGAAGCAGCATTAATATCTTGTACTACGATACTTTCCAGCGTCTAGGACTCAAGGATTCCAGCCTGCAGCCCACGTCAACAGTATTTCACGGCATTGTCCCAGGAAGGTCCGCACGGCCAGTGGGGAAAATAACCCTAGGGGTAACTTTTGGAACAGAAGAGAACTTTAGAAGTGAATTCCTAAGCTTCGAAGTGGTAAAATTCCAAAGCCCATATCACGCCTTGTTTGGAAGAACGGCCTTTGCTAAGTTTATGGCCAGGCCATGCTACGTGTACCTACAGTTGAAGATACCAGGACCAAAAGGGGTCATCACAGTGTACGGAGATAGAGAAAAAGCAATAGAATGTGAGAAAGGAGATGCGGCTTTCGCAGAATCCGCCTGTGCCGCGGAAGAACTAAAAGGTTATAAGTCGCAGGTGGACCCAAACGATATGAGTGTGGTTACCACGCCATCTGCCGAGCCACCAATGAAATTCAAAGCGGCCCAGGACACTAAGCAGATAAATCTTGTTCCTGGCGACTCATCCAAGCAAACTAGCATTGGAGCACACATGGAAGAAGAGCAGGAGAAGGCCCTCGTTGCTTTTCTCCAGGAAAATAAAGACATCTTCGCATGGAAGCCGTCAGATATGCCAGGGGTACCAAGAGAATTAGCAGAACATAGCCTCAAAGTGAACCCTGCGGCTAAACCAGTGAAGCAGCCACTACGGCGTTTTCATGATGACAGGAGAAAGGCAATAGGAGAGGAATAGCTCGCTTGCTGGCTGCAGGATTCATCACAGAGGTATACCATCCGGAGTGGGTGGCAAATCCAGTATTGGTTATGAAAAAGAACGGTACGTGGCGAATGTGCGTTGATTACACCAGTCTTAACAAAGCTTGTCCAAAGGATCCATTTGCTTTGCCAAGAATCGACCAAGTAATTGATTCAACTGCTGGGTGCGAGCTGTTATGCTTTTTGGACGCCTATTCAGGCTACCATCAAATCAAGATGAAGAGGGAGACCAAGAAAAGACGTCCTTCATCACACCCTTCGGAGCTTTTTGTTACGTCAGCATGCCCTTTGGGTTGAAGAACGCAGGTGCGACTTACCAAAGATGCATTCAGAATTGCTACATGAGCAAATAGGTCGCAACGTTCATGCCTACGTGGATGATATTGTGATTAAATCGCAAGTTAGCCAGGATCTTATTGGTGATCTGGCAGAGACATTACAAATCTCAGAAAATACAACATGAAGCTCAACCCCACAAAGTGCGTCTTCGGAGTACCAGCAGGAAAGCTATTGGGATTCATAGTATCAGAAAGAGGCATTGAGGCCAATCCTGACAAGATAAAGGCCGTGATGGATCTCCAAAAGCCAGAAAAGATAAAAGATGTACAGCGGCTTACTGGTTGCGTAGCAGCTTTGAGTCGCTTTATATCAAGATTGGGAGAGAAAGCACTACCTTTGTACAGACTGTTGAAAAAATCAGACACCTTCGTTTGGGACGCAGAGGCGACGAAGCTCTGACAGCCTTGAAACATCAATTGACAAATGCTCCAGTTCTGGCGGCTCCAAAAGATAAAGAGCCAATGCTACTATACATAGCGGCAAATTCCCGCGCTGTGAGTGCTGTCATGGTTGTGGAGAGACAAGAACAGGAAAGGAATACCCTGTCCAGAGCCAGTATACTACGTGAGCGAAGTCCTCACAGCTTCCAAACAGCGTTACCCACAGTGGCAGAAGTTGGTGTTTGGAGTGTTCATGGCGAGTCGCAAGCTGAAGCACTACTTCCAAGAGCATCCAATAACTGTGGTGAGTTCAGCACCATTGGCAGATATCATTCGTAATCGAGAAGCTACTGGAAGAGTCGCTAAGTGGGCGATCGAGTTGGGACCACATCACATCAGCTACGAGCCGCGCACATCAATTAAGTCGCAAGCCCTTGCAGATTTTATTAACGATTGGACAGAAATCCAAGTTGCCCTAGCATGGCAGAAACCAAATACTGGACCATGCATTTTGATGGGTCAAGACAGTTGCAAGGCTCGGGGGCTGGAGTTGTTCTGACATCTCCCAAGGGAGACAAGCTGCGGTATGTGTTACAGATACACTTCAACTGCACAAATAACGTGGCGGAGTACGAGGCACTGCTTCATGGTCTACGTATAGCAAAGGAGATGAACATCAGTCGCATACGCTGTTTTGGCGATTCAGACTTGGTGGCACAGCAGGTCTCCGGAACGTGGGACAGCAAGGATGCGAACATGGCTGCATATAGGAGAGAGGTGGACAGAATTGCTGGACATTTCACTGGATACCAAGTTGAACATATTGATCGGAGACAAAATGAAGCTGCGGATGCCCTGTCTCGGCTTGGATCCAATAGACAGTCAGTCCCACCCAATGTTTTCCTGGATGAACTGCACAATCCATCAGTCAACCTCCAGCAGAATTGACATTGCAGAGCCAGAGGATGATTCAACTTTAGTCGCAGCCCTGCATGAACAGCCAGGATGGACAGAGCCATACATGGCATATTTAAGTCGCGGAGTGCTGCCGGACGATGAAATTGAGGCGCGCAAAATCATACGACGATCAAAGGCCTATACAATCATCAACAATGAATTATACAAGCGCAGCGTATCAGGAGCATTCAAAGATGTGTCTCACCAGAAGAGGGACGAAAAATCTTGCACGAAATTCATTCAGGCGATTGTGGCCATCATGCTTCGTCAAGATCTTTGGTGGCAAAGGCGTTCCGACATGGATTCTTCTGGTTAACAGCATTAGCAGATGCAGAGCAAATTGTCAGAGTGTGCGATGGATGTCAAAGATACGCTAGGCAAGATCATATGCCAGCCCAAGCACTTCGCACAATACCCATCACATGGCCTTTTGCCGTATGGGGTTTTGACATGGTAGGGCCTTTCAGACGGTCTTCAAACGGAAAAACTCACCTCTTAGTCATGGTGGACAAATTCACAAAGTGGATAGAAGCAGAACCTGTGGGAGATTGCGAGGCTGAAACAGCAGTCAAGTTCTTGAAGAAGGTCATATTCCGCTTGGTTACCCCCATAGTATCATTACAGACAATGGGAGCAACACCTCTGAAGGGGCTACACAGATATTTTGCGCAGACAATGGGATAAGATTGGACCTCACGTCAGTAGCACACCCGCAGAGCAATGGACAAGCTGAGCGAGCTAACCAGGAAATTCTCCATGGAATTAAGCCGCGCCTTATTGAAAAGGTCGAAGCATCTCCAGGATGTTGGGTGGAAGAACTGCCAGCAGTACTGTGGAGCTTGAGAACAACCCCTAACAGATCCACAGGATTTACACCATATTTCATGGTCTATGGAGCAGAAGCAGTCATGCCCAGCGATATCATACATGATTCACCAAGAGTTGCGGCTTACATCGAGACAGATAATGAGATAGCTCGGCAAGACTCGGTGGACACATTAGAAGAGTTAGAGACTTGGCAGCATCAAGGTCAGCAGTATATCAACAAGACTTGCGACGCTATCATGCCAGACGCATCAAAACCGCACCTTTCAAGAAGGCGACCTAGTACTGCGACTTAAACAAGATCACAAGGGAATGCATAAGCTGTCCTCTCCATGGGAAGGACCCTACATCATCAGCAAGAAGCTAAACAATGGGTCGTACTACCTGCTGGATGTAAGGGAAGAAAGCAGCGAACGCCATGATTTCGAGGATCGTCTCGAGGCACCTCGCCCTTGGAACGTCGCACACCTGCGACCGTACTATACATAAGAAAAGGCTAATCAGAGCCAAGCATCATCCTTTCCAGCTTTATAGCTGAGTATCATCACAGCCACTCAGGGCTAGAACTTCAACTTTGGTCGCCACCTAGGCGCGACCTATGCAACATCTGATCGCCACCCAGGCGCGATCGACCCTTGTATCAGAAACCGGCGCCACCTAGGCGCGGCCGTAAACTTTGTATCATCTCTGGTCGCCACCTAGGCGCGACCGACCCCATGTATCACCATGGATCGCCACCTACGCGCGATCCAACCCTATGTATAACACTCGGTTGCCACCTAGGCGCGACCTTATGTGTCATCATAATCAAAGCTTATCATAGCTTAGCCTATCATGGCAATATCATTATGTTTCTTGGGGTCTTTGTTACCCTGAAACAGCCGATTTATTGGCAATTATCAAATTTACCTTAAGTTGGATTGCTACTCGCATTATGTGGCCAAAGTACTGGGGTGTGGCGTCAATCGAGCTTGATTGCCTATCATGGCCGCTCTCGACCCTGAACACACATATTCCTAGGAAATACTGAGTCGCGCGAGTGCCCACTTAAGGATTCAGATGGCCTAACTAGAGGTCGATGTACTGCTTATAGTACGGCAACACCAATTACAATTACTTGTAACTTAACAATTGTTTTATTCATGATATCAAGTTACAGGTGATGACCTTCAGAGTTCTCTGAGAAGAATTGAGATGATTACCACATAACATCCTCTCAATCCTTGGGGGCTATATCATATTATCATCAAAAATTTGAAGATAGATCGTCATCAAGTTTGAAGCTATCAGGATACTCTAAAGCTCACGAAGTCAGATGATCTTCCAGGTGCGAGTCAAGGCCAAACTGTACAATTATAAGCCGCGAAACAAGGAAAAGCACGGCCTAAGCATTCAAGATCAAGAATACTATGAAGTTCAGGCCATGCTTGGGGGCTAATGTCGGGGGAATACTTTCTGGATTAACCCGCGGCCCAGTGCGACTTAACTTACTCGCACGGATGAAGGCCCACTTGGGAACAAGCCCAATATTGAACCGCCATAAGGGAAAGATCTAGAAGACAATCCCGGAGGACGTGAAGACCAAGTAGTCTCCGAGTAGGCCTCTGTGGATGTATTCCTTATGGGGAAGTTTCCTTTTGTAACCTAGCGAGCCTCTGTGTATATAAAGAGGACTCGCAGGACTTAGAGCGGGTCAAGCTATCAAGCCCCAAACCCTAGCTCATACGGCGAGTACCAGATCGGATCGCCTCCATTGTAACACCTCGATTATCATATCAATACCAATCTAGGGTAGGCAGGAAGTAGGTCTTTTACCTCAC
The DNA here is from genome assembly GCA_947311845.1 of Poa pratensis. NCBI lineage: Eukaryota > Viridiplantae > Streptophyta > Magnoliopsida > Poales > Poaceae > Poa > Poa pratensis. Next base: position 61,621,091 of record CAMZMU010000063.1, on the reverse strand, counting down.
ATTGAGGGGGCCGAACCTGGGTAAATCTGTGTTGATCTTTGTTCCTGCGATCCCAAGCTCGGAGATGCTTGACTCGCGTAATCCCACACCTACGAAGTCATCTATGACACCTGACGTGACAAACCCACGACACCGGTGGATCGTGATATTCTGGAGGTCTTTCCAGAAGTATCGCCAGGTTGTCACCTGACCGTGATGTTGAGCTTATGAGTAAGCTAGTTCTCCGAACAACTCCCTTCTCCAAGAAAATCGTGCTGGATGTCCATAATTATTCGGTTGAGCTTAAACAACTTGGAGAGTTGAAAGACAAGAGCTCTATCCCGACATAGTTCCTTTTCAAAGGGATGTCTAGTCTGTCCGTGTTGAAGCTAGGTGGTATCTCCCCTGTGGATATGCTATCCTACAAATCTTTGATTCGAATTGGGCTATCGTCAAATCAAACTCAGGCTAGCCTACTAAATGTGTTAGTCTGACCAATACTCCTACCCCGTTCTGGTGAAATATAAGTCTACCGTCTTGGAGTATCTGGATAAGTTTGTTGTTGAGCCCATCAACTACCTTCTTATCTTCTCCATGTTTGAGGAGATTTATATTGGATATTGGGCGTTAGCATTGGAAAGTTGTTGGAACTAACTTTGTGTCTTCACAAGGTATGTGTTCTGAAGTTGGAAGTGACTTTCCCTGGTTCACGTGCAATTGCTGAAAGATGTCGCCGTGGATCTGAGTGAATTGTCTGGTTTCCTTGAAATCATTTCAACTCGATCATGCATGTGTGGAATATTCTCGGAATGGTATGTTGTTACCTCCATTCGTTGAGAATTCCATTTCTGCACCCAAGCCACCGATTGAATTGCCCCAGAAAGAGAGGAAGTCTGAGAACTCCTTTTGTCTTCGTTGGTGTTTCCCCAGCAGAGACTCCTTGGTGTATTGTCGCGAGTAATTCAAGTAGGGCAGCTGTCTCCTGACAAGTTGCTAATACTTGAGTTCTGCAATCTCGTTCCTCCTTTGGAGTTTGACATTGAAGTCCAACTCTTGGGTTCCTAGCAATTGTAACCCATTGGTATGCTTTACAAAGATTCCCTACTCATACATGTTGAGTCTGAAGTATCTCTACACCTGAGCAGATCTAAATCTCAAGCAGAAACGATAGTTGGTGATCCTCAAGAAGTTGGTCCCGATGTCCAGAAAATCAAGAAGTGTTCCCAATACTAACGTTTGCGGAGTTTCTGAAGTTCTCTATGTCCATCTTCACGACCCTTCTCATGTGATCCGAAATGATCCTCCGTGAGGAAAGTTCTACTCAAGCTGTTTGGTAGAAGTTACCTCTTCATCTGTTGGAACCTTGTTCCAACACTCTACCTCAGAAATTTAAGGCCTTGTGCAAAGTTCATATTCTGAATCTTTTGAGAAAACAGTGGTCTGCCAACCGGAAACTCCTTATCAATCTCCCGTCAAATCGCATGTGTCTCCTAACCATCAATTCAAGGGATGCTTGAAGTTCCATCCTAAGATTCTACTGGGAGGTACCCGGTCGTCGCATCTTCGTGAAGACCATTCCTTTCAGATGCGTTCCCCTCTCCTATGGTGTAGTTGAGTGAGGACCTCAAAGTGAGGCCGATGAAGATCCTCAGGATGCGCCGAATCAATCTACACCGAGAAGATCATTGAAGACCGTCGTAACCTTTCCCTCTTTCCTACTCTAAGAATCTCGGGACGAGATTCCTGTAAGGGGAGTAGAATTGTAACAGCCCAAAGTTTGAGAACCTAAAAAAACCGAGTAAAATTTTCGCTTTTGTGTTGCATTGCATCATGGCATCCATTTTGAATTGCTAAACACAGAAAACAAATGGTTTGGCACCACCTAAAAATCAATGCCAAACTTGCTCTAACAAACTTGACAACACTGAAAGCATTCAACTTGTAAAATACAAATCTCTGTCATCTTATAATTGTCAAGGAAGTTCCTAGAGCTCAAAACAATATTTTGCACTTGCTCCAAAATATTAAAGGAGCAACATTTTGAAATTTAGCAAAATGTCATAAACAAACCCGATGAACAAATGTTGTCCAAACTATTTTATTTTGCAACGCCAATTTTTGTGGTGCCTTTACATGCTGTTGGGAGGCTACCCAAATTTTCTCAGATTTTTCTAAAAAGTTTAAGTGCCTCCATAAAATCAAGGAAATGCTACTGGTTTTATTAATAAAGAGGAAAGGACCTATCCGTGATGGTATGAAGTTTACGAGGGGGTTTTCGCAAAATTTCCTTTCTTCTTTGTTCTGTAGCGACCGACGCCGCGCGAGCCGTGCTTGCGCCGCACCAGTTCGTCGCCGTCTCGACGCGCCGGGGCCCCCTCCCTGCCCCACTGCGAGGAGATAAGACCGCCGAGTCGTCGCGCCGCACCGCCCAGTGACAAGGCCGAGCTGCCGTGCCCTAGCTCTCTCTCTCTCTCTCTCTCTCTCTCTCTCTCTTCTCCCTCACCGCCGCCACCATGGCCATGAGCACGCCGCCGATGTAGAGCTCCCCATCCAGATTGAAGACCACCGACGGGTCCGCCTCGCCGTGCTGCTCCCCCACGCCGAAGCAATCGAGCCGGGGCGTCACGAATCGCCGCCGCCGTCATCATCTTCTCCGACCACCGCCGCGGCCTCGCCGGTCGATTCCCGCAGCCCCCGTCCCCCTTCTGCCTCGCCGTCTGCACCGCTGTGCTCGTGGTGAGCTTCCCGAGCCCTAGCACCCTTCCCCTCTCCTCCTAGCGCCTCGAGCCTGCCGTGCTGTCCGCCGTAGTCCACGCCGCAGCCACCGTAACCGTAGCCCTCTCCGTCGAACTGGAAGAACCCGGTGACAATCCCGGATTTTTCCGGATTCTATTCCGAACTGTGAAAATGCTACAGGACTCGACACATCCTAGCCCGGTCTCCACCCGGAATTGAACCGGAAATATTTTCGGATTATTTTCTCCCGGTGAAAAACCCGGATATTTCCGGACCTGACTCTGGATATTCCGTTTGATGCTGTACTGATTTGAATTTCTATTTTCTTTTCACCCCTCTATCTCTAAATGGTATAATTATTTATATTGTCGTTAAATAAATCATCAAAAGGTCATATCAAAAAGCAAATTTATAAACATAATAACTTTTTATCGGTGCATCAGAAAAATGTGTGTAATATACCAAAATGTCTAAAAAATTGTGAATAAACCTTTAAAGTAAATATCATGCATATTTGATCACAATTGAAATAATGTACTTCTAGCAATATTAAAATCATTAAGTTAAATATGGGGTGTCCTCCCATCCGGTTGAAGTATTTATTTCTCGCACCCAATTTAAATTGCTAGATAACCTATATAAGTTCAGTACTTTAAATGTCATGTCATCATGTGTTTGCGCATTGCACCGGTGTTATCTGTGGTTTTGATTGTTCCTCTCCGGTATTGTTTGTGCATCGATAGATCAAGGAGTGCAAGTGACACCACCGTCTCGTGACGATCCGTACTACCAGCCGTATCAACAAGGCAAGCGTAACCCCCCCTCTGAGCATATCTTATCCTATGTTTCCGCAAATATTTTCTCCACTATAATATTGCATGCGGTTCCAAATGTCAATTTCATTGGATTAGAGTATCCTATAGTTGCATTAAGTTTCTGATGCCATTACCTGCTTCCCTCCTATTATCCATAGGTTTGTATTGTTGGCCTGAGGTACTTAACTATGCTATGTTGATGCTTAGCCATGCTTAGTAAATGCTTAGCTGTACGATGGATGGTTTATGTCGGAAACAGGTGTTGAGATGTTCGGTTGATGGTGGAGAATTGTGGAGACAGGTAATAAAATGCTTAAAGGTGGGGATGAGAGGCCACTGTGGTTGTGGTGTTTTGTCTCGTTCTCGCCGCGTAGGTGCGAGTTCTTTACCTCTTGAACCAAGACTGAGCGTGCAACCATGCGTGAGGCCTATGCAATTGCAGGAACCCTCATAGACTAAATAACTCGGGCGGGACTAGCCAGGGTCCTCTAGTTCGGGCTTCCATTTGCGCGTGTGTTGGGATGGTGGCCAAGACTGAGATGAGGATGGTGGTGTTTCGGAAAATGAGTGGCCACGGGGCAGGGTGTTGCAGGCACGGCTGCTCCGTCCTCACTGATGATCCTGGGTTAGTCCTTAACGAGGGAGAAGTCGACACCGCTCCCACCCAGCCGGCTTTCCACGGAAGAGAGCTAATGATCAGGCAATGGGCCGGACGGTACGCGTGGCAAACATTGTACACCCCTGCAGGGTAAATCTTTTCGAAAAGCCGTGTCCGTGGTTATGGACGACTTGGGAAAGGACGATAAGATCATAGAATAACTTTAATGGAATGATAAAAAACTGGGTACTAAAGGTACCACTCAAGAACGAAAGGTTGACTTCCTCGAGGGTGATTCGGGGAGGTGCCTTTGATGAACAGGTACAGTGGTTGATGATGAAAAAGTGATCAAGAAAAGAGTCACTTCTTACCCCTTTTTGAAGATACTCTGAATAGTCGATGCCATTGAGTTATGTTTTCATAAATAAAATCCGCTTTATGCAAAACAGCCATAAAACCTTGAAAGCCTCATCGAGCTAAAGCTCTATATTTTAATCTTGTGAGTTCGACGAACTCAACGTCGTTTGTTTTGTTTCAGAGGAGGACTTCACCGACCTCGAAGGTGGGTTCTTTGTGGACGTCGACGAGTAGTCTGGGGTTCCCAGGTGGCAGCTTGGGACATCCCGGAACAGCTGGCGCTGGATGTTTATCTGCAGGCCTCTTAGGCCATAATTTGGTTCTTATTGTTTAGAACAACCTAATTTGCTTCCGCATGTTGTAATGTTGGGCATGTGACCTCTGGTTGGAATTTGATATCTTTCTCTACTATAAGAGTTGAACTATAATGCTTTGTTTCGTAGAGTCTGTGATGTGCCAGTTGTTCCACAAGTCTTGATCTCTCTACTATGCATTGATAGTTGCGCCTGTGTTAAGGCATCAATCGGGGTGTTGCGTTGCCGGTGATCAATTCCGAGCAACGCCTGCCAAAGGTTTTGGCTGGGGATTGGTAAACCCGTAACCTCCGGTTGTATCGCTTAACCGGTGACACGCAGCATCACTGTATAGCAGTCGGGTCGGGGCGCCACAAGGGGCAATATCCTGTGACACATGCCAACGACAGGCGAAGCATCAGATTAATTAGCACTGTTCACCACACAAATAATCTTTGGTTGCGGATGCTTATTTAGAAAACAATACAGAATTTGAATGGTGTTGAGAAGGGTGTTTATGATGCTTATTTAAAAATCCTTTTTTGTATGTGAACAACTTACAATTTACATACAGTCACCTATGCTATAGCTGAGTGATATAAATATACGGTGTGCAAATATGATATCTGAATTAGTACTTATGATTATACATGTATGTCATTATATGTGACCAAGTACATGACTTTCGGAATAAATTCAGTGCACTCGTCAAGAGAATAATTGAGGGAAAAGGAGAGGGGGATGCACAATTGGGTTTAAAAGGTAGGAAATATTTAGTGTTTTTTGTATGGAGTAAGTGTTGGAAGGTTATGTTATTTGGCGAACTTAGGCATCCAAATGGAATTAATGTAGACCGTTAAAAAGTAGTTAAAAAAATATACGGGAAGTAAAAGTTATAAATAAAAGAAGTGGTATTTTGAATTTAGAGAAGTGGGGAATTAAGATAGTAGGAATTGCAAATAAGTAAGTAATAAATTTTAAGTTCGCAAAAATAAATTTATGGGGGAAGTAAAATCAAAAGTTTAGAAAATAGAGTAGGGAAACTGGGAAAATAGGAAGTAAGCGAGCAGTCCTAGAGTCATAAAAATAAACATGTAAGGGAGGTAGAAGAGAAAAAAGATATAGTAGGGGATAAATAGGGAGTAGAAATAAGTAAGTAATTTCGAAGTTGCTATCTGTGCGCAATGTTCGTAAAAAGGAATGTGAAAAAATAAATAATAGGGGAAAACTAAAACGGGGAGAAATCTATTAGAAGCCAAAAAAAAATCTATTCATAAGGGGCAGGGACTATTTTCGCGTGACCGGAAAAATAGATAAGTAATTTTAAATTCGCTATTCGTGCGCAATGTTCGTAAAAAGAAGTGCGGGGAAAAATAGGTTTAAACTAAAAGGGGGAGAAATATAAGGGGGGAGGGGAAATTGTTCAATTGTGTCAGAGGACCGATTTGCAATTTTGGATAAACACGGGGATTGTGCTGGGAAAATGTTTTATTCCGGGAGGCCGTGTACCAATTTCTGGAAAACGTGAGGACTTTTCTGGGAAAAAGCGGCACGCGTGGTATTTTCTGCAAAAATGTTTCATTCCGGAGGGCCGATTCACATTGTTTGGAGAACGCGAGGACTTTACTACAAAAAATGGTATATCTATATGTCCGTCAAAATAAGAAGGTTAAAACATGGAAGTTGTTTGGTAGGATGATATGCATGTACTCGTGTGAGGAAAATTTAGAACGGATGACTGAGTGCGACGAATTTGACAAAATCCGTCGAATGTTTTTGCGAATTTGGATCTAAAATTCAGGAGATAGAGTTGACCTAACTCGAAACCGATCCCGGGAATGGAACCTACTCGTTGGCGCGCATATATTTCGTGTATATGTTTTTATCAAAAGGAGGGCCGTCGGAGCCAGATCGGACGGCGCAGATCGGCCGCGCACTGTATGAACAGTGAAGCACGCACTGTGGAAGCGAATCGATGAATTTGGATCAAAATTGAGGAGTTAGAATCGACAAAACATGAAACCGTTTAGGGGAAAAAAATTGGGAGAATAAAAAAACTTTAAAAAAAATTCGCAAAAAAAGGAAAAAGAAAAATAGTACTGTTCATATGACAAGTACCTAGCGGTACTGTTCTTTGAACAGTGGGCACTGTTCTTTAAACTGTGGCCGGTGGCTGAGGATGGCTGAGAAAAAGGCATAACCACATCTCCTTAATACACATCTCCTTAATATATAGTATCTATCTATGATGCTCCTACAAAATTGAAGTGTAAGAAAATTAGTTAAGCAGAATGTGTGACACATAAAAATCTCGGAAAAATAGACAACTACCTGTGTGACAAGCGGTACTTGCTCTCCGTCAGAGTCGGACACTTCTGGTTCTGCCCTAATCTTCTTTCTTGCATCTTTTTTCTTCGGAATTAACCCCAACTTATAGTCAACGCATCCACCTTTATTGTGGCCTGCCTCTCCACAATATCCACAATGAATAATAGCACCCTCTCTACTCATTTTCTTACCTCCATTCTTTGTTTCTTTCTCCTCTGGTTGTTGCCTTCTATTTTTAGTTGGCCTTCCTACTTTCTTCACATACTTTGGTGCTTTTATTGTCTGTCCATACATCTTTTCCCACTCTCTGACATCTCTACATGGTAAAATAATGTGCTCGTAAGCTTTGCAAAATCTCTGAATGGAATAGCATGCACTGACATAGTTTTCTGGTTGCATTTCCTCATGTCTAAGAGCTGACACTGCATGACAACAAGGTATGCCAGATAAATCCCATCTCCTGCAGCTGCAAGTCTTTTTCTTTATGTCCACGGTGTAAGAAGTTTCTCTTTCCATTATTTCAAATAATCCATTCCCAGATGGGTAAGCAGTACAAATGTTGGACCATTCAACATGTTTCTGCAATTTTTTCCTTATTTGAGGACATATAACACCAGACCAAATTTTAGACTCGAGTTGCTTGCTATAAATCCTAGTTGTGATTTGAGACTTGATCATCTGAATCATGGTTAAAACAGGCATTTCTCTTGCATCTAAGATGTATTTATTGAAAACCTCACAATTATTATTCAGCAAAACATCACACTTTGGAAACTCATTTTGGAATGCTCTCACCCATGTGTCAGGTGACAGCTCCTCTAACCAATCATGTGCAGTTTTACTAAAAACAAGCATCTGATCCATATTCTCTTGCCACTTCGCAGTTGTGTTGCTTCTTGCACATTTCCATAGTTGATTCTTCAGCACTTCACCTTTAAATTTCTTATTGAAATTTTGCCAAAGGTGTCGAACACAGAATCTGTGGCCTGAATCTGGAAATAGCTCTCGAACTGCCTTAATTAATCCCTACACACAAGTTTGCAACTTATTCAGTTAGCACAAGTTTGACAATAATTCAGTTACGACAAGTTTGGAAATTATTTAGTTATCACCAGTTTGCAACTTATTCAATTAAATTTCAGGTAAGACAATATTGCAACTAAATTTAGCTCAGAAAATTACTTTTTGTTTGTTCGACATAATAGTCCATGGAGTAGTGGTTACAATGCCTAGATCTTGCTTCAGAGCTGTCAAAAACCACCTCCAAGAGCCGGTGTCTTCAACTTCAACAATAGCAAAAGCCACAGGAAAGATGCAATCGTTCGGATCCATTCCTATTGCAGTTAAAAGAACTCCACCAAACTTTGTCTTCAAATGACACCCATCTAGAAATATTGTAGGCCTACAGCCAGATAAAAAACCCCTCTTGCAGGCATCAAATGAAAAATAACATCTCCTGAAATGCCCTTGATCATCCAATAACAAGAAAAAGGTGCTTCCTGGATTGGATCTCCTTAGCTCATGTCCATAATCCCAGAGTTGATTATATTGTGCAGTTTCATCGCCATATATAATGTCAAAAGCAAACTTCCTTGCTCTCCCTATCTTGCCTCTTTTCGGTGTCATATTCCAATCTTTCTGGACAAGCTGAGCTAAACCTTTCAGTGTCATCTTCTCATTGGCTCTTATCTCATCGACATACTGCTTGCCAATGTATCTAGCAGTAAATGCCCTTACTTGAAGCTTCTTCTCACATGTGTGCTCATCCTTGAAAGTTTTCACCATTATGGCCTTTGTTCTGTTGTCCTTGGAAGCAAAAAGGGGCCAGGGGCAGCCATCTACACATTTTGCTAAAACTCTTATCTTGTCATTCCTTGGAAATGTGATGTTGCGCCTATGCTTACAACTATACGCTCTAATTGCTTTCTTCAATTGATCAACTGACTGAAATATCTGTCCAACATGAAACTTGGGGTCATGCATGTCTTCATCCACAAAAGACTTGAATTTAAATCTATCTGACTCATCATCTGAATCAGCAGGCTCAAAAAACTCATCTTCGGACATTTCACCTTCTCGAACAGATTTCTTCTCAGCTTTTGATTCTTGATCCGCATATTGCTTGTACAAGTCATCATCACCATTTTCTATGTCATTATCGCTGTCAATAATTTCTGGAACATAATCTGAATCACTGTCATTGTCACTCTCCGGATCGTGATCAACAATTCTTGATCTACTTTTCCTCCTTGCAGCTTGTTCAGCAACATCCAGTTCAGTGCCTTGCACATCAATTAGATCAACAATGTTGTTGGCACCTGTACTATTCTTGTTAGGACTGATTACAGATGATAAATTTGCTATAGGATTAGGAACTATGTCATCCGAGGGAACTGTATTCCTGACTGGATCATGATCAAGATATAACATTAGATATTTATGCCCCTGTTTCACCTTTGAAACCATGCCCAAAGTGTCCTTGTCTCCAACAATCAGCCGCAAACCATCTTCATTGATTTGCATTCCTGGTAACAGCCAGTAAACATCGATTCTTCCTGTTGTCTCATATCCTAAATTTTCAATTATGTCTTCAAGCCACAGAGCAGACCAAGTGTCCATATCGCAATAATCATAGCAGACCTTTCTACCATTAGCATATGCCCTATTGCATCCATAACCAACAAATAACCTCCATGAATGACCTCCACAGTAAAACCATCCGATCCTTCCTCTGCAGATTGTAGGAAAGGGCCAATTTTAGACCTTCTGCTCAGCCAAAATCCAAAAACAAAATACAGTACATCTAGCATACTCCTTGCGGGCACATGGAACATCACCATCTAATCTAAATCAACAGAAAGAATTGATAGATCATGACCAGGATAGATGAAAGGTACGAACTGAACTCACCGTACACGGGAACGAGGCCTCCTTCTGCCCGCCGAAGGGGCGCCATCTCCAGCGAGAAAATTTGTCGCCTTGTCCCACCGCGGGACCGCGGGCGTCAAATCCCTTCCGCGCAACTAGGCTATTTGCAGCGTCGGTTGGCCGCTGATCACTTTTTTCTGCCGCCGCCGTCGCCGCTGATGGCCCAAACCCTCGACAGAACAGAGGAAACAGGGGAGGTAATGGCACAATTACAATGTTTAGTATCGTTGCAGGGGTGTGATTGCCTAAACACTATGGCAGGTAAAGCCCGCGAACTCTCAGGGATTGACGTAGTGGGGCCGAAATATATGCCACGATCACCGCTGTACGGTGCCTATCGTCGTTTGGACCGTACGTGGTCGTCCATCGCGAGTTCGTGGACTGTTTTAGGGCAATTCCAGAGTTCAGGGACCAAGTTAGACATCACCCGCGAGTACATGTACCGTACGTGCATTTCACTCTAAATTTGCTGTGCAGCAACTAATCATCCGCCAACGTCTGTGTCCATGTCGGCAGAGCAATAGGTTTCAGGGTTGAATGAAAGAAATAATGAAGGAACTAGAAGAACATGGAACCATTATGAGTAGATTAAGCCGTTTATGCACAAGTCTAATCAACAAAAAAACTGGCCCTAAGAATAGTCATTTTTTTTTTGAGAGGGCCCTAAGAATAGTCTGGTGTCCATGGAGTTGAAAACATGTCCGACTAGATTGATGGAGTTCGACTTGGACCTTATCTGTATCTCAATTATCAGGCAAGGTCGGAGATCGACTGCACAGTGCACACACAACTATTGCACGTACATCGGTACATGACGCGTGGAAACAGTAATTGACGCATATGTCTTTGTACAAAGAGTTTGGATCGGAGTCTGAATTGAGCTTTTTAAAAACAAAATGAGCTTTTTTACCCTTCAAATTGGTACCGTCGCAAGTAAGTTGATCGACAATCAGCATGGAGAAGAAATCCCAAGGTCTCGGCGACAGGGACTTGGTTTTCTTCCTGATTGGATTTGGTACGATTGTCCCCCTTTTGGTTCGAACGATTTTCCTTGTCTTTTCCGTTTCCATATCAGCTATGGTTTCGTAGGGTTTTCGCTTAACTCTCTTGCAAAATTAAACAGCTGTAGGTCTGCCCGTGCTTGCCTTCATCCCCCAGGTGGGTACTCCTTCGTACGATGTCTACTCCCTGGAGCTCACCGGCATCGACGGCCTCGGCGACCCGGCCGGGCTGAGCGCCCTGGCGTTCAACGTGACCCTGCACGTGAGGAACACGTGGTTGCTGGTGGTGGAGAACCGCTTCAGCCACGGGCAGGTGGTGGTGTCCTACGACGGCGTCGCGATAGGCGTGGGGCGCGTGCCGGCTTCAGCGCCGCCGCGAGGAGCACGGGGAGGTGAAGGCTGTGGCGCGGGGCGGCAGGGCAGGCATGGTGCAGATGCCCGGTGGTCTGGTGGGGAGGCGCGTGCAGGCCGAGCTGCGGTGGGACTCTGCGGAGTTTGACGTGGAGGCCAAGCTGTTCCGCGACGGCCAGATGGAGAGAGGCCCCGTCGTGCTGTGGTGCAGAGTCGGGTCGCAGGTGCCGCAGCAGCCTGCTCGATGCATGGCCTTCACCGACTTCAGGACCGATTCAGATTATTAGCTTGATCTGATGTCTACTCAGGCATGTGCAACATTCTATACATCTGCTGGTAGCATCCTTTTATGTTAGGGTGTGACTAATTCTTGAATTAAATTAGTTCCCATCGAATCTAATTTGCAATCCATGTTACACCTCACGCCGATCATGAATCAAGAAGTAATCCAACAGTTCAAGTCATCTCAATTATAATCCCACTCATCTCAAAACAAAAAAAAGTTATAATCCTACTTGCAACTGAAAAATCCCACTTACAATCCAGACTATGTGCACAAATCATGATATAAATCCGATGGTGTAAAACTTAACTGAGCATTAACCTTGGCCCGTGCTGCCATAGGCACGCGAACATGCTGCCACATGTGAAAACCGATGCTACCGGCCTACGACGACATCGCTTCCACCGTCGCTGGACGATGTTTCCAGAGGCGTTGTGTGGTGGTTCCGCCGGCGTCGGCCTATGCTACCATAGACGAAGGGACGTGTTGCCACAGGCGACGACCGACCCTACGGGCCAAGGGCAACGGTGCCTCCACCGGCGTCTCCCGGTGCTTCCACTGATGTCCTCCGCTGCTAACAGAGGTGCAAGGACGTGCTATCACCAGTGATGGCCGTTGATGCAAACAGTGACGCCCGGTCTTTCAAGACGGCTCATCCGCATGGGAGCTTGCCGCGGGTGCTCCCAGTAGTAGCCCAGATGCTACAAGCGACGACCAGTGATGCTACATGTGGCGGTCGGTATTGCTACCATAGGCGATGGGCGATGCCGCTAGACTTTGGCGGCGATTCTACCAGCCGGAATCAACATGTTGCAAGGCCTGCAATCTGCGGACGTTGATGCTGCCATCCGTAAGTGGCAGTGCGGAGATGAGCACCAACCAGAGACGAGATGTTGCAAGCGGTAGTCAGCTGGAGCTCCGACGAGGTATCTCGTCGGTTCTCTGGGAAACATCGGTGGGGCGGGTGGTACTAGCCGCAAGCGTGCGTCGGAGGCGTGTTGTGTTTTCTTTTCAGTAGTCGGGGAAAGGACTCGTGGGGTGGCGTCCTCTTTTTTTAAATCATACGGACCTGTTCGGCTTGATCTGACGGCACGTAAGGCGGGGGATCGGGGATTTGCATCCCTCGTGGACGCTCAAAATGCCCCTGAAAGGCAAGTTGAACTCGCATTTCACCTCATGTGATTTTGATGTTTCGATGAATGAGTCACTGCCTCAAGCGGACGTGCTATGTGTATTCAGGTACGAGCCCTACATCGACCCATGGGAGGAGGCGGAAGACATCAGAGGATATCACCGTGCCAAAGAGAAGAAGAAAGAGAAGTAAGGAGTTGAAACAACTAGAGCGATACTGCCGCTTGTACCAAGCAGTACTACCTCCCCTATTACCGCTGCTACCATGGTTTTTAAGGCGACGCTTAGGCGCCCCCCCTCTCACGTTAGAAAAATGACCGCCTTAGGCGCGTCCGCTTAGGAGTCGCTTAGGCGCTAAGGCGCCCCCTCCGCCTTAGGACGCCTTACCGCCTTAAAAACTTGCTGCTACTACCGCCACTATGCTGCGGAGCCTTCTGCATACCCCATCCCGGAACTGGGCCGCTACTGGCCGAAAAATACATCTCACAAATTCCGGGAGGTGGGCCACGTATGTCAACTTTGCTGTTAAATGGACAAAAACTGGGTACTTTGGTATTTAGCTGGTTATTAACTCTAAAGTTACGTTGTGTTTGGATGCAGGAGAGTTTGCTGGGAATTGAATTGGACTAGCAATTTCATTTACAAGATGGAAAGAAAATAGACTCCAATTTGAATTCCTCTGTTTGGTTGTGATTTATGGCCGAAATTAAAGGGTAGCACACGATTTCAATTCCTGTTTGGACGTATAAACCCTAGAATTGGATGTTTTGTTGACTTTGGACAATATAAAACGTGTTACATATATAAAAATTGTGTGTGTATATTTGAATATTGATATATCAGTTTGCTCACATAATAACATTAAAAAATTGAAATCAAGTCACAACAATAGCACAAGTATAAATTGAATAGTTTACACGTACCAACAACACATGGATAATAATTTTGTCTCTAAAAATAGCACAAGTGGGTGGTTCATGTCTCTTACACATAGCACAAATAGACAATTCACAAACAACAAAGTGTGTAGTAGTTCATACATCAACCAAACAGGATCTTGGTACATTAATTCAAGGTCAAGAGTCATGCCTTCTTTAACCCCTCGGGGATCACCATGAGTGCTTCAAACAGGCACTCACTGACGATCAACTTCCCATAAGCTCTCAGCATATCACTATCCTCCAAATCTGATACCTTCTTTAGGGAATCAAGGATTTCAGTTGGAGGAGTCACCTTTGGCATAGGAAGTGCTCGGTTGTCTTCAAAGCATCCTGAAACGACATCTTCATTTCCCCATCATGCACAAGATAGCATCCCCAGTACGTTACCTCTTCGGAGGCGCCTCAGGAGTTTCTTCAGGAGCTGGTGCGTTTTGTGGTTGTTGAACACACTCAGCTGCTAGTACAAGCTAGGGGTAGAGAATGTTTTATGCGTTCAGTCAGCTGCTAGGACCAGCACTTGGCAGCAATCTGCAATTTTAAAACAAAACAAAAATATAACATGTGAGAAGGGAGAGCTCGGTCGGAGGGAGAGGGGAGAGTGGAAGAGAGGATGGCGCGGCTCAGAGGAGGGCTTGGCTCCGTGGGAGAGAGGAGGGTGCGGCCCTTCCCGCCGTCGTGCCCATCTCGCCGCCATCCCATCTAGGGTTTACGAGGGCGACACATCTCAGAGAGAGAGAGAAAGAGAGAGAGAGGAGGGTGCGGCCCTTCTCGGGAACGGAGAAGTTTGGGGAGTTACAGAGGACACCGGTGCTCGGAAGAGAGGGAGGGAGGAGGTCAGTACCTGAGCCGTCGGCGTCGGCGTTTGAAGGTCGGTCGAGGTCACGAGGAGGGCGACGTTTTGCGAGGGGAGCTCGCTCGCTTCGTTTACATGCCTGTCCGAGGCTCCACGCTCGGAAAGGTTTGGGTCGAGCGGACACCTGCGGGGGGGGGGGGGGGGGGGGGTGCGGGAATTGGTCTGCGCTTCCAAGACTAAATTCCGTAACTAGCCCAAACGGCGGAATTTGCTGTCCAGTTCCAGATTCCCTGATTCCAGACCTCAATTTTTACATTCAAACACACAGTGTTATGGTTTTCTGAACTTTAGCCCAAAATTTCTGGCTATAGCGAGGCCGTTGTTTTGTGTAATTAGCTCAACAAAAATAAAAAAACACAGGAAAGAGAACAAGTAAAAATGAGACCCGTCCGTACATACAGAACAGTTACACTCACAAAACCATATAGGCTTCAGATCCGGATCGTTGTCGGCCCAGACTAGCAGTGGCACTGTACTTTTGCGACCCATATCTATACCTAATAATAAAGGCATTAAACTTTCTTATGGTACTTCATTTAAACTGCTCCCAAAGTTATCAGAAATTACCCACTATGCCACCCATAAGTGAAAAAAACGTTTCGTTTTAGACAAGCGAACGGATCTTGCCCAGCGAAAATCGATCCCGACCACGTGCACCAAATCCGTCTCCACTTCCTACATCAACCCACGATCTAGGATTGTTACTTGCCCCGATGCCTCATCGAGCAGAAACAATGTCCTGTTCAGCAAAAGGATAATTGGGCAAGACCTATAGGAGTAGGAATCCATCTCGGGGACGACTTTTGAATAAAGGATTCCTTTATAATCCAATCAACAGAAACAACGCTCAAGATTAAACTTTGTTGCCAGAGAAATTTATGAAGGAGCGCAACAGGCTGAATCGTGATGCGCCGTCTTCTTCTCCGGGCGTCGCCAGTGGAGAATCCAGGCTGAGCGCCCAGGGCAATGGCCGCTGGGAAGTGCGTTGTCCACAGCTGTGTGCTCCACCGTGACTATACATGCAGGAGGTGGGGTCTGGGGTGGCGGAAGACGGCGCGATCGCACATTGGGAGGAGGGTGGTGTTGTCGATGGCGACCGCGAGAATTTCTCGGCGTACCTCCCCACGGCCAACGCCCCCGTGGCGGCGCCAGCGAGAGCCCTTCCGGCGCGCTCCCAACGCCCCCGTGTCGGTGCCATCCAGAGTGCTCACGGCGAGCCTACGACGAGCCTCCACGGTGGTGGCAGCGATAGCCTGCGAACGGCGCTCGGTTCCTGACTCTACGACCTCCTCTCCGGTCGCCGGCGGCATCTCCCCCTGCGGCGACCGGGTTCTTGCATTAGCGGCAGCCCTTGACCATGTTGCCGCTGCTCCCGGCGGAGGCGGTGCCCAGTGCGCACGGCAACCCCCTGCTCCGGCGCGACTCTGTCCGACATGTCCTCGACCCAGCGCGGCCACCTCGCTGTGCGGCAAAGTGCTCCCCGCGGCCGAACCAATCTAGATTTGCCTCGAGCACTAGACCCTCGAGGTGGGCGCGTGGAGTACATCTCGCGCACCAGCTGTTTGTTGAAATACATGTAACATGTATGCCTTTCGCCATTGTAAGGAAGAGTTTCAGAATTGTATTCGCGTCGTGAGAATTGTGCGCCTCGCCAGACGGCCACACGAGTTTGCTTCCCAACGCCAAACTCCTGCACTGCGTCAATCCAATGCATAACTGATGTGGCTTCACAGGTAATCCTGCACCCCACGAGTCGCAGCTTCTTCGCATTTGATATGTAAATGTTTTGCGTTCTGAGATATGAGATGCATGTGCACTTTTCAGTTTTCAATATGAGAATGAATTGTTTTAAAAAGAATAGCTCTTGGTACATGAGAACTTTCAATATTGTTTTGTTACCGGCAAAGTTGTTACAAGCACATGTTTATTTATTTTCTATAAATCGCAAGGCACGGGCTCTTTGCTATGTGATGATTTGTATCTCTATAGCAGTTGCGAGAGAGGAATAGTATGATGATAACATGCAGGAATTAATAAAAGGATTGATTAAATGATTAAGTTGACACATGGTATGCAATATTTTTTTTCTCACTCTTTAGTTTTTTAAATTTACTAACCACTTAACCATATGCTTCATTTAGTTTTGGGTATGCAATATTTTTGTTCTCACTTTTGCTTTTTAATTTACTAACCACTTATTATTGGGTTAATGGTATATGATATATTACCCTATAAAATGTTATATTTTTCTTCCTGTTGCAACGCATGGGCACGTTTGCTAGTAACCTTCAAAAGCGGATCGTTGTCGGCCCAGGCTAGGGACAATTCCCCACATATTGCGGAACGCATTTGGGCTTCTGCTTCGCAACGCGGCGCAGGGATCCCTTCCTCCCTCGCCGCCGCAAGCCCCTGCCTTCCTCGCCGCGGACCACCCCCGACGCAGACCCTCACGGCCTCACCCCTTTCCTCCCTCGACGCCGCAAGCCCACAACGCACCGCCGACCGCCCCTGCCTTCCTCGCCGCGGACCACCCCCGACGCAGACCCTCACCCTCGCCGAGCGCTTGCGCGCTCACAAATCACACATCGCCGGCTGTCACCTAGGGTTCTTCCGTGGCCTCCCCCGCCTAGGCCGACCACCAACGTTCGAGCTTGCGGTCCGCAGCCGCCAACTCGTCGGGTGCGCCGCCGCCTCCCACTCTTCGACTGCGCCATACGGCCATCGCGTGGGACTCTGCCGTGGGCATCATCAAGAGTCCTTCTCTTCCTTCCGCCCTGAGAAGACTGTTGTGGTCAGGTACTCAGGTATGCATTCCACGCAACTACGCAACTCCGGCTAGTCGATGCTGATTCTGCTCCCGTCGCACTGTGTGTTGAATCGAATCCTGGTACTGTTAATTTCTCGGGAAGAGTCAATTAGCTAGGTAGATTACCCTTTTACATGACATTGCTGAAGTAATTCTATTTTTGGTACTCGGAAGTAAGCCAACTGACTTCGTGTGATGATGGCCACCAAAACTGAATAAATTATGAAACTGGTGTATCATCATGGAATGCTAACTTCGGTTGTCAATGCCATGTTTGCTTGTCAGGGTAGTACACTGGTTTTTGTGATTCAGAAGCTTTCATGTAGGTTATTTGGTTAATTTGCTAGCAGGTGGGATTGAAAGAAATCAATTGAATAAACAATAGAAAGCTACATTGAGTTATGAGAATTTTTTTTTTGTCAGGAAGCACATCAAAACAGCTCATGTCAGATAAATACTCCATCCGTTCCAATTTAATTGACTTGGTGGATAGCATGTCCACCAAGTCAATTAAATTGGAACGGAGGGAGTAGTAATTAAGAATACTCTACAGTGATGTTTGCTGCTTTTGTATTGCAGTTATTACTGTGTTTATTTTTTTTTATAATTTGACTTGTAGCTTATGGTTACTCTTGTGTGTCAGCGTCCCTGCCATGCCAGCTATTCTAGGTTGAGGCTTGTGTCTTTTTATTTTAAGACTAACTATATTTTATTTATTTCTAGGATTGATCTCTAATTCACGTTTTTCCCTTTTGTTGTTTTTAGGGTCATTGGTGACACGAGGTTTCTTGACATTTGTGCTCTATCACCGCCTTCCCTGTGCTCTACCATTGAATTTCTCGCATAAGGAGTCATTGGATATCATATCATTGGACAACACTCAAATCATAATCTTCAAAGTTATGTTTGAGGTATGTTATTCGACCATTAACTTTTATTGATATATTATAGTCATATGTTGACTTTTTTGTTTTTTACTATGAAGGCTGGAATACTATTGAGCATTTTAAGCTCGGTTATTTGAATCAAGGTCAATGTCCAATGAGAATAGAACTCTTATTGTCGCGTTGTTTGATATATGGGGCATTTCATCAAGATTATTTGGTGCCAAAGTATATTCACGAATTATTCAAATGTCGTGAATGGAATTCGGGGTGTCAAATTCTCTAATATTTTTCACGACAACTCGTGGAACAAATTTAGAGCTTTAGACACCTGGATGGAAAACTGTTATGCACCTCTCACAACTTTCAAGTTCTCTTTTGAAAGTTGATAGACATATCCAATATCCAAAGGAGTTTGAATCGTAAATGAGAAGGGAGTATTATGCTTGTAATTTATTTCTTCTTGATTGATATCTTTCTTATGTAAATGTACTTTTCTTGTTATATGAATCATAAAGAAACTTTCTGTGATATCTACTCTGCATATATTTCTTACTATGTTAGTGCAAATGTATGTTGGATAAAATCAAGCAAATAAATCAAATTCTAGTAAACGTCAGGCATCATTGGTTCACGATATTTCAAAAACGTAGGAATGGAATGGAATGTCATGTTTTTTTGACAAATAGGTACCTCTTCATTCAATCATAATAAGCGTTACATCATTGATAAGAAGAGGTACAATTTCAAGAGAAGGAGTGTCTAGCCGGATACTAGAGTCAGAATACTTTGTTATCAATCTCAAAAAAGAAAGAATACTTTGTCACCTGAGCAAACTCATGTGCTCAGAACTCACACTCACTAGCGAAAACCTATAATGGAGCCCGAGCTACATGGTGCCTATTTTTTCAAAAATTCGAAATCTAAAATCGTGAAACAATACCCGGATGTAGATATTGTCGAGATCTACAATCATGAAAAAAATTAACTTCAAATTTGTTGTATTTTGGGCTGTACAAAAAAGACAAATGGGTGGATCTGGGTGGTGAAAACAATACACAGTTTCAAAATTTGAATTTTCCCTGATTTTTATTTTTTGTACAGCCCAAATACAACGGATTTTAAGGTAAAATTCTGCAAGCTTGTAGATCTCATCACTATCTACATCTGTGATTTTTTTCGTGATTTTTGAAAACATAAAATATCATATATTTTTTCAAAAAAAGGGCTCCATGTAGCTCAGATTCCAAAAATCCACTCTCCACTCACTAGCTCATTTGCCATATAATAACAATCATCAAAGATTGCAGCAGCCACCCGTTGGGAATCCCCTCCTGCAAGGTTACCAAGTCTTTGCTTCAATACTCCTTTCAATTCAGAAAACAAGTATTTCGGACAAGGGCAATGTCCTTATACAAGATGTTGAAAATTATATCCGATACAAATCACATTTCCAATTGAAATATCTGAAAATATACTAGGGGAAGCCGGCTTCGCTTAGCGCCTAGATACCCTTTTTATTTAACAATGGGGTACTACAGAGTCTTATTAACCTTGAGCTTGGCATCATGCGAATTTAAAATGATATAAGTAGCATGTGACAAACATATGTTTATTTTTGACTCAAATCCTGTGGGTAAGGTTCGAAAATTGTGTCATTTTGTCTACCCACCAGATGGTAAGAATCTCCTAAAAATCAGATGAAGATGTAAAACAATCACCACCGATTTTTTTTGGTCACACTTAACATTGGATGATGTTGAATTTCAAACTTCAAAGTTGCTGGCTGGGTCATCGTGTGCGTTGTGGTTGCTTAAGTCCTCTTATGTAAATTTGATCCTTCTACCCTGTTTCAAAGAGGTACCAGTAAGTAAGCAGTTCAGGAAATGTACTAATACACTGTACTTTATGGTCGTTGCGAGATATCTCCCAGGTGTAACGCAGTGGCATGTGGCCATGGTAAATGTTATTGTGCTCAAACCACTGATTTAGTCCCCTTTTTTTGTCAGCACTGACTTGGCCAGTGGTAGTTTTTCTCATTCTTGCGGTATTGGGAAGCTGAGAAAATGTTCACGCAGCTTGGTATGAAGTATCTCCTTCCTAAATATTTGATTGTTATCATTGTTGTTTGTATCGCATTTTGATGTTTACTTTTTCCTATCTTTTTTCTTACGAACAGGCTTTATTTTGGTGTGCTGGCTGCTCGTGTCTCCAGGGTATAAGTTATTTGTAGTTGTACATCTCAACTGTATAGAATGGGACAAGTCATCGTCTTATTAATGAAAGTTTAATTCCATGTATTTATGCGCAGTTGGCGAGTTTTCAGAATTAGAAGGCGTGATCAAGACGGGGTTCGGACACAGGTGAACCCGTGGCTGGTGAGGTGGTTCACTCTATCACTCTTTGCCACATTCTTTTGGATATGGTACTGTGAAACTAGCTGTACGAGCAACAAACAGCGAGATTCAAAGCAGATCGGTTGTCCATGGCGCCAAGTGGACACCTACATGGTTATTGTGCTAGGATCTGCTTGTCTCTAATCTCGTATGGCTGATGTATCTTTGCTGGATCGACCTAAAGAAGGTGCGTACCACTGGATATACCAGTTGATCCATTTAACCGTCAAGTGGTAATTCATAGGCTACTTATTCTTTGCAGACTCTGTTTCACTTTGGGATCTCTGCCGCTGGGACATGCGTACTGGTCAAACTCTGCACCTTCGCGTTTGACTTTCACGTTTGCTGGGGCAGGCTGCAGCTAGCCGGCTGGATGGCTGTTGTTTTGGGATTCGCTGCCAATATTTGTAGGAAATTATCAATGGTAAAGTTACTCGTTAAAAATATTTCATACTTCCCATTCTCAAATAATTGTGTAGTTTGCTTTCAATAAACACTACTCCTCACTAATTATAGTGTTATTTATATGGGCTAGAAGCACGTACCATAGCAGTAAGGTTGATAGGCAACATGTTCTCTCTGTTTGTTCCTTATACATGTTCTGTGATCAGTAAAATCGCCATACTTTTTCATCTTCATACCATACATTATTTTGGGAAATGACATTTCCCATGCAGTGAAACATCCTAAGCAATAGGTAAGTGAACTGAAAAGGGTTGTGTAGTCTTCTGCATACATTTCATGAGTGAGCACAAAACGAAAACCCTAGAATAACATTTATTGTGAAACTTACTGACCACAAAAAAGATTATGTAATTTATCTCTGCTTCTGATTAACTTTGACAGGAGCGGCAAGAGTTCTCCTTTTTTGCCTTGTCCGTAGCACTTGCTGCCGTGCTTCCTGAGATAACGTGGATCCTGAATGTCTTATTCGTGGAGCAATTTACGAAAGAAGGCAAGAAATGTGGATTCTTCGCTGTTTTCGTCGAGAAGAACTTCTACTGGAAGGTTAAATTTTTTAGCCACTTGTAGCACTAAATCAGTGTTTTTTTGCTTCAGGACACAGTATTATTGCCTCGTCCCCTCTCTTATGATTCACTTGGGGCATTTGGGTTACTGATGCAGAGTTGTTTGCCGTGTGCTGCAGTTATCCTGGACGTTGAATAGCCTTCTTCGGCTGCCAGAGCTTATCGCCCTTCTACGACAGATTGACGTTCAGAAGATAGAGCTGTGGCGTCAACAGATCTTAACTCGAGCGAGGATACTATTAGGAAGGGACAGGCAACGTTAACTACTTGGAGAAAGGATATGACGCTTCCATGAAGAACATGAACTTGTAGAGAACTGCGTCTAGGACATAGCCCGTGGAGAACTGCACCTAGGATCATGGCTAGCCTGCCCGTGGAGTAGTATCACCTAGCTACTTCTATACTAGAACTAGTGCATTTGCAACCCATCCTTGGTGCCTTGGTGGATCAACAGCTACCTTGTCATCCACATCAGCCTGCAGATCCCCTGCATGCTCATCATGGCGTGCTTTCTCGGGTTGTCGGTCTGCAGCATCTCTGCTTCACCAACATTCGCCATCGCCTTCACCTCAACACAGCTCATTGCACAGCCCCGCGAACAAACATGGCCGGCACGAGACTCTTCCATGTCATCGGCGGCAGTCTCCACCCGAATATGCTCTTCATCAAAATAATAATGTTTTGCTGGATATATATAGCCAAAGAAGTCTTTTGCGAGCCTGCCCTTCGTGGTCGTGGATATGTATTGGAATCAAATCTATTGATATTGTGGAAAATATAGAATCCCTAATTTCTGTTGTTGTATTGATCTGGACCCTGGTGGAGAGTTTATATAGGAGTACAAGGGGTAGGAGACTTGGAGTACAAGATGATCTAACCCTAATCAATCCTAACCGTACATATACTCTAACATCCCCCTCAGTCGTAGCGGGAGTGAAGCGGACGATTGCGACTGAAGAGTCATGTGCGTCTGTCGCCTCCTCCACCTTGTCATCATCGCCGTCCCCTTCAGGTTCCTTCTCTTCCCTCCCGCAGTCACAGCGGGAGTGTCATGGACGCAAGGAATGACGTGGATGCTGTCGACTGGAGCTCTTGAGTTGCTGTAGACGTGTGTATGATGTTGATGTCGAGGTAGCCGAGCGTGATGTAGCCGTGGTCGAGGTTGTCGCGGTCGGTGTAGTTTCGGCTTGATGCAGTGCAGATCGGGATGGCTTGATGTAGACGGCGTGCTGGCGCGTAGGAGACCGATGGAGTCGATGTATATAGCCTCGGCAGAGTCGTATACGGTTGCTGGTGCTCGAAATAGATCTGATGCACCATAGAAAATTCCATGTGCGAACGTGTATGACAATTTCAAGCTAACCTCATCATGTTCCATGTAGCCTGGAGAGCTGCTGGAGACCACGCATGACGTGATCTGAATGGTGCATGCATCGATCAGGTTGGAGAGGCTGGCAGTGTAGATCGAGCGACGAGCTTGGTCTTGGACTGCCGTGTGTGTGATGCTGCGTGTCGTCGTCGAGTGGGCTGTGGCCGCTTGGACTCGATGCGCGAGGCCGGCCGGATGCTGGAGACACGCGCGATGGTGTCGTGCCCCGATAGATCGGATCGTCGTGGACGCGTAGCATCCTTCGTCGTCGATTTCTTCGTGAGGACTTCTGCACAGATTTGCACCGGAAATTTTCGAGGGCGGCAGAGATATAGGGATTTATTTGGCTAGTTGGATCTAATCTACAGAATTGAAATTTCGAAAATTGTCTAAAATCTAATCTAAAGAACCGATCCGATCTTTGATCGAGATCGGGTGCCACGCCCCCGAGGAGAGGAGATTGATCTCCCTGGGGGCGGCGCGCGATGCGGAAGTGGTGGGAAGTCCTAAGATCGGCGTCGTGAGACTAACCGCTCTGATACCATGTGGAAAATATAGAATCCCTAATTTTTGTTGTTGTATTGATCTGGACCCTGGTGGGGGGTTTATATAGGAGTACAAGGGGTAGGAGACTTGGAGTACAAGAATGATCTAACCCTAATCAATCCTAACCGTACATATACTCTAACAGATATACCGAACTCCTGCAGATTTAGAGGAACTCAAAATAACAGAATTGCATTCAAACTCTTGATCCCTGATTTAGGCGTGCGCAAGTACGCTTCCCAATTACCTTGGTGTCTTGGTCTGCCCGGACTGCACAAACGTTTGCCTTGTCATATCCAACAGCGAAGAGAGACACGGCCGGACATCTCTATCTCTAACATCTTAATCCACAGCCTGCAACAGAACGTAACGATCATGGAGGAAAAGCTGCTAGCCGACACGAGCGAGAAGAAGCACCTCCCGCCGTGCCGCGAGAAGCCCACGTATACCGTCGCTTGCTTGGCCTTTCTGTTGCTGCTCGTCGTGTGGGCTGTTTGGCTTTTCTACACCCTTTTAACCATCGACGGCTCTCCTCGCAAGGAACCCGAGCTATCCATCACCGTGGACAGAGCTTCCGGACTCAACTCCCGTGTCCCACGGGCGTTCAACCTCACCTTGAGCATCGACAACGTCGGCGTCGGCTACGAGGAGTGCGTGGGCGGCGAGGCGGTCGTCCTGTACGGCGGCGTCCCGCTCGCCACCGGCGTCGTGCAGAAGCTCTGCGTGCCGTCGAACGGTACCGGGCAGGTGGCCGTCTTCGCGGGGAGCGGAGGCGTTGGCCTGCCGACGGAGCTGGCCGAGCTGATGGCCGACGAGAAGCGCGACGGAGGCGCGGTGCAGCTGGAGGTTCGAGTCATCTCGCTCAAGTACATGTTCTTCAGGTGCACCGCAAGCCTTCACGGTGCAGCGGCAGACCCGCGGCCCCCTTGCAAGCGCATGGAGCTGAGGGATGAATCTGAGGGCGTTGAAAAGATGCTCTGTTATCGCGGATAGGAGTAACCTACCAGGGTTGTGGACGTGTGCTTGTAAAGTTCTAATGATGAAAGTTTCGATCTTCTTGGATATATCACAACTTTGGAGTAGAGAATTCTTACTCTGGCCTCCAGTGCTCACTCTATTTTAAAAAATCATATTTATAAATTTTAAATAAATCTTGAAAAATTATGTATGTTGTAAATGATATATCCCACTAACGTGTAAAATCTGGATTTGAAATATTTTATATTCTGCTCTACACAAAAATGACAAAGATCATGCTGAGATCACCAGATCATGCTCTACACCAGCATTTGTTGCCTTTGCTCGCTCTTATTGGACTTGATCCATTGCTCGTAGTTGCCTTTGCCCCTCGGTTGCCTTAAGAAAAATAGAGCATGGTCTCCTCCTTTGGTGGTCTGTCCCAAAGTTGCCTAAATTGTTACGGCATTCTCCATTTGGGTGCTTTCTCTTAGCTTCATTAGGTCTTAATCCTAATTGGCCCATGCCAGGTTCAAAATATTAATCTGCCAGCACCAAATGGTGTTGGCAACATTTTAACCCTAACAACCCCTTTCCTGTTTTGTTTTTGTGTTTCCTTTTGCAGATGAAAATTTGATCCAAAAGATGATCAAGAGAAAAGATTTAGATAGGTTTAGTTAATGATTTTTCTTTATTTCTGTAATTGTCACAAGTTGTAACAGATTCATGTATTTCTAGTTTTCCAAAGTAATTCCAGTGGTAAAACCACTTGTAAGAATTGTATGAGTTTGTGAGAGAAAGATTTGAAATATAATTGTTCATGGGAATTTTTGAATATATGTTGATGCTTTGAATGAATGAGTTTGAGATTTGAATACTTGGAATTTGAATTTGTATAAGATGGTATAGATATTTTTGTAAAGATGTGTTTGGAATATAAGATAAAGAATAAGATGTGAAAATTTAATTTTGAATAGATCAAGATGAGTTATTTGAATTTTCTTGGAATATATCATTTAAATTTAAAAATGATCTCACAAGTGAGATGTTAAGATTTGAATTTGAGATGATCTCAGTAGAGATATTATTTCTCTTAGAAACATAAGTTTTGAAAATAATGATTTGTGTGGTCTTGACACCTCTCGACTATATGTCAGAGATCTGTTTCCAAATCCTTGACGTTCGTCAGATATTGACTCCCAGTCCTTTTTACACAAAAGCGCATTTTTTTCTAAATTTTGCAAACATGCATGAATACAAA
This sequence comes from Poa pratensis, assembly GCA_947311845.1. Classification (NCBI taxonomy): domain Eukaryota; kingdom Viridiplantae; phylum Streptophyta; class Magnoliopsida; order Poales; family Poaceae; genus Poa; species Poa pratensis. The sequence goes on along the minus strand of CAMZMU010000063.1, from coordinate 61,595,250 downwards.
GATGCACAATCCTAATTGCTACCCTTTCGAGTTCTATAAATGTGGGGTATTGCACTAGGTGGCCTATAAACCTATTTTATTACTTTTAGAAAAGTTTGAGCTGTTTCTGATGATTATTACTCCGTGATAGAATGGTGAACTTTTTTCACAAAAACATATTTCCAACAACCCAGAAAAGTAATTAGAAGGATCTAGAAAGAAAGAAACTAACATAAAGATCTAGTACTCAGAATATCAAAATAACAAGAGTGAATTCCACTATTTACCCTCTAGTTATACATTTGTCACACTAATTACCCCATCTAGTGAAAAGTCGTTTATATTACACATTTTAAAAACTTTAGATCCTCTTTTTCTGATGCATTTCCGTGGGGCAAGGTGTGAGGTGATGATTGACGATCAAAATTACCAGGACAATGATGAGGAATTAAACAGATGGTGAAGAGAAGGCTAGACATTATCTTCGATGATGCCCTCCGGTCTTTACATATTTGCCGGACTAGTTTAACGAAACATGGAGAATGCAAAAATGGTGTAAAACCGTGTTCAATTTTTTTATATGGTGTATTTTAAATTTTGATACACTAAATGGGGTAATAAGTGTCACAAATGCACAACTATGAGGTATAATGTGGAATTCACTCAACTAACAAACTTTCCGTTGTAAATTAATATTGGTCTCTCTAGCGCTCAGTCGAATGAGAATTAGCTTAATTCTAATTTACATGACGTCATCAATCCCAGTTGCAAGTCAAGTTGCAACTCATGATTAGCATGAATCACGAAGCAAATCAAATGGTCCGCGGCAGTTGCACTCAGTCAAATGATAATTAACTTAATTCTCATTCGCATGACGTCATCAAATCCTAGTTGCAAGTTGACTTGCAACTGATGCACGAATCACGAAGCAAATCAAATGGTCCGAAGCAATTGCAAGTCCATCTACAACTGATGATGTCATGCGAATGAATGAGAACTAAGCTAATTCTCATTCGATTGAGAATTAGCAAAACCGAATTAATATCGGTAAAGCTGTTAACTAATTCGCAAAAAAGAAACTAATTAGTCAATGTTCTCGTTGCACCAGAGGTACGGCACAAGGACTCTACAGGGCGCCGTCCGCCGTGACGGCCCATCATCCAGTTTCACTCGGCACGACAGGAAGCTCTTCGAGTGGTCCACATACGAGTCCAGCACGATGTCCACGTCCACCTCCGCGGCCCGTGACCGCCTCTCCGATGCCATGCGGCCGCGCAGCTCGTCGGAGAGCTGTCAGGGTATGTGAGAGTAGCTCGTCGGAGAGCTCTGATACCACTTGTCAGGACCCTGATGGATCTGACGTGAGGAGGATCAGCAAGAACAAGGATTTGAGGGGAATTGGAGATAAAAGTGCTAAATTGCAGGAATTAAATCTAAGATAAATTGCAGAAAAATAAGATAACAATTAGGGTTTGTATTTCTTGGTTGCAATCATAGGATACAATGGTGGCTTATAAAGACATAGCCAACTACTAGATGCCACTAAAGGTGTAATACCTAATATGCCCTCAACTACCAACATACTACTATTGCATATCACTACTCTACTCTCACATACCCTGACAAGATCCCCACGCCGGCGGCGAGCGCGACCATCCTCAGGTGCCTCTGAGCGCCCTCGGCGACGCAGAACCCGGGCACGCGGCCCCACGCGAGCACCGCCCCTGCGTAGGAGACCGCCACCGTCCCGCGCTCGCTGCAGAGCTCCCACGACTCCGAGCTCCGTCTGCTGCTGACGCCGTGGAGCGTGAGGTTGAACGTAGGGGAGACGACGGTCGTCGCGCCGTCGAGCTCGTCGAAGCCGGCGAGGTCGAGGTAGAAAGTTGGGACGAGGTCCTGGTGTCGGTCGGGATCGGGGAAAAATAAAACGAACAGCGCCACGGCGAAGAACCCGGCTAGTATCAAGGCTGACAGCATGATGAAGCGAAGGAATTCTTCGTGCTTCCTTGGAGCAGCGGGAACGTGAGGCGATGCCCCTTCTTCCATATCCGGCTCCATGGCGAGGTAGAAGAATTTTTGTACAAGGAACAATTGTTTCGGAAGTTTACATGTGTACGTGCGCGGTGTTGACTCTAGGATTTATCGACGGGAGTCTCTCTACTGGAGAGCATCTCGGTTTGATTTCCTCCAACTATTTCGGAGGTCCCCATCTTGTAAAGGATTCCGGAACACCTCCTGCCCTGAACGTAAGCGAATTCTCGAAGTGATCTCTCCCACCACGAAAAGAAAAGGTAGTATTATACGGAGGGGCGATATGTAGCTCGGGCTACACATAGCTCTTTATTTTGCAAATTTTGAAAATCACATTTTTGAAGTTTCAAAAAATCTGAAAACAATCCTAAATGTAGAATATGTTGTCTTCTACCAATCTGTAAAATCTCAAATAGAAATATGTTATATTTTGGTATGTGAAAAATGAAAAAATCTAAAAGTAGTGAATAGTGCAAAACTTGAACTCCGCAAAATTTATCAGATTTAGTTATTTTTTGTGTAGCCCAGAATATAAATTATTTTGAGTTGAGATTATGCACAATGCACTATTATCTAGCACGGTTGGGATTTTTTTCATAATTTTTGAGAACTTTAAAATAAGATTTTTTAATTTTTTTTAAAATAAAGAGCTACGTGTAGCTTGGCCTCTGTTTTGACTTGCTATTATAGCCTACCAAAACGTTTTATAGTGCGCATCCGCATAACAGGTTGGCCACGAGAAAAGCCGCCGCCGCTTAGAACCTACGCGTCGTCACTTCTTCTCCTCCACCGTAGATCGGTTTCCCCTCCTCCGGCCGGCCTTGCCGGCGTCGGGAGGGGTGGGGAATCCGATCTATGAGTGGAGTTTTTAATAAAAGTAGTATTTCAATCTAGGGTTTTGGTTGTCGTCGTCTTCATCAATGGAGATGACATCTTCTACAATAAGCAATCTTTCGGCTTTCGTTCGACGGCGAGATCTCCTTCCCGACGTCAACGGTGGTTTTGGAAGATTAAGTTTGTCTAGGTATGGTTCTTCAGATCTTGCTTCGCCAGATCAATCTTGGATTGTTTCTCGTGGTTGCCGCGAGGAGGATTGTCCTCGCAATATCTGTTCCGGCTACTACGTCCTCGACAATGGTGATTCGTTCTCTCGGCCGACAAAGTTGTTCGGTTATTTTTCCTTGGAATTTCAGTGGTGGTGCTCTTGCCGATGTTGCTTGATTAATTTAATGGTTGCGTGCGTGCACAAAGGCTTGGCATTACGGTTCAAAATTAAAAGGGGAGAAACTTCGTTGGTATTCACAGGTCCGTGGTTTGGTGTATTTATCATTGATCTACGGCTGCCTTCAGAAAAGTACAAGATTATGTCATGGAAGAAAAAAGGGCTTGAAGATCTCAAAGATTTGCTCGTCTCTTTTAGTATTATTTTTGTAATCGATATAATCATGTACTATTTGCTGGTTTAATATATTTGGTGTTTGCTCAAAAAAAATGTTTTATAGTTTGTACCAGAGGGAATAAAAATGCATTTGATTTCATTTAGTTCTCGTACCAGATAATTGCATAATCGAAGTTGTTGTGGGACTCGTCTAACCCAAGTGGAGATGGGCCCACGCGCAGAGCTCAGCTAGCGCAGCATTTCGTGCCAGATAAGCACGCGCCATGAAAGTTATGCGAAAACCTCTCTCGTGAGTTTTTGGCATCCTATCTTCTCGAAGGTCGCCTCCTCTCGCCCACACACCCGCAACAGCAGCCGGAGCAGTAGCAAGTCATGACGCTCGACGGCTCGTGCGTGTCTCGCTAGCTATCCTGCTTGGCCGTGCCTCCGACTCCCTCCTGACTAGCCGCTCGCCCAGTGCCTCTACCTTGCAGGCCACGACCCCGCTGGTGAGGCGCGGGTGCGACGTAGGGGCATGCTAGGGAGGCGCGGATCTAGAGAGCGGGTTCGCCCCGCGCAACCGAGAGGTGGCGTAAGATGACCCGATGATCAACGGCATGACAAAACAAGGCACAAGGAATGTTGGCTCTAAGGTTAGAGAGGGTCGAAGAAGTCGGACAACGGCGGATCATGAAGGACCAGAGCTCATGATGACAGATCCGAAGGCGAGCATGTGTGAATGGCAATTGTTGTCGAGCTTGCACGGGGCAGAATAGAAGGAAGGAGGTTGTCCCTCCAGAATCTTCATCTTAACACCCCGGCACAACATGAACTGCTTCGTCGTATTTATAACGAGTATGCCTACACAGCTGATTTACAAAACGCCAGGGCAACTGCCATCCAGCGGGTTGTCATGTGACGATTTATCCTTCACGTCAATGCGATTTACAGTTTCTATTAGGACCCAATTTAAAGCTAAAGAGTAAATCAAGTCATTCATGCAAGAATGAGGACTGTAGATGCATTTTACTACTCCCTCCGCCCCAAAATAACTGTCTTAGATTTATCAAAAAGTGGATGTATCTAACATGAAACAAGTACAGACACATTCACTTTTGAACAATTTTGAGACACTTATTTTAGGACGGAGGGAGTACAAAAAAACAGCCCCCTACCAACCCTGCTTATTATCTAAGCACAACGATTTACAGAGTAGACGTCACGGAAGAGACACAAAACCACGGGCCTTGGATTCAGTTTCCTGGTGGATTCTTACAGGGTTAAAATGTAACTTAGCACAGAAGATGCAAATGAAACAGCAATGTAACTGCAGAGTGAAAACAAGAAACCACAGCACTTACTATCTCAGATTCTTAAGAATTCTGGCGAAATCTCAAACACTGGATGTTTAATACTAAAGATTCAGTGATACACCAATAACAGTGATGAGCAATTCACACAATATTTCAGGATTCAGGACATCGAAACATTGCTGATCAAAATCTCAACAGGTTGCACACAGAAGCGATCTAAGCAGCAGCAACCTCCTTTTTAAGTTTCGCAAGCTCTTGTCTGATAGCTCCTCCCCTCTGTTTACATAGTAATAAGAATATTAGTTGAGGTCATAACAGTTGCAAATAATTAATTCAAGAGTGCATATCTGAGAATCTCACCTTGATCTTCGCCAGCATGACCTTGAACCTGTCGAAGTCATTGAGCGATGCCCTCCTCTTCTGGACAATCAGCTTCTTGCCCCATGAGCTGTTCTCCCACTTGTTCTTCACATCTGCAGATAGATAACATTTGTTTTAACAGTGTCCACTAACAGAATGTCTAGATTTGAAGGATATGGTTGAAGGAATGGTTCATTACCAGCTTCCTCCAGAGCCTTGATCAAAGTTGCCTTCCTAGGGATGCGCTTGATGTCAATCTTGATGTCAGTCAAAGAGAGGCGCTTGAAGTTGATCTGGCATCGAACCATGTCAGGTGCATCCACAAGAGCCTGTAAATTATTACCACATGAAAGCAAATATATTAGGCTCTTTCAAGATCAAACTAAAGCAAAGATGTACAAATATCAAAACTTAAGTTCTCAGTTTCTTTTAATCAAGTTTCACGAATCGATTCTAAAAATATGTGGCATATGTATCATCATGTAGGTCAGATTAAACCACTGCGGGTAGATTAGACAAAACACAGCAAAGACTTGCAGTAAATATTTAAAGAAGAAACCCACTACAAGGAAACAATAAAACAACAGAAATATGACACCATTAAAACTATGACCAATGTACCAGGATCAGATACTTTGAAATCAACGTAACAAAGGAAAACTAAGAAACTTTGAAAACGGACTAGTACCACACAGGTAGCAAAGCATGGTACGCTGGATATGCTAAGAAACTCTTCTGTAGAAGAAGAGCAGAGTGATGGAGCTATCAAGTGAAAAATACGTAACCTAAGAAGGCTTCAACTATCATGATAAACACATCTACTACCTCCGATCCATATTAGTGGGCACAACTTTGTCTAGATACACATGTATCTAGTCTAAATACTTAACTAGATACATATGAATTTAGACAAAGCTATGCCCACTAATATGGATCAGAGGGAGTAGTAAAAATGCAGGAGCCATAGAGTCACCAAAAAAGAAGCATTACAGGCACAGAATGCCAAAGTTGGTTTATTCAGAATGAAACATCAAACAATGTCCCTATAAATTCGAATATAGATAATAGAGCACTAGCATGGTGCAAGTCTAGCTGTCGGCTTTTAATAGAAAATCATACATCTAAGAAAGGCCACAAGGTGCATATTAGGGTGATACTATCCGATTAGCAAAATGAAACATGTCCATCCATATGCATTCTTTCAGGTAGATAGCATAGTGATTCTGCTAATTAAACAAATACTTGCGAAGTATGCTCTGAAGGGAACAAGAAATATCACCTAGCATATTCAGTATCGTAAAATGGTTGTAAGAGGCTAGTCATATATGCAAGCGAAGTGAATTTATTTTAGAAGGCTAAACACAACCAAGTTATTAACTACGGAGTATAAAGCAACGCTAAGTTAGCCAGATAAAAGCTAACAAGAAATTTCAACATTCTAACATACAGACTGCGATATCTGTGCAGCTACGACTCTACTGCGACCACACGGAAACAATCTAAGCCGACAACTTGAGCAGCTGAAATCTACAGCCCTGGCACACGGCGGAAAAAGTCTAGAAATATCAGAAATCTAGCGTGCGATCTTAACATCCACGTCCGTATCCACACCTCAGCCAACCCAGATCGAGAATGACCAGACTGAGTGGATAAGGAGATCAAACTCACCCTGTTCTGGTCGACGACGTCGACGATGACGACGAGCCGGCCGTAGTCCTTGCCGTAGTTCACGAGGGCCACCCGCCCGATCTCCACAAACCTCTTGAACGGCTGCAAAAGCACATCAACAACGCACGCATCGTCAGTAAACAACACCAGAACGGAGAACGAGGGAAGAAGAGCCTCTCGGCGTGAGGGGGTCGACGTCTGTCCCTACCATTTTGCGGCGGCGCGGGCGTCGGCGGCGGCGGCGAAGAGAAGTGGGAGCGAGCGAGCAGAGGAGGCGGGGGGCGGCTAGACGAAGGGGAGGGTTTAGATGTGAGAGATCTATATAGCCATGGCGGGCAGTTCTACGTGAGCCGACGGATCTTGTGGTCGGGGCTCCTGGCCGTCCGATCTAGGTTACACTGGTTGGGGGTGGTTCGGGAGGTTACGGTTTGGGCTTTTGGAGCCCAGGTTGACGATTTTGGGCTCCTTTGGCGGGCCTGAACTAAGAAATGACTGAATGGGCTAGAACTGTCGAATCATATTGGACCTGTAATCTATACCTAATAATAAAAACATTAAGGTTTCTTGTGGTACGTCATTTTTCTTTCCGATTTTATCCTCCCACCAAATCACATATTACGCACCACTGCCACCCATAAGTTAAAAAACGGTTCGTTTTAGTTGGACAGGTCAACAGAGGCCACCGACGCTTCCCGAAAAAAATCCCCTCCGTGCCCACCAAATCGCCGCCGGCGCTCGTCCCTACGGCCAGCCACGAGCCATGCCGCGCTCGGCACCTGTGTGCCGCCTACCGCCGCCCTGTGCGCCTGCGTCCCTGCTGGCCGCCGCCATCCCGCCACCGACCTCACTGCCCCCCGCGAGCCACCGCCCAGCCCTGCTGGCTGCTTGTGCTGCCGAAGCGCCGCCGCCGCGCCCTGGCCGGCCGCAATCTGCGCTTGCGCCGCCACGTCGTCTACCATGCTCTGCGCACCTCCTCGGACCTGCGCCCCTGCGCAACGCCTACTCCGCCAGATGCGGATGCACGCCGCCTCCATCCTGGCCGCAGGCGCTTGCTGGCGTCACCGCCCCGCCATGCTCATGTGTGCCACCTAGCCGCCGGAACTTCTGAACTTCACGGAAGGGAGCAACCAGGAGAGAAGAGAGAACCAGGGAAGAAGAGAAACAGAGAGGAGAAGAGAAGAGAAGAAGGTCCTGCCATGCTCTTGTGCACCACCTAGCCGCCGCCCCTGCCTTCTGCCGTCGCGGCCGCTACGTGCTGGGAGTCCCGCAAGCTGCGCTGCAGGAGGACATCGTTGGAGTCTAGGGATCATGATATTAGCATGTCGTCAGGGAAGCGGAAGGAGGCGGTGGACAGATTCAGCGTTGATGCGGAGAAGCCAGGGTACCACTTCTTCATTGATGTTGGCGACACCTTCAGGTTTTAACTCGCTGGCCTTGCCTCTGGGGCGCATATCTACATGCCAGAGCAGTGGCCAAATCCAGCAACAATAAGATCTTAATATCTGATCGAGGATACATCCTGCTGGTCCCAGTAATGTAGCGGGACTCTATGATTGCTCTTAATCTGCCTTAATTTAGTGTTGTACCTTGCATATATGTTTCGTATAATATAATAATGTATTCTCTGAGATGGTTACATTCGGAGATAACAATGCAGTATGCAACATCTGTTCTTTCATATAAGTAAGTGAAATTCCTTAATTGCATGCCACAAATATGTTTGATTGTGAGAAATACCTGTCTCTCTTCTCAACAGGAACCATCTATATTATCTCTTATTTCTAAAAAATAATGGAAAAAAACAAATGATTTCAATTTATTTAAAAGTCAGCAAAAAAAAGGTCATACATGAAGGTTACGAAAAAGAAATTTCAATTTATATATATATAAACAAACTCATAGTACATGAAATGGTAACATAAATAAATTGTGGTTTCATTTTGTATACTATGTATACATTATATGAAGTACAAGTTGATTTTCAAGAAAAAAAAATGATACACTAACGATTTTGATACAATGTAAAAACTATAAACAATATAAGAAATACATTTTCAAGAATCCACGAGGATGAAGAAAAAACATGAATTAATCGTCGACGAAAGCCAAGTTGAACATGTCGTGGGTTCCTAAAATAAGCCCTCAAATCTTCAATGAACGATAATGTAGTTCAACTACAATTTTTTTGGTCCTGGTGCAACGCATGGGCGTTTTTACTAGTAACTATAAAGTGCAAAACTGCAGTTTACAGGCCTATGAGACTTTGAATATCTGAAAATGTTCTGTTTTTTTTTTTGTTTTCAAAAATGCTGTTATTTATCCGTATCAACACTTTTTATGGTGTATGATCATGTCTGGTTTTCTCATCCTATATCTATTTCATTAATAGACTATGATTTTCTCTATAAAAAGCAGATGTTTGTTTGCTAGCTTTTCTCTGTCCAAAACATATGAAATTAACCGAGTTCTCCATATTAAGGTAGTGGCATTTGATTTCTGTGTTCTAAGGGAGTGTTCGAAATCTCTTTGACTCCTCCAAATCCTCAACTCTGGCTCCCCCACATAAAAAATCTGGCAATAGGAAAAATGTCCGGCGTCTCTGCTCCAGCTCTACTTAGCTTAGTTGGGATGAAAACCAAATAAGTCACATGTGGCTTGTTATACACAAAGCAAAATTACAAAAAAAAAGTAGACCCGGAATTATTCGATTGATTCCTAGGGGATGGATCGATAGATTCCTTTAGGTGTCTTTTTTAGACAAAAGGTCCGTCACTACCTGTCTTCGTATAAATTAAGTGATCGTGACAACAATGATAGTTTTGCAAACTGAGGAAAACCTCTTAACCATAAAAGTGCAGATCGAAAGTAACCAAGGAAAGTGTCACTGCCAACTTAAGGGGATCAGCCACCCTGGACGGACCAGGAGGCTCCACAGGGGCGTCATTTAGGGTTCTTGTGTAGGCGGTGGCATTTTCCACGTGCATGCCTCGATCTCTTATCTATTGCTCGTCTTCCAACTCAAGGGGCATCTTTCATGGTCGTAGCACTAGGAAAATTTGCATGTTTGTTGAGGGGTTCGTCGTCCTACCACAACGACAACGTCTTGCACTGGTCGCCGCTGCATTAGAGAGATCACTAAAGAAGAGTTTATCTGATACAAAATCAATCGTGGTGAAGGCAAATAAGGGAATCGGTAAGGTGCATGGGCCCAAGAGGATGATGATGGTGAGACGATCAATCTTGCCCATGGTCCGCAGCCATGTACTACCTCTTCTCTGTCTTAGCCCTACTCGGTCCTATGGGCTGATTCCGGTATGAGGTGCTCCAACTGCGTTGACCTGGAAAATGGTAAGTCATTGTTTTGGGATGAGAAGGTGGCATTGGTTCTCCCACCATCCGCCTTTCAGAAAATTGTCATCTATGTTGACGTCGTTGATACTTCTACAAAAGATGTTGGGAACCCCCAAGAGGAAGGGATGAACTAGTAGTATCAAGAAGTTTGCTCAGTTGAGAACCAAGACGTATTGAATAAGTAGGATTTTCTTGCTCCCAACGTCCAGTAAGGTTGTAAAGCTTCTCGTTCTTCCGGTTACAAGGATTAAACGTATAGTATGGATGGAATTGATGAAATACAACAAAAGTAAAAAACTGACAAGCAAGGAAACAAAGGTGAAAAGAAAGTAAACGAGATTGTAGCCATGTAAAAAAAGATGGATCAGATCCCATAGGTTCACTAGAGGCATCTCTTTATAAACCTAAAACAATATTGGATGAACAAATTAAAGCTGAGCAGCGATTAATTGTACTTATCTTTACTAATTATGACAAGATGTTTCATGGTGTATAGGCATTACGTCCAAGATATATAGACTGTTACTGAACCACATCCATAACTAATACTCCACTTCAAGACCGCTACCCTGCATGCATCTTTAAGAATTAAGTTAAAACAGAGTATTTCCTTAAACAAGATGCCATAATGTAAACGGTAAAACTATCATCAAGTGTGATAAAGAAACCATTGTTTTTATCCATAGTAGCAACAACACATTGCACATATTTCCCTTACGTTGTCACTCGGGTATAGGAATTTGCACGGTTGAACCCACTATCGGGCACAAAAATCTCTCATGGAGATCTAAACATAAACTTGGCCAAAGTAAGTACATAGAACATAGAGCATGTAAGACTATAAAATAGAGCAATCATGATAGCAAATACCATCATATTTTAACGTGCACACACTTGTCATAAACTGAGAATTTATCATATCCCAACAAACACAATAGACCATACCAGTTACATCATATGGGTCTCGATCATGTTGGGCAACTCAAGAGATATTTGTATTGAAGAATATACGAGAAAAGATGCCATCTAGCTACTGCTATGGATCAGTATTCCAAAGGGGGACTACTCACACAACATCATGGAGGCGTCGGTGTCGATTCCCCCACCGGCAGAGTACCGTAACAGTGCTCCAGATTGGTTTCATGGACGCGGCGGCTCTATACCTAAAAATCCTGAAAAAACTCTCCAATTGTAAATTTTAGGTCACTGGATTTATATATGCGAAAGAGCGATGTGAGGAGGCAGAGGAGGTGGCATCACGTGGGGCCGGCACAGCCCATAGGCCGCGCCTAGGGCCCGCGCATGGGATGTGGGGTTCTGTTGGCGTCCCTCCGTGTCGTGGGGTTACTCTTCGACTACCCCACGGTGAGGATACCTGGGGCACGCCAAGCCTATCAACCTTATGGCGAGGGCCCAAGGAAGGCCCAAGGAGGACGACGTGCGGCCCAAGATAGTCGACAGATAGGTCATGCGACTCCTACCATGCTTGTAAGCGCCATCGGCACCGTTCACCTGAGACCTAGCCTACTATATAAAGGCTAGGAGGGTCCCTCGTCTAGGGTAAGCTAATAGCCGCCATCACAAACCCTAGCGAGATTGCCATCTTGCCATTGTAGCCACAACTCGCCATTCAATACCAGACAAGCAGGAAGTAGGGTGTTATCCTCCGGGAGCCTGAACCTGGGTAAAACGCCTTGCTTGTCAGCCGTCGTGATCACCAGCGCTCATCTCTCTTCCCCTCAATCAACCCGGGGTACACAACTCAGGGATTTGCCGAGTCCACACCTCATCAATTGGCGCTGTCTGTGGGAAAGAACGAGCGCTGGAACCATGGTCGCACCTGCCCCATCGACTTTGAAGACAGACGTCTGCATCACGAAGGAGCCAATCTGCTTCGGCTCCTTTGAGTACACCTTCCACCCGCCGGCCCACCGCTCGGTGTACGCCGATCTGCATGTAGGTATGTGCCTCACCTTTGGTACCATGCACTACTTCGTATACAGCTGTGGAGTACTCAGATCCACGGCGATCGCACCACGCGCGGTGGTAGCACCCGCATCTGCCGCGGCTGCCCCAACCACACCCCCACCTGCTGCGGAGATCGCATCTGCTGCGACTGCGGCGACATCATCTTCGACTGCTGAGAAGATCGCATCCGCCTCGACTACACCGACCGCCTCCGCTGCGGCAGAGATCGCGCCCAACACGGCCATGCCATCAGCGTCTCCGGCCGTCAAGGAGATCGCATCGGCTACGACTACATCGACCACCTCGACGACCACCGCACGGATCGAGTCTACTTCGACTACTTCGATCGCGTCGCTGGCAAGGCCAAGATCTACGTCAACTTCGACTACGTCGACCGCACCTTCGCGCGCGATGGAAGTCGCGTCGTTCTACCCCGCCCCACTCGCGTCTCCGTCAACTTACAAGATCGTCAACAAGCCAATCGCGCCCGCGTCGACGACGGCGACATCACTCCTCGCGTCAGCGGCGGAGATCGCGAGACTCCAGGGAAGGAGCCTCGGCAGCGACTGTGGTACCCACCATGTTGCGTCCATTTTCGGCTCCGAGCACTGCTCGGACGAAGGAAGCAGCAGTGGCAGCGCCCGGCCCACTCCCCAGACATACCCCGCGCAAGTCTTCATGATCGGCCCGACGCAGGGCAGCGACGACGAACCCGCATACCCACTGGAGGTGGTCATGCCGGACCAGGTGACGCGGCTCACCATCACCCGAGAGATAGCAATCAGAGCCCTGAAGCACGTCGAGGATGGCACGTACCCCCCACCAGACGCACCCCGGGAGGACCTTATGGCGGTCCAATACCTGCTACGGAAGGAAGGCGAACGACTCCGCGCAGAGAAGGCCGAGCTACTCCGACGCAAGGAGGAGGCTGACGCGTCGAGCGCCAGGAGGGCCGCTTACTCATTCACTGCCTCAACAGAGGTCTCACAAGGAGCAAGGCGCCATAGAGCCCGCGTGCCCCTGATGACGGAGGCCGACCGCGCTAGAGTCACCCGCAACCTCGAATCATCATACATGAGCGAAGACGCAGACGGGATACCCGTCCCCAAAATGCCCGGAGCCGCACTCATTGTAACACCCCGAAAATTCGAACCTAATTTTAGCGGTGTTTTCTGACGCCTGAAAAACTTTTTTCTGTTTTCCTAAATGTTTCTTCAAATCCTTTGGGGATGATTTGACTTTGGAATTGCCCTCTCAAAATTTCCCCGGTGATCCATGAACCCCTCCAAAGCCCGTGGTAATTTTGTTGCCTAAGTTTTTTTCTCGAAAACCCTAGCCCCGACTATCGAACCGTTTAAACCCTTTTCCTCCACCCACAAAAAGGGAACCTATTTCCATAGCCAGGTAAATTCCACTAAAAATACCAGAGGACTCCCAGATCCATATAAAGACATCCCATGCAAAAATATTGCATACTCCAATGCAATATTTCCAAGTTAGACATTATTTTCCGAAATGCCATTTCTGATCCAGAAATTAGCTACACACCTTACACTCCTCCAGAAATTATGCCATTTTGGGAAGGTGCATGATTTCACCTCCTGAACATTTCACTCCATTGCCCCAACCTCATTTGAGCAATATTTGAGATACTTCCTTTGTAATGCCCTTTCATGCCTTTTTGCAATTTCCAAAGGAACCCCTAGTTTTATGTCTTCAAAAATTCTAAGAAAATTAGGGGATGATCCCTAAGCTGTATGTAACCCATTTATGCAAAAATATTTGGCACCTTGCTAGGAAAATGTTGGACTTTTTCCCTGTGCAAGTTTCTGCCCTAAAACCTATTTGTGTTCCAAAACACACCAAATGATTTTTGTTGTGGGAAGTGAGCACCTAGATGCAAGCACTAGGAGATCCTACACCTCTGGACCAAGTCTTGTTCAAACCTAAAATGGTTTGCCTCTCCAAACATCAGTTTTCAAAATGGACCAGTGCTGTATTTCAAAAATTGTAGTCGCACCAACTTGCAAATTTGCAGAAACTTTGGTCAGCAAAGTCGTTGGGAATCGAATTTGGCGCGAGGTGACATGGTTAGTTTTCCTTCTAGAGCCCTGGGATGAGAGAATCATCGCGATGCCGATGTTGGCATGCCCTCTGGCGTGATCACCACCGGCATAGCCGTGCCCAAACAGCGCCGCCGCACTGCTCCTCCGGCTCCCCCTGCTGTTCCCGCGTTCCAGCCCAACCCGGCCGTGACCCAGCCCTCTCCTGCTCCCCTGGCTCGGACCAGCGCCGCCCTTATCTCCTCCCTGTGGAGGGAAAACGTCATGGGTGACCTCGGAGGCCATTAATGGCAGCACCGGCCACCACCTATTTCCCCTCCTTCCCCTCTATATTAAGCCATCCCAGCAGCCCCCGAGCGAACCCGAGCCACTCCTCATTCTCTCCCCCCTGCCCTTCTCGTTCAGTGCAGGAACGTGAGGGGAAGATCTCCAAAATCCTCCACCATGGCCACCATGGCCGGAGCTCGAAAAAGCTTGGGGAAGGCCACCCCCGCCCTCCATTCCACCTCCCCTGGCCGCGGTCCACCACCTCGAGCCGGTCCCCGCCGCTGGCCGGCCTCCCGGCACGCTCCCCGGCCTTCCCCGGCCATCCCTGCTCCCTTCCAGTGCGTGTTCCAGGGAGGAAGAAAGGCAGGATCGATCTCCCTGTTTTTTTTCTGTTTTTTTCCCTCCCGAATCGTTTTTTTGGCCCAGCCCAGCAGGCACAGCAGCAGCCACGGCCTGCTCTCGGCCCAGGCCGCGCTGGCGCACGCGCAGCGCGCAGCCTTGGCCCATTTCCGGCCCGTTCTGTTTTTTTTTCGCGGAACTTTTTTCTTTTCCCTGCTGGACCGATTTTCAAACGGCCACAACTTTTGAACCGTAAGTCCGTTTTCGGTGATTCAATTTTCTAAATCTTCGTCTCGACGAGCTCTTTCCGGTGGTACTGATTTCATATCATTCCAAAATACTTCTATGAGGTGCCCTTTTGTACGGGCATTCCGGAGTCCGTGGAACGGGGCTATCGCTGCCCTACGCCGCGGAACCAACCCGACCTCTCCAAGCCCAATGGATCCCCGTCTTCGCAGGCAAGCTAACCACTTGCTACGAGCCATCCTGCAATGCTTGTTTGTTTGATTGCTTAATACCATGCCGGGTGTTATGTCTGTCTTCTTTTATATTGTTATGTCTGTCTGCTATTATCATTGCAAGTCTGTATGTTGTCCATATTTTATATGAGCCTTTTATTGTTGTATGTATATCATGTTGAATTTTAAATTATGGCATTACCTTATAATTGCTTGTATGCACATCACTCCCGTTCCCTAGACGATGGCCGGAGGAACCGCCTCAGTCGAAGGAATGGGGGAAAATATTACAACTGTGCGTCTCGCGCTTGCGGGGCTTTGTTTGCTTCTTCTTCTTCGCCGAGGTGAGGAGCGGACGAATGTCGTCTTATGATCCTCGGAGTTGGGGGCATTCGCCAAAAGAGTTATTTGCCTTGTCCCTCCGTCAAATATGGTTGGCATAGACCCTCCGGACTGCGACGCTGGGAGCTGACTTTCCATTTGGTTCTTATTGCCGAGATTGCTGACACCACGTCGGGGTAACCCTCGAGTGGAATGGATGCTCTCTCATTTTTATGAGTGCTTTTCGGTTCATTCTTTTACGGTGACACCGGCCGGGTCTCCCGCCACCGTCATCCGTTTGAAACATTATGCGATTATTCTGTGAACACTAACCCCCGAGTGACACCGGCCGGGTCTCCCGCCACAGTCACCCGGGTATTATTATTATTGTTGTGTTGATATCTATACGTGCAAGCATTATGTTGCTAATGCTTTGTTATTGTTGATATATGATATTGATGTCGTGATTATTATGCTGGACTAATCCTCTGTTTTGGAACTTGTTGTGATGAAACTTGATTAAATGAAACACCCCTCCAAACAGCGATAAGGTCCGTTCATAGTGCCACTAATCTGAACCCATGCATGCGATACCACCGTTGTCCCATGGAAACCGTGACCTAGTAGGTTGTTGAGCCCCTTTTGTGCCATCCATTGGGCGCAGTCGTTCGGTTGCGCTGTCCGAGGGTAGAGGTAGACAGGCACGGGTTCGACTGTGATAGGGAGTCCGGAGCTAGGCATACCTGGTCGCGCCGGGGGATGTGCCGGATTTACTTGCCCGTTGTGCCACACGCATAGGGTGGTGCAGGAGTGTGTCTTAACAGGTGGACCGTCATGTGAGTGTATTTTGCTTAGTACGACTTTGGGCGTGATAAACCTGAAGTGTCGGCTGAGTGGGGTGCATTCCGATAGGTGGTAAAGCAAACTCTCGAGAGCATCAACCTAGCCAGCTAGCCTTGTTCCTGGGATATGGAACAACAGTTCAGTGTCGGTCACACTGTGTGTCCTCGTCGTGTCCGGAGGTTAAACTTAAGATTTGTTTGAAAAGAATTAATGAACGACCTGATCTCACTAAATGAACAATAAGATGATGCAGGGAATGTTACTTGTGAGGTGAATGGGATGGCGGTGTGATGCGTTGGAAGCCTATAGTTAGGCCAGAGCCAACATCAACCGTGCATACCCGGGAGATAGCCAGAGTTGGCTGGATTGATAGCCAGAGTTGGCTGGATTGATAGCCAGAGGTGGCTAGAGGCTTGGAAGCCTGATTGTGTTGACATGAGTAATTATAAGACTGGGTACCAACCGGTGTACTCGTTTACTCGTCGCAGGTAATCTCTTTGTTTGATTGCCAGTATACGATCCAACCCCACCTGGCTTGGACTCTGTACTGGTGATAACCCCATTGCTTGCTTATGACATGTTTGGTTGTCAATGCCATGCTACTTTTATATCATGTATCTAGATTACACCTTGCCATGTTATAGGATTTTATATCCAGTGTATACCTTGCTGCATGATTGTTGGAATGTTTGTAGTAAGTGGCGATTCTTGCTGAGTGCATA
This sequence comes from Poa pratensis, assembly GCA_947311845.1. Lineage (NCBI taxonomy): Eukaryota > Viridiplantae > Streptophyta > Magnoliopsida > Poales > Poaceae > Poa > Poa pratensis. Next base: position 61,578,189 of record CAMZMU010000063.1, on the reverse strand, counting down.
CAAATGTACTCACGGGCCTTGTGATTGTGGCCAGGTTTTGTCGAGGATTCATCTTCCACCTTAGGAAGGATTTGAAGCAAGAGCGTGCTAGGATCAGTAGCCCAGCCAGAACCTGTGGAGTGGAGCCGCTCCAAGCCATAGCCTCTCATATGTCTTCCGCTGCCAGTTAAAATTCTGTATCGTGCCATGCTGGGATTGATATTTCGTCATTCCTCGATGGCATTGTAAACCATTTGTAGCACTGATGTGCCTGATTGTGTAATGATTTCCATATGTTACACTGTTGTGACATGCGGCCAGTTATCTTGGGATGGCGCACGGGATGACTGCCTCTCTGGTGATATGTGCCAGGGAGGGGTGTCACAGACATGGTATCAGAGCACCAGGCTGGCTGTAGACTACCCTAGCATGGAAAACCCTGCCTTACTTTTGCCCGACAGCGAGCCCGATGGATTTAACCCATCTCCGCCTAACCGGCATGGCCGGTGTCGGTCCACAGTAAGGTACAGTAGGATGTGACCCAATCCACCCAGCAAGGCTCGCCGGTTTCTTCCAAGAGAAGGAGCCGACACACCCAGCTTCTAAGAGACCCCAGTCCTAGCTGCTGTTTATCCCCAACCTCGCCTGCTATCCTTAGCCACCCAACCCTCTTGAAGCAGGATCCCGCAAAGGAATCCCGCATTCTCATCTCATCCTCCACCCAGATCCGGAAATAATCCGATGGCGAACCCCAAGATCGTCCTAGAGACCACTGCCGAGGATCATGGCGGATTTCCACTGATGCTTTGGAAGGCCGTCTGTGTTCTTCTTGGTAGGCCTGCTCGCCCTCGATACGTGGTGCTCGAGAACTCACTCTCGCCTGCCGGGAGTGATTTTCGAGCATACGTGCATGTCGGCTCATGTGCATTGGGCACAAGTCCATCTTACCTGATCCAAGGTAGGAGCATGGCCACTCTTGCTCAAGCCATCCAGGTAGCAGCCTGGGAAGGTCTCGTTCGCCTGCGGTACTCGGAACCGGCAATGGCGAAAAGTCGAGCTTTCCACCTTCTCCCAGCCAGACCCCAGCATGGTGCGGATGCTATCCAAACTCCCATTGGAGAAGAAGTTGACCCTGCCGTAATCACCCTGGCCACCTACGGAGGTGCAATGACAAGGCTCAGCCATTCTCTGATGGAGGAACTCATGTCCACAAGGCGCAACCTTGGTATTGCTCGCATGCAACTGAGTCGAGCAAGGAACCAACCTACCCCCGCCCATGGGCAAGCTCAGGGCACAGGACCCCGTTCCCAGATGATTTGCTGGAACACGGTCTTGATGCATCTGTGGCGCAAGCGCTAGCTCGAGTTCAGCAGCACCCCCAAGAGCGAGGTATGATCCTCGGAGGCGTGCCTGCGATTCCTCACCCCGCGGAAGATGGAGATGTGGACACCACTCTTCGTCTCGGCCGCGCTCCCCCGACTACCAGAGGCTGTCAAGCTGAGTAGAACCCTGTTTAGTTAGCCCGAGTGGCGCTTGTGTGTTGGTAGGGGAGAATCAGCGAGGTTGTTTGTTTTCTTGTGTTAGCTTGTAATGTAAGTTTGTTGTATGCTTTCTGGATGATGTTGAATCAGCCCGAATAAAACTTGGTGTTCTAATTCTCTTGTTAACCATTATGGTTGAGATGTTATGCCACCCTCCTGCAAATGCTTTGGGCCATAAAATGCAGGATTAATTTTCTAAAAGATATTTTCTCAGTGCAGCAAGTTCTTCTATCTGTATGCTAGTACCTCTGCAACTCTATCTGTGCTGCAAGACCAGGTTTGTTGCAGCTGAGAAAAGTTCAGAAATGAAAATCTTGTTCCAGTTCATCAGAGGAGACAAATTGGATACATCTACTAAGTTCAGTACAGAAGGGAAATTACAGAATCAAAGGATACAAGTTCTACTCCAACATAGAACACTACAACTAACTCAGTGCAGATGCGAAGGCACCCCAGAAATTCTACTCCCTCTCAATCTCAGGGGCATTGCTAGAAGATGAGCCTGGCTCACCCGAAGCCGAGTCGCGAGCCGCGCGACGGCGACGGACGGCTCGAGCGGCTGGCTCACCTCCAGCTGGAAGAGCGGCCACCTCAGCAACCGGCGGCGCAGCCTGCCCCTCCGCCGCAGCCTGCTCCTCCGCCGCAGCATCAGCACCAGCGCCAGACCACCAGTTGCACAGGCCGAAGATCAGGAGGACCACCGTCGCGAACAACAGTGCTCCCACCATCGGAACCAAGACCACGAAGAACACCAAGGCAGCAACACGCAAGAGGAAGTCCCCATCCTCCATGATCTCGACATAGGCTCTGAAGAAATCTCGAACGAAGCCCATGGTTGCGATGAAAGAAGAAAGGATTTCAGAGATATCTGGTTTATAGCTGGAGCTCGGACGCCGCTCCTCGACACCGCACGCGGGAAAAGAGAAAGCATCGCGAGCGGTGGCGCGAAACCATCGAGGACATGTTCCCCAAAGCCGTGATGGCCGCGACGTCGACGGACCGCACGCGCAGCAGTGCCGCAGTGGAGTGCTCCGCGCACTGGGAACCGCCGTGTACAGAGTGAGAGGGAACGAGGAAGAAGAAGAGAGAAAGGAAGAAGGAGACTGCCAGGTGGACCCCGGTCCCACATGTCAGCGAGTAAGCCGATAGCCACGGTGTGCCTCTATCCCTTTCTCAGGAAAATCATCCCCTCGTCTCTCCAGTGTTTCTTTTAGGGAAAATCTTTGCAAAATAATTTTGGGAAATGGCCTATCCCACAGTGTCTGTGAACCAATTATTGGTGACACGGATATTTTCTTTTAAAAAGAAACCTTTTGGTTTTCTAAAACCTGTGTAAACGTGAAAATGTTTATGCAGCTTTTCTAAAACAAAACCCTAGGCAAGGGGTATGGTTAGGATATCCCTCAATAATTTGGTTTTATAAAATGGTGGGTAATTCTTTACCCAAGAAAAATCTTTGGTTGCTGGTTGATAGTTTGGTTGTAGATTTTGGTTGATCTTGCCATGTTTGTGTTGAGTTGAGCAAAACCATAGCTTTAATTTTAACCATGGTGGTAGATCCTATGTTGATTGATTGAGTGAGCCCCTGCCACGCCATCTTTTAAATGCATTGAGTATGGTAGAAATATCATACTGTTTTAAATAAAATCTTGTGGAGTGTTAATCTCTTGTATGTTAAACTCTAATATTTTGCAGAAAAAGTTTTTAAATAGGGTATAAATGGATCGTTCAAGAATTATCTTGTATAACCTCCTTAATCTCGAGGACGAGTTTCTTTTAAGGGGGGAAGGTCTGTAACACCCCGAAAATTCGAACCTGATTTTAGCGGTGTTTTCTGACGCCTGAAAAACTTTTTTCTGTTTTCCTAAATGTTTCTTCAAATCCTTTGGGGACGATTTGACTTTGGAATTGCCTCTCAAAATTTCCCCGGTGATCCATGAACCCCTCCAAAGCCCGTGGTAATTTTGTTGCCTAAGTTTTTTCTCGAAAACTCTAGCCCCGACTATCGAACCGTTTAAACCCTTTTCCTCCACCCACAAAAGGGAACCTATTTCCATAGCCAGGTAAATTCCACTAAAAATACCAGAGGACTCCCAGATCCATATAAAGACATCCCATGCAAAAATATTGCATACTCCAATGCAATATTTCCAAGTTAGACATTATTTTCCAAAATGCCATTTCTGATCCAGAAATTAGCTAGACACCTTACACTCCTCCAGAAATTATGCCATTTTGGGAAGGTGCATGATTTCACCTCCTGAACATTTCACTCCATTGCCCCAACCTCATTTGAGCAATATTTGAGATACTTCCTTTGTAATGCCCTTTCATGCCTTTTTGCAATTTCCAAAGGAACCCCTATTTTTATGTCTTCAAAAATTCTAAGAAAATTAGGGGATGATCCCTAAGCTGTATGTAACCCATTTATGCAAAAATATTTGGCACCTTGCTAGGAAAATGTTGGACTTTTTCCCTGTGCAAGTTTCTGCCCTAAAACCTATTTGTGTTCCAAAACACACCAAATGATTTTTGTTGTGGGAAGTGAGCACCTAGATGCAAGCACTAGGAGATCCTACACCTCTGGACCAAGTCTTGTTCAAACCTAAAATGGTTTGCCTCTCCAAACATCAGTTTTCAAAATGGACCAGTGCTGTATTTCAAAAATTGTAGTCGCACCAACTTGCAAATTTGCAGAAACTTTGGTCAGCAAAGTCGTTGGGAATCGAATTTGGCGCGAGGTGACATGGTTAGTTTTCCTTCTAGAGCCCTGGGATGAGAGAATCATCGCGATGCCGATGTTGGCATGCCCTCTGGCGTGATCACCACCGGCATAGCCGTGCCAAACAGCGCCGCCGCACTGCTCCTCCGGCTCCCCCTGCTGTTCCCGCGTTCCAGCCCAACCCGGCCGTGACCCAGCCCTCTCCTGCTCCCCTGGCTCGGACCAGCGCCGTACTTATCTCCTCCCTGTGGAGGGAAAACGTCATGGGTGACCTCGGAGGCCATTAATGGCAGCACCGGCCACCACCTATTTCCCCTCCTTCCCCTCTATATTAAGCCATCCCAGCAGCCCCCGAGCGAACCCAAGCCACTCCTCATTCTCTCCCCCTGCCCTTCTCGTTCAGTGCAGGAACGTGAGGGGAAGACCTCCAAAATCCTCCACCATGGCCACCATGGCCGGAGCTCGAAAAAGCTTGGGGAAGGCCACCCCCGCCCTCCATTCCACCTCCCTTGGCCGCGGTCCACCATCTCGAGCCGGTCCCCGCCGCTGGCCGGCCTCCCGGCGCGCTCCCCGGCCGTCCCCGGCCATCCCTGCTCCCTTCCAGTGCGTGTTCCAGGGAGGAAGAAAGGCAGGATCGATCTCCCTGTTTTTTTTCTGTTTTTTTTCCCTCCCGAATCGTTTTTTTGGCCCAGCCCAGCAGGCACAGCAGCAGCCACGGCCTGCTCTCGGCCCAGGCCGCGCTGGCGCACGCGCAGCGCGCAGCCTTGGCCCATTTCCGGCCCGTTCTGGTTTTTTTTCGCGGAACTTTTTTCTTTTCCCTGCTGGACCGATTTTCAAACGGCCACAACTTTTGAACCGTAAGTCCGTTTTCGGTGATTCAAATTTCTAAATCTTTGTCTTGATGAGCTCTTTCCGGTGGTACTGATTTCATCTCATTCCAAAATACTTCTATGAGGTGCCCTTTTGTACGGGCATTCCGGAGTCCGTGGAACGGGGCTATCGCTGCCCTACGCCGCGGAACCAACCCGACCTCTCCAAGCCCAATGGATCCCCGTCTTCGCAGGCAAGCTAACCACTTGCTACGAGCCATCCTGCAATGCTTGTTTGTTTGATTGCTTAATACCATGCCGGGTGTTATGTCTGTCTTCTTTTATATTGTTATGTCTGTCTGCTATTATCATTGCAAGTCTGTATGTTGTCCATATTTTATATGAGCCTTGTATTGTTGTATGTATATCATGTTGAATTTTAAATTATGGCATTACCTTATAATTGCTTGTATGCACATCACTCCCGTTCCCTAGACGATGGCCGGAGGAACCGCCTCAGTCGAAGGAATGGGGGAAAATATTACAACTGTGCGTCTCGCGCTTGCGGGGCTTTGTTTGCTTCTTCTTCTTCGCCGAGGTGAGGAGCGGACGAATGTCGTCTTATGATCCTCGGAGTTGGGGGCATTCGCCAAAAGAGTTATTTGCCTTGTCCCTCCGTCAAATATGGTTGGCATAGACCCTCCGGACTGCGACGCTGGGAGCTGACTTTCCATTTGGTTCTTATTGCCGAGATTGCTGACACCACGTCGGGGTAACCCTCGAGTGGAATGGATGCTCTCTCATTTTTATGAGTGCTTTTCGGTTCATTCTTTTACGGTGACACCGGCCGGGTCTCCCGCCACCGTCATCCGTTTGAAACATTATGCGATTATTCTGTGAACACTAACCCCGAGTGACACCGGCCGGGTCTCCCGCCACAGTCACCCGGGTATTATTATTATTGTTGTGTTGATATCTATACATGCAAGCATTATGTTGCTAATGCCTTGTTATTGTTGATATATGATATTGATGTCGTGATTATTATGCTGGACTAATCCTCTGTTTTGGAACTTGTTGTGATGAAACTTGATTAAATGAAACACCCCTCCAAACAGCGATAAGGTCCGTTCATAGTGCCACTAATCTGAACCCTTGCATGCGATACCACCGTTGTCCCATGGAAACCGTGACCTAGTAGGTTGTTGAGCCCCTTTTGTGCCATCCATTGGGCGCAGTCGTTCGGTTGCGCTGTCCGAGGGTAGAGGTAGACAGGCACGGGTTCGACTGTGATAGGGAGTCCGGAGCTAGGCATACCCGGTCGCGCCGGGGGATGTGCCGGATTTACTTGCCCGTTGTGCCACGCGCATAGGGTGGTGCAGGAGTGTGTATTAACAGGTGGACCGTCATGTGAGTGTATTTTGCTTAGTACGACTTTGGGCGTGATAAACCTGAAGTGTCGGCTGAGTGGGGTGCATTCCGATAGGTGGTAAAGCAAACTCTCGAGAGCATCAACCTAGCCAGCTAGCCTTGTTCCTGGGATATGGAACAACAGTTCAGTGTCGGTCACACTGTGTGTCCTCGTCGTGTCCGGAGGTTAAACTTAAGATTTGTTTGAAAAGAATTAATGAACGACCTGATCTCACTAAATGAACAATAAGATGATGCAGGTAATGTTACTTGTGAGGTGAATGGGATGGCGGTGTGATGCGTTGGAAGCCTATAGTTAGGCCAGAGCCAACATCAACCGTGCATACCCGGGAGATAGCCAGAGTTGGCTGGATTGATAGCCAGAGTTGGCTGGATTGATAGCCAGAGGTGGCTAGAGGCTTGGAAGCCTGATTGTGTTGACATGAGTAATTATAAGACTGGGTACCAACCGGTGTACTCGTTTACTCGTCACAAGTAATCTCTTTGTTTGATTGCCAGTATACGATCCAACCCCACCTGGCTTGGACTCTGTACTGGTGATAACCCCATTGCTTGCTTATGACATGTTTGGTTGTCAATGCCATGCTACTTTTATATCATGTATCTAGATTACACCTTGCCATGTTATAGGATTTTATATCCAGTGTATACCTTGCTGCATGATTGTTGGAATGTTTGTAGTAAGTGGCGATTCTTGCTGAGTGCATACAAATGTACTCACGGGCCTTGTGATTGTGGCCAGGTTTTGTCGAGGATTCATCTTCCACCTTAGGAAGGATTTGAAGCAAGAGCGTGCTAGGATCAGTAGCCCAGCCAGAACCTGTGGAGCGGCAAGACAACTGCGACAACCGCAGCCAGGCGAAGACCTCCGCAACGTCATCACACAGAGGACGGTGGACCGCAGCCGCACCCAGCGGACGGTCAGCACGCCCAATACTGACGACCGCAATGACGGCGACTTCGAGCCATGCGGCGCCGCATGCTTCAGCTTCAACATCCGCGACACAAGAATGCCCAAGGGCTTCAAGCTCACGGCAGAAGCAGTCAAGTACGACGGGAAGCAGGACCCGAGACTCTGGCTAGAAGACTACCTCATAGCCTGCAGTTGCCAGGGCGGTACTTCGACTACGGCCATGCAGTACATCCAGCTGATGCTCACGGGCTCTGCACGCGGGTGGCTAAACACTCAACCCAAGAACGCCTTCAGGACGTGGGACGAGTTCGCGGAGGCCTTCGTTAAGAGCTTCCTGGGGACGTACTCGAGACCGACGACTTTCGTCGAGCTACAAGCATGCAAGCAAGGACGAGACGAGCCGCTCCGGTCGTACATCCAGCGTTGGACCCTGCTCCGCAACACCATGGAGACCGCCTCGGAGGACCGAGTGATGGATGCCTTCATGCACGGCGTCTCCCGCCGCGACCTCCGCGAGGAGTTTGGTAGGCTCCGGCCGAAAACATGATCGAGGTCATGAAGATAGCCAACCAGTGGGCAGACGGAGAGGACTCGGTCCGCGATAGTTCACGCTACTCCCCGAAGGACGAAGCCGGACCAAGCAACTGGCGAGAAGGACGCCACAAGAAGAAGCCGCGTTACAACGGCAACGACTCAATCGAGTTAGTAGCGGCGGGATTCCAAACCCCCCGTGAGGATGAAGCGCGCGACAGCAGTCGCCAATACAGCCATGTACAGTACAGTCGAAGCGGCGGTGACCAGAGTCGCCAATACAGCCAGGGCAATACAACCGAAGCGGCGGCAGCAGCTACCGCAGCGACGGAGGCCATAAACGCGAGTGGCAGAAACGCACACTAAGCCCAGCGGAAGAGCTGGAACAACCCTGCAGGCACCACATGTTCAGGAACCCGGAAACGGGCAAGTGGGGATCCAACCACCTGTTGAAGGACTGTCGAAAGGCACGCAAGATATACGAAGCCATGCAGAAGATAGTCACTCCAGCACCCGCAGCGCAGCCAGCGCGCAGCTGGCCATCCAGGCAGCACCCGCACCCGCAGTCGCTAATCCAGCACAGGCGGCGGGAGCCTTTCCACAGCAGCAGCAGCCGCAGCAAGATGCCCCACCAGGGTCCATGACGCATATCCAGCGGCACGCGGACAACTCAACATGATACAGAAGGGGCGCCCCTCAAACAGGACCCAGAAGATCATCACTCGCCAAGTTTTCCAGGCCATCACCTGTCCACCTGCAGTACCCGACTACCTGAGAGGGTCAGAGACACCAATCACGTTCTCCAGAGCAGATCACCCGCCTGCAGTACCACGACCCGGGCACGCCGCTCTGGTAGTCGAAGCTCTGATCGGAGATTACACCCTGAAAAAGGTGTTCATGGACGGAGGCAGCGGCATCAACATCATCTTTGCCGACACCCTCAGAAGGATAAACAGGCCAACGACAAACTTGCGGCATCAGAGACCACCTTCCATGGCATAGTACCAGGGCAAGCAGTCACGCCCATGGGAACGATCACACTCGACGTCATCTTCGGCACACCCGAAAACTTCAAGAGGGAGTCGATCGACTTCGAGGTAGTCGACTGGAAGTCGCAGTACCACGCGATACTCGGGCGCCCAACCTTTGCCAGATTCATGGCGGTACCTCACTACGCCTACCTCATGCTCAAGATGCCTGGACCCAAGGGCGTCATCACGGTGCACGGCGACTTCGACCGCTCCAACAGCTGCGACCGCGAGTTCAGCAAGATCTCCGAGTTCTTCGGAATGGAAGAGCACTTCGAGGCGATGGCAGTCGACAACGACAAAACCATCTTCCCGCCACGCAAGAAGCAAGCCAAGGACGCCGCCTTCAACACGACTGACGACACAACAACTCATCAGGTCCACCCGACGGACGCAAACAAGACAGTCAAAGTGTCGTCGAGTCTGCCTATCGCATAGGAAAGCGCGCTCGTCGAGTTTCTACGTGAGAACTGGGAGATCTTCGCCTGGCAACCTTCTGACATGCCAGGCATACCCAGGAACCTCGCCGAGCACTCTTTACGCGTCCACAAGGACGCCAGACCCGTCAAGCAGACCATGCGACGCTTTTCAGGACCCAAACGAGATGAAATAAGCAAGGAGATCGATCGACTGCTCCACGCCAAATTCATCCGAGAGATCAAGGACTCGGACTGGGTAGCGAACCCGGTCCTGGTGGAGAAGAAGAAGACGAAGAAACTCCGCATGTGCGTCGACTTCACCGCCCTCAACAAATGCTGCCCCAAGGACCATTTCCCGCTCCGCGGATAGACCAGATCATCGACTCGACTGCAGGCTGCGCACGCCTATCCTTCCTGGACGCCTACTCAGGGTACCAGCAGATCAGGATGAACGTCGACGATGAAGAGAAGACTGCATTCATCACACCCATGGCGTCTTCTGCTACCAGACGATGCCCTTCGGGTTGAAGAACGCTGGAGCCACGTACCAGCGCACAATGCAAGCCTGCCTAAAGGGGCTAATCGGAGAGATCGTCCAAGTCTACGTCGACGACATAGTCGTCACCACTCGAACGGAGGACACTCTCATCGCCGACCTCCGCAAGGTCTTCGCCGCCCTCAACGAGTATCAGATCAAGCTGAACCCGGACAAGTGTGTCTTCGGCGTGCCAGCCGGAGAACTGCTCGGGTACCTCGTCTCTGCAAGAGGAATCGAAGCCAACCCGAGAAGGTGCAAAACATACTCGCAATGCCAGCACCGACCAAGCTTCATGAGGTGCAACGCCTAGCCGGCCGAGTCGCAGCTCTCAGCCGGTTCATTAGTAAGTTGGGAGAAAAGGCCCTGCCTTTCTACCAACTGATGAAAAAGACAGACAAGTTCGAGTGGACAGAAGAAGCGCAAGACGCGTTCGACCAACTCAAGAAAACCTCACGACTTCCCCAGTACTGGTGGCGCCACTGGAGAACGAGCCGCTATACCTCTACGTGTCAGCCACGAACAGGGTGGTCAGCACGGTACTCGTAGTCGAACGAGAAGAAGAAGGACACAGTCACCCTGTTCAGCGGCCCGTCTACTACCTCAGTGAGGTGCTAACCTTGTCCAAGCAGCGGTACCCGCACTACCAGAAGCTAGCGTACGGAGTCTTCATGACATCAAGGAAGGTCGTCCACTACTTCTCCGAGCACTCCATCACGGTAGTAAGCTCCTCCGGGCTCTCCGACATCCTCACCAACCAAGCCGCGACAGGACGAGTCGCCAAGTGGGTTGTTGAGCTAGGGCCCTGGGGGCTGAAGTACGCGCACCCGAAGTCAATCAAGGCCCAGGTGCTTCCAGATTCACCACCGAGTGGATAGAGGCCCAGCTACCAGACGTACCCGACCTGTCCAACGCATGGACAATGTACTTCGACGGCTCCAAAAGTTCAGATCAGCAGGGGCGGGAGTCGTCCTCATCTCACCCAAAGGCGACAAGCTGAGTACGTGCTGCAGATGAACTTCCCAACACCCTCCAACAACGAGGCAGAGTACGAGGCCCTGATCCACGGCATGCGGATGGCCAAAACTGCGGCGCCACTCACCTCATGATCTACGGAGACTCCTACCTCGTCGTGCAGCAAACCATGAAGCAATGTGACGCCATCGCCGACAACATGATCGCCTACAGGGACCTGTACAACCAGCTGGAAGGCACCTTCGACGGCTGCGAGCTGCGGCACATCGGCCGCGAGAGCAACGAGGAAGCCGACTCGCCAACCTGGGCTCAACAAAGCGCGGTGCCACCCGGAGTCTTCCTCGAGTGCATCACGCAACGCTCCGTCAAGCTCCGGCCCGCGCCAGGATCCTCTACATCAACAACGAGCACCACCGACCCGCCCAGCACGGAGAAGGAGCCTATGGAGGTAATGCTGATCGAGCCCACATGGACGAGCCCATACCTGGCTTACATACTGCAGCAGAGGGTGCCAACAAACCCAGTCGAAGCCAAGCGCGTCATCCGCCGCTCCAAGGGCTTCACCGTCATCAACGGGGAGCTCTACAAGCGAAGCATCTCGGGAGTCCTCCAAAGGTGCATCGACCCAGTCGACGGTCAAGCCATCTTACTCGAGATCCACGCTGGCATCTGCGGGCATCACGCCAGCAGTCGAGCCTTAGTGGCCAAAGCCTTACGAGCCGGGTTCTACTGGCCCACCGCAATGCAAGACGCAGAAGAACTCGTGAGGAAATGTCTCGGCTGCCAGGAGTTCGCCAACAAGCCGCACGCACCGCATCAGCACTGAAGACCATACCACTCGCCTGGCCCTTCGCTCAATGGGGGCTCGACATGGTGGGTCCACTCAAGAAGTCCTCTCCGGGAGGACACACTCATCTCTTGGTGGCAGTCGACAAGTTCACGAAGTGGATCGAAGCCGTGCCTATCACAAGTTCGACTGCCTCCTCGGCAGTTAACTTCATCAGGTCGATCATCTTCAGGTTTGGAGTGCCGCACAGCATCATCACCGACAACGGCACGAACTTCACAGCCGAAGAGTTCAAGGACTTCTGCTCTGAGCAAGGCATCAAGCTCAACTACGCATCTGTCTCGCACCCGCAGTCCAACGGCAAGTCGAAAAGTCCAATGGCTAGTCTGCAAGGGCATCAAGAAGCGCCTGCGAGTACCATTGAGGCGCGCTGCAGGCGCCTGGGTCGAAGAGCTGCCATCTGTGCTGTGGAGTCTACGCACTACGCCAAACAGATCCACTCAGTACACGCCATTCTTCATGGTCTACGGCGCAGAAGCAATCATGCCATGCGACATCAAGTTCGACGCACCCCGAGTGGTGGCCTACGACGAGTCCGACGCAGAAGAGGCACTCGAGGACGACATGGATACCCTGGACGAAGCACGCGACATCGCCCTTACCCGCACAGCCGTGTACCAACAAGACCTCGCAACTACCACGGGCGGCGACTGCGGCCCAGATCGTTCGTCCCTGGCGACCTTGTCCTCCGCCTCAAACAGAAGAAGGTGCACAAACTCGCCTCCCCGTGGGAGGGTCCATACATCGTGACAGAGGCAATCGGCGGCGGAGCTACCGCTGAAGGACTCGAAGACAGGGACAGTCTGCACAACCCGTGGAACGTTGCGCAACTGCGCCGCTTCTACGCCTAGTCGACTCCCCATTGTAACAAAGCATACATGTCAAGAGGCGGCAGGTTCCAGACGCACTCTTTCCCTTACCAGGGTACCTGAGGGGACTGGAAGGGTTTTAATGAGGCGGCCTGCTCGCAAAAATCAATGAAGTGATTTGTGGAACAAGCTCTCCCCTTTACTTTTTTAGTCAAAAAGCAACATAAACCTAGGCCGTCACCCGACGCACTCGGGGCTGCGCCATACAGGTCCAAGTCGAAACCTAGGCCGCACCCGAAGCACTCGGGGGCTGCCCATACAGGTCAACTCGAAAAACCTTGGCCGCACCCGAAGCACTCGGGGGCTGCGCCGCACAGGTCTAAGTCAAACCTAGGCCGCACCCGAAGCACTCGGGGGCTGCGCCATACAGGTCCAACTCAAAAATCCTTGGTCGCCACCCGAAGCACTCGGGGGCTGCGCCGCACAGGTCTAAGTCAAACCTAGGCCGCACCCGAAGCACTCGGGGGCTGCGCCATACAGGTCCAACTCAAAAATCCTTGGTCGCCACCCGAAGCACTCGGGGGCTGCGCCGCACAGGTCTAAGTCAAACCTAGGCCGCACCCGAAGCACTCGGGGGCTGCGCCATACAGGTCCAACTCGAAAAACCTTGGCCGTCACCCGAAGCACTCGGGGGCTGCGCCGCACAGGTCTAAGTCAAACCTAGGCCGCACCCGAAGCACTCGGGGGCTGCGCCATACAGGTCCAACTCAAAAATCCTTGGTCGCCACCCGAAGCACTCGGGGGCTGCGCCGCACAGGTCTAAGTCAAACCTAGGCCGCACCCGAAGCACTCGGGGGCTGCGCATACAGGTCCAACTCGAAAACCTTGGTCGCCACCCGAAGCACTCGGGGGCTGCGCCGCACAGGTCTGACTCGAAACACCTAGGCCGTCACCCGACGCACTCGGGGGCTGCGCCGTGCAGGTCCAACTCGAAAACCTAGGTCGCCACCCGAGCACTCGGGGGCTGCGCCGCACAGGTCTGACTCGAAACACCTTGGCCGCACACGAGGCACTCGGGGGCTGCGCCGCACGGGTTCGCCTCTCAAAATCCTAGGCCGCACTCGATCCGCTCGGGGGCTGCGCCGCCCAGAATCAACAAAGGAGTACTCTATTACTCGAAAGAATTATATACATTCACATACATCGCGTTTGCGTACAACACGTTTTCCTGTCTTTTTCTATCATACAGGTTCATCTTTGGGTGCATCCAGTGGACCTACTAGCCGCTCGGTGTGGCGTTGTACATCTTCGACCATCCGCCTGGCGAACGGCAAGGACTCGGTGTAGTGCTCTTGATCCGGCAAGCCGCCAACAACCTTTTCAAGGTTGAAATATGGCCGGTGCTTGCGGAAGTATGCCAGGGCAATGTTAGCTCCACCCACGAGCTGGGCGTGGACAGCCTGCTTCACACCCGCACCATCCCGGAACATGTCCATCAACGCGGGAACTCCTTGCGGCTGCGGATTGTGAGGAAACATCGCACGATGCAGCCTCGACAAGGTCTTCTGGCAACCAAGGAGTAACACGGCCGCTCGCCAGACGCGATCCAACATCAACGCCAGCACCTTAGCCTTGGGCGTATCTGACCAGAAGTATTGCGCACCCGATGCAGTTCCCTTCGCTTCTCGTTCGACATGCTCATCCACTCAGCGCTGCTCAGCCCTCCAGTCGGGATTCACATATGCAGCGCCATCAAGCAACATTAGGCTAGCATTTCGGCCTGACAGCAATAACTGCATAGTACGAAGAAAACTCACTCTGCAGCTGTCGACAGATCAAATCCATCTGATCGATCAAATACTGCTCGCGTTCAGTCGAAGGAGCAGGTCGTGCCTTCAATTGGTCGAGTTCCTTCTGCTTATCCTTCAAAAGCTTCTCCAAGTCATTGATTCGATTCCTCATCCATGATATCAACTTCTGGTCGTTCCGACTTCGAGCGGGATGAGGACGTCGTACAACCCTCCGTCGAGGGGCGGCTGGAGTTGGAGCGATTTCTGGCCATTCGTTCCTTCCAAGGTCTACGTGCAACCCTTCCTGTTTTCAACAAGGAAGCGAGTCAAGCAGCAAAACATTGATCCAACAGAAGGACCAAAATACACTCGATGCAGAGTAGTTTTCGACTCCATGCAAGCAAAAGCAAAGTTTTTACAAGTCATGAGCAAAAGATCCCAGAGAAGGAAAAATATTAAGGCTAAAGGTTCATTACAAAAGTCATGTTCGACTAAGGCATCAATTAGCCTAAGACACGGCTCTACCCTTGTGAGCTGCTACTTCAGCTTGCTTGGCCACCCACTTTTCAAAAAGTGATACAACCTCCTGAGCCAGGCGACTCGCTTCAGGCTTCACTTCCTTCAGCGACAGCATTTTGCCATCAGGCCTCTTGGGGAAATGGCTGACGACCTTGCTAAAGTCACCCGCAACCTGATGCCCGAGAAGAAGTTGGAAAGTAAGCTCCGAGCCGCGTACCGTCTGGGTGCGGGTGTATCCGTCATTATGGTGGACTCGGAGCCGAATGGCACGGCAAGAGTGTCGACATCGCTTGGCACTGGCCGGCTGGGAAAGATGCCCTTGTGAACGGTCGTCAGGGCTCCAGTAGACTTGGCCAGCGCAGCCAAAGCGTAAGCGTAGACACGGTCGAGGAAGCCCACAGCCTGTTCCAGGGTCTGGTTTTCGCTGGAAGCCTCAGCAGGAGGAGTGCCACCACAAGCACCTGTATCCAAGCAAAGGGTCAGCATTCGACAAAAGATCAAAGCATGTTAGTTCAAGGCTACGAGCACTTACGACCAACAACGTCGGCGAGCGTGAGCAAACGCTCCACCTGAGTCTTCTCTAAGTCGCGCATGTCATCTTCGCGCTTCTTGGCCTCTTCGAGTGCTTTCTTGGCACTTTTGTTCTCCTGCTCCAGCATACTCATCCGAGAGGTGGCATCCTCCTGATCGACTGCGAGCAGATAGACAGTGAGATAGCAAAACAAACAGCAAGTCAATACAAAAGGTATCAGAGGAGCATTTACGCTTCGCCTGCTTCAGGTCAGCAAGGAGTTGATTCCTCTCCTTCTCCAGCCGAATGTAGGCTTCGGCCGTTGACACCTGCTGGCGGTAGAAGGGCTGCAGAAACACAGAAAATTCTTAGTCTGTGCCCACTATTCTAGTCGCACACAGCCTTGGGGGCTACTCCCATCGGGAGCACTGTTCGCGCTCCCAATGACAACATACACAGAAAAAAGGCACTTACATGCTCTTGGATCGAAGCTGAACTAGGTGTTGGAACGACAAGCTCGTCAGGAACGACAGAAGTCGAAGCTTTAGCTACTTCTGTCGTGACTGCGGCACTCGCATCTGGACGTCCGACTGTCTCTCTTCAATGGGAGGAGCTGAAGCGTGTTCCAAGCCACGCGGAGAGAGACTGAGTGACAGCATATCACTGAAGAAATGAAGATAGATGACAATCAGGAAACGCCTTGAAGATAGCAAGTGGAAAACTTCGAGTGGACATATACTTTACCTCATGTGTCGTCTTCGTCACTGTCCAGGAGACGGAGGCCATCCTGCCAAATTCAATGGGAGGAGCCGAAGCAAGAGGGTTCACCGTCATTGGTTGCTGAGCACGCTTCGGGTCCTTGGCGCTCAGAGAGGAAGAACCCGTGTCATCATCTTCCTCCGCAGCCGCACGCCTGGGAGGAGAACTCGTCGAAGCAGAGTCCACCCTCTCGTGTCGTGGGCGCTTCTGCGGCCGAGACTCTTCTTCATCAACTTCGACTTCCTCCAGCTCTTCCACAAGAGAGTGCGCTGAAGGAAGTTCATCATCATCTGCCGGTTCCTCTTCTGGGAACGCGGCCTCTTCGTGAGGGCCATTCTCCATCAGAGGAGGAAGGCACGACACATTCAGGTGACCCTGTCATCCAAAAGAAGCAATTCGAGTAAAGGAAAAGCAAGCGAAACAGAGATGTCTACATACAAGAGAAGAACTTACCTCAGGCAAAGGATTTTCTGACCCGTAAGGAACTACGGGACATTTGACGTTGCAGGGGTCGGCTGCCCGAAGGCTGGTGATGGCTCTCACCTTCTGCATGACCTCCTCGTCACTCAGAATTGCCGAAGACAAGCGAGTGGGATCGTTGACGCCTTGGTCCTCCCACATCGGGTGGATGCGAGCACGGAGTGGTTGCACTTGCATCCGAAGGAAGGTGGCAATCAGATGAATACCACCCGACTCCTTGCCCAGCCTCGTCAGTAGACTCGCGATGGTCGAGACAAAGGGCTTCACAGTCTCCCTCTCGTCACTCGACAAGGCGTGAGCCCAAGCATTCGACTTCTTCAGCGGCTTCTCCACCTCGAAGACAGGGAGTCCGTCTTGTTCGCAGCTGATGTAGAACCATCGCTTCCGCCAGCCTTGGACGGAGTCGGATTTCTTCATCTGGAAGAAGCTGATGTCGCCACGCACTTGGATGCCGAAGCCACCCACGGGATAAACAACTTTCCCCCTCCCCACATTGCGCTTCACGTTGAAGATCGTCTTCCACAACAACCAGTTGGGAGCGATCCCCAAGAAGCACTCGCAGAGCACGATATAGCTCGCGATGCTCAAGACGCCATTGGGAGTCAGATCATGCATCTGAATCCCATAGGCGTACAGGAGACCACGAACAAAATCGTGGAGGGGAAAGGCGAAACCCCTGTGCAAGAAATCGACGAAACAAACGCGTTCGCCTTGGCGCGGGGAAGGGATTACCTCTTTCCCCGGGGCGCGCGTCTTCATCTGGTCTAATGGCGGAAGAAGCCCCTTCTCCCGCAGATCAACGAGGTCCGCCGTCTTCACGGAGGACTTGGACCAGTCGCAGTCCACCCTCTTCAGGGTAGCGTCGTCGGCGTCGGTGGTGGCCTTCTCCTTGCCACCCTTCTTGGCCTTCGGCAGGCAAGCTTTCTTCATGGCCGCGGAAAATGGTGGTTCAGCAACGGTGGACAGAGGCTTGGGAGCAAGGAAGAAGATGCGTTCTGGAACGGAAAGGGCGAGAACAGTGCGAGGGTAATTTTCCCCGCACCACGGTTAAAGTGTTATACCATGGACTGGAAAGGTCGTGGCCATTGGATAAGCATCTCCAAACGGCACGATCCATCCGACCCTACACGTGGCAAGCGGAGAGCGCAACCGTCCGCAGCACGCCGCCCACTACGCACGGGAAACGAGGAAGCCATCATCACGCCGCGAAAATTTCGCGCCTTGCGGTCAAATCAAAGAGCGGCAAGCGTCACCGCAGGTCAACACTGACAACGGGACCACAGTGTCACGTCCTATCGACAGCAGACAAAGGAAACATCAGCAGTGACGTCAAGAAAGTAAAGCACAGCAACACTCGAAGCCCATTCGAGTCCAACAAAGTAGGTCATTCGACTGAATACAAACTCCAACCTTACTGGATTTGCAAAGTAAGCCACTTGGCTGAATTGAAGATGCAACTCCGTTCGAGCTCCTACACAAGTAAGCCAACGAGCTGATGGAGAACTCGAACAGTTCATTCGAGTGCAAAAAGCTTCAGTAAGCTCCAAGAGCTGAATAAACTCGTACAGTAAGCCAAACCGGCCGAATACACAAAGTAAGTCACACAAAGCCAGGAGCAGGTCCAACAAGTCGAGTCCCTTCTTTACTCCCATCGGGAGCAGGCTTTTCGACTGAAGAAAAATTGAGTTTAACCTCAATTGCAAGCAATTCAGCTTAATCTCGGGGGCTACTCCCATCGGGAGCGCTGTTCGCGCTCCCGATAGAGGCAGTCGAAATTTTTCAAAGATTCAAGATCAGTTGCGTAAAGTAAGTTCGAGACATCAACTCGAGAAGAAGGACATCAAGGCAGTCGACAAGTCTCTGACTCAAGAAGAAGGCGTGCCCAGGAGGAAGGAGTCCTTTACCCGACTCTACGATTCGACTAAGCACTCGGGGGCTCCTGTCGTGGGGTTACTCTTCGACTACCCCATGGTGAGGATACCTGGGGCACGCCAAGCCTATCAACCTTATGGCGAGGGCCCAAGGAAGGCCCAAGGAGGACGACGTGCGGCCTAAGATAGTCGACAGATAGGTCATGCGACTCCTACCATGCTTGTAAGCACCATCGGCACCGTTCACCTGAGACCTAGCCTACTATATAAAGGCTAGGAGGGTCCCTCGTCTAGGGTAAGCTCATAGCCGCCATCACAAACCCTAGCGAGATTGCCATCTCGCCATTGTAGCCACAACTCGCCATTCAATACCAGACAAGCAGGAAGTAGGGTGTTATCCTCCGGGAGCCTGAACCTGGGTAAAACGCCTTGCTTGTCAGCCGTCGTGATCACCAGCGCTCATCTCTCTTCCCCTCAATCAACCGGGGTACACAACCCAGGGATTTGCCGAGTCCACACCTCGTCACTCCGGTAATTTTCGTTTTCGTCTTTAAAAGTTATTGTGTTTTCCTTTTTGTCCCTGATTTTTTACGTGAACGGACCTGAGGATTTTCTGCGATGAAAAAATAGGTAGAAACACAACAATTGCCACTTGGCACTAGGTTGATAGGTTATTCTAATAAAAATGATGTAAAACAATATAAATTCAAAGCAAAAGTATGAAAAAATGATGTAATAATAGCATGGATCAACCAAAAAAATGAAAGATATGTTTTCGACATAGTAGTCGTCCAAGCCAACGCCGCGAAGAGCATCAAGACGCTCGCTCCACAATGACAATGAGAGGGGCAAGTCAATTGCTCACATGTGTGTGCACTCCATGTTGATACCTCCCCGTAATAATGCTTCGATGTCGTTGGACACTGCGAAAATTGGGTGAGACCCGACTAACACGACCGAGTGTTCCGTTAGCACCTCCCTTGACGATAGCGTGGATGGTTTGGTAATAAGATGCAATGAGACGCATGTAGTGCGGTGGATGTATTCGGTGGAGGTCTCCTTGAGCATGAACACAATAGCCATAGTAGGGATTTGTGTGTCAACTTTGTGGGAATGGGAATAGGAAGGTCAGGGAGAGAGAAAAGTGAAGCAAAGTGGCAGCTAATTCAATTGGCTGTACCACGTGCCGATAATTTGCGTCAACTTGGGAAATAAAATGCGAAGTTGGCTGGGATAGTGCTCCAGATCACACTCTAAATAAGCAGGCGCAAAAATATGTTAAAATAGATATCATGGAATGTTGAATTGATAGGCATGAAAAACACATGAATGGGTGTACAGTTGGTTGTTGCACCAAAGGAATAGTTCTTTGTCATAGCTTTCATGAAGAAATTCGGAAATTCTCATTTAGATTTCTCTGTTAGAAACGACAACAATAATTTGTGAGATTACATGAAAAAGAGCTATCATAAGATAAAGCCTATGTTCTTCCATTCTAGAAAAGAAACAAGCTAAAACAAAATGCTAAAATTTCAAACTTGTAAACTTTCTTTGGAGCAACAGTATGTGAACCATTCCTATCACGCAATCTTCTTAAATACTCTTCCATCCCAATCACTAGTATGATGAAGTGGTTTAGTTTACATAAAATGAGGGGTCTCTAGGAATATCCTGAAACTATCCCATTAAAATTCGGCTTGGTAAGCGAACTAATGGGAATTTTTCGGGATCCGGTATAATCCCATTCAATTCCTTGAATACTCCCTCCGTTTACAATTACTTTGCGTTCTGGGTTTAGTCAAACTCAAACTTTGTGAAGTTTGACCAAATATATAGGAAAAAAATATAAACAATTACAAGAATTTTTTATATTATTAGAATCCTCAAAAGAAACATTTTCATATCCTATATAATTAATATTATAGATGTTGATATTTGTTCGTATATACTTGGTCAAACTTTAAAAAGTTTGACTTTGAAAAAACCCAAAACACGAAGTAAATAAAAACGGAGTGATTACACCTCAAATAAATTAGTACTAAACACCCTCTTACAGATTCACCTCAAATAAATGATATAATTGCGTGCATAAACAAACCATAAAGGAGTACTATATATGTCAAAATTCAATTTAATATTTTACTACAACTTGAGAAAAAGGGAATAATCATCGCATGAATAGTGGTATTCAATCATACTGAGTCTGTTGACACTATCATAGGTGAATTATGTTGTTTTTATTTCTAAAATGATCGTTTAAATGTGTATTTCAGTTTTGTGACATCATGGTTGTATAGTGTGCGTATGTTATGCGAGAGTTTCAGATTTTCGAATAACTTTCATACGAGATGATGTTTTTGAGCTTGGGTGCATTGTGTGCATCACAAAGCTAAATAAAATATTACAGTACTATCTCCCCAAGCTAAGCGCCAGCATATGGCACGTACCATTGCACACCAATCATGCATCTTCTGTTCTGAAATTCCACTCCTTAAGGCATACTGCAATTCGTACGACATGTGTCGAGAGAGAGAGACGCCACTCGATAAGAAGTGAGGAAAAGGGTGGAAGACGATGTGTTTAGGCTCTCGCGACGCGAATGGCGACTGGCCAGGGCGGCCTAGCCTCGCGCCCCTCGCTCACCGCCGGCGCCATGGGGGCGTCGCCGCGCGAGCGGGCAAGCGCAGCGGACCCTTCGACATCCCCGCCGACCTCGACCTCAAACTCGACGGCGCCATCTCCGATGTGGGGGAAAGTGAAGGGTCACCCTCCCTCGCCGCCGCTCGCCTTCCACTGTCCTGGGGGATTTCTTTCCGCCGTCACTGGGCAGGTCGCCGGGTGGCGGCTCCGCCTCTCCGTCTGCTGGATCGACGGATATCCGCTCCTGCTCGGGCTGGCCATGGGAGCCAGCTCTCGCCGGAGGGGATCTGAGGGAGCTGGACTTCCCGCCGCTTTCCTCGCTGAGGTCCAACCTTGGGTAGGGGTGCCCTCGTGCTGACACTCATCTGGCTGGGGAGGCTGGGGTGCTGCTCATCGGTTCGGTGGCGGTGGCGCTCTCACCGCCGACGGTGGAGCTGGCCGCGCAGCCAGATCTAGGGTTGCGGGAAGGGGAGACTCCCGTGACCACTGTTGGGCCGCAGGAGGTTGGGCCGCATGTTGGTGGGCCAACTGTGGCTTTGACCATGGTCCAGCAGGCCAACCGAAGCCCGTCGCCTAACCGGCCCAACCCAGCTTGTCCTCCCCCTCTATATATCTGGCGCTGGCTCCCATCTGGAACCCTAGATCAACAATTAGGGTTCCCTGCTCCACCCCGCGATGTGTGGCGCAACAAGAAGAGAGGGAAACAACTCCTCCGCTCCTCCGACCCCGACCTTCCCTTTCAGCTGGCGCCGATGGATCGCGGGAGGGAGGATGACCACCGTCGGGGCAAGCGTCCCCTTGACAACTTCGCCGGCGGCGGGAGCCGTCGGGATCTCAACAACCGCTTGGAGAGGGAGAAGGAGGAATACAGAAGGCAGCAGCGGGCTCGTGCAGATGCCATCCAGCGCGCAAGGGACGAAGCTAGGCAGAGGGAAGCCAGACACGCGCAACCGCCGGCGCAGTACCCGCGAGGGCGTGAGTACGGTCGGGGCGGCGAGACCAACTTCAACAACAACCGGCAGGGGCCGCCCAGGAACAGGCCCGAGACCTCGGCCATGGGGGCCAGCTCTGTAATGGAGATTGAAACTCTGCCTCCACCGCCGCCTCTGGACGCGTCGAACATCACCTGTTACAAGTGCGGGCAGACAGGACATATGCAGATGGCCTGCAAGGGAGAGCCTTTCTGCAACAAGTGTAAGGAGAAGGGCCATGTCACATCTCTGTGTCCGGTGTCGGCCGAGCGCCGTGAACCTTTCTGGGCGGGGTACGGCCGCAATGGCATCGACTTCATGTGCCTAGAGGTTCCAGAGGAGGAGCTCGAGCGTGAGACCCCCAACTCGGCTACCTTGTACATGGACGGAGTTTCTCTCTCGGCCGCTCAAGTGGAGGAAGAATTCAAGGAACTTGTGGAACCAAACTGGGCTTGCCAAGTGCGTGTTCTGAGTAAATCCGATTTTTCCCTGGTGTTCCCTTCTGCAGGCAGCCTGAGAATGGCTATTCGAGGCGGGGGCCTCAGATTGCCACTCTCCAGGGCTCGAGCGTTGGTCATGGAAGGTGTCATGGACGAGCAAGCGTTAGAGGTGCTCGCCGAGTCTTGGATGCGCCTACAAGGGGTGCCTCCACCATACTGTCACACCAGTAAGCTGATGGTGGGGACCAGGCCCATTGGGAGACCCATTGAAGTGGATGAATCAACCTTGGCTGACCCTCTGGCCGCGATCCGAATGAAGTTCAGGTGTCGTGCTTCTGAGCCAGTGCCGAATCATTTCATGCTCTTTGTCAATGGTCAGGGGTACAGGGTCAGGGTGGAGGTGGAGAATCCGCGTTGTGGTCGGTCGGAAGCACCCCTCCGCTGCCACCGCCAAAGGATGATAGGAAAGGAGACGACCAAGAAGACTTGGGCAAAATCTCTGAAGATGAAAGAGAGAAGGATGACTGGGTTGGGCGCAGGGGCTCACACGACTCTAGGGAGAAGTCAAGATCTGCTCCCCCTGCCCCAAGGGATAATGGAGGGAAGACAAACAAAGTGATAGAGGAAGAAACTCTTCTGCTGCCACAAGTGGGAAGCAAGGACAAGCTTCAGGAGGCTCCCACAATCAATCAATACGGTACCTTTCTAGCTAACAAAGACAAGCAGCTCAGCCTCGAAACTATGCAGACCTCTCCACAGGCTCACCTCTCTCTCTCTCCCCAGCACGTGTGCAGACGCCGTCGGCCACCACGGCCACGGTCACTGCGGCTACCCACAGGGATCGCCCTCCATCACACTCGACTCGGCAGCCAAGGGAGAGGATCTGTCCACCCCAAGCAAGGAGATGCCGGTGGACATAGACTGCACAATTGCTGATCTTGAGGCAAGCCAGAGATGGGTGAAGGAGAGAAGAAGCAAATCCAATGCTGACAGGCTATCCCGTGTTAGACAGGAACAAGAGATTAACCAGGGGTCCCTCGAGTTCTCCGACGAGTCTGGAAAAGGATCGCAGCTGCAAGCAGAAGGATCTGTGCCGGAACTATCGGCGCAGGTCAAACGCGCACCAAGAAGCAAGGCGGTGCCGGTCTCCGTCTCCCGCAAGAGTGCTAGAGCTGAGGGACGCGCCGACGAGCCCATTCTGGACAGGGCGATGCAACTCGCCAAGGAGAAGAACAACCCAGGTACACTCCCCATCTCGGCTTTCACTGTTCTTAATTCACTTCCCGATGATCATCTTTTGAGTGTGGCGCATGAGTGCTCTGTTGTTTTCGATTCGGCTGCGGGCTCGCCTGCGGAAATCCTTTCGATCTTTTGGGCTAACGAACTTGCGCAAGCGGAACTGGCGTTGGCCAGAGCCAATGCATAAGCCAAACAAGCGGAAACTAAAAGCAAAGAGAAGGAGAAAGAAAAGGAGGTGACAGGGGTCACCTCCGAGAGGCTTGCAAATTCAACCAGGCAGGAAGGGTCCTCGCCTGCCTCTGGGAAGAGGCAAGGGAAGGGTGCGGGTCCTATCAGAAGGGGGAGAACTAAGAAACAATCTGATCCGAACGCGCGCAAACCATACACCCGCCAAGCACGGGCACAAGGGAGGGTATCCTAATGCGGTGCATCTTTCTCAATATTCGAGGATTCGGCGTACCGGGGCACCGAACCCTTCTAAAAGAGTATCTCCGAAAACATAAGATTGACGTAGTGTGTCTGCAGGAAACGATCAAAAAAGACTTTACTGACCAGGAGCTCCGGAGTATAGAGGTGGGGGACCTCTTTTTCTGGAGTTGGATCCCCGCATCGGGCCATTCGGGTGGTCTGTTGTTGGGAGTCCGAGATAGCATGTTTGAGGTGGGAGGGATCGACAAGGGTCTGTCCTTTCTCAGTCTAGCAGTGTTACATCGTAGCTCCAATACCAAGTTAGAAATTATTGGAGTGCATGGCCCTGCGGACCACTCCAAATCAGAGGCGTTCCTCGACGAAATCTCGGGGAAAATTAGTCGGACGCGCCTCCCTGTGGTGATGGGAGGAGATTTCAATCTTATTCGCAGCAGCCTTGACAAGAATAACGACAGAATAAACTAGGGTAGAATCCAACTTTTCAATTCTCATATTTCCAACTGGGGTATGTCCGAGATACCTCGCTCGGGAGCCAGGTATACGTGGACTAATAAACGTTTAAACCTAGTTCGCTGCGTCCTCGATAGGGTTTTCATCTCGGCCAATCTAGAAATCGCCTGGCCGCTATGCTCTTTGTATGCGGAAACTAGCCTAGGATCCGATCACACTCCTCTAATTTTTGACTCCGGGGAGGGCCCACCGGTTAATAGTAACCGTTTCTTTTTCGAAACTGGTTGGTTCCAGCTCCCTATGTTTCAGGGAGTGTTGCTCAAATCCTGGGAGGGTTTGGCTGCAAGGGTGGGTGGCAGAGATATCATCGATTGGTGGTCCTTCATGAGCTTGGGTGAAAGGACAAGGATGTCGCCTAGAGGGGGGGGGGGGGGTGTGAATAGGCGATTAAAACTTTTCCGGTTTAGGCTTGATAATTGCGGAATAAAACTAGGTGTTTAAATTAACAAGCCAACAACCTAAAAATACTAGGCTCACCTATGTGCACCAACAACTTATGCTAAGCAAGACAAGCAACAAAGTGATAGCAATAGAATACTTCAAGTACGAAGGCTTTCACAATGTAAAGTGCATAAGTAAAGAGCTCGGGTATAGAAATAACCGAGGCACACGGAGACGATGATGTATTCCCGAGTTCCTCCTTTTTAGGGGAGTACGTCTCGTTGGAGAGGTGTGAGGCACCACAAAGGTCGATCTCAACGTCACAAAGGCTCACCCTATTCTCCGATGAACCGCACCACAAAGGATTGGTTCACCTTCCACTATCGGAATCCTTCAAGGTGGAAACCGGAGCCTTTACAACAACAATCCGAGGCACAACTCACAATTGGATTGGGGGCTCCTGAACGGCTACAAGTGACCACAAAGGTCTCAACCACCACAAAGACGTCTAGGGTCCAATGACCCAAGAGTAACAAGCTCACAAACTTTCAACTTCCACGAATCCTCGTGGAGAGCACAAACCGATGCACAAAGCAATGGCAAGAGCATAAGTGCTCAAATCCTTCACTCTGAAATCCCACCAAAAGCAACTAATGCTTATGTGGGGAGAAGAGGGGAAGAACAAAGGAGGAGAAACACCAAGAACTCCAAGATCAAGATCTACTAGGTTCCCCTCACTTAGAGGAGAGATGGATAGGTGGAATTGTAGATCTAGATCTCCTATCACTTTTCCCTCAAAGATATGCAAGAATCATGGGAGAGATTGAGAGGGGGCAAGTTTTTCCAAAGGTCAACAATGGAGGAGAGAGAGGGGAAAAACATGCTCAAGAGGTTAGGGAACCATTGGGGAAGAAAGCCCCTTAAATAGGTCCCCTAAAAAATCTGCCCGTTCGAAGAGGTGCAGGGAGGCCGGTGTCGTGGGGTCACTCTTCGACTACCCCACGGTGGGGATACCTGGGTCACGCCAAGCCCATCAGCCTTATGACGAGGGCCCAAGGAAGGCCCAAGGAGGACGACGTGCGGCCCAAGATAGTCGACGCTAGGTCATGCGACCCCAGCCATCCTTGTAAGCGCCATCGGCACCGTTCACCTGAGACCTAGCCTACCATATAAAGGCTAGGAGGGTCCTTCGTCTAGGGTACGCTCATAGCCGCCACCACAAACCCTAGCGAGATTGCCATCTCGCCATTGTAGCCACAACTCGCCATTCAATACCAGACAAGCAGGAAGTAGGGTGTTATCCTCCGGGAGCCTGAACCTGGGTAAAACGCCTTGCTTGTCAGCCGTCGTGATCACCAGCGCTCATCTCTCTCCCCTTCAATCAACCCGGGGTACACAACCCAGGGATTTGCCGAGTCCACACCTCGTCAGCCGGCCTGGGAGCCGGCCTCCCATGCACTGCTCGGCGGCTCAGAGAGCCGGCCGGGCCGACATGGAGGCCGGGTAGCGGCCCGAGACAGCCGGCCTGGGAGCCGGCCTGGGCCGGGCAACCGCCCGAAGCAGCCGGCCTGGGAGCCGGCCTGGGCCGGGCACCCGCCTGAAGCAGCCGGCCTGGGAGCCGGCCTGGCTGGCCAGACAGACAAAACAGATAAAACTGCAAATCCAATAACTTTCTCGTTTGAAGTCCAAAACAGGTGAGACCAATTTTGTTGGAAAGATAGCGATAAGAGTTTTCCTATAAAAAGGTGGAAATATTAAGAACCATAAATAGAGTTAAGTTGACACACATGTGAAGGTGTGAAACTTTCCTCACGGATAAACCGATAATATTTCCAACACGAAAACTCAACAAGTTTTTCATCTGGACTCCGTTTTCTATGATCTTGGGCCTGTTTCGAAGATAATCACAAGCTCTACAAGATCATGCATATACACATCATAGTCCATCATGTGAGGATGAGAACACAAGAGGAGAGTTTGACCTCTCTACAAAAGACGAACTGGTAAAACCTCCAACATCAAAAACATCACAAGATATTCAAATGAAATCCGTTTTTGATGAACTAGAGCTTGGTATGGAGATGAACACAAGCTCTAAATTCTCACATGGATAAAATCCAAATAAGAACCAAGAAAGATGATATGCCAAATATGCAAAGATTTGAGCTCTTTACAAAGATGCGATCAAGTTACTCACTTGAGAGCCCCTCTTGATAGTACGCCGTCTATCCTATAACCCGGTCTCCCACTAACACCACGAGACCGGTAAAATAGAAACCCTATCAAGATCATACCTTTGCCTTGAGCATTCCACTTGAGCTAGATGATGACGATCTTGACTCCCTCAAGTTGGAACACCTTTCTTGATTGTGCTTGCTAGCACATGCTTGATGAAGACTTCTCCAAATGCTCCATTTCACAAAGATGATGTCTTGAATCCTTCAAGACATACTTGCAATATGCTCAACTCTACACATGACCATTCTTCATATAAACCCTTAAATAGAGCATTGATCATCATGTAATCTTCTAGAGTCCAACACATGAACTCCAATCTTTTCCTATGGACAAGATCTATAAGGATAACTCAATGCAAACATTAGTCCATAGGGATTGTCATTAATTACCAAAACCACGCATGGGGCAACACATGCACTTTCATCGGGGCTCCGCCAATTTCTTAGAGGCTGGAGTAGAAATCTGGGGAAAGATGTTCGAGACACTAAAGCACAACTTCTGATCCAGATTCAAAACATTGACACTAAGGCTGACTCCTCGGTATTGACGACGACGCGTGGGCTTTCCGATACCATCTAGAGGATCAGTTGCTCCACATCTTTAAACTGGAAGAAGAATATTGGCGTCAGCGTGGTAGAATTAGGTGGGCTATCCAGGGGGATGCCAACACCGCGTACTTCCACGCGGTGGCAAATGGCAAGCGAAGGCGGTGTAGCATTACATCTTTAGTCACCGAGAATGGCCCTATCTCTGGGAAGGAGGAGCTGCAAAGCCATATCTACTCTTTCTACTGGGAGCTTATGGGAAGCTCCTCGGTTAGGCAGTGCGGTCTCGCCACGAACACCTGGACCAGCCAGCAGCAAGTCTCAGACCAGGAGAATGTTGCCCTCTCCCTCACCTTTTCGGAAGAGGAACTCTTCTCCTTGGTGAAGGAGATGAAGACGGACACAACCCCGGGACCGGATGGGTTCCCGGTCCTCTTTTACAAAAAATGTTGGCCGCTGGTTAAGCATGGGGTGCTTCATATTCTGAACGATTTCATCCTTGGGAGGATCGATACCTCTAGACTCAACTTTGGGGTGTTGACGTTAATCCCCAAAGTATAAGGGGCAGACAAAATCACCCAGTATAGACCGATAGCATTAATCAATGTCATCTTTAAGATCATTTCCAAAGCTTTCACATCAAGATTGGACCCGATTGCCAACAGAATTATCAGCCCGAACCAAACTGCCTTCATCAAGGGACGTTATATTTTAGACGGCGCGCTAGCTCTCCATTAAATTGTACATGAGATCAAAAGTAAGAAGCATGGGGGCATCTTACTGAAATTGGACTTCGAAAAAGCGTATGACCGTGTGAATTGGGACTTCATGGTGGAAGTTCTTAGAAGAAAAGGCTTTGACGCTGGGGTAATTCATAGAATTCACCAACTGGTGGCCGGGGGGCAAACTGCTATCTCGATTAATGGAGAGATGGGTCCGTTCTTCAGGAACAAGAGGGGAGTGCGTCAAGGGGACCCACTGTCCCCCTTGCTGTTCAACTTCATTGCCGAAGGCCTCTCAGCAATCCTTTCAGCTGCTAATAGGGTAGGCCACATTTCTGGGGTAGTCCCTCACCTTTACCCGGGGGGGATAACGCATCTTCAATATGCCGAAGACACAATCATCCTCATTCAGAATACCGAGCTGGGGGTCGCGAACCTCAAATTCTTACTCATGTGCTTTGAGAACATGTCTGGGCTTAAAATCAACTATCACAAAAGCGAAGTCTTCGTGCTGGGAGAGCAGGAGCACAGTGCTACCATTGCCAACCAACTGAATTGCAAACTGGGAACTTTTCCTTTTGTCTATTTGGGTCTGCCCATCTCGGACAAGAAGCTTTCAGTAGAACAATGGTTCTTTTTGGTTCAAAAACTTGTAGCTAGAGTGGAACCATGGATTGGAAGGTTCCTCTCCTCGGGTGGCCGCTTGATCTTATCCAACTCTTGTCTAGCTAGCTTACCCATGTACGCCATGGGGCTGTTCCTCCTCCAGGAAGGGGTACATGAACAGTTCGATTCGCACCGTGGCAGATTCTTTTGGGAAGGGGCAGGGCCAAATCGAAAATATCGCATGCTGAACTGGCCCGCAGTGTGTCGCCCGAGGGAATGTGGTGGTCTCGGCATCACCAACTCGAGACACATGAACAAGGCTCTGCTCCTCAAGTGGATTTGGAAATTGTATCAGATGGATGAATCCATCTGGGCGATCATTATCAGATCAAAATACACCTCGAACGGTGATATCTTTTCCAGTTCTAGCCGTGGGGGCTCGCAATTCTGGAAAAGCTTACACAAGATCAAACACCTGTTTAAGTTAGGGGCTAGATTCAAGGTTGGTAACGGGCACAAGGTGAGGTTTTGGACTGATTGGTGGTGGGGAGTAGGCCCGTTGCATGTCCAATTCCCTGCCCTGTTTAACATCTGCGAGGACCCGCGGATCTCAGTGGCCCAGGCTGCTGCGGGGGGCTGCCGGTTTAGACGAACATTGGATTTGGCAGGGGCCAACCAATGGGCTAGCCTAGCAGAAATTATTGATGACATTGCGCTGTCTGAAGGGCAGGACACGGTGTCTTGGTCTCTCGACCAAGCGGGAGTGTACTCGGTGAACTCCATGTATAAGAAGTTGGCCCAAGGGGCGACGGTTGCACATTTCAAGGACGTGTGGAAAGCGAAGCTACCCCTAAAAATAAAAATCTTCACCTGGCAGTTGATTATTGATCGACTCCCCTCTGGTCTGCAGCTTGCTACCAGAAGGGGCCCTTCGGATGGTAATTGTGTTCTTTGTGGGGCAGCAGAAGACGCGAACCATATTTTCTTTGCGTGCTCCCTAGCTAGGTTTTCTTGGAGTGTGCTGCGCCGAGCTCTGGGGAGGGCTTGGTGTCCCTCCAACTTTGCGCAATTCTTCTCTATTCTCTCGAATCTCGACAAGACTGAGAGGCGTCTAACGTGGGTGTTATTCGCTGCCCAGTCTTGGGCGCTTTGTCAAGTGCGCAATAAGAGTGCGATTGAGGCTAAATTCATCAAACAGCCGGCTGACATTATTTATAAAACCATCATCTTCTTGCAGACATGGAGCGCCGCCCTAAAGCCGCAGGACGTGGAGGGCGCAAGGCTGATCTCTAGCGAGCCGAGGAAGATCCATGCCGAGTTCTTACCAAATTCCTCTTAGCTCGTTTCACCTGGTAGTTTGCTGCTATTTCTCTTGGCTAAGCTGTATGCCGCAACATGTTGCTTTACTTTGGCTAAGCTGTATGCCGCAGCGCTGTAATAACTTTGTGATACTCTAGCTTTGTTAATTCAAAGTTGGGCAATAGCCTTTTATCTAAAAAAAAAAGAGAGACGCCACTCTTTAAGATCGTCCTCAAATTGGCCAGACAATCGACCATAAGTGCGCCTCCAAAAGCCCTTTACGCATCCGGTGCGCTCCCATATATGGCAGTTCTTATCGAAGGAATTAGTGACATGTTTTCCGTGCAAACCTACATTAATACTCTGCCAAAGTTTCAGCTCATTTGAGTAGGAGCGCTTCCACTATTGCAGGTGACAAATAATTGCATCCCGTTTCAATACATCGCGCTGCGATAATGCTACACCTCTACGGACGGATCAGCTATTCAGCTCACGGAAGTCTTACGCGCTGACGAGGGCAAACGACGTGGAGCCAGCGTGGACAGTTTTTTCGCCCAAAAGAAAAATCAGCGAAGGAAAATATCCTCATCGCTCCCGGCGTGAGTCTCTTGGGCAGCGGCCTGGCGACCTAGCACTCGTCGGCGGCGGCGCGACGACCTACCCTCTCCGACGGGGCTAGCTTCCCCTCGTAGGAAACAGAGCGGCGAGCTCTTGGTCTTAGTCGGTAGCGGGGCCAGCGTCGGAAACAGAGCGTGGTCGTCGTCCGCCGCGCGACGAGCTCGATCTAACCAAGCGCTATTGGTCGCTACGGGCGGCGCAGCGAGCTCGATCGTGGACGGTGACGGCAGTGGAAAGCCTCAGCGTCCGTCGATAGGTCTGACTCATCAGCGTTGTTGGTCGTCAGCGGCGGCCTGCCAAGTTTGGCCTCTTCAGAAGCAGCCATGCGACCTACACCTCTACGGCAAATGGTGGTCTGATTGTTTGACATTTGGAAGCATAAGCAGCTCTGGAGACCCCTCATCGGAAGCATCAGATTTTGGTTCCATTTGTGTGTACTTTTACTGTAAAATGTATGAGAAATTGATTGGCAAATGCTGCATTATGTAGCTTTGTTCTGCAAGATGTCTTGCTTCTCGTCGTTGGCGTGTCCGGCCTTGGTTGTCTGTGGGCTGTGGGGCTGTTGGAAGGGCCGGGAGAAATCCCTATGCAGCTGCGGGATGACGGCGACGCCTGCGGGCGCCGTCACCTCCTTGGAGGTGTCATCTAGGCTCTCTCCGGCATGCCCTCTCCCGAGCATCGGGGGAAACCCTAACTCTAGCTTGCTATTGCGACAGTAGCGGCGTTATGTCATCGTCCCCTCCTAGGAGGTACTGTCCGGTTTGCTCGTGGAGTCCCATGACGGCGATCAAGGTTGGTGCTGGGGCGTACCCCGGTAGCAGCGGCTCTTCTCGGTGTCGTCCAACTAGGGCGCGCGTGGGCTGCCGGAGCTGGTGGCAAGGCTCCCTCTAGGGACATGGCGCGGCCGTGGGTGTGGGTGCGGAGCTCCTCCGTACGATACCGACGATCCCTCCTCGTCATTGCTGCAAGCTCTCTGAGTCCTCCCTCGTTGGGTTGATGTTCTCTGAGCACTAGCTTCAGAGAATCATCTCGTTGTAATTTCCTTTCTAGTTTCTGGGGCGATGTTAATCGTTCTCCGGAATGCTGTTGTAAGTCATGGTGGTTTCTTTTCTATGAAATGGAACCGGGGCGGGGCCCTTTTTATCTAAAAAAAAAGCAAGATGTATGTTGTGATCACAAATAAGAACTTGTTTTATTGAAAAATTTGCATTCTCTTATCTTGATCAGTAAATGTGTGAGATGATGTACATATATTAGAGTTTGGAGGCTTTTCTGATGATTCTCAATACTACTAATGGACTAAAAGGCCTAGTTTGATCTCCTATACTAAAGCTCATTTTTCAGGATTATTCTGTAGCTATACTTGAGAAATCTGATACTGTCAGTGTCTTCCATGCATTTCCTTGGTTGATGGAAGTTGCCACAGCAAATAGAATATAAGGGAATGTATAAATGGAGGAAATGATCAACGAAGTTAAAAAGATATTGCAAAAATCAAATGTAAAGGCCAGTACACCTATTCTGAAGTAGAATTGGCTTCCCAGACCTGATTTCTACAGCCTGTAACTTTCAGGCTAATATTGCTATTACATTGAAGTTGTCAAGTGCATATAGATGCACTATGTCGGACATCTTTAAATTACACAAATCATTTATAACTCTGATCCATGGTATCATTGAGCCCTCCAATTCCATCAAAATATAATTGTGGAGAGTTGGACAGAACACCAGAGCTTTGCTGAACTTGAAAAAACATGCTTGTATATTTTCCCTTTGTTTGGCTTTCTTCTTCTTTTCTTTTGCTCGAAATTAGATAGTGCACCTTCCTCTGTACCAAGCTGCTCGTTATTATTTCAGAACTTGAGTTACCAGATGGTTGAACTTTCAGAGTACAAATTTGTTCAATGAAAGTTGTTAATGGTGGAAAATGTGGCCCTTCCTCTCGGCTTTCTCGACGCTTCCTTTCATGATCTCGGCCCGCCTCCATGTCGATTCGGAGAACGCCGTCACGCACAATGGCTTTCTGTATTGCCTACCGACAACAACTATTATTCAAAGAGATCACATAAAAATATTACAAATGAAGGATTAAGAACCATATGAAGTTTGGTAATTTCTGCTAGAAAATAAGCATTAAGCATCCAACTATTTAACACTGATATCAGTATATCACCACTTCTGATTTCCATGAGTTGATCGTTTTATTAAAAGTTAGTCTGGGTAAGATCACTGCCTAGTATCTAATTGCTGCTAGAAAATAAGCATTAAGCATTAAGCCTCGGGTAAGATCACTGCCTAGTTTTTAATCTTAGGCTGTAGCACAAAACAAGAAAAGTTTGTTTGGGTTGATCTGAACGAGGTTTAACCTGCTTGGACGTGAGGATCTAGTGACGTACTTGCGTCGGGGTCCGTCGACGGCGAGCAGCTCGGCCGGCGGCACAACGACGAAGTCTCTTCACGCAGATAATGGGCACGTTCACGACCTCGCGACCTGCGCGCCGGCGGCCGTCCGTTCACGACGGCGCGGTTGAGGCAGCTCGGCCGCTGTCGATGATCTGAACAAGGGCAAAATCTGGTGTGTAGTTTCGTTGCGCAATTAGCGGCACGGGCGTGGATTAGTTGGTCCATATAGCATTTTTTTTCCTTCCGTCTAAAACGCGCAGATTTTTTTTTTCTTCCGTCCGAGCGGATCCTCGTCAGCGCGTAAGTCGTCCGTAACCATCCGTAGGTGTAGCATTACCGATCGCGCTGTACCCACAGACGTTAACACTTTCCTAATTCTTACTCCCTCTGTCCCAAAATAAGTGTCTCAAAGTTGTCCAAAAGTGAATGTATCTATACTTATTTCATGTCTAGATACATCCACTTTTTGACAAATCTAAGACAGTTATTTTGGGACGGAGGGAGTAGTTATTATTATACTTGCCAAAGTTTGCTGCAAGCCTGCGAATATATATATCCATCCCTCTCCGCGTCTAGCTGCGCTTTCCGAAGCACCGAGGCAAAGGCAGTCGATCGCCAAGCGTGGGAGAGAGACTATATTTGTTTAGAAATTAGAAGGTTAGATCGATGGAGGGAGAGAAGAAGGTGTCCGCCATGGAGGAGGTGAGAGCCAAGGAGACGACGAAGGAGGAGGTGGTGGCTGCTGATGGTGTGAGCCTGAAGGAGCTGTCTAGGAGGCTCGATGACTTCGCCAAGGAGAGGGACTGGGAGAAGCACCATAGCCCGAGGAACCTCCTGCTTGCCATGGTTTGCGTCCCTCTTTCTCCCGCTATCTTTTCCTTCCATCTTTTTTTCCTGTTCTTTCTGTGTTTTGTCAACACGTAAATCTCCACGCAACCGGGCACTGGAAAACTTGGATTTTTCTACTAATTTTCCTCCGTTTCACGCGCAGTCAGAATTTACATACCGACTCCTATGAAGGTGTTATCGTTGGTTGCTCTGTTTTAGTTGCAATAGCCAGGTGCTTATTGAGATTTCGTTTCCTAATAATAGAAAACCACCATTGAGGTGCACAAGAAGCTTATATTTCGATTTCTAGTAGCGTCCCTTCCAAATTATATTAGACTTCAGTTTTCTGGTGAGCGCACATCAGTAGATAGTGTGTGGGAGTTTGATAACCTAAATTTCATAACAGGGTTTTGTATTTTTCTCCACATCAAATTCAGTAGTATTGTTTATGTCTTTCTCCGTCCTTCATTTTTTAGAATCCCATAACTATATGTACTATTATAATGGGTACTCAAGAGTTCATTGTACTAATCAGTTACTAGTCAGAATCTTTTCATTTTTTAATTCTAAAAAATATAATAGTCAGCACTGATCTTTGAAAACAACACATGCGCATGATCTAACAGTGTCTCCATCAGTTAAATGTATAGAACTAGGTTGTACTACTACCGAACAGGAAAGCTGCTAACGCTTCAGTCTGAAGCCATCATAGATTTGTTATTATCTTATAATAGCATCTTTTCAATAATCATGTTGCGTGGATTAGACTATCGCACCATAATGGGTCCTCTTTTGACCAACCGTTCAATAAGACTACTTTTTTTATTAAATAATTGCTCTTGAGATCTATCCATTTTTATTCTTTTCACATAACTAGTTGTTTGTGGACACCGTACTATAGATTTCAGACTACACCCCAGATTTACATGTTCCACAGGTAGTCAGATATGTATCCCATAGTAATAAGGTCAGATATTTTGTAAGGACTTCTAGCATCCTGCCGCTGAAATGGCATGTGGTCCGGGTGTATGTTCATGAGAGCCAACAGCAACACCAACAAACAACTACTTTTCTCATAACTCGTGTCCAAAGGTAAAGCTTTCATGAGTTGCATCTTGCATGATACTTCGGTGTGACACCTTGCCCTGCGTGGAACGAATTTCCCCGTCACCGTCGAAACGACACAAAATTCCGGGGTCCGAAGAGTTTATACCGGTCTACACGCTTCAGAGTAAGGATTGGTCACTGATTCGCTTTGAACTTCTGCTGAATTTTCCGGAGCAGGAATGTGATTCAGTGCTCATCTTTTCTTATTTTAGAAAAAGAACATGCTCTCCTCTATTTTTCCTAAGAGAGAAATCTGATCCTCAAGAACAAATTCTGCACTCTATTTTGTTCTGACGCACTCTACAACACACTGTACTGCATTGTAGTTCAGCCCATAGCATCGAGATGCTCTGAATTAACCTAGATCCGTGCCTGGTGCCTTGATAACATCGGGAGATGCTACTCCAGAAAAGGCATGCGCCGTCCTACCACTGTACAATGTTGGTCTGGTCTGGGCAAGCACATTTGCGGCGCTGTAGGGTCAGGCTTCGACCGGATCAGAGAACTTGTCGCTTTGGTCAATGCGACAGAACTTTGCATGGTCTCCAGGTTCTTACCTGTCTATAACTTTGTTCTTGGACAGGTTGGCGAACTCGGGGAGCTGTCGGAGCTGTTCATGTGGAAAGGGGAGGTTGCGAAGGGTTTGCCGGGCTGGGACGAGTCGGAGAAGGAGCACCTCGGCGAGGAGCTCTCGGACGTGCTGCTCTACCTCATCCGGCTCTCTGACATGTGCGGCGTCGACCTTGGCGACGCCGCCCTGAAGAAGATCGTCAAGAACGCCGTCAAGTACCCGGCGCCGTCAAAGGACACCTGATGAGCAACGCCTAATGATCTGCAGACGCGTTGTGTCTACATCTTTGCTGTTTGAAAATTAAAAAGTTGGGGCCTTGTCGTCGGCAGGATCTTGCACGGTAGCTTTGTGTAACATCTGGGTGAACCGATGCCGAGAACTTTATCTTATGAAAATTTCAATTTGTGGGATATGCTGTTGAAACGTTTTTGAATGAGAATTTCAGTTTGCGGGATATAGTGTTGAAACGTTTGCGAAACAATACAAGTACCCTGAATTTGCGATAGAACACTGTCCAGACATCCAGCATATGAGCATTTCAGAGTTGCTGTTTCTTGAAGGAGCAAGACGAAAGCATTGACACTTACTTTACGGGGTAATGAAGAAACCACTTATTTGGTGGGCAACCTGTGATGATGGCTGGATCGCATAAACGTTAAAAAAAAACTTTAAGATAACACTTATGAGAGCAATAACCCGAAATTGACGAATGTTATCGGCAGATGATTATAAAGTTTAGGCCTTTCATATCAACTGTCCCCAAATAGAAACCTTGGATGTAGCGATAAAGGAGAACTTTAGGAGAAATTCTTGGAGAAAAGAGATATGAGAGCTAGCCAATTGCGAACAAACTGGATCATCTACTCATTCGAGCAGGAAACGTGAACAAAACAATATCTTCATCGAAAAAACACATAGATGACTTGCAAGGTCTTTTTTTATATCTTGTAAAGTTTCTTTGTGGGTGCATTCAGACAATTCAAATTTTGTTTTCAAAGTTTCAGTAGTCTTTTGGAAGTTCTTGCCATTTTGTATCATAGCTAATATTAGCGTATATGACATTTGAATTTCTGTACATTCGAATGTGGTGTGCACTTGTGAACATTTAAATGTGCTATGAACTTGTAATGTTTGTATCCATGTTCCCTCATTAAGTCATTAGAACTGTCGTGGAAACATTATTTACTCCATGCGACGCTTATATGTTTCCAAAAAGGAAATAAAATAGAGGCCTTGCGGCGCGTCCAGATTTTGACAAATTTCTTGTCCGCCTCTTCGTGGCACAGTGGTTAGCACAACCTTTATCTTTTTTTCAGAACTAGCACAGCCATTATCTCCTGTTGTGTTCTTCTGGCTAGCATAAGTTTGATTGACATGGGCTGCAGCCTGGTACCCGGCAGGGTCGAGCAACGTCCAATGTGGCCACGATGGATATGGGTAGGGTGGCTTGTGCGGGCTGCGGAGAATGTGATCCAGGAACCTTAATGCGTGCAGGTGAGTCTTTTTTTTAAGGGAAATGCAGGTGAGTACGTGACAGGCCATGAATACCAGTTGGATTTTGGAAGCGCTCAGGCTGCTCTTCGTGGGTTCACCAGTGGACTGCGCTGTCGGTAGCCCAATAGATGCATGTGACACTAGTCGAATTTTGGGCCGAGCTACATCACAGCCCACGTTATCCCTAGATTGCAGAATCTAAAGAACGAGTCTTCGCAAAAACAAATGAAGCCCCCCTGATAAAAACTTGAAAAACAAAGAATTTAGGGGAGTGGTTTTGGCTCCTGGGAGCATATTCTTCTGGTTTTTATAATGAATTTCGAAATTACAAAAAAATAAGAATAAATTTTTGCACGTACGTCTTGACATTGTACGTATTCTCAGAATCGTTTATGAAAAACGATATTTTTTCATGTGTAAAAAGGACAGATTATGGTGCTAAAAAAGGCTTTTCATGTGATTTTTTTGTCTTTTTTATACAAGACAAAAAAAATGTCAATTTCCCGCGAAACACGTGTGCGCGTCGAGACGTACGCGCCAAATTTTCGTTCGAATTTTTTGACATTTCAAAATGTTTAACCGGTGACGGGAGCATATATATACTCCCATTTGTCAAAATGAATTTCCCGAAGTTATAATCATTGCGTTCAAGACATTGCGCGTCCCCTACTTGACTGCTGGCAATCTCCTGTATGTGTACGACGATCGCGTGGAATTCTTCCTATATGGCACTCCATTAACCGATGCCGGGTACAGCACGCGTTCAGGTGCGCATGCCGTATGATCCAAGATCCACCGCTGTCGTCGATAAGCCTGCAAGATACCGCCATCTCCTGGACGCGGTCGGTCCAGGAGGACGATCCGATCGCCACCTCGATGATCTGCCTCCTCCAGGGTTTCCATCGTACCGGACACCTAGCGTCGACCTCTGTGTATGTTTCTTTTCCTTGCGCATAAGTACGTACTACCACTGAATTAGGCCTCAGACACCATTAGTCCGAGACTAGTCGCCACGTTCTGGTTGCAGTTCGTTTGACCCTGGAATCTCTTGTTTAAATCAGTACTAGCTTCGCACAGTGATGCAGTTCATGCTTGCCTTGTCTTTATCTGAAACCGGACCAAAACAAATCGCTTCCTTAAGAGACGTGTCGCCGCCATTAACTCCGACGCGATGCGTGTTCACTCACCCGGGGCTTCCCGCCCAACGCCACCGCTTCCCGCCTCGGTTTCCCGCCTCGACCTTGGCCGGCTATAAAGAGGCTCCCGCCGTGCAGCCATTTCACCACACCTGCACCGACGCTCGCCGTAGCCATTACCACACCACCAGCCGTAGCCGTAGCCCAGAGCACCATGCCTCGCCGCCTCGCCACCTCATAGGCCACCCTCACCTAGCAGCACGCCGTGCTCACAGCAGGCGCAGGAGACGCCGCCGACGAACAACCATTCGACTCGGCGGATGTGGACGACGTCGACGTGGACGAGCAGGAGGAGCAGAGCCGGTGCAGGACCTGTACCCCGACCAGGAGCCGCCGTCGGACAGCTTAATTTGTATCGTTTTTAATTAGTTCGAATGCCGCGCCGAGACAAGTTGCCGCCCGCAAAGTGTTCGATCCGTTCGCGCCGTTGGGGGCGGCCTTTGGGGGCGCCGCTGTGGGCGTCCTCCAAAACTTGGCGGACATGTGTCCTGCACCCCCAATTGGGACTCAATTGGGGGGTGCCGGACACCGATTTGGAGGGTGCCGGTGGAGATGCTCTAACATTGTGTACTGGAGTAACTACGACGTGCATGCGTACGTTCTGCTTTTAGGTACGTGCTTCGTGCTGTAACTGTCGGAACATGACTCCACAGAGCCTATAGTTAAATGCATCAGGCACATGAGTATGCTGCTGTCAGAGAAAGAAACTACTACTATGACATGTACACGGCGTGAGCGCAACTGCCACGGGAGGGGAGGTGCTGGCATCGTCCACTCATGCATCCGTGTGCCGTGTAAGTGTGTAACTAGCATCCAATATGTTCTCCTTTCAGGGCATCTGTACGCGTCATGCCACTGGATGCATTAGTCTTTATTTTACACATGTACATCTCCCAGCTAAGCTTGGATCATTTGGTGATGGTGAGTTTTTTCCAATCGTAGTGGGGCGGGGAAGCACGAGAGACCCTACCCTGATTGAATCAGCCGTTGTTCGCCGTGCGCAGAGGAGTTTGCCAAGAGAAATAAGTAATACGGAGATAGTATATGCGTAGAGGTAGAGCCCAGGATACACACATCGATCGCCGACTGGTCGCACAGTACGTTGAAAAGGAATTCGTTAACCCCTATAGACATACATGCCTACCATTTCCTCACACACTTCCTCTCTTAATTAATCTATATCATTATTGGCGATGGATCGATACACGCTTGAGTATACATCTCTAACATTCTCTCAGTCGACGTCGCCGCGTCGCAAGCTCGCAATAATGCAATCAGCCAGTTGATCGTCCACGCTGGCTGTGTGTGTACTCTGGCTTTCAGAAACGATCGAACGAGAGCTTGGAAGCAAAGAGACCGATTGTTCCGTAGTTATCATATCTGACCGATTTGTCGCTTAACCTCTCTGTTAGCTAGCCGTTCCAACTTGGCAGTGGCTTATACCTCACTTTTCGTCTCCCTTTCATGTCGATTTAGCCTGCAGTTCTCTGCACCTGATGACACGGGAATGTGCTAGGGGCATCTAGCATTCTAGCTAGGGTTAAATCCGTGTCCGATCGACCCCGCAGAGATAGCACCTCGCGCGACACGATCGCGCCTCCTGGCTCCTGCTGACAGCTGAAAAGAACTGTAAAAATGATAAGGTTTTCCTTGTCGATGGAACTCCCTGGAATTACAGTGTCTTACGGTTCACACTGCAACGGCATTTTGTCCCAGCTGATCGATGGTGGCCAGGCCACTAGCAGGAGAACGTCTGGCAACAAGATCGAGTCCATGTGGGTTGCGCAGTTCTCACGAGACCTCGTTTTTGTTGGGTGATCGGTCGATCTAGCTGCCGCTGCCAGGTCTCCTAGCTTCACAGCGAAATGTCTGCCCGAGCCCGAGGTTACTGTCAGATAAGCCCCCCTGAGCCAAATATCAGCTTTCAGGTGAAACGACCCCTAGGACATTTGCAGTTCTGTGTTCTGGAGGTTGCCAATCGTCCACTGCTGTGGGAAGCCTCATGCGTCTATCAGAGAGCTGGGTCTCAGAAGAAAGCAGTACAGTAGTAGTTTTGATTGGTCCTGACGGTGTCGATCGATTTAACGGCCCGGATTCAAGATATGTCACTTCGGTATCTACTAACAGGGACAAGATTTAGAGATCAAGCTTTCTTTTTTTGAAAGGAGAGATCAAGCTTTCTAGACTGGCTAAAAAGCTTCAGTTGACGCATATGATTAGGTATAAATGTTTGAGACAATTCTTCAGTTTATCTGAAGTTTCATACTTTCACTTAAGCTGAGAAGTGGTTAGCGTACGAGTTAATACTAACTTGGTACTAGATCTGGAGACCAAGTCAAAAGGTCGAGGCCTGTCCAGTGTTCATGTCATGCTCACGATGGGAAATATATTTTGTCGGAATGACATGCACGAATGAAGCTTGTCTTTCATGTTCGTACCAAGAAAGCAAATCTGATCTTGTCTAAAGGATTCTCGAAAAAACAAATGCTGCTAAAGTCCTGCTGTAAGCCTACTACAACAAGATTGTGCATACTGTCGTTATCATATCCGAAACTGTCTAAGTTTCATTTACATCAAGGTCTTGTTTGGCTCAAAAGAATTTGGATTGTGGGATTTGGAGCATTCCATTGCTTTAGGATTTTTTTTCCTATAGAGCTTGTTTGGATTGTGGGATTTTTTTTTCGAAACGGGATTGTGGGATATGAAACCATATATATTTTTTCCCTACGATCTATGTTTTAGAGGAAAAATCCTTTATTTTTGTGTTTAACCTGCAACACGACCAAACAATATGCAATACACATAATCCATAGATAAAACCTAGGTATGGTCGACCATGGGATGACATTCAGAAAATATAAGATTGCATTTGCAAAAGTGATAGCAATGATGAAAATGAATCTCAGTGATACAAATTTTGGATAAAGTTAAGTAGGGTCATGATAATGGCTTTGTTCGACTGGGTTTGTCTTGGTTTGTGGGCTTTGTGCGATTATTGCGGTGGCCGGACTTGGCGAGTTGTGTTGATGCTTATTTGTAGTGAGTTCAAAGTTGATAGATTATCGATATTGGGCGATTAGGATCGATGACCTTGTTGGCGGATTTGGTAGATGGATATACTCAAAGTATTTCTCAAGTCTAGATTCGTCGGTAGACAGATTGACCTGGTGGGATTGCACCGATTATAACCCGCCAGATTTTAGGCTAACCAATATTGACATCACCTATATTAACGGTATAGTAAGAATTAATGTTATGATGATATGATGGAAATTGATTAAGCCGAGGCAAAACGGTTTAGAGAGATTTTTGGCCCTAGGATGGCATGGAAGAAATTGCACTAAAGACGAGCAACATGGTGTTTATACTTTATACGCTTACCGAGTTGAAAGTTAACGGAACAACACAAGTCAACAACAGAGGGAACGAAAATACGTGTAGGAAACAAGTCTTTGCATAGAGAGAATCAGACTTGCTCGGAATTCAAGTACTCGCCCCATCTGGATATACAAGAGGTACAATGTTGTGGTAATATTTTTCAGTAGTTCTAAATTCACTATCATAACAAAGTATACGGATTCGATGGTATAAATGTTGTGTCATGCAACACATAAACGATTCGGTTGACAGTTGAGACCGCAGTCTGTACTTTGATGATCAAAATACGTATTAATTCCGATACATGGACATAATAATACTGTACTCAAGCGAACGATACCGGAAACTCTCGGAAATCACGATCCACCGATCGTTAGCAAAGTACAGCCAGGAATGTCGACACGGCAGCAAATCATGATCGGACACCGGAGCACGGCGCGGCCATGGCCCCCGGAGATGACGCAGGGTTTTCTTCGGCTTCCGGTCTCCGAGATGGCTACGGAAAAAACCCGCAAGGAAGAGAGCACGGAGCCGTGACTCCATGGGCAAAAAACGCCGCGCGCTTATCCTACATGGCAGCCGATCACCCTGATCGATCCAGATGGCAACGCGTACTCGCGTGACCCTCCAATCATGGAACACCGTCGCGCTCGCTGCCACTGCCAATAATTTATGCGTGTTGCTTCCGCCGTGCATCGATCGATCTCCCCTCCCGTTTCCCGATCGATCGAGCTAAGCTAAGCTAGCTTAGGTAGCAGAGCATCCATCACTCCCCTGTGCACGCACGCGCCGCCTCCATCGATCGGTTAGCTTGCTGAGATGCAGCAGCGCGCGCGCGGCCACGGCAGCCCTGCCCGTCGTTGTCCGCGCCGGCGGGCCCCGCCGGTGCCAATTGGACTAGAGGACAGGGCGTTGCTGATGCCACGGAACGGAGGGGATAGAGATGCGAGCTTTGTCTTGAGTCATTCGCTTGGCATGCTTGGCTGGCTGCTTCCTCGCCTGAAATTTTAACCTCGGCTAATCTGGCGTCTTCTAGCTAGCAAAATCGACGGCTCGCTTGTCCGACCTGCGTGCTTCGTTTTCGTGGTTCCTTTTTCGTGATGAACGATGGCTTATGTTGCTTAAATAGGATGTCAACAGGTCTAGAATACGTTCCATCGGATTTGAAATCCAAAATCTAAACGGATAATCTATCTAGGGGACGTGCCCCAGATTCCTATCTCATACGGCGCCGCGAGAATCTTAATAACATGCATGCATGCATCGTCCATCTCCGATCATACCAATAAACCAGATCCTTAATTACATGCATGCATGCACGGTCCATCTGGGAGAATCTTTTCGTAACCGGAAATTCAAAATAAATTATCTCTCAAACCAAAAATCCAATTGAATATCCGTTTGCACGGTTGGGTTTGTCTCGGCGAGTACTTTAAAACAAGATCCCATCTTAGTATGTTCTGAAAAACTTTTTTTCCATCGTCAGTTGCCCGGCTATAGTAACTTAGTTGCCATATTGCTAGTTAACGGTTACCACCCAAATAATTCATAATTACCCGTCATTTTTACATATTTTTTGTCATAATCACGATCTATATATTCAGAAAGTGACTATTTGATCCAATCTAGACAAATAAATATGAGATTATCGTCACGGAAGTATTATATGGGTGAGTGGTGGCTCTAGCTTAATAGTGCCAGAAACTATGCTTGTACGTCACACGTCAGTTGGGAACCCCAAGAGGAAGGTATGATGAGTGCAGCAGTAAGTTTTCCCTCAGTATGAAACCAAGGTTTAATCGACCAGTAGGAAAACGAGGTTTGCTTCGAAGGTGTTGGTGGAGGAGTGTAGTGCGGCGCAACACCAGGGATTCCGGTGCCAACGTGGAACCTGCACAACACAATCAAATTACTTTGCCCCAACTTAACAGTGAGGTTGTCAATCTCACCGGCTTGCTGAAAACAAAGGGTTAAACGTATCGAATGGAAAATGATGTTTGTTTGCATAAAACAGTAGAGAACAATGATTGCAGTAGATTGTATTTCAGATGTAAAAGAATGGACCGGGGTCCACAGTTCACTAGTGGTGTCTCTCCAATAAGATAACTAACATGCTGGGTAAACAAATTACAGCTGGGCAATTGACAATTGATAAGTGCATATAACATGCATGTGTGAGCTGTGGTGTCTACTATGAGATTCATTT
Source organism: Poa pratensis (assembly GCA_947311845.1). NCBI lineage: Eukaryota > Viridiplantae > Streptophyta > Magnoliopsida > Poales > Poaceae > Poa > Poa pratensis. The sequence continues at coordinate 61,533,899 of CAMZMU010000063.1, read as the reverse complement.
GGGCATTACGACAAAGTACATAGACCGCTATCCAGCATGCATCTATGCCTAAATAGTCCACTTTCCGGTTAACATCCGTACCCCTTCCAGTATTAAGTTGCAAGCAACAGACAATTGCATTAAGTAATGTGCGTAATGTAAACAATACATTCATCCTTGAATAAAGCATTGCTGTTTTACCCCTAGTGGCAACAACACATCTACAACCTTAGAACTTGCTGTCACTATCCCAGGTTAAATAGAGGTTGAACCCAACTATCATGCATAAATACCCCCTCTTGGAGTTACAAGTATTCACGTGGCCAAGGCTTCAACAAGTAACGGAGAGCATGCAAGATCACAAATGACATAGACATGATAATATAATATTCAGCTCCACATAGGTATCAATATAAGTCAGATCCCAGCAAACACAACATGTAGCATTACAATAAGATGATCTTGATCATGATAGGCAGCTCACAAGATCTAAACATGATGGCACAAGTGGAGAAGACAACCATCTAGCTACTGCTATGGACCCATAGTCCAAGGATGAACTACTCACGCATCACTCCGGAGGCGGGCATGGCGATGTAGAGCCCTCCGGTGATGATTCCCCTCTCCGGCAGGGTGCCGGGAAGAGCTTCAGAACCCCCCGAGTTAGGGTTGACGACGGCGGCGGCAGCGAATATGTTCTGGATGAAAGGCTCGGTGTTTTAGGGTTTTCGCGTCTCGGGGAATAAATAGGCGAAGGGGCGATGTCGGCGGACCCCCGAGGGGCCCAAACCACCAGGCGCGGCTGGGCTGGCGCCTGCCGCGCTGGTGGTTTGGCCACCTCGTGGCTCTCTTCGTCTCTCCTTCGGACTCCGTGTACGTGCTGGAAAAATAGGGACTGGCCTTTTGTTTCGTGCAATTCCGAGAATATTTCCAGAAGTAACTTTCTGAAACCAAAAACAGCAGAAAACAGGGAACTGGCACTGTGGCATCTTGTTAATAGGTTAGTCCCAGAAAATGCATAAAAGTGATACGAAGTGTATATAAAACATGTAGCAAATGGTATAATATAAGCATGGAACAGCAGAAATTATGGATACGTTGGAGACGTATCAAGCATCCCCAAGCTTAGTTCTACTCGTCCTCGAGTAGGTAAAACGATAACAACAAATAATTTCTGAGGAGACATGCTTTCACACAATCTTGATCAATATATTGCAAGGCTCATGTCATGAATGAAGTGACTCAAAGCAATGATCTATAGTTTGCTAACAAATAGATAAAGAGTAAACAATGAATCATATAAGCAAAAACTTTTCATGAATAGTACTTTCAAGACAAGCATCAAAAAGTTTTGCATAAGAGGTAACTCATAAAGCAATAGATTCAAAGTAAAAGGCATTGAAGCAACACAAAGGATGATTAAGTTTCAGCATTTGCTTTCAACTTGTAACATGTATATCTCATGGATAGTTGTCAACATAAAGCAATATAACAAGTGCAATAAGTAAATATGTAAGAATCAATGCACACAAAGTTGACACAAGTGTTTGCTTCTAAGATAGAAAGGAGTAGGTAAACTGACTCAACATAAAGTAAAAGATAGGCCCTTCGCAGAGGGAAGCAGGGATTAAATCATGTGCTAGAGCTTTTTAAGTTTTCGAAAGCATATAGAGAGCACAAAATAAGTATTTGAGAGGTGTTTGTTGTTGTCAACGAATGGTAGTGGGCACTCTAACCCCCTTGTCAACCAGACTTTCAAAGAGCGGCTCCCATGAAGGACGTTATTCTACCAGCAAGGTAGATCATCCCTCTTCTCTTTTGTTTACACATGTATTTTAGTTTCTTTATAGATGACACTCCTCCCAACCTTTTGCTTACACAAGCCATGGCTAACCGAATCCTCGGGTGCCTTCCAACATTCACATACCATGGAGGAGTGTCTATTGCAAAATTAAGTTGCTTACTGATAAATCAGGGCAAAACATGTGAAGAGAATTATTAATGAAAGTTGTAATTAATTGGGGCTGGGCACCCCGTTGCCAGCTCTTTTTGCAAATTATTGGATAAGCGGATGTATATGCCACTAGTCCAGGTGAAAGTCTGTCAGAAGTAAATGACAAGATTGAAAGATAAAACACCACATACTTCCTCATGAGCTATAAAACATTGACACAAATAAGGAGTAATAAAGTTTTGAATAGTTTAAAGGTAGCACATGAAATATTTACTTGGAATGGCAGGAAATACCACATAGTAGGTAGGTATGGTGGACACAAATGGCATGGGTTTTGGCTCAAGTTTTGGATGCACGAGAAGCATTCCCTCTCAGTACAGAGTTTAGGCTAGCAAGGTTGTTTGAAGCAAACACAAGTATAAACCGGTACAGCAAGAATCACATAAAAACATATTGCAAGTATTATAAGACTCTACACTGTCTTCCTTGTTGCTCAAACATTTTACCAGAAAATATCTAGACCTTAGAGAGAACAAATATGCATCCCAAGTCTCAACAAGCTCTACGGTAGTTCTCCACTACTAGGCTTTAACTACATGATGCAAGAGCTTAAACATGATCTACTTGAGAGCTCAAAACAATTGCAAAGCATCAAATCAAAACAAGACAATGATCTACAAGAATGCATATGTCTTTTCCAATACCAACTACTACATGTAGCATTTTCTTTCTTCCAAACAAACACCAATAATTTATTAAACATAAACTCTCCAAATGATAATATAATGCAGCAAGAGAGTATTTATAAACAAGTGCTAACAGCTCGAAGAGATGCATGAAAAACAGGAGCTAAAAGCACTGCAGTAGCTAGTTAAGAATACTCAACAAATATAAGTGAAGAACATGAGTATTCACATGAAAAAGCGGAGCGTGTCTCTCTCCCACACAAGGATTGCTAGGATCCGAATTTATTCAAACAAAAACAAAAATAAAAACACACAGACGCTCCAAGTAAAGCGCATAAGATGTGAAAGAATTAAAATATAGTTTCACTAGAGATGACCTGATAAGTTTGTTGATGAAGAAGGGGATGCCTTGGGCATCCCCAAGCTTAGACGCTTGAGTCTCTCTGAATATGGTTGGGATGAACCACGGGGGCATCCCCAAGCTTAGGCTTTTCACTCTTCTTGATCACATAATATCACCCTTCTCGCTTGATCCTTGAAAACTTCCTTCACACCAAACTCAAGACAGTTCTCATTAGAGGGTTAGTGCATAATCAAAAATTCTCATATTCTGTAATGATACAATCAATCCCAAAGCTTCTGGACATTAGCTACAGCCACCAATGCTTTGTGGAGCAAAGAAATCCACACAAACACAGTAAAAGAGCGAATGCAAAACAAAAGGCAGAATCTGTCAAAAACAGAACAGTCTGGAATGACGAATTTTTTCGAGGCACTTAAGTTGCTCAGATGGATCTGGCCTAAAATAATGAAAGTTGCGTACATATCTCAGGAATATGCGTGATTTTTCTCAGAATTTTTTGAATTTTCTACAGGGAGATAAGCTCAAATCCGTGACAGCTAAAAATCTGTCACTGCGCAGAAATCCAAATCTTGCATCAACTTTCAATATAGAACTTTACTTGGCACAACATTGCGATAAAATAAAGATACAAAGGAGTTGCTACAGAAGTAACAAAACTCCTTGACTCAAAGAAAACAAAAATAACAGCAAATAAAAACGATGGGTTGTCTCCCATAAGCGCTTTTCTTTAACGCCTTTCAGCTAGGCGCAGAAAGTGAAAATCAAGTGTTGTCAAGAGAAGAAGCATCAACATCATAACTTGCTCTAACAATAGAGTCAAAAGGTAACTTCATTCTCTTCCTAGGGAAGTGTTCCATACCTTTCTTGAGAGGAAATTGGTACCTTATATTACCTTCTTTCATATCAATGATGGCACCAACAGTTCGAAGAAAAGGTCTTCCCAAAACAATAGGACAAGATGCATTGCATTCAATATCCATAACAATAAAATCAACGGGGACAAGGTTATTTTTACGTAATAAAAACATCATTAACTCGCCCCAAAGGTTTCTTCATAGCATTATCAGCGAGAAAAACATCCAAATAACAATGTTCCAAAGGTGGCAAATCAAGAATATCATAAAGCTTCTTGGGCAAAACTGAAACACTTGCACCAAGATCACACAAGGCATTGCAATAAAAATCATTCACCTTTACCTTAATGATGGGTTCCCAACCATCTTCTAATTTCCTAGGAATAGAAGCTTTAAGTTTCAACTTCTCCTCCCTAGCTTGCAAAAGAGCATTTGTAATATGCTTTGTAAAAGCCAAATTAATAGTGCTAGCATTGGGACTTCTAGCTAATTTTTGCAAGAACATAATAACTTCAGAGATGTTACAATCATCAAAATCAAAATCATTATTGTCAATGGTGGTGGAACCATTGTCTCCAATAGTTTGAAAAATTTCAGCACTTTTATCAGAAAAAGTTTCAGCAGTTTTAGGCAATTTCAAACGCTTAGCAGAAGTAGTAGAGACATTATCAACACCAATAACATTACCATCAATAGTAGGAGGTTTACTAGCATGTGAAACATTAGCATTACTAGTGGTGGTGATAGTACAAACTCTAACTATACTATTCTCTTTTTCAAGTTCTTCCTCTTTTTCCCACCTAGCATGCAATTCAGCCAACATCCTAATATTATTATCAATTCGAACTTGGATGGCATTTGCTGTAGCAAATGACTTATATCTTTAACTTCATTAGGCATAACTTTCAGTTTTAGAATTTCAACATCATGAGCAAGACTATCAACTTTAGAGACAAGATCATCAATTTTTTCAAACTTTTCCTCAACAGTTTTATTGAAAGCTTTTTGTGTGCTAATAAATTCTTTAAGCATAGCTTCAAGATCAGAGGACACACTTCTATTGTTGCTGTAGGAATTACCATAAGAATTGCCATAACCATTTGAAGGATAAGGCTTATAATTGTTGCTACCAAAATTATTCCTATAAGCATTGTTGTTGAAGTTGTTGTTTTTAATGAAGTTTACATCAACATGCTCTTCTTGAGCAACCAATGAAGCTAAAGGAATATATTAGGATCAACATGAGATCTACCATTCACAAGCATAGACATAATAGCATCAATCTTATCACTCAAAGAGGAGGTTTCTTCAACAGAATTTACCTTCTTACCTTGAGGAGCTCTTTCGGTGTGCCATTCGGAATAGTTGATCATCATATCATCAAGTAGCTTTGTTGCTGCACCTAAAGTGATGGACATAAAGGTTCCTCCAGAGGCTGAATCCAATAAGTTCCTTGAGGAAAAATTTAATCCTGCATAAAAGGTTTGGATGATCATCCAAGTAGTCAGTCCATGAGTGGGACAATTCTTCACCAAAGATTTCATTCTTTCCCAAGCTTGAGCAACATGTTCATTATCAAGTTGTTTAAAATTCATAATGCTACTTCTCAAGGATATAATCTTAGCAGGAGGATAATATTTCCCTATGAAAGCATCTTTGCATTTTGTCCAAGAATTAATACTATTTCTAGGCAAAGAAAGCAACCATTCTTTAGCTCTTCCTCTCAAGGAGAAAGGAAAAAGTTTCAGTTTTATAATATCCCCATCCATATCCTTATACTTTTGCATTTCACAAAGTTCAACAAAGTTATTAAGATGGGCAGCAGCATCATCAGTACTAACACCAGAAAATTGCTCTTTCATAACAAGATTTAATAGAGCAGGTTTAATTTCATAAAATTCTGCTGTAGAAGCAGGTGGAGCAATAGGAGTGCATATGAAATCATTGTTGTTTGTGCTAGTGAAGTCACACAACTTAGTGTTCTCAGGAGTACTCATTTTGAAAAACAAAATAAACTGAATTAAACAAGTAACTAATTTTTTTGTGTTTTTGATAAAGAAGCAAACAAACTAAATAAAAATAAACTAAGCAAGACAAATAACAAAGTAAAGAGATTGGGTGTGAGAGACTCCCCTTGCAGAAGCAATTCTGTTTTCCCCGGCAACGGCGCCAGAAAACGTGTTGGTGGCTCTAGGTTAATAGTGCCAGAAACAATGCTTGTACGTCACACGTCAGTTGGGAACCCCAAGAGGAAGGTATGATGAGTGCAGCAGTAAGTTTTCCCTCAGTATGAAACCAAGGTTTAATCGACCAGTAGGAAAACGAGGTTTGCTTCGAAGGTGTTGGTGAGGAGTGTAGTGCGGCGCAACACCAGGGATTCCGGTGCCAACGTGGAACCTGCACAACACAATCAAATTACTTTGCCCCAACTTAACAGTGAGGTTGTCAATCTCACCGGCTTGCTGAAAACAAAGGGTTAAACGTATCGAATGGAAAATGATGTTTGTTTGCATAAAACAGTAGAGAACAATGATTGCAGTAGATTGTATTTCAGATGTAAAAGAATGGACCGGGGTCCACAGTTCACTAGTGGTGTCTCTCCAATAAGATAACTAACATGCTGGGTAAACAAATTACAGCTGGGCAATTGACAATTGATAAGTGCATATAACATGCATGTGTGAGCTGTGGTGTCTACTATGAGATTCATTTGGGCATTACGACAAAGTACATAGACCGCTATCCAGCATGCATCTATGCCTAAATAGTCCACTTTCCGGTTAACATCCGTACCCCTTCCAGTATTAAGTTGCAAGCAACAGACAATTGCATTAAGTAATGTGCGTAATGTAAACAATACATTCATCCTTGAATAAAGCATTGCTGTTTTACCCCTAGTGGCAACAACACATCTACAACCTTAGAACTTGCTGTCACTATCCCAGGTTAAATAGAGGTTGAACCCAACTATCATGCATAAATACCCCCTCTTGGAGTTACAAGTATTCACGTGGCCAAGGCTTCAACAAGTAACGGAGAGCATGCAAGATCACAAATGACATAGACATGATAATATAATATTCAGCTCCACATAGGTATCAATATAAGTCAGATCCCAGCAAACACAACATGTAGCATTACAATAAGATGATCTTGATCATGATAGGCAGCTCACAAGATCTAAACATGATGGCACAAGTGGAGAAGACAACCATCTAGCTACTGCTATGGACCCATAGTCCAAGGATGAACTACTCACGCATCACTCCGGAGGCGGGCATGGCGATGTAGAGCCCTCCGGTGATGATTCCCCTCTCCGGCAGGGTGCCGGGAAGAGCTTCAGAACCCCCCGAGTTAGGGTTGACGACGGCGGCGGCAGCGAATATGTTCTGGATGAAAGGCTCGGTGTTTTAGGGTTTTCGCGTCTCGGGGAATAAATAGGCGAAGGGGCGATGTCGGCGGACCCCCGAGGGGCCCAAACCACCAGGCGCGGCTGGGCCACTGCCGCGCCATGTGGTTTGGCCACCTCGTGGCTCTCTTCGTCTCTCCTTCGGACTCCGTGTACGTGCTGGAAAAATAGGGACTGGCCTTTTGTTTCGTGCAATTCCGAGAATATTTCCAGAAGTAACTTTCTGAAACCAAAAACAGCAGAAAACAGGGAACTGGCACTGTGGCATCTTGTTAATAGGTTAGTCCCAGAAAATGCATAAAAGTGATACGAAGTGTATATAAAACATGTAGCAAATGGTATAATATAAGCATGGAACAGCAGAAATTATGGATACGTTGGAGACGTATCAGTGAGTACCGCAGTTTTAAAAGCCAGGCAACCATTTGATTTTAACCGGGTACCAACTTGGACAATACCCGGTGACCAAGTGAGCATAATCTGGCAACTCGGATGAGGAAAAAAAAGTTGTCAAAATATATTAAGATGAGATTTAGTTTGAAGATCTCGTCGCAACAAAGCCAACCGTGAAAACGGATGTCGATTTGGAATTACGGTTTAAGAGATAAAACATTTTAAAGTTTGAAAACGAAAAAGGAATTCCACGCGCTGGCTGCATGCATGGCGCATGCACGATGTAATTAGCAATTTTCATCCGTGCCCACGAATGTCTAATCTGGGGCACGTGCCCTACCTAGTAAAGTCCATATCTAAAAGAGAGAAAAGAACATTGATTGATGCACACAACTATATCCAAAACTTTACATAGGCTCACATGCATCAAACTGAAAATGCCTACGAGAACCCGGCGACGCACCCACCCCATATCTCACAATTGTCTTCACACCTAACCAACGCACCAGATGAGTATCCCCACGCGTATGAATACCGTATAATATGTTCCGGCCGGCCGGACAACCACGTGGTGACGTCACCCATCAATAAATGACATCCAGTAGCTAACCCACGTGAAGCAATAAATGACATGTATACAGCCTCACATTAAATTAATCAAGAGATTAATTATATGTTATTCTATTCACTCACCCATCATTTTCAATCTTATTGCCAACAATGTATCGCTTATATATTTTGAACCGAATGTCCGATTTTGATACGAGAACTTGTTAAGGAGATCTTCAAAACAATATCAATATTGGACATTTTTCATGCATGTTTTCAAAAAGTTCAAAAATCGACTGTTGAAAAACCACAAATATTCATGAATATTTTCATTATGACTGTTTGTGACATCAAAAATATTTCATAAAAGTTTCGCACATGTAAAACATTTTCCTGTGCATTTAATTTTTAAAAATTCAGTGAAATTTCATGAAAATAAATAAATGTTTCATAAATTTGAAAGTTTTAGTGCTAATAATAAATAAATATTTCGACAAATTGAAAACAAATCAAGTTTTCGTAATTTTAAAAAATTTCAAATTTGAAAATATAAATAATTTAAATAAATATTATATATATATTTTTCAGAAACTTCAAAGATTTATAAAAATATTTAATTTTACATTATGTCATTAATTTTTTCAAATTTTCCCAATTAAATATTTTGAATGTTTTCTAAATACTGGGTAAATATTCATATTTAAAAACTTTTAAATTTAAATAAATATTAACAATTAAATTTTTCAGAAATTTCAAAGATTTAGAATATATTTACTTTTGCAATATATAATAAAAAAATCAATTTTTTACAATTAAACATTTTCTAAATACTAGTTAAATATTCATATTTAAAAATGTTTCAATTTAAATAAATAAAATATTTACTTTTTCAGATATTTCGCATATTCAGAAAATATTTAACTTTGCATTATTTCATAATTTTTTCAAATATTTTCCAATTAAATATTTTCAATGTTTACTAAATACTCGTTAAATATTCATATTATATATTAATTTTTTCCAAAATTTCAGATATATAGAAAATATTTAATTTTACAATATGTCATAAATATTTTCAAATATTTTCCAATTAATATCTTAAATGTTTTCTAAATACTAGTTAAATATGCATATTAAATATTTAATTATTTTGAAATTTCGGGTATTTATAAAATGTTCATATTCATTTTCCAATAGTTGAAAAAATAGATTTTTTGTACGGGTGCAGTATTTGACAATATTTGCCCGACTGAAAGTTATGATTTTTTGAATTTTTTTGAGTTATTGAATTATTTTTGAATCTAATAATCAATTTCATCACAATTAAACTAATATCACGACATTTAAGTTGCCTAATCAATTTCACCACAATTAACTTAATGTCACCATACTTAAGTTGACTATTAACTTAACGTCCACCAGACTTTTAATGCACATGGATGTTAAAGCCACCTATTAAATGCACCCTGCTAGATGTCGTTCTATGTTGTCCCTATGACATCAGCGCTCCGTATTTATATGATCGGCCGCCCGGAAACGCTACTTTGTTTACTAATCGCGAAGGTATCAGGATCCATTGGATTCGCTCCTCGCGTGTCTCCATGTGCCAAAAGTCCGCGTCCCACACCAAACAGCCTTGAGAATGTTTGAAACATTTCTAGTTTGTGTTTGCACGTGACATCTACCCCCTTTTTATGTGATCATTAAAATTTTACTGTCCTAAATTATTATCCATACGGGGGTATGCGTAGTGTGAAACTAGCCTCGGGAGGGAATCAGAGATTTGATAGCTTTCACATTTTACATCCATATATAGCCGTGGGGATGTTCACATCTTCTACTATTGATTAGTGTGTGCTGGCATTAGTTCCCTTTCAATACACTGTTATAGTGACTAGAAATTAAGATGATATACTAGGGGAACTTTTCATGAAAGAAATAATTTATGGTGTTTTGTTTGAAATAATATTTTAACTTTATTTGAATGATTACATACGCTACAGGAGTTTATCCATTTAGTTTCTTATCATTTACGGTGATGCATAACAAACAAGTGATTTCAGATGTGTACTTGGCACATATAAGTAAAATAGTCTCTTTCTTTTAGATACTTAGGAGTTCCTATCCATCACACAAAATTGCTTAATAAAAAATATAATCCCACAGAAAACCATTTTGAACGAAAGGTGGGATGCTGGCAAGGCAAGTTACTCTCATATGGATACAGACTTGTGCTTATTAATTATGTTCTCACGAACCTTTAGATGCTTATGCTATCCTATATAGAAATACCCACATCAATACAAAAGATGTTAGATTTTTATCGGCCTTGTTTGACCACCTTAAATGAAAGTGTCGGCTAAAAATGTAACATAATTTGTCGACCCTAGGGCCAAGGAGGTGTTTAGGGGTTGAGTTGCTTGAAATTAAAAATACTTTTTTACTCAGTAAGTGGTTGTGTGAAATTCTGAATGACCAGGGTGTATGGAAGAAGTGTTACACAATAAGAACCTCCAAGATAAAACTCTAACTCAAATGCAAGGGAAGCCTAAAAAATCTCCTTATTGAAAGGGGCTAATGAGAGTTAATAAAGAGTTTTTAGTGGAGGGTATTTTATTTTAGAAAATGGCACAAGCTTTCAATTTTGGGAGGATACATGGTTGGGGGATGTTCCATTGTCCCAACAATATCCATGCCTATATAACATTGTTAGACGGGAAAACATTCCATTTCCGTTGCAATTGTTATAGAATTTAGAAAGACCTTAACCGGACATAAGTGGAATAGCTTGTTACATTTATTTCAAAGGTTAATGATGGTATATTAAGGTGACGATCGTATGCTATTAGAAAACCCCTTGTCTTGCTTATTTTTGTTCATGCCCATCACCCACTCACATAGGGTCTCACAGATTACTCCAATACACAAATTACACATCAAGGTACTATCATGGATGTTCTCCATGACAAGATATCAATTGGCTATACTACAATCCGAAATAAAGAGATTTATCTCAGTCTAGCCTACCAATCCAAAATCAACCAAGTGTCAATAGTCAAATCTTTTCCATAATAACTCCACACGATTAACAATTTAACTGTTCAATAATTAGCTTGACCAGAATTAAATCCCATACTAACAATCCAGACCCCATCGGCTATCTCAACGTGTGATCAATCATCATATCATATATACTTGTAGCACCCATATGTTATCATCAAATCGAATCTTTTATTGACCAAAGCATCCGGACACATTTGTCCAAGCACTTATAATATTAAAAAGGACAACATGAATGTGGCAAACCTTGCTAACAGAGTGTACACTCTTTGCCTGCTCTTTCTGGTGCAAATATGGTGGGTGCAAATGCTCAATGGTGGATGCGGACAATGGTGATGGCCTGCATATAAAATGCTTCTTTCACTGACCAGTACAAGTCTAACATTATCGGTATATAATTATGTCAAAAATATGTGAATAAATCAATGAATAAGAACAACTAAAAATTAGAAACAAGATAGTTTTACAGCTGATTTCATGCTTCCTACATTTCCTCTACACACAATAGCTAAGTCAATGCAGTCTGGAACACAATGTACAATCACGTGGCTCCTCTTTGTCTAATTACAACATGCACCCCACGCCAGCGAGCAATATCACTCTCCCCGCCGACAATAAATCACTCTAGTCGCTAGCGCAAACAACAAATCAAGGCAGCAGGGATTGCGCTACATATCGAGATTTTATTTGAGAGATCGGTGAGGTTGTTCGAAGTCGGTCTAGCTGTCGCTGCTACCGGTCGACCCTAGTGGCTCCTGGACCCTACATGTCTCTCTTCGCCATACATGCAGCTACCGCTCAGCCTCTGGCGACCATGTCGCGTTCTTCCCGAAGCCGTGGTAGGCGCCAAATGTGGCGTGACAAACCACCCGCATGTACCACGTAGCAGCTGACAAATGTTAGGGTTGCCGGCTGGTAGGGTCCATGACAAAAAAGGGACTCGATACTGTTGGGGAGGCTCGAACCCTAACACCAGCGACGAGAGTAAAATGGATGTGAATGAAATGAACTAGTTAAAGTACTATCTTACACATCGAACTCTTTTAGAGGAATGGATTGTGCGATTTGGACTTGTGTAATGCTAAAATGTCCCTCGCCTGAAATGTGCTAACGAAAATCTGAGATAGTATCTCGGATCCGTGGCATTCGATCGGCTGAATGAACGACCCATATTGCGTTGATACACCGTAAAGTGGCTCTTTTCAAAAGATCTAAGGATGAATGAAAGGAGATTGCCAAACCTGGCGGAAATAATTGCTTAGCTCTCGCTAGACCGGGTTTTTCTCTTTCGCCTTTGGTCACTCTGTATTTGCTCTCAAAATATTAACTTATGACGAAATAGGCCGTAGCCTCGCTATATTAATATAGCAAACATCCAATACAACCAACGATAGACACAGCTGGGGCGACAGCCAACAAGCTCCCAAAGAAAGGAAAAGAAGAAATAAAAGACGACATAGGCGGCTTGACTAAGCGATGATGAACCGCAACCGTTGCGCCCTCTCCGATATAGTACCATCACGCTCCTAACACCGAATCGACGAGTACCAAGCAGCACCTTCAAGAAGGAAAGCCACGTTGCTGCCGGACCAGCACACTGGTCCTAGGGTTTCCCCCGGCACTGAGGGAAGCGGATGAAGGGTAGCCACGACGCCCTTCAAGAAGGAAAGATGCCACCCAAAGGCGGCACCGCGTCGGTGTCAGAAGAACCGACAAGAATTTCTCCCGAAAACACCCTATCCACAGCCCTCACGCCTCCTCGTAGCATAGGAGCCCCGCAAGGACGAAGCCTCGACACCACCAGGCTCAACGCCCACCAACAAGCGCCACTACGGTCACGAAGCCTCCAACGCCGTCTCACCGAAGATACCATCACGAGGTCTGCACAATGGAGGCGAGAGTAGCTTGAGCCGGGGTCAGCAGTGCCACGACCGCACGGAAGGGAACTGCCTCCACCACCGAGGGCGGTAGTCGACCGGACATGGCTGCAGAGCACACCAGTCCCAGCTAGGTCCGGCCGGGCCTAGCAGGCCCGTAAAAGCCCCCTCGGAGGCACACCAATCCTAATAGGGTCCGGCCAGGTCCAAAATGGACCGTAAAGCCCGCCTCCATGCTGCAACAGGCCGGCCGCCGACACCGCTGGACCCCTGCACCATCTACACCACCACCATGCGCAGAGCGCGCCGCGGGACAAGCCTGCCATCCCCGACCTAGATGGGCCCCGATCTGGGCAGAGCAGGCCCATCCGCTGCACACCGCATCCCGCACTGCTGCGCCGCCCGCAGCCCCACGGGAGCGCCGCCGCCAAGAGCACCACCCGACCTTCGCCGGACCACCGCCGCCCTGGGAGCACCGCCGCCGGGAGGGGAAGCCCCGACTCCGCCTCCAATCGATGCGGGGAAGAGCAGGCCGGCGCCACCCGGGCTCGCCCGGCGGCCCTGCCGGCGGCGGCGGCGGGGGGAGAGAGGTGAGGGAGGGGCTGAGACGGGGGAGAGAAGGGCGGCGCGCCGCCGCCTCGGGGGGTGACGGGCGCGCGGAGGTGGAGAGGAGGGTTAGGTCAAACCACTCTAAGTTCAACATCAGAGGTAGAGGTAGAGGTAGGGGGGGGGGGGGGGGGGGGGGGATAGAAGCGAGTTGTATTCTGGTGTGAACATATTAACTTATCGGGCAATTCATTACCTCGTTTAAAAAAGATATCGGTAAAACTTTAGTTATGCGCATGCATATCGTTTGCAATGCAAGTTGACCTAAGTTTACTCGTTTTAGTGGGGCCTTGTTAGTTCACTGGATCGATGGACTGACCGACCATGATGTCTGGATCAGATTCAGATCATTGTGTTTGAACTTGGCGCCAGAATGAGATCGTACACATTTCTCCATCACTTTGTGTCTACTTATGTTTCTACGTTAATTTCTAAACAACCAAGATTATTTATTGACTTAGCTCAAGAAGATTTTGTGATGACAAGTCAAGACGCGCGTTGGGTTTTGCGTAATTATTGGACACAAACACTTTCTGTTTCTACATCATCGATCGTTAGCAGGGTAAAGCAACATTTTCCCGTTAGCAGTGGCCCTAGTGATAATGCAACGAGCTTAATCATTTCTGCAGTCGCGAACAACACATCCAGTCAAAGTTTTCTCTCGATCAGCCTCTGAAAATTATTGCTGAGCCTGCAATGAATTCATGTAATAAGTTACTATGCCCAGTCGAAGTGCCCCAAGTCTACCTTGCCAGGACTATAATGAAGTCAGATGAATGATCAACGTAAACTCGCTCTTCACGTGACGTTGACCTTGCATGCATCATGCATCACTTCTATGTAACAATATCCGAATACATATCCCTAAAAAAAATCCAAATACATATCAAATTGCATATGCATGATCGATGAGCATGAGTAGACAACTTCATAATTGTTAGCGGTCACAATTGGCCAGCCTAGAGATAAATGCATATATGCATGTAAAATATGGACTGGTTTTTCCTTGCACTAATTATATATTTTTGTACTATCGTTTACTCGTGAAAAGCAGGAGACTACTTTCCGTGTCTTGCCCGAATAGCGGTCTATAAGAAGGTGGAGGCGTACCCTAGCACATCTCGTTGTGTTGCTCTCGGCTACTCAATCCACCCACCCCCTCCGCCCCCTGATCTCGACCGTGTGCATAACCGTTCGGTAAAGCAGGCTTCCGGAACCTCGCCTCTTTTGGTCCCTGCTTCGAGAGAAGCGCTAAGCTTTTTGGGAGCTTTCCTGCAGAGAGTTATTCTCTATGCGTTCAAGGGCACGGAATGATTCAAATCAGTTGCCACATTTGTGTATGCGCTTTAAATCGGTTAGACACATGTACCATATTATAGCAGTAATTGCTCACTGCATGTATTATCCAAAAAAATGCAACGTATTACATGATTCCCCTGTTGCACTGTAGATGCACCATATTATGGTGAGCTAGTGCCATTTATATTCATCTATAGGCCAACAATTTGATTTTGGCGATGAGGTTGATCGAGCTGTAGACGACGGCGACTTAGAGTCCTTTGACATTACTTTAGAGCTTAGCAATGTTTTTTGTTGATTACTATGTTCAATATCATGTCTTCGCTAATTTAATAAAATTGGATTGTTGGTAAAAAAACCACTATACACGTCCAATTAAACTTCATGCTCGCTTATCCATGTTTAATTTGTGTATATCTCACATCTCTCTGACAAAGTCCTCATGTGTGATGGAATAAAAACACACCCTAAATTAAAGCAATTCAAACCATCAAATACATTAATTTGTGCTAAATGGTTCTTCCAGACTATCAGCTAGCAATGGCTCCATAGAATCTTTAACCAGATCTGCCCCCTCCCAAATGACACCCCAAGTTGAAAAAGGCATTTGTAACCCGGGCTACATGTAGCCCTTTATTTTAAATTTTGAAAACATTATCTTAAAGTTTTGAAAAATTCTAAAACTATATCGATGTAGCCAATATTGTATCCTAGAGTTGTTCAAATTTTCAATCCTAAATTCTTTTTATTTCGGGCTACATAAAAGACAAAGTCAGACAAGATTTGAAGGGCACTGTTCACACACAGATCTACAATTTTGTCTTTATTATTGCGCATAATACAACATATTTCGTCTTGAGATTTTGCATACTTGTAGGATATATCCGTGGCTAGATGTACATATTTTTTCAGATTTTTTGAAACTTTAAAAATAGTTTTTCGAATGTTCAAAATAAAAGGGTACATATAGCGGGCTATAAAACACAACTATCATCCCAAGTGGCTAATTTGAATAGGTAGACATGAACATTCACGTTGGTTTATTTGGCGCTGCGTGGTGCAAAAATGGCTATGCCATTTGAAATACCCATTCGTAGTGGCGTTTTTCCAATCTCAGAGTGTCTGAGGAGAATCTGATATGGTCTACCAGATACGCCAATATTGCAAATGTAGCATTTCAAAAGACTTAGTTGTATCTGCACCACACAGTTTTAAATAGCCAAAGAGAATGGCGTGCCTACCTATTCAAATAAACCATTGTGAGTGACGTTTTCAGTAGGGGCTAGATACGGTTGAAATTTTTCTAAAAGGCAGTTACAGTGGCTAAAAGTTTGACAAAGGACAATTTAGGAAAAATTACACATCAGATACGGTCCCCCTGTCATTGAGTATGACCGGATTAACTTCGACAGGAAAAGATCCTTCAGTAGGCGTAGTCTTTTCGCGCCATAATTAAGAAGGGTGCCCATCGATCGTTATAGGCCTCACCAGTGGCCTAGCTATACGTACTACAGGGTCTACAATATAATGAACACGCTAGTACTAATAATTTTACGTGAATCATCATCTCCGTGCGCACATCCATCAGACCGGCGCCGATCCATGCGGCGGGCCCAGCGCACAACTGCATTATTTATGTCTTGAAAAGCTCTGTATACACGAACGCCGTCACGTCGCCGTCGTCATCTCTTAATCATACGTTGATACAACAACCTTAAAAGGACCCTTTCGTTTTTTTGCCTAGACCTAATTAATTCTCCCACTTTTAATTCCTTCCCCGCGCAAGCAGCAGCGCATAGACTCACTGACCCGACACCAACAGAAGAAAAGGAAGATCGATGCCTAGACGATCCGGCCGGCCGGTGAGAATGCATGTGTCCCGTACGTGGGTACGCAAAGGTTATTCAGCCATATCTACCCACCCAAATTCAATTTCTATGATTGTTTTGACACCATTTGCCATATGTATACTACTCCTCGATTTAGAAAAAGTGTCGCAGTTTTGAATTAGAGTTGGTTCAAAACCGCGACACTTTTATGGATTAGAGGATGTACTCTTTTGCGTCGATGGACGAAGAATATGAAGGGGGGGGGGGGGGGGGGGGGGTATAGGAAGAAGAAAAGCTTCTTTAGGTCATAGATGACCTTTATAAAAACACTGAAACTTCATATGTTTTAAGACGTTGGTGTAATGAGCGTGTGGTGACCCTTCCACACGAAGAAGAAACTTATTGGAATTGTTTTTTTAAAATCTTCAGTTTTGCCCTCGTAAGATTGGGAATGGTGAGAGCAGTCATTTTTGGGCAGATAGGTGGTTAGACGATGGAAGAATTTGTGAACGACATCTTTAATTTTGTTCGGAACAAACATGTTACTATTTTCTCGGTTCTATATCGCCTTTTAATTTCCATTGTACCCCTGTTTATGATTGGCATGACATAATTGACAAGGTGGTAAAATTTACTTTCATCAGAGGATGATGTTTTTAGATGAGACTTGAATACTACAAAAGGTTTTACAATCAGTAGTATGTAGTCTGATTTATTTGATGCTCGAGTACGTTTTTTGGTTTAAAATGTTATGGAAACTAAAAGTGCCACTATAATTATGGTTTTCCTTTGATTTCCATGTCATGGTTCCATTCTTACGTTAGATAAAGTAGCTAAGCAAAATTCGCACGGAGATACGAGTTGTAGCTTATTTTTTCAGCAGGAGATTATAATTTTTTTATTTTCCAATAGCGAGGGTAACGTGGTGCACAATTTATTATTCTTTTAATATTAACCCTCTTTGAAACATGTCACATGTACATTTTTGTCACACATGTGATTTTCTTATGTATAAACTCGCTGCGATCATGGCTATCCTACATCATACGCTACACAAGAGAGATGGAAATTAATCCAAGCGGCTTGAATGGCTTACTAGAGAGTTTATGTTCTGGTTTGAACAACATGCGGCGCATAGACTTCTGAGCGTGGTATGTGTTGTGTGACCAATTTTATTTTATTTTATTTCCGTAGACTGATAGTGGTTTTATGTGTAGCATCTCACACTTCTGATTAGGATGCTTATTAGTATATGTATAGCATGTCACACCTTTTTGATCGAGCTACCTTTTATTATGAGTGTTGGTTTTTACTCCCTGATCTGTCTGGGTTCATATGTTCTCCTCAAATTTTAATCCAAATTTGACCATGCTTTTTTAGGAACAGATCGATGCCTGAGGGCCGGCCGGTGAGAATGCATGTGTCCCGTACGTGGGTACGCAAAGGTTTATCCAGCGACAACTACCCACCCAAATTCAATTTCTACGATTATTGACACCATTTGCCATATGTATACCACTCACCGATTAAAAAGGTGTCACGGTTTTGAGACGGGGTTAGTTCAAAAGTGCGACACTTTTTATGGATCGGAGGGAGTACTCTTTTTGCGTGGTTGTGTGGATGGAGGAAGAATACGAAGGGGGAAGTATAGGAAGGACAAGAAACAGAAATCAATAACGGGTAGCAGGTGCAGATGCACCCAGTACTGCCCAAAAAACAAATTTGAAAATGTCAAAAAATTCAAAATAAAAATTTCAGACATACTTCAAGACATTTTATGTTAGCACAAAGTTACGTGAAGAAAAAAAACATTTTTTTGTGACATGTGCAAAAAAGACAAATCCGGACGCTCCAAAATAATTTTATACGAGACATTTTTTGTCATTTTGCACAGCCACAAAAAAAGTTTTTTCTCCACGATATTTTTTGTGCTAATACAAAATGTTCTAATGTGTATTCGATTTTTTTTAATTTGTTGAGATTTTCAAAAAATATTAAAAATGTTTTAAATAATAGGTGCATCTGCACCTACTACCAAAACGCCGCCTCCGGACAAGAAAATGCTTCTTCGGGTCATATACGATCTTGATAAAAACCTAAAATTTTATGTTTTTTTAAGACGTTGGTGTAATGAGCGTGTCGTGACCCATCTACATGAATAAAAAACTTATTGGAGGGAGAGAGGGCCAAGAAATTTTGGAGAGTTTTGATGACTTTTTTTGAAAAAATCTTCAGTTTTGCTCTCTAAAGGTTGAGAATGGTGAGAGCACTCATTTTGGGAAGATAAGTGGTTAGACGATGGAAAAATTTGTGAACGGTATCTTTAATTTTGTCCGGAACAACCATGTTGCTATTGTCCTGGTTCTATGAACATCACCTTTTTGTTTCAATTTCCATTGCACTATGTATTTTGATTTACTTGATGCTCGAGTACGTTTTTGGTCCTAAAAGTTACGGAAACTAGAAGTGCCGCTATAATTAAGGTTTTGCTTTGGTTTCTATGACATGCTTTCATTCTTCAGAAGATAGCTAGCTAAGCAAAATTCACACTGGGATACAAGTTGTCGATTTTTTCAGCAAGAGACTATAAAACATTTTTTCCAATGGCCAGGGTAACTTGGTGCATAATTTATCATGCTTTTAATATTAACACTCCTTGAAACATGTCACACATTTTTTTCACACATGTGGTTTTCTTATGTATAAACTCAGTGCCTTCAATGGCTATCCTACAACATACGCAACACCAAGAGAGGATGGAACTTAAGCCAGTCGGCTTGAATGGCTTACTAGAAGTAGAGAGTTTATGTTCGGGTTTGAACAGCATGCAGCGCATAGACTTCTGAGTGTGTAATGTGTTGTGTGACCAATTTTTATTTTGTTTGCATAGGCTGATAGGGGTTTTATGTGTAGCCTCTCACACTTGTGATTAGGCTGCTTATTAATATATGTGTAGCCCGTGCCCGTCACAACTTTTTGATTGAGCTACCTTTTATTACGAGTGTTTGCCTTGTACTCTCTCTGTGTGGGTTCATAAGCTCTCCTAAAATTTCGATCCAAACTTTGACCATGATTTTGAGCAACAAATATGTATTATATGCCTTAAGTATTATACCATAGAAAACCACTTGCAGTTACTGTTTTGTCGCATATAAAATATATTTACTATTTAAATTAAGGTATAAGTTGGATTAAGAATCGTGGGGACTTATAAACCCGAATGGAGTTAGTAATGGAATATGTGCCTGTATGCATTTATCCAAGCCCGGAGTAATGAAAGCTTCTAATTTTTAAAACATTGCACAGTAGAAGGACATGCACGATGATGCGATCGTGCGGGTGGATATCCTGAAAATAATTCAAGAAAGTTAAGGACTAATGAGTCTGAAAACGAGAAACATATCGGTCGCGCGCCACGTATTAGCCATGACTTGCTGGGGATGGAATGTGTTAGCTTGCGAGGATGTGCCTCCTCGACGGATCGATCGTCAGGCGCAGTTCTTGTGCCACAAGCATTGCAGCATACATGTCGATCGGTACCGTTCGAATATTCCACATAGGCAGGCGCCTCGGGAGATTGATAGGGGGATACCCAGACAGCGACCGAGTGCTTGTTAGTTAAGTAGAGCTGGCTTAGAGCAGTGCCGCTAGCGATCTCCCCGGCCTCCCCACCTCCACTGTTCCCTGACACGAAATGGATATATCGAGTTGTCTCTCTTCCGCTGCCTTGCTTGCTCCATTCGTCCCGCTATAAAAACGGCCCCGATCCATCCAACTCATCCAGCCACACTCTCTGATTATACATAGCTCTTGCTTGTTCCAACTCTTCCCTGCAGTGTTGTTAAGAGCCGCCTAGCTAGCTAGTAGCTGCTTTAGCTGGCTGCCGGCGTCCTAAAGATCTGCTCGGGCGGCGGTTTGCTTAGACGACGACGTACAGACCGGGAGGATGGGGCTGAGGGAGGTAGAGTCCACATTGCCGCCGGGGTTCAGGTTCTACCCGAGCGACCAGGAGCTGGTCTGCCACTACCTCTACAAGAAGGTGGCCAACGAGCGCGCCTCGCAGGGCACGCTCGTCGAGGTCGACCTCCACGCGCGCGAGCCATGGAGCTTCCCGGTGAGTCCCTCAGCTGCTATTGCTAGCTAGCTGTTCATGAGTTCATCTCACTCTCTTTCTGGATTCCATGGATTCCTCTTGAGTCTTGGCTTGTCCGGTGGCGGTTGGGTACGTTCCGGGCCCGTTCGTATATATGCAGCATGCATATTTCAGAATTAGATCGATGCTAGCTTCTGCCCAAGGACAAGAATTTTATTTATTATTAGCCAAGTGAGGATCGAGCAATTCAAGTTCTTAAGAGAAATTAAGATAAGCATGACTAGCTTCCATATTCCGGAGGACGCCTGAAATCAGCATCACCTTTTTGTCCCTTGATGAAGATACCCATATCGGTTCCTCGTGCTGGTAGCGCAGTCATGATACTGAACAAGAAAAGTATTCCCTGATCGAACAGTCCTATCCATTTTTGTGTTCGGTTTAGTAGCTAAATCCTCTAGTTACTGTCCCAAGCTCATTAATTAAGCAAGTTTGGAATAACGCGCAACTAATAATCTCTTCCAATAATGCATCAAACGGATCGATCGGAACGCGAAGTGTGTTGTACTCGTGAACATCTTGGTGACGTCCCTCGGTCCTGTCCTTATCTTAGCAACGTCACACGCGTAATAGTTACACTTCCGTTCACCGTTTCCTCATAGAAAAAAAGTAGTTTCGTTTTCCGGTAATCAACTGAAACTTTTCGGCCTCATCATAGGAGAAAGAAAAGTAGTTTCGCTTTACGGTAATCTTTTTCCTATACAGCATCATTTTGCAATTGTAAGCTTCGTAGTTCTTATCATGATTTATGAAGTTTGTTTGTAACAACCAAAAGGCTCCATTTTTCACTAAGACTGTTACGCTTTTATTGGGGGCGCAGAGGTGGCGAAACTGACGGCCAGCGAGTGGTACTTCTTCAGCTTCAGGGACCGCAAGTACGCGACGGGTTCGCGCACGAACCGTGCCACCAAGACCGGCTACTGGAAGGCCACCGGCAAGGACGGGAGATTCGCAGCCCGGCTACGCGCGCCGTCGTCGGCATGAGGAAGACGCTGGTGTTCTACCAGGGCCGCGCCCCCAACGGCGCCAAGACCTGCTGGGTCATGCACGAGTTCCGCCTCGACTCGCCGCACTTGCCACCAAGGGTACGAACTAGTAACCAATTGTATATATCACTTGCACCATGATCAGCACACGTACTCTTGGCTGATATGTCTCATTCGGCGTTGTTAATTTGTATGATGCGCTGCATGGCACGACACTTCAATTGTGCAGGAGGACTGGGTGCTGTGCAGGGTGTTCCAGAAACAGAAGGGGGACGGCGAGCAAGACAACGTCCGCTCCTCCTCGCCGACCTTCGCCGGCTGCTCGCAGGCAGCGCAGGATCTGCCCGTGATGGACGCGAGAGAGAGCAGATGGTCGGCTTCGCGCCGCGGCAGGAGGAGAGATCTGTGCCTCGAACCCGCTCGCGATTAACGCGGCGATGTGGCAGCAATACAACTCGGTTCTTCTGGACCAGTTCCCGCAGGATGAGATGGTGGGTAGCTCGCCGGCGATGATGGGGCTAGGGTCCAGAGGAGGAGTCGGAGACGAGAGCGGAGTCTTCTTCGACTCGGCCGGCTTCGAGGACATGGCTAACCTTGGGGCCATGAGGTTCCCGCAAGGGTGGAGTTGATGCCGGTACTGCCTAGTGATCTTTGCGCGTTGTGAAGGAAATTGGTGATTGGATTAATTAATTTCCATTGGTACTGTAGGTATAGTGTGCGTTTAATTAGATTGGACAAAAACGATAGAGTGTGTACGTACTACCTGCATGGGATGGTTTCGGTCGCTTGAATGATGCCATGTACTGCAATCAAAATGTATCGCTCAAACTCATATGTAAATTTATACAGTCTTCATTTCAGATTTCAGTATAAAAGAAACATGCTTCTATACATATACGCGCTAAGAAAGCTGATTCCTGTCGAAGATTCATACCTCTTTTTTATATACTCTTCGATCTATATCTATATTGGCTTTGCTAATCCTCGGCCGAATGAGAAAGTAAATTAAATTCCTGGTCGACATCGATAACCATTGATGTAATATAGTGATACGCGAATGATTTATCAACCATTTGAACTCTGAGGACAAAGACTATTTTTTCCACTTGATGTACAAAATATTCACGTTGAACACAATTGTATAGATATATGCATGTAAAAAGTTGTAAGGTGGAGCGAGTATGCTCCTTTTGAAATAACATGAAAAAAGATATTGCAATAAGATATTGGCTTTGCTAATCCTCAGCCGAATGAGAAAGTAAATTCATTCCCAATCGACATCGATAACCATTGATCTAATATAGTGATACGCGAAAGATTTAGCAACCATTTGTACTCTGAGGACAAAGACTAATTTTTTCACTAGATGTACAAAAAAAAATACACGTTGAACAATTTTATAGATATGTATGTAAAAAGTTGTAAGGTGGAGCGAGTATGCTCCCTTTGCAATAACATGAAAAAAAATATTGCAATATGGTGAGTATTTTTTAGATTTGTGTGATGAATAAATTTATGAAAATCGACTAAGAATTTATAATTAACTTCCAATCCATTCAAACCTAAATGCACCGTATCCTATTTATTTCCACACATGCTACTAGTAGTGCAAGAATCTGGCTTGCTGCCGTGTGCGAGATGATCTATGTTTCTTTTTTAACTTCAAGTTCCCTGAGATCAATGCTTGTGCAAGCATTCCAAAATTAGTGTGAGCGTGGATGATATGCAGTCCAGATTGCATAATGCTATACTTTTTTTAGGTACAAAATCAAAGAACCTGGTTTACTGGTACATATGCATGTTCTTTTCTACAGCCCGTCCACTTCAAAGCTCGAGCATTTCGGAAGTTAGCGATCGACATCGATCGTCCCAAGGGTATGCATATGTGGCGTCAGGTTGATCCGCGTCATGCGAGCGGGAAGGAACAATAAGGGTGTTGCTTGCAACTCCCAGATAAGTGCCAAACGAAAAGCTTGGATTTTGCAGAGACAAACACGTACGTCAAGTGAGAATCAATCTGCTGGCCCGCAAGTAGTCAGCTACGTCCTGTAATCGATCTCGTTTCCATGAAAACTGCATGCCATCGATCTGCCGCGGTCTCAACAGGCCAAAACTGCCGGCAATCATGCAGCGGAATCTTGTGTTTTTTCTATATACATGCAGAGCCAATATGCTTCATAATTCTCTCGGCAACTTGTCATCTATACCTATTAGATCATCCAAGACCGTAGGCTAAGACGCCAATTTGGCGTCGCATGTGTCACCCCCATAGGACCGCAGGACACATGTACGCAGTAGCGTATGGGTCTTTCCAGGTGCAAGTACGTCCTCTCTAACTTCCATACACTTTATCGGGTCGTCCACTCGTCCTTGTGCCCTACTCAAGGTACAAAGGATGAAATTCCTCCTTTTTTTTGCATGGATGAAAATTCCTCCTGGCCAACAAACCGTCCTACATAAAGC
Source organism: Poa pratensis (assembly GCA_947311845.1). Classification (NCBI taxonomy): domain Eukaryota; kingdom Viridiplantae; phylum Streptophyta; class Magnoliopsida; order Poales; family Poaceae; genus Poa; species Poa pratensis. The sequence goes on along the minus strand of CAMZMU010000063.1, from coordinate 61,509,441 downwards.
ATGTCTTTACAGAGTGAATAATTAATGAAGTCCACGTATATTTATGTACGTACAGAAGATTAATATTGGTTGTTAACTAATGGGAAATACCGAACGGAGGGAGTCTCACCTTAAGTAACAGTCGAAGGGAGTAATTTAGCTCAGGTTTTTGGGTGCAAAGTGAGTGATTTCCACGTTATATCTTGGTGTGGCTTTACATTACTACTCTCTCCGTATTGAAATGTAAGATGTTTTAGTATTTTTGGACCCACATGTATTTAGACATGTTCATGTACAAGATATATGTGTGACCAAAAATGCTAAACATCTTATATTTTGATACAAAGGGATATAAGCTAAGAAAAGAAGATCTCCAACCCATCATTGATGCAATTATTAGAAGAGTTGCCGGATGGAGAATGCATGAGTTTGTTGTCCCATGCTAGCAGTCTAGTGTTAATCAGTTTCTGCTTAGCAACCCTATCTTTATATTTGTTTTTCGTGGTTAAATTTCCTAAGTGGGCTATTAGTTCTATAATTTTCCAGATGGCTCGTTGTCTTTAGGATAAATATGAAATAGGATACCATAAATATCATCTGATGAACTGGGATTTGGTGAGATGAAACAAGAGTTTGGAGGGATGGGATGGGATACATAATATTAAGGATTTAAATGTATCCTTGCTTTGCTCTAGATCGGGAGATACAATCGGGATAATTAAAAGATGTGCAAGGAAATATTTTCAACATGAATAAACAATCAAATTCCAATTTGCGTGCATGTAAGGATACACAAGTTTCCCCTCTATGGAATAACAGTAGTATATATCTAAACCATGTATCGTGGGACTTTAAAGATGCCAAGTTTAGTTATAACGGTTAGTAGGGAATGGTAGAAATGTTAAATTTTGGTGTCCTTCGTAGTTATGTGATTTGTAATGAACAAAATTGTGTTTGTATAATTGTTAATGTGCCTAATGTTTTGATGAACAAAATAAATGCCCTCGTATCTTAAAAAATATGTTGACGTTTCTAAAAATAATTGTTCTTGTATCAGAGAGAAAATATTCATACATCTAAATTCTATATATATACTACAACATTCGATAACTAAAATAAAAATACTTGTTCGTGTATAAACAAAATTACAGATCATACATATTAGAAGTCAAGTTTATAAAAAAAGCATGCACGTCAGAATATATGTTCTTGATAAGATATTTACGTCTTTTAAAAAGTGAATATAAACAAAAAAACTGAAGAATGTAAAAAACAAAGAAACAAGGAAAAAGATAAAAAGGAAAAATTAATCAAGAAAACTAGAAAAAATAGAAGAAAAAGAAATATCATAAAAATAATAGAAAATAATCTTAAAAAAGAATAGGAAGACAATCAAATCATAGGAATAAATGCAATAAAAAAACAAAATAGAGAAGAAATAACACTTAGCTCCTGTACGAGGCACTAAAACAAAATCATGTTTCCCTCTCAACGTGAGTAATATAATTTATTCCGCATCAAGGGGGTCAAATGTGGGCCTGGCGTAATAAGGCAAGTTATTTTCCTTTGTTATTTTTTCTTGTTCCTCTTTAGTTTTTTTCTTCTTTCTTTTTTCCTTTTTGTTTTCTCACTTCTCTTTTACCTGTTTTTTTTTTCCTTTCATCTTTCTATTTATTTTAATTTCTATTTTTCATTGTTTTTTTTATACATTAACCTTGTTTGAGATGTGTGATTTCTTAAAAAAAATCTTGCATATGTAACAAATTTCATATCTCTTGAAAAAAGTTCCCCATAGTTTCTAGGAGAATGTTCACGGTTAAAAAATAGTACGTTCGTGATTCTAATAAATTCACGGGTTTATATGGTTTGACATGCGTGAGTATTTGTCTATTGCAGCGTAATTTCCCCATTTTAAAGTGACATTATAAACAAATAAACAAAAAATTGATATAATTTTCAGATTTATGGAAAATAATAATAATAATAATATACATAAACTTGATGCAATTAGGTACTATTGCACCATATTTTGTGAGGCCTATTAATTCCCCCGTTGGCACTACATCACGGTAAGGATTTAAGGGCACTTCAAAGTGCCCTGAAAAATCAAATAAATGCCCTAGAAACTTATTAGGGCACTTTTTCAAGTGCCTAATATACTGGTGACTGGAAAAGTATTTAGGGCATTTTGAAAAAATGCCCCAAAAGGTTACACCTTTTAGGGCACTTCTCCAAAGTGCACAGAAAAGTTTTTAGGGCATTTTGAAAAATACCCCGAAAACTTATTAGGGCACTTCTCCAAAGTACCCCAAAATTTTTTAGGGCATTTTGATTAAGTGCCCCCAAAACTTTTCAGGGCACTTTGGAGAAGTGCCCTCAAAACAAGAGTTCGCACATTATATTAGCACCCTAATATTTTGAGGCATTGTTCAAAAATTCTCCAGACTTATATTATAATATTACACACAATTCATCATAGATAGAATCAAAACAGGAAATCATCCAAATAGGCTAAGATCTGCAATCAGATTACAGATCCAAAATAGACAAAGATACATGTAGCCGACTGCCAGTTGAGCATGATAAAATCTAGAACATGTAGATTGCAGGGACATGTACTACTCATATGATCAAAGTTACAATATTTTGATGGCACATTCTGTAGAGAAAGATACATGTAGCAGGGAGGGGACTGTAGACAAAGATACATGTAGCAGGGAGTTCCCCTCCGGTTGTTTCACGGCCGTCTGTAGTGTTCATTCTTTATTCCCCATGAGACATCCATTGATGGCATATTCTGGGACTTAAACCCCTATAGACACAAAACATTCACAAATCACAACTGATAAAGAATACAGAAACAGAAGAACAATAGAAATGGTTGGAGTATAACAGAGAAATGAAATGATATGACATGAAAACTGATTCACGGATCCATGCATACATTTAACCAACCAACAACACCAGCGAAACAATTGCCTTACATCACATCTTGTAGCAGATGTAGCCGTATGAAGAAATAACTTCTTGACTGAACATCAATATCACAGAACATCAAGCTAAATCAACAATGGGCAGTTGTATAGATTGCAATTCAGGAAAAAAAACAACACCTTTCAGTTGGGAAAATAAGTAGTCAACACAAGAAAAGCCTCTACCTAAACATCTTAGTCAGTAGATCACAATTTATTAAAATTACGAGTTAAGTTGCATGTAAAACACTATTGTTGTAACATGAAGTAAAGGAGTGTAATAACAGACCGACGTAAAGCAGGAGGATTGCTATTATTGGCTGACCTCTGAAACACTAATAAATCACAGTAGTAACCGTAAACCCCACAAGTAACACCATAACTCGATGCCAGCCGATGGCATTGACTGCAACTAGGTCATTAGGTACCAAGAAAAATAGAGGAAAAGGGTAATTACACTTACAATAATTGTTGCATCCGTGGTGACTGCACGCACTCGGCTCGACACCCTCGGCAGTGATACGTCTCAAACGTATCTATAATTTTTGATGTTGCATGCTTGTTTTATACCAATTGCTACATGTTTTGCATCTACTTTATATCACTTTTATACATTTTTTGGGACTAACTATTAACAAGATGCCGAAGTGCCAATTCCTGTTTTCTGCTGTTTTTGTATTCCAGAAAAGCTAGTCTGGAAATATTCTCGGAATTGACGAAACTTAACGGGGGTCCCTATTTTTCCAGAACACACCTGACGGAGCGAAGGAGCAGCAGAGGAGGGCCACCAGGAGGCCACACGCACCCAGGGCGCGGGCCCCCCTCCTGCCGCACCCGGGGTGGTGTGGGCCCCTCGGGGGTCCGCAGCCGCCGCCCTTTCGCCTACTTATTCCCCCCGACGCGAAAACCCTAAGTATCTGAGCAAATATCCACGAAAAGATCCAGAGACGCCGCCGTCGTCAACCCTAGCTCGGGAGGGTTCAGAACCTCTTCCCGGCACCCTGCCGGAGAGGGGAATCGTCACCGGAGGCTTCTACATCACCATGCCTGCCTCCGGAGTGATGCGTGAGTAGTTCATCCTTGGACTACGGGTCCATAGCAGTAGCTAGATGGTTGTCTCTCCACTTTGTGCCATCATGTTTAGATCTTGTGAGCTGCCCTACATGATCAAGATCATATTATTGTAATGCTACATGTTGTGTTTGCTGGGATCCGATGAATATTGAATATTATGTCAAGTTGATTATCAATCTATCTCATATGTTATTTAAGATCTTGCATGTTTTCCGTTACTCGTAGATGCTTTGGCCAAGTAGATGCTTGTAACTCCAAGAGAGAGTATTTATGCTAGATAGTGGGTTCATGTCTCCGTTTAACCTGGGACAGTGACAGAAAGTTCTAAGGTTGTGGATGTGCTGTTGCCACTAGGGATAACCTAACGATGCTATGTCCACGGGCATATGTGTTTGTTTACATTACGCACTTTACTTAATGCAATTATCCGTTGCTTGCAACTTAATACCAACGGGGAACTCGGATGACAACCCGGCGGTGGATTATTAGTCATAGATGCTGTTGGATAACGGTCTATGTATTATGTCGTAATGCCCAATTAAATATCATAGTAGTCAACATGTCATGTATATGCATTGTCATGCGCTCACTATTCGTCAATTGCCCAGCTGTAATTTGTTCACCCAACATGTTAGTTATCTTTTATGGAGAGACACCACTAGTGAACTGTGGACCCCGATCCATTCCTTTACACTGATTAAACAACCACAAACTGCAAACTGTTCCTTTTTCATTCTCTGCAATTTAATACTCATTTTCCACACCATACGTTTAATCCTTTGTTTTCAGCAAGCCAGTGAGATTGACAACCTCACTGTTTCGTTGGGGCAAAGTAGTTTGATTGTGTTGTGTGCAGATTCCACGTCAACAGTCCAGACTCCCTGCGACAGCTATTTTTCTGGCGCCGTTGACAACCTTCTGAAGAGTTGCTGCTCCTACTGGTTCGATAACCTTGGTTTCTTTCTGAGGTAAAACTTGCTGCTGACTACATCATACCTTCCTCTTGGGGTTTCCCAACGAACGTGTGTTTCACGTCATCAAGCTATTTTTCTGGCGCCGTTGCCGGGGAGACAGCAGTCTTCTGCAAGGGGAGTTTCACGCTTCCAATCTCTTTACTTTGTTTTTGTCTTGCTTAGTTTATTTTATTTTATCTTGTTTGCTTTCAATTATCGAAAACACACAAAAATTAGTTACTTGCATTTAGTTTATTTTCGGTTTTGTTTCTTGCTGAGTTATTATGTCTAGCTCACTTGCTATCAATGGTTACTTTCCTTGAAACTAGTCCTATGGTTGAAAACAACATGAGAGAGCTTTATGAAATTTATCTTGAGTTGGAACATGAGGTGTTTGAAGAGAAAATTAAAAAGCCTATGGAAATTTATTTGCATAACAATCATGATAGTAGCAATGTTATTAGCATACATTCTTTGAACACCATTATTGCTAAAGCCATGGAAAGCTCTAAGCTTGGGGAAGCTGGTTTTGATAAAAATGTTATTTTTAGTCCCCTAGCTTTGAAGGAGGAAGAATGCTATATTGTCGGATGTGATGATTCTATTGAAATATCTCCATTTGATAAATTTGAAGTAAACAATCTCCTTGCTCCCTAATGTTATATATGATAATGCTCTTGATGATGGTCCTATATTGCCTAATGATATTTATTATACTACTACTGTCAAAAGTGGGTTTGATAACCCCACTATTGTTGAGCTTAATAAAAATTATGCGTTTGAAGAGCATGAAAAGCATGCTTTATGTGATAGTTATACTGTTGAGTTTGTTCATGATGCTACTGAAAATTATTTTGAGAGAGGAAAATATAGTTATAAAAATCTTCATGTTATTAAATTTCCTCTCTTTATGATGAAAGTTTTGAGCTTTCTCTTGTGTTGCTTCTATATGATTTTTGCTTTAAGACCTAATGGTCCGTTGAAAGTTTTGAAGTTACACTTGTTTTGCCTTCCTATGCTAGTCACTTTGTGCTTCATTGACTTGTTTTCTTATAAGACTCCTATGCATAGGAAGAGTGTTAGATTTAAACATGTTTTATATATGCTCATGGATGCTCTCTTTTATGTTTCAACTCTCATCTTTATGTGAGCATCATAAAAATCACTATGCCTAGCTAAAAGGCATTAAAGAAAGCGCTTTTGGGAGGCAACCCATTATCTTTTATTTTCAGTATTAGTTAAGGAGTTTGTTTACTTCTGTAGCAACTCCTTTGTATCTTTATTTTCTCGCATTGTTGTGCCAAGAGTAGCATCTAATGATAAGATGATGCTTAATTTTGATTGCTGCGCAGAAACAGATTTTTGCTGTTCACTGTACGAAATTCCTAAAATCACCAATTGTTAATTAAATCTGAAAAATTTTGTGCGTAATCTTTATGAATGTCTGAAACTTTGATTAGTTCAGAGTTTCTCGATCTGAGTGTCGTAAGTGCCTTGAAAAAATTCGTCTTTGCGAACTGTTCTGTTTTAGACAGATTATGCCTTTTTATTTTTCGCATTCTCTCTTTTACTAGTGTTGAGTGAAATTCTTTTTTGGGTGGAAGAGCTTCACATAACATCAGTGGCTGTAGCTAATGTTTAAAGTAACAAATCATATTGCGTCTTTATGGAACATGTGAATTTTTGATTATGCACTAACCCTCTAATGAGATCTACTTTGAGTTTGGTGTGACGGAAGTTTTCAAGGGTCAAGAGAGAGGATGATATAATAGGATCAAGAAGAGTGGAGAGCTTAAGCTTGGGGAGGCTCCCATGGATCTCCCCAGCATATTTCAAGAAGACTCAAGCGTCTAAGCTTGGGGATGCCTTGGGCATCCCCTTCTTCATCGTCAAAACTATCAGGTCATCTCTAGTGAAACTATATTTTAATTCTTTCACATCATATGTGCTTTTCTTGGAGCGTCTGTGTGCTTTTTATTTTCAGTATTGCATTTTTATTTTCAATAAAGCTTGACTGGACCCTAGCATTCTTGATTGGGAGAGAGACACGCTCCGCTTTTTCATGAGAATACTCCTATTCTTCACTTATATTGTTGAACTATTCATATCTAGCGCTGTTCAGCTTTTAGCTCTTGTTTTCATGTATCTCTTGTCAGAGCTATTAGCTTTCTTTTGTAGAAAGTACTCTCTTGCATCACTTATATTTGTTTGGAGAGTTGATGAAATAAATTGATTGGTGTTTGGTTGGTTCAGAAAATGTTGCATGTGGTAATTGGTATAAGGAAAAACTTGCTTAATCTTGTAGATCACTAAAATGGATAACTTGATGCTTGTCAATTGTTTTGAGTTAACAAGTAGATCATAATTAAATTGTGCATCATATGAGTTAAGCCTATTAGTGAAGAACTACCGTAAAGCTTGTTGAAAATTTGGTTTGCATCGGTGGTACCTCTAAGGTCTAGATATTTTCTAATAACAGGGTTTGGTTAACAAGGAAGACGGTATGAAGTCTTATAACGTTTGCAATATGTTTGTCATATAAAACTTGGTGTACGGGTTGATATTCTTGTTTGCTTACATAACCTTGCTAGCCTAAACTCTGTACTGAGAGGGAATGCTTCTCGTGCATCCAAATCCTTGAGCCAAAATCCATGCCATTTGTGTCCACCATAACTAACTATATGTGGTATTTCCTTGCCACTACAAGTAAATTTTTCATGTGCTACCTTTAAATTATTCAAAATGTTATTATTCCCTTTTTGTGTCAATGTTTACTAGCTCATGAGGAATTAGTGTGGTTATTCTTTATTCTATTTGTCGAGTGGACTTTTACACCTGGACTAGTGGCATATACATCCACTTATCCAATAACTTGCAAAAAGAGCTGGCAACGAGGTGCCCAGTCCCAATTAATTACAACTTTAACCAATTAATTCTCTTCACACTTTTGCCCTGATTCATCAGTAAGCAATGACAAACAGTGAAATACCTGAATGTGTGTAAACCAAAGAGAAAGAGGGATGATCTGCCTTGCTGGTAGAAATAACGTCCTTCATGGGAGCCGCTCTTAAAAGTCCGTTCGACAGGTAGAATACTGTTCTCACCCGCTACCATTCGTTGACAATTAACAAACACCTCTCAAAAATAGATACTCCTCCATGGTATGTGATTGATGGAAGGCACCGGAGGATTCGGTTAGCCATGGCTTGTGTTAGCAAGGTTGGGAGGAGTATCAAATATTTTATGCAATCTCTATATGCTTTCAAAAACTTAAAAGCTCTAGCACATGATTTAATCCCTGCTTCCCTCTGCGAAGGGCCTTTCTTTTACTTTTATGTTGAGTCAGTTTTCCTATTCTTTCTGTCTTCCACAAGCAAACACTAGTGTCAACTTTGTTACAACATGCGTTATATGCAATATATTGGACTTGTTATACTACTTTGTGTTGACAATATCCATGAGATAAATATGTTGAAAGTTGAAGCAAATGATGAAACTAAATTCTTCCTTTGTGTTGATTAAATACCTTTTGTTAGAAACTATTGCTTTATGAGTTAACACTTATGCAAAACTGTTTGATGCTTGTCTCAAAAGTACTATTCATGAAAACGTTTAACTTGTGTGATTCATTGTTTACTCATTATCTATTTGGTAGGAAATTATAGACCATTGACTTGGATCATGATACGTCCATTTTGCATCACTATTTTATATCATAATTTACTGCTATTCATCGATATACTTCGTATTTAGAAGTGTTACTTATGTTATTTTACCTATTTTGCATGTTTGATGAATAATGGAGAATTGGACACCGGAGTCAGGATTCTGCTGGAAAAAGCACCGTCGAGATGCACTATTTCTGAAGATCAATAAATCGAAGGAGACATATGGAAGTTCCTATTTTACCAGAAGATGGAGGAGGCAAAAGGGGAGGCTGAGAAGGGCCAAGGTGGGCCCTCCTCACCAGCTGGCGCGGCAGGCCCACCAGCCGCGCCGACAGGTGGTTTGGGGGCCCTGGCCCACCTCAGCCGTTCCCCCTTCGCGTACTTGACCCCCTGGAACCCTAACACACGGAGGACGGCCATCGAAATATTCCGCCGCCTCCACGAGGCGGAAAACACCAGAGGGCGAAAAGCTCCCCTGCAGGAAGAAATCTGCCGGGGGAAATTCCCTCCCGGAGGGGGAAATCATCGCCATCATCACCGTCATCGAGCTGGACTTCATCGGGATCGTCATCATCATCATCTCCACCGCCAACACCATCATCACCGCCGCTGCACCCCGTCTCCACTATAACATCTAGGGTTGAATCTTGTCTATTTCATAGGGGAAACTCTCCCGGTGTTGATTACTCTTGTTATTGATGCTATTGGGTGAAACCATTGGACTAAGCTTTATGTCAGATTGTTATTCATCATCATATCACCTCTGATCATGTTCCGTATGATGTCTTGTGAGTAGTTCGTTTAGTTCTTGAGGACATGGGAGAAGTCTTGATGTTAGTAGTGAACTATGTTGAGTAATATTTAATGGTTTGATGCTTAAGTTGTGGTGTTATTCTTCTAGTGGTGTCATGTGAACGTCGACTACATGATACTTCACCTTTATGGGCCTAGGGGAATGCATTGTGTATTCGTTTGCCAATTGTGGGGTTGCCGGAGTGACAGAAACCTGAACACCCGTTGGTATATCGATGCATGAGGGATAGCAGGATCTCAAAGTTCAAGGCTGTGGTTAGTTTATCTTAATTACTTTCTTGTATCTGCGGATGCTTGCAAGGGGTATAATCACAAGTATGTATTAGTCCTAGGAAGGGCGGTGCATTAGCATAGGTTCACCCACACAACACTTATCAAAACAATGAAGATTAATCAACTATATGAAGCGAAAACACTTGACAATATTCCCGTGTGTCCTCAAGAACGTTTGGTCATTATAAGTACAACAACCGGCTTGTCCTTTGCTGTACAAAGGATTGGGCCACTCGCTGCAACTATTACTACTGCATTTTATTTACTTGTACTTTATTTATCTGTCATATCAAAAACTACTAAAAACTTGTCTGAGAGCATTCTTAAAAGAGAATTTAATGTTGGTGAGAAAGTTCTATTGTATAGGTCTCGTCTCAGGTTTTTTGCAGGAAAGTTACTCTCAAAATGGGAAGGACCATTTGTTATTGTGGAGGTGTATCGTTCAGGTGCAATAAAAATTGCTTCATTGAAAGATAACTCTACACAAGTGGTAAATGGTCAAAGACTCAAGCATTATATTTCTGGAGATTCTATTAATGAAGAGGTTGATACAATTAAAGTGGTGACTCCGGAAACTTTCATTGAAGAACATTTTTCTGGGACTGCAGAATTCGATTCGAATAGGTAACAGTTTCGGTAAGAAAAGTTTCGCGAATAACTTTCTAGAAGATATTTTCGTCGTTTTTATTAAATATGGAAAAATAAGAGACCGAACCGGATGGGAGACGGCACCCGTGGTGCCCAAACCATAGGTCGGCGCGGTGGGCCCCCCAGCCGCGCCTCCTGGTGGTTTGAGCACCCCGGAGCTCGTCTCCGATCAGGTTTCCTCCTGTACCTTCCTTATGTTGTAAAACTTTTGCTATATACTCACCCGAACCCCCGAGGTTCGTATCTCGCCTTTTCATCGTGTTTCGTTTCGAGCTGTTTCTGTCCAGATATTGTTTTCAGATTTAGAAGCGCCATGGTCTCCAACAACAACAACAAGGGCAAGGAGCCTTTGGAAGACGAGACTCAAGACCCCAAGCTGAAGGAGGAAGTCAAGAGCAAAGATGAAAGCGCATGAAGGAAGTAAAGGGGATGCCGTCAACAAAGGGAGAACAGCCTGCAGTCAGGAAGCCCACCTTTGTGGGATCGGTTAACGCTCAACGTGCTTTTTCTCATAACCTGCAGGGAGCAATACCACCTATTCCGGACTACAGCTCTTTTCCGGCAGTGACGGAAGTACTTCGAGTTACAGATGAGTTCTGTGATCAATACCGAGCCCTGCGGAGGGAGGTGGAAATACTCCAGGAAGAGAATATCAGACTCCGCCGAATGCTGGAACGGTTTCTTACTCCAATCCAAGTCATACCGCCACCACCACCGAAGGAGTAATTCATCATAAGTATTGGCATCCCCTTGGTTTGTTCCAAGCTTGGGGGAGTGCCGCGGTATCACATCATTATCTTTACCTTTTACTTTTCCATAAAGTCATATCGTGAGTAGGGAAGTTATCTTATATGATGGTTTGCAATGTGGAAGTATCTCTCTTTTAGTTGGTTATCTATGTATCCCTTGGTGTGAGTTGCCGTTATGAAATATTAATGAGAAGTTTTATCATTTACTTTCTGCATACTTTATTTTAGCTTGCAATTCTCTTTCATATTGATAACCTTGTTGTTAGTATAGGGATCACTTTTTAGAGCACCAAGTTAATCTTTTTGGTTTTGGCAAACTTAGCATTGGTCAGTAGTAGACAATACTTTGAGACTTAAGTAGAGAGAGGGAGTGCATGCAAATATATTATTCCATGATCTTTCTTTCTTTGTAGCTCATAAGCTTAGTATTCTTAAGTTAAACTATTTGTGCTTCTAAGGAAGATTGCATGATTATTCTTATCACTTGTATAATTGTTTGTATCCCTCAACTCTTATGCTTGCTACATAACCTTGCTAGCCAAAGACCTGTATCGAGAGGGAATGCTTCTCATACATCCAAACCTTGAGCCAAACCATTGCCATTCGAGTCCACCATAACTTCCTACTATATGGTATTTTGCGCCATTCCAAGTAAATACTTCATGTGCTACCTTTAAATTATTCAAAACTTATTACTCCTAGTTTTGTGTCACTGTTTATTAGCTCATGAGGGTTCTGTAGAGTTTCTCTAGCACTTTTGTCAAACAGACTTTCACCAATGGACTAGTGGCATATACACCGCTTATCCAACAATTTGCAAAAAGAGCTGGCAAATGGGGTGCCCAGTCCCAATTAACTACAACTTTCATTAATAATTCTCTTCACATGTTTTGCCCTGATTTATCAGTAAGCAACTTAATTTGCAAATAGACACTCCTCCATGGTATGTGAATGTTGGAAGGCACCCGAGGATTCGGTTAGCCATGGCTTGTGTAAGCAAAAGGTTGGGAGGAGTGTCAACTATAAAGAAACTAAAATACATGTGTAAACAAAAGAGAAGAGGGATGATCTACCTTGCTGGTAGAGATAACGTCCTTCATGGGAGCCGCTCTTGAAAGTCTGGTTGACAAGGGGTTAGTGTTCACTTTACTACGATTCGTTGACAACGACATACATAGCTCAAACAACTATTTTCATACTCTCTATATGCTTTGCAAAACTTAAAAGCTCTAGCACATGATTTAATCCCTGCTTCCCTCTGCGAAGGGCCTATCTTTTACATTATTGTTGAGTCAGTAAACCCATTCCTCTCTATCTCAAGCAAGCATTTGAGTTGTTGAGATCCAATTAGTTATATGTGTTGATACTTCTAATCATATCTCTCATTTCCTTGTTTCGCACAATAGCTTTTATCCGAATGAATATAACTTTGAAAGTTATCAATGACTGTAAGGAGACTGTTATGATTAAGGCATGTAAGTTCTGCTATATAAGCTCTGATATAAAGACTCTTCTCGAAAGATAAGTATGATCTGTTAATTGTTCTCTGACCAAGAGTTTAAGTTTGCCTTCACCAATCATGGTTCTCTTTATGCACTTCATCGTGGTTCCCTTTACTTATTTCAAGTTAGATTATATGAAGGGAAGTTGCTGTCTAGAATGACTTGTGTATCAATGAATGTGATGCTTCTTGTCCGTATTTTATTTATCGACACTTTGCTCCATAAACTTGTGGTCATGTTTACTGAGCTCAGTTTTCGCTTGGGGACAAGCGAGGTCTAAGCTTGGGGGGGTTGATACGTCCATTTTGCATCACTATTTTATATCATAATTTACTGCTATTCATCGATATATTTCATATTTAGAAGTGTTACTTATGTTATTTTACCTATTTTGCATGTTTGATGAATAATGGAGAATTGGACACCGGAGTCAGGATTCTGCTGGAAAAAGCACCGTCGAGATGCACTATTTCTGAAGATCAATAAATCGAAGGAGACATATGGAAGTTCCTATTTTACCAGAAGATGGAGGAGGCCAAAAGGGGAGGCTGAGAAGGGCCAAGGTGGGCCCTCCTCACCTGGCGCGGGGGCCCTGCCGCGCCGACAGGTGGTTTGGGGGCCCTGGCCCACCTCAGCCGTTCCCCCTTCGCGTACTTGACCCCCGGAACCCTAACACACGGAGGAGGCCATCGAAATATTCCGCCGCCTCCACGAGGCGGAAAACACCAGAGAGCGAAAAGCTCCCCTGCAGGAAGAAATCTGCCGGGGGAAATTCCCTCCCGGAGGGGGAAATCGTCGCCATCATCACCGTCATCGAGCTGGACTTCATCGGGATCATCATCATCATCATCTCCACCGCCAACACCATCACCGCCGCTGCACCCCGTCTCCGCTATAACATCTAGGGCTGAATCTTGTCTATTTCATAGGGGAAACTCTCCCGGTGTTGATTACTCTTGTTATTGATGCTATTGGGTGAAACCATTGGACTAAGGTTTATGTTCAGATTGTTATTCATCATCATATCACCTCTGATCATGTTCCGTATGATGTCTTGTGAGTAGTTCGTTTAGTTCTTGAGGACATGGGAGAAGTCTTGATGTTAGTAGTGAACTATGTTGAGTAATATTTAATGGTTTGATGCTTAAGTTGTGGTGTTATTCTTCTAGTGGTGTCATGTGAACGTCGACTACATGATACTTCACCTTTATGGGCCTAGGGGAATGCATTGTGTATTCGTTTGCCAATTGTGGGGTTGCCGGAGTGACAGAAACCTGAACACCCGTTGGTATATCGATGCATGAGGGATAGCAGGATCTCAAAGTTTAAGGCTGTGGTTAGTTTATCTTAATTACTTTCTTGTATTTGCGGATGCTTGCAAGGGGTATAATCACAAGTATGTATTAGTCCTAGGAAGGGCGGTGCATTAGCATAGGTTCACCCACACAACACTTATCAAAACAATGAAGATTAATCAACTATATGAAGCGAAAGCACTTGACAATATTCCCGTGTGTCCTCAAGAACGTTTGGTCATTATAAGTACAACAACCGGCTTGTCCTTTGCTGTAGAAAGGATTGGGCCACTCGCTGCAACTATTACTACTGCATTTTATTTACTTGTACTTTATTTATCTGTCATATCAAAAACTCCTAAAAACTTGTCTGAGAGCATTTACAGTGAATCCTTCATCAAAACCGCTTGTCAACACCTTCTGCTCCTCGTTGGGTTCGACACTCTTATTTATCGAAAGTACTACGATTCACCCCCTATACTTGTGGGTCATCAGATCACTTCATTCATTTACATGTGCCTTGCAATATTATATGATCAAGATTATGATAGTAGCATGTCACCTCAAAAATTATTTTGTTTTTATCGTTTACCTACTCGAGGACGAGTAGGAACTAAGCTTGGGGATGCTGATACGTCTCAAACGTATCTATAATTTTTGATGTTCCATGCTTGTTTTATACCAATTGCTACATGTTTTACATCTACTTTATATCACTTTTATACATTTTTGGGACTAACCTATTAACATGATGCCGAAGTGCCAGTTCCTGTTTTCTGCTGTTTTTGTATTCCAGAAAAGCTAGTCTGGAAATATTCTCGGAATTGGACGAAACAACACGGGGGTCCCTATTTTTCCAGAACACACCTGACGGAGCGAAGGAGCAGCAGAGGAGGGCCACCAGGAGGCCACACACCCAGGGCGCGGGCCCCCCTCCTGCCGCGCCCTAGGGTGGTGTGGGCCCCTCGGGGGTCCGCAGCCGCCGCCCTTTTGCCTACTTATTCCCCCCGACGCGAAAACCCTAAGTACCTGAGAAAATATCCACGAAAAGATCCAGACACGCCGCCGTCGTCAACCCTAGCTCGGGAGGGTTCAGAACCTCTTCCCGGCACCCTGCCGGAGAGGGGAATCGTCACCGGAGGCTTCTACATCGCCATGCCTGCCTCCGGAGTGATGCGTGAGTAGTTCATCCTTGGACTACGGGTCCATAGCAGGAGCTAGATGGTTGTCTCTATACTTTGTGCCATCATGTTTAGATCTTGTGAGCTGCCCTACATGATCAAGATCATATTATTGTAATGCTACATGTTATGTTTGCTGGGATCCGATGAATATTGAATATTATGTCAAGTTGATTATCAATCTATCTCATATGTTATTTAAGATCTTGCATGCTTTCCGTTACTCGTAGATGCTTTGGCCAAGTAGATGCTTGTAACTCCAAGAGAGAGTATTTATGCTAGATAGTGGGTTCATGTCTCCGTTTAACCTGGGACAGGGACAGAAAGTTCTAAGATTGTGGATGTGCTGTTGCCACTAGGGATAACCTAACGATGCTATGTCCACGGGCATATGTGTTTGTTTACATTACGCACTTTACTTAATGCAATTATCCGTTGCTTGCAACTTAATACCAACGGGGAACTCGGATGACAACCCGGCGGTGGATTATTAGTCATAGATGCTGTTGGATAACGGTCTATGTATTATGTCGTAATGCCCAATTAAATATCATAGTAGTCAACATGTCATGTATATGCATTGTCATGCGCTCATTATTCGTCAATTGCCCAGCTGTAATTTGTTCACCCAACATGTTAGTTATCTTTTATGGAGACACACCACTAGTGAACTGTGGACCCCGGTCCATTCCTTTACACTGATTAAACAACCACAAACTGCAAACTGTTCCTTTTTCATTCTCTGCAATTTAATACTCATTTTCCACACCATACGTTTAATCCTTTGTTTTCAGCAAGCCAGTGAGATTGACAACCTCACTGTTTCGTTGGGGCAAAGTAGTTTGATTGTGTTGTGTGCAGATTCCACGTCAACAGTCCAGACTCCCTGCGACAGCTATTTTTCTGGCGCCGTTGACAACCTTCTGAAGAGTTGCTGCTCCTACTGGTTCGATAACCTTGGTTTCTTTCTGAGGGAAAACTTGCTGCTGACTACATCATACCTTCCTCTTGGGGTCTCCCAACGAACGTGTGTTTCACGTCATCAGGCAGCAAGTTAAAATTGACGCCCTCGGCATGACCCCGACCTCTCGCATCTCCCTGAAGAATATAGGTAGAATTGAGAAGGCTCAGTTTCTAAGCAAAGAATGATCCTGATACTGCTGTAGTGCTCATGGAAACTGCTATCTTCAGAAACTTCTTGAGAAGCAAAGAATGATGCTTATATTGTTAATGCAGATTTATGAATAAAATAGATTTGTTATTAATTAATGAATAAAGCAGGGATCATTCCTCCACATCCATTACACTGCAAGTGTGCTGCTCCCGGACTGCATCTAGATCCAACAAATTCAGTACCTGCAATAGTCATATGTCGTTCAAAGAGAAACAAACTTCTTACGGATCATGTAACATTGAATACTTAATATAGAACTCAATTAATTATTCGACTGCTCTGGTCTCTTTCACATTTTGGTATGCTGCACAAGGAGGGCACAAGGAGAACACTAGAATGCTCTCTCTCTATATATATCACATATATGATTAAAAGGATGACTAGCTGGTAAGAATAACCTCAAGACAATTTGTATGGTTGCTTCATGTAGCACTGGTACATGACACTCTATCGAGAGCTACAACTTGTACCGACCAGTACAATCATACGCATATGAATTGAGTGTGGCTACATTACAAATATCGAACCCAAGCAAAGCTACAGGAGCATCACTTATTTACGGTGCTACACAAAACTACACGATAATTGTGTGTGGCTACATTACAAATATACCAATGAATAATACAAAATTAAGAAAAATAAGAAGGGGCAGACTATTATGCTTCCTGCAGTAAAATAATGCCAGAAAGCAACAGGACAGTGTCTCTCCTCATGTCTACTTGAGCTACTTTACTAAGAAATCACGGTACTATTAGCAATACACGCTGACCAAGCTCAACTTTAAAATAGCATGCTTGATGATGAGTTATGAATTGCACATAGCTGAATGCAAGGTCAGAAAGAATGTAAATCTTCTTAATTAGGACAAAACGAATATAATCAATGGAACTCCAGTAAGTACATAGGCCATGATGGGCCTGGGCACATTACTGTTCCTGGGCACATAGAAAACAGAGACATCATGAAAATGAGAAGCAACCTTACCGAGACATGCTCAAAATGTGAATGTTGTGACCTTGACTCGAGGAAGAGAATAGTAGGAGTAAAAAACCTGCACAAGTAGCACAATGGCATCACATAAGAACTCAAGTTGGTAATGAAATTATCACACAATGGCATCACAAAGCTCAGATTGGATATTTAAATCTAGACGTATTGTATTGTGTAGATACATCCAGATTTGGACAAACCCACGTCAAGTATTATAGAGGAGTACACTGTAATTCACTGTTTGGACTAAAAGTACTCGGTGCAAATCAGGGGAGACCAAATAAAGGTTCTACTTACCAGAAAGCCAAGAAAAGAAATCTCTTCTCCAGAATTTTCTTGATGATTTGCAGTATATGATCTCGGTAAGTTGGGATTTTGATTAAGAAAATGTAAGAGGATGTTTTTCCTGCATTTCACGAAAATATAGTGCAATTAGAACAACAAGATACATGAATACTAAACTGATGCGGCAGTCTCTCTGATTATGCACTAATAAGAAATTGTTATTATGTTAGTTCAGATTGACTTATACTAATGAAGAGGCATGTCTGCATTGTGTAATTAGCACAGTGTGAAATAATTCATGGCGTTTTTAGATAGCATGCCTACAACCTATCTAGTTTGGTACTCAGACTCGGAATGTGTGTAACAAAAAATACATGCACTGTAGTGTTTCATCTACACATAAATCAGAGAATCAAATATCTAAAGGAGTATAAGATCAGCATAGATGCTTGGATGAGTAGATAATCCAAACAGAAACATCCCTGAGCACATGCACATAGCTAACACCACACTACTGCCACCAAACCAATCCACCAGAGTAATCAGTTGTACACAAACCAAACGACCATGTTCATCATGTGATGAATAGAGCACAGCACCCCGGTCACAGAAGGGAGCTCACCGAGTGTAATTGTAACCGTTGTTGCAGTTGTTGTACTGCCCTTCCGCCGGTGTCAGAGTCGTAGAAGAAGCAGCAGCAGCATCCAACACAGCACCTTCAGCACACGACGCGGGCATCCAGAGAGACCATGGCGGCGTGGTGTAGCAGGAGGTCGAGCAGAGGCTCGAGGTGGAAGTCGTGGTCGACACTGAGCAGCACACCGAGGCGGCGTGCTCGAGCAGGGGCTCGAGAAGGCCAATTGTCGACGAGGAGGCGCAGCAGGAGGAACGGAGGCGTGGGAGCCCGGAAGCAGCGCCAGCGAACCGAGCCGTGGTGGCAAGGGTTCCGTGCCGGGCTCAATTGGGCGCGTGTGGTGGCGAATCCGAATCAAGGCGATGGGGAACTGGTGGAGGAGAGCAGGGCGGAGTCGCGCCAGCGACTGGCTGTGCGGGAGAATTCCGACGAGGAGGCGCAGAAGGAGGCACAGAGGCGCGGGAACCCGGGAAGCAGCGCCGGCGAACAGAGCCGTGGTGGCTAGGGTTCCGTGGCGGGCTCGATTGGGCGCGTGTGGTGGCGAATCCGAATAGATACGACGGGGAAATGGTGGAGGAGAGCATGGCGGAGTCGCGCCGGCGACTTGCTGTGCGGGAGAAGGCCGGTGATGGCCGGAGCAGCGCCGGGCGACAGTGGCGGCGGCGTCGCCTGATGGGGAACGAGAGGAAAGAGATGAGAGAAAGTGAGAGCGAGGGAGAGATGGGCCGGCTTAACCCGAGACAAGCTGGGCCTACTGGGCCGTAATGCATAGGTCCAAGGTCCCCATTCGTGTATTTTGGAATTTTAGTCCATTCTCTTAGAAACAATATTGAATCCAATCAATGTGTGTAACTGCTAAGTTTAACTATATTTTGGGCTTCGTTGTAGCTTCTAGTTTCGGAAATTTTATTATGTGTAATATCTAGAACATATTTATGTCTAAATTTGGTTATGTCAATAGGAACCTATTGGGGCATTTTGGTTTTGTGCCCCCAATAAGTATGACTTTTGGGCATTTTGATTTTGTGCCTCAATGGGTATAACTTTTGGGGGCACTTTGATTTTGTGCTCCAATAGATATGACTTTTGGAGACACTTTGATTTTGTGCCCCAATAGGTATGACTTTTGGGAGCACTTTAACAAATTACCCCTAATTAGAACTTTTGGGGCACTTTAAAAAAAATGCCCCTATGAAAATGCCCCAATATCCTTGTCATCCAGTAGTGTGGGGAAGCTCTCCTAAAGCACGCACAATGCGGCAAATAGGAGCTTCCTGGCTAAAATAGGAACATACACTTTCCTCCAAAAAAGACTAACACACCGATCAAAGAAAAAGAAAACACCCGGCCCACCCCTTTGAGGCTGTTTACGGCATTGCCAGCCCAGCTACACTTCTCGGCCCATCAAGGATATCTCGCCGCGGGTGACACCAGGCCTGGCCGCGCATGTGCTCACCTAAAATCCCAATTTAGTTCGTGATGATCCGCGCCCACAGCTTCGCTTCCTTCCCCGTTCCTCCGCGCGCCGCCTTCCCGTACTTCCCCGGCAGGTGTCGCATGGTGGCCGGAGGAACACGCGCTAGTCGCCCCCACCACCACTGCTCGTCGTCGGGAGGGGCGCCGCCGGCACGTTAGCTCTTCGCTCTACATGGGCGCCCAGAAAAATGAGCCAACACAGCGGCGCCCCTTGGCTCCTCGTGCTAATCCTAGGTACGAGCAGAGCCGGCCGGAGCCCACAGGGCGCGACGTGGGGGCATGGGAAATAGTGGATTGCTCCCTCCCCGGCCGATAGAAAGGCTAGCGCGTCCCAGAGCGCCGACAGCAAGTACCGCCACCCACGCGCGACGGTGACACCGGGCAGGGTCCCCGGCGTGCCGGCCCGTCCCGGCCGATCGATCGAGTCAAACGCGCAGGTGCAGCAGCAACTCGTCAAGGGAAACCTGTCAAAGGTTCAGAGTGCGCAGGGCGCGGGGCGCGGGGACGCCGAGACCGGCAGCTGTAGGGCACAGTGCTCGCGTACAGTTCATGCAACAGCAGGCCCTACTGCTACTACGGGCGCGTACCTATGAGGTAAATCGGCCGGCGCCCGATCGATCCTGTCAATTTGCCTGATTTGTCTTCCGAGATCCCATACTCTTAACCATAAGGGCTCATTTGCTAGCCAGGGAAAAGGCCGGGACCCCGGGTGAAAAGACCACGGGCGAATTTGGCCCGGGGAGACCCACGGGCTCATTTGGCGCTCCGTGAGGGGAGGGAAATCGGGGACGAAATCCCTACCTCGCTCGCTCGCTAGGCGGCGGCTCTCGCTGCCTCTCCCCTCCCGGCCGGCGACGCATTCCTCCGGCGACCGCTGCCTCTCCCCTCTCCGGCCAAGTCCTTCTCCATCACGAGATCTGCTTCAGCTCGACGTTGTACTCTCCAGCGACGGTGACGGCGATGACCCAGCAGTCACGAGTTCAGGCTTGGACGAAGGTTAACATCCTACTCCTTCTCCCCACCTCTTTTTCTTCTCAGCTCAGTATTATCTGACCTAGCAACTATGGGTTGCTTCTCTAGATCTTGCATTGATCCGTGTCCTAGCTAGGCTTTGCCCGTCAGATCCGTGTCCTTCTAGCTTAGCTAGCTATCATTTATGGTTTAGGATCGATTTGTGTTCCATTTTACATTTGCTGGTGAGTAGTATCTATTATCCATTTTATCTTTAAGACTGACCAAATTCTTACTACCTCACTAGGTTTATGCCGCACCGGGTTTTGTATGCAAGAGGGAATTTACTTGACAAGAACGTCACCACCAACAAGCTTGAGATCTACATCAGCAAGGTATGATGCGATGCACCCTTGCTTGAGATCATTTTTGTTCCTATGTTCCTGGTTGCACTGTTATTAATTTGATGCTTGTTTTTTTCCATTTAGAACTGTCCATGATGAAATGCTTAACCATTGTTTCGTAACAGATATATCTCAAGCAGCATCTTTTTTTTTTAAGAAAAAAGGCAAAATGCCCAGCTTTGAATTAACAAAGCCCCAGAGTTTAGCGGCAGATTACAACATGCTGAACAAACAGCTTACAGGCACCAGAAAGACAAGCAAACAGAAAATACAACAGAGAATACAGCTTGATCTTTCACGCCACAGACCACCATTGCGAGCCCTCAGGAAAGCAGCAGGTCAGGAGAAGGCACCAAGAAGCAGGACGCCATCGTCTTCACCAGGCCACACCTAGCCTCAGGGTCCACCGTCTTCGCCGCCGGAAGGGACCCCATGTCCCTCGCCTAGGCTCGAAGGCGCCGCACCGTCGGGGGGCGAAGATAGTTCACCCGAGAACACCGGGGACCAAAGAGAACTAGGTTGCCGGATAGGAGGAGAGCAGCAAAGTTCTAGGAGCTCCATCACACGACCACCACCACCACAGACCACCGCAATACCGGACCGAAGCTGCTGGTCGAAGGCGCACCGAAGAAGAAACGGCGAAAGAAGACAACTACACCACCGCGCTTGCGAGTTCCTCGGCCAACTGCGCCGCTGTTGCTGCAAAGGGGAACCCTTTTCCCCCCTCACCGGCTCGTGGGCGTCGATCCGCAAGCGAACAGGGGCAGCCGGGCAGCGAGGAGCACCGAGCGAGGCACCAGATCGACCACGATGAGATGCCGCTGCCGAAAGACACAGCCGTCACGTTCTTCTCAAGCAGCATCTCACAGCCGTGGTTATTGATTCACATTTCTCAGATTAAGGTTTATATCTATTCTCAGTCGCTACATTATGTATGTACTTGCCGTTTCTGTACTGGCGTTCCCTGCTGGAAGTAGACGAGCTAACAAAGTAGAACAGGTTGTTAGTATGGAGATTTGTGTGGTGAGTGTAGAAAGTGGTGGCTCCCATCACCTCTTCTTGTGTGTTTCATGTCCTAGATGAGTCCTAGATGTGTAGAAAGTGGTGGCAATTTTATTTTTGGCTGCATCATTTGGTGTGCATCATTTTCTCACTTCCATTGTTCCAATCTGTTTTCACTTAATTAGTAGCCATTTTATGTATTTCCAATCTTGTTCCTGGTTACTATTTGTAGGTGTATGTCCTCGAATCTTTTGGCTAAAAGATGAAATCGCTGCTGCCATGGAGAAAAACTAAGGTGAGTTCTTGCTTCAGCCTGTAGGTCTATGTCCCCCTAGCACATATATTTATTTTCTTGATCCCGTGCAGTAAATTAGAAAATGGGCTGGTCCTGGTTTCGGCAAACAACCAGCAGGCTGGTCCTGGTTTCTGCCTGGTTTACTTGTCATAATTAGAGCTGAATCCTGATTGTACATAATTAGATGATATTCATCTCTTCTGTTGGTTTGTTGGCTGGGTGAAAGTGTGAAACTACTGTATTAAATTTCAGCTAGACATCTCTGAAATACAGTAGCATCTATCCTGAAAATCAAAGTTGTTGTAGCTTGCACTGCTAATTTATATCATGTCCTGCAACTTGTAGCTGTTATGGTGCCCCCAGATGGCATTTTTATTTCTAATACTTGTAGCTGCAAGTCTCTGAATATTAATACAGAACAGATCCACTGTCTACAAGTAGTAGTTGCCTACTTGCGTTGCAAGGTGTCCCAGGTGCATATTAATATCTCTCTGGAGCTTAGCGAGGTACTACCTTTCAGCTGGTCTATCATATCATAGCTGTTCTTGTACTCAATACTTCCTCACTACGAAGATGATATGGTGTGTTAGTCCAGCTAGTTTGTAGAGTAGGATCCAGCTCAGTTTGTATGATCGCCAAATCTACGAAGATGACATGCATTGCTTTCCTTTCTTGTAATATTGCATCTATTTAACTAGTAGCAAGTTTATGGTATTTCCATCATGCGCCCAAGAAGCTTCTTTGTTAACGCTCTTATTTTGTATTTTATTTGCAAAATTATGAAGAAGGAATTGCCTGGTATACTAAACACATACTTTTGTTTTGCAGTACTAGCTTGGAATCTGGAGAAATAATACCAGGGGCATGAGAGTCAGAAATCATGAAGAACTTGTGATATTTTGGTTTATAATTGGAGTCAGGATACCTACTTATAATTTAAGAATTGCTTTTATGGAATGGGATTAATGTATGGAAATTTGAAAGCTTGTACTTTCGAATCTGGTCATTTGTGTGAATGCCCGACGCTTGGATGTTTTCACTTCTCATTTGTATTCAATAATTAAATATGTGATTTATTGTTATTTCGTGTAAATCTGTGATCCGATGATCTGATTTGTAGTCACGTCTTATTTCGGATTTTCTGCATTTTATTTTCTGTTTTGATTACATAATTTATCTATATTCTGGTACATGATTTAGCAAATAAACAGAGCATGTAGCAGCTGATTCGTCCCCCGCATGCTTTCCCCCCGTGCTGCCAAACGAACCAAGGGCTGGGGCAGATCGGCCCCGCCTCATCCAAGGATATTCTGGCGTGCCCCAGAAATTCCCCTAGGGGCCTCGCTATCCTGGGTTTTTCTACCCTTGCAACCAAATGAGTCCTAAGAGGCCGGCGTTCTCATCCCCAAAACCTAGCTCGATCGTGTGAACAGCTCGATAGCATGCACTGTTTAGCTCTTACTGTCATCGTTGCCTTCCCGGCGGCTACAATTGTGCATGTGACTCGTGTTCACACTTCATGCATATTTGTGTCCATGAGACCCTGACATCGCCGGAGATCGCCCCTTCAGCACGCATGCATGCACGGAAAGTCTCTCAGACTCACAAACCACCACGGTGAATATATAGCTATAGTACTGATCGTATGCGTCGCCGCCCTTTTGCTGCCACACTAATTACCTACTGAACTAGTAGTTCGCGATAAGTCGTGTTTTTGTATGCTCACGCTGTCATGCATGTGACTCGTCTGCAAAGGGTTCATACACTTAACCTGGACGCATAAAATGATCGGTAAGGACATGGTTCATCTTACTACAAGAACACATACTCAGCCAAGAATCAATAATTTATGTGTTCGTTTTTGCGAGCCAGACATGAAATGATTAATATAGTTCTTTTGTTTTGGAGTTCTACCCTTTGTGATGTGACATTTGTATATATATTCTTATACTCCCTCCGTCCCAAAATAAGTGTCTCAAATTTGTACAGTACCTATACATGTTTCATGTCTACATACATCCACTTTTTGACAAATCTAAGACATTTATTATTGGACGGAGGGAGTATATGGAATTCAACCTTTGACACAAGTAGTGAGGAACACAGGTAAGTATTATTCGATCAATCAATAAACAAGTGAATGTTCAATCAATTAAACATACATGTGACTTACTATTAGGCTGCTCACAGTGGGAGTAACCAATGTGCTAATATAGATGTCACCTAAGTAAAAAAATGATGTGGCAGCTAATTAATGAAGAGAGACAAATAGAGTAACATAACTAGTACCATCCCATAACGCTTCCCAGTACATGATGAGTCTACAAGCTAATAGATGAGACCATCTATATTACTCTCTTGATATTACTTTGCACTATGAGGGTAGTAACATACTCTTAGTTACTTCTCATAATCAAATAGTAGTAGTACTCACTAGTACAGAACGACACATCGGATACCCCTCTATGGCAACGGCAGGAGTTAGGCGACGGTAAATCGCGACATCTCCCGCGTGCCCGCACTAGGCCGTAAAGCAGGCCCACAACATCGGCAACGGGTGAATAGTGGAATATATGTTGGCAACGGAGTTTGGTATAACTCCGTTACCGATGTGTGCTCATCGCACACGGACAGTTTCGTAATCTCCGTTGCCATTAGAAGCAGCCCGACAGCCGGCCTATAAGAACCTACTATGCCCTTCACTCTCACTCTCACTCACTTCCAACCCTAACCGCCGCACAGTCTCCTCTCTCTCCACTCTCTCGCATGGCTTCCACCGTCGGCGCTGGTAGATCCGGCCATCGCGGCCGTGGCCGCCCCACCCTCCGGGCCTTCAGGCAGCAGCAGCGTCAGCTGGTGTTGCGGGACGAGCTTGCGGAACTGGCCGCCGCCGATCCGTCCCCCGCGGGCCGGTCCCGCAGCCTTGGCGCTCGTCCGCACGGCGAAGGCTCCGGCCGCACCCGCTCATTTGGCCACCATTACCGCGAGATCCGCCAGGCGATGTACCCCGGCCGCCATCCGTCTTCCTCCTCCTCGTCCTCGTCCTCCGACGAGGAGGAAGAGGAAGAGGAAGAGGAAGAGGAGGAGGATCGTGATCTGGAGATCGCTTGCCAACTCTCCCGCGCCGATTTCGAGCGCGAGGACGCCAAGCGTCGTCAGGGCGAGGCCGATCTGGAGGCGGCGGTCCTCCTCTCCGAGGCGTCGACCCAGGTCGAACGCGCCGAGGAGGCGGTCTACCAGTCTGACCTCCGGGCCGCCATAGCTCTCTCTTTGGTCCACGGCGAGGGCAAGGCGCCGCCAGGGGAGGCCGGCGCTAGCTCCGTCGCCGGCGGCGACGCTAAGCGAGCCCGCCTCGCCTAATGTAAGACCCCAGTTCAGTAGGATAGCTGTTTTCTAGTTGTAAGTAGCTAATTGTTTATCCATAGATTTGCTCTGTTTTTAGTAGGCATTGTTTACACATAGATTTTACCTGTTTTCTAGTTGTAAGTAGCTAATTGTTTATCCATAGATTTGCTCTGTTTTTAGTAGGCATTGTTTACACATAGATTTTAGCTGTTTTCTAGTTGTAAGTAGCTAATTGTTTATACATAGATTTTCTCTGTTTTTAGTAGGCATTGTTTACACATAGATTTTATCTGTTTTCTAGTTGTAAGTAGCTAATTGTTTATCCATAGATTTGCTCTGTTTTTAGTAGGCATCGTTTACACATAGATTTTAGCTGTTTTCTATTTGTAAGTAGCTAATTGTTTATCCATAGATTTGCTCTGTTTTTAGTAGGCATTGTTTACACATAGATTTTAGTTGTTTTATAGTTGTAAGTAGCTAATTATTTATCCATAGATTTGCTCTGTTTTTAGTAGGCATTGTTTACACACACTACAACAAAACCATCACGTAGGGACGCTATATATGGGACACATTTGTTTTCGTCTCTAGGGTGATGGAGCAGCTCACCGTAAGGACGTTTTTTTAGACGTTCCACAAAACGTCTCACAAATAATATCTACTAAGCTGGTTAAATAAATAAAATTTTCAATTTATGAGTACGTAGAGACGAATCTTATGACGTTTTGGAATGCGTGTGTACACTTTTCATTTCGGACTGGAAAAACTAATTTTTATGGTGCCAAAAGTCGGTACAAATCTTGATACGCCCGTGAAATACATACCCAACGGAGAAAAAAAAGCGCCTGGTGAATATTCCCACTTATTTTTTCAAGTTGGCGCTTTTTCTTAGAATTATTTTGGTTTGGCGCTAACTTTGGTTGTGTTACCGCCTAGAAAATATGCCCGCTTATTTTTCTAGAAAAATGCCGGTAATTTATATTATCACCGTATCATGGAGCTCATGTTTTATTCTCGTCCCCATCTAAGACGAAGGGAAACCCTGGCACTGCATCTCTCCAGCCGCCACATGAGCTGATCATCAAAGATCGGATCCGGCGATCCGCTGCCGTGTGTCTCCGCCCAGGTTTGTACTCCCTTGGATCCGTCTCGTTTAGATTATACTTTCTACTATTCAGTCAATCTTTGGCTGGCTGGTGAAGGCGGCGCAGCCGGTGCCTTCGCGGATGACGGCGAAGAGGTAGGGATTCTGCGGCGTGCGGGTGATGCGGTGAGTGTGCGCGTGTGCGATGGGTTGGGTACTAGGTGCAGGGGGTCCCGTGGATCCATCTCGTGCACAGGGCCGGCAGCCTCCCGCTCGTCGCCAGTGCACCGTTTCAGTTACCTCTCCGACTCTGTATATACTCTGAAATGTAAGTGGCAAGTGTTGTGAAGCCTGCATCATTGGGATATCTGCGAGCCGTATGAAATTTCTACGTCATTTGGCCCGAGGGGTGTATTGTTGAATCTTGAATCCATATTCTACAGTATCCCTGCATAATTGCTGGTGCCACTGCTTTGTTCAGAATTTGCTGCTCTTCTTTTCTACCCCTATCCTATTTGTAGAATGCATGAGCAGCTACTAGTACCACATATGATCATTTGTAATTCAGTCATGTGCATGTTAACCAGGCAATTTTTTAAGTCTCTTTCACCGTTCTGCACTTAGATTGTCTAGTTTTTTAAATAAAACCTCCGCAATCCCAGTTTGATCCTATCTTTAAAAAAAAATCTTAATCACTATCGTCATCCACAAAGTGCTTGCCCTATCCTCTTTTATGATGCATGCTATGAACTAGCATTACTGTTTCTCATGTCATGGATGAGGGCCATGGCATCCAGCCATCCATCAGTGATCATCTATGCCCTTTGTTAGATTTTTAATGAAGATTTTGGCATGTGACTTGTAATGCGTAACATAACCAAATTAAAGTGTTCCTATCTGTGCAGTTTCATAACCACAAACTTTTTAATTCAGTTTTTGCACTCTAGAAAGGTTGACTCTTTTGCATTCCTTATGACAGATATTATGCCGAGTATACCTTGACGACTGCGAAAGATCATTTTTTCTGAACACGATACAGAAAATGTAGAGCTCAATGAAGATGGTTTAGAAGGTTCTCCAGAGATTGATAATATATTACCAGTGAAGCCTCTTGATGTACTAGCCCAATTAAGATAATTTGTAAGTTTTGCTATATTTTTTCCATGTTACATATGCTTGTCATTTTCCACCATTATATGCATCATTGTGATATTCGTACATGCAGGGCCCAACTGGGACATGCGACAGATAGTGCGGGTTTTTTGAAGTAAATATTTCTTGTGAATTTAAAAGGAGGAAAGATTATTGTGGGGATAGATCAAAATGGAGTTCCAACTGAAAGGTCGGGCTCCATTCTTAGCGGTTATATTGTTTACTATATGCATGTAATATTATTGATTATGTATATTCATTCTAAATTGCAGCAACCATGTCTTGAAAATTATGGCAAAGAGAGTTATGCCAATTCATCTTTAGGACGTCGAAGCATAATTGCTATGGTGCAAAAGAATTTGTACTCAGTCATCCGACCAGATATAAAGCTTATATGATCTTTGGCTGCAGAAAGCAAACAATGAAAATTCCACTGAAGCTGATGAAGGTTTTGCTGTATCATCTTTGCCATATAAGCAACCTACTAACAAGGTACATGCAATCAACCTATCTAAACCAACATGGATTTGTTGTTTCATACAAGTAATAGTGCCATTTTTTTATATGTTATATTTCTTCAAGTTACAGGATTCTGATGTCTATTTGTTCTCAGCAAACGAAGAAACAAAAATAAAGTTATCGGGATAGGAACTTTGATGAGTCAACACAAAACATCTGTGGTTGGAGGAAACATGTTTGGAGATCAATGTTATGCAGTTGTTATTAAAGGACTTACAGAGATGTCAGATGAAAAATTACCTAGACCATATAAAGATATGGAAACTGTCAAAGACGCTTTTGGTCATGTTATCACGTGGCCTAAGTTCATCGTAAGTACATTTTCATATGTCATTGCATCCCCTTGTCAGTTTTGATGCTTGCTTAATTTTTGTATAAACTTTGTGCTTTGTATGTCAAAAAGAAGAAACTTAGCTCAAACCAGACAAATAACAACCTGGTATGTTGTAGCTAGGGATAGTAGATCTTTGTCATGCCGGATAGTCTTAGATCCATTTTATATTTTATCAAATGAACTTATCATCTGTCCCTCTACTTGATTATTCCAGGAAATTTCTCACCTTATCTGTGACTTTCTTTTTCAGGTTTAGTGTGTAGCTAAACGACATTATAATGAATGAAGATGGAGGGGATGAAGCATTAGTTTTTTGCCTCGACAAAACTTTGGAGGGCTTTACTATCAGTTTAGAAAGATAATGGATGCTATAGGATATTTTATGATTTTTTTGTTTATGATCCTTCCCAGTGTATTTGCAAATTATTAATATAATATTTGGTTCAGTTCCAGTTTTAATTAGCTATTACTACAATTATGTCAGTCAGCTCTACAATTTTCAGTGTTCGCTTCTTATAATGGTCCAGCCTTGTACGGTGCATGAACCTAAATATATATAAAAAAATATGTTTCCCCTATACAAGCATGTGTACGCCTTGAGACGCTTTATCAAAACTCAAAAGGACAACTAAATTAATACGTACTCCATATACATAATGCATGTAAGGAAGATATACAGCCTGTATACAGAATACATATGAACTCATGTATATAATACTAGAATGCGTAGACGAAAAAAAACATCTCTAACCTTTGTTGCGACGCAAATATGGCGTGTCTATATTAGTAGAGACGTACAAATGCGTAGCTATTAAAACGTCTTTACGAGTGTAGACATGCTTTCAAGCGTCTCGTTGAAGCGTCTCTACATATGTAGACACGCTTAGGAAGCGTCTTTATATCGTTTGAGACGGTGGATAAGGAGACGTTTTAACGACGCTTTACGGAAGCGGCTATACAGTCATGTAGAGATGAAATATCATGTCTCTAGACTTAAATTTAGCGTCTCTACGTGCCTAGTATGTTGTAGTGACATAGATTTTAGCTGTTTTCTAGTTGTAAGTAGCTAATTGTTTATCCATGGATATGGTCTGTTTTTAGTAGGCATTGTTTACACATAGATTTTAGCTGTTTTCTAGTTGTAAGTAGCTAATTGTTTATCCATGGATATGCTCTGTTTTTAGTAGGCATTGTTTACACATAGATTTTAGTTGTTTTCTAGTTGTAAGTAGCTAATTGTTTATCCATGGATATGCTCTGTTTTTAGTAGGCATTTGCTCTGATTTTAGATTTGTGCATCCTGTGCATCCTACTTGGCTCGCTTGCTCCATCCCTGGAATTTGTGTGTCCAATCTACCTATATATGAGGCATTGTTTAGGCTATGTTCTAGTTGTAATTAGTTCTATATTTTCTGTAATGCCGATGAAGAAGCATATGTCTTGTGTATAGAGATGAAGGAGCTTACATTTTGATTTTTTTCATCTCCTTTAGGGCGAGGAGGAAACCTGGAGACTATGCGGCGGCCGTGAAGACGTAGGAGCTGGGCTCCGTCCACACGGTCCACTGAAGCCGGCGCCTCCAGGAGCAAGACTTTTGTGCAGTACTAAATAGGTAGAAGAAGACCACGCAATGAAGCTGGGCGAAGAGGAAGGTGAAGAACCGGTGGCCGTCAAGCAGGAACCACAGGGCTCCGTCGACGGTGCAGCAGGCGTCACCGGCTTTTTTTTTGTTTCCTTTAGCCCTCATTACAAACGGTTAAAAACTAATCTCCGTATCTGATGTAAAGACTAAAGGCAACGGTTATATATTATGCCCGTTGCTAAACTTATTGCAAACGATAAAAATCTCCGTTGCCATTGTGAGGCTTCACATCAGTGACAGAGGCGGGGACACGAACCCTTTCTCCGTTGCCGAAGGGGTTTTTGGCCCGTTTCCGATGTGTCGTTCTGTACTAGTGACTCTAAATAGTACTACTAGTTTGAGTGGATATTGATGTTAGTAATGTCTAGCCGTAACTCTAACGTTAGCCCTTTGGTACCACGTTGCCATTTTATCATAATCAAATCAACTATCGTATCATGAATGTTTTATATACATAGGTTAGTCAAACACTATGATAGTTTTTTCGGAAACGTCTACAAGGTGTCAAGGCGCTTTGGGCTATTCATAGTGGGGAGGGGGGGGGGGGGGGGGGGATGGGGGCGCCATAAGTAGTATCATGTATGATATGTTGGCAAAATCTGATGTGGCATAATAATTAATGAAAAAAGAGATGAGTAATATCATGCCATGTTACAGTATTATACCACGTAAACTAGATATATTTGTATTGAGATTTTGCACACAGATAAAATGTGACTATGATATTACTATATGATACTATGCATTATATGGGTATTAGTATCATCTCATAAAAGACAAGATCAACCAGGATTAGCCCTTTGTGGCATATTTTTATAGAATAAGCCCACCTTAGTAAGAATTCCCGAAACTCTGCCCACGGGGGGTCAAAGTCAGGTCATTGGGTGCGCATTGCGAACCTAACCACTAGGCTACATCCCCATTCTCCAGTATCATATCATGATACTCCCCACTATGAGTAGCCTGAGTCCACCCGACAATTAATTACCACACTAAAATGCCCAACAGTGTTCAAGGTCTTCCCTATTGCTTATCTCAGCACAGTATCATAGACAAATTACTGATATTTCTTCTTAGTTAATGAAGAAAGAGATTGTCGATGCATCTCATCTAACAATCGGTTGTTGCACGCGATCATAGGCAAAAAGTTGCTAGCCCAATCACATGAAGTATGATTCTAAATCATTAAATGCAAGTTCACTTAGATAAGCTCTTAAAAAACAATGCTTTAGGATGGTCGCCTCTTATGATATATACACCACTCCGTAGAGTAACACGTTAGAAGACAATGTATTAGGGAACGCCTAACAAGACTTTAAGAGGCACATGTGCATAACATGGAAACTTATACTCTTTATAATCCTAAGGTATATTTTATGTTTTAGGGAACATGGTCTATAATAGAGAGTCTAATAGAAGTGTTACATAACTGACTATGTTTTGAATTTGGCCACTAGGTGTTATTTCCCTATCAATATAGGGAGTAAGATACATGTTGTGTCGTCAAATTTGATGTATGTTAGGACTACAAGTTAGTAACATTATAGAATATATAGTCAACACAAGCGCATACACCTTAGGGTGTGTTTGGTTTAGATTCCACAACCTGCTTCTGCGTTCTAAAAGTTGAACGCCAACCAAACAATATTTTTTCACCGCAGAATCTGTGAACGCAACCTGCTTTTACAAGCCAAATTTCGCAGCACCTCGGGACCAGCTTCCATCGCGTTCAGATTCATTTTCGGGAGAAAATTACCCGCACTGCGTATACGTAGAAAAATTCAAAAAAAAAAAAAAAAAAAAAAAAAATACCCGCACTGCTATCAATAAGTTACCCAATTGTTATTTCTTCTTTTCGCTCGCCCGTCCCCGTTCGCGCCGTTCATAGGCGGCGCTGCGGCGGAAGTTCCCAAATCCGTGTGCCATCTGCCCCCAAGTCCAGGCCGTGATGAGGAGGACCACCCACGGCGCAGCTCGCCATGCTCGAAGCATCCGGTCTGCCCGCCGCCGTTGGCCTTTCTCTCCGCCCCACCGGGTCCGCCCAGATTTGAAGCAGCCCCGTCCCCAAGTACAGACTGCATCGAGGGAAACCTCCCATGGCGCAGCTCGCTTGCCTCGCTGGGCTCGGACCAGCTGGTATGCCAGCCCCGTCGGACTAGAGTTGGGTCAGCTCGATGCCTCAGCTGGTCACAATCTCTTCGTCCTTTTTTTTTCTCTTTTTGTTGGCACTGTAGTTTCTGAAATTCACACAGTCAATCGATCTGGATGCGGCTGAACTTGCACGTACTACATGCTACCTAGTACTAGCTTGACTAAATTGATCAGCTAGCAGGCACGTACAAGCTAGATAGCTTGCGAGATTGTTTTGGCCATCTCCGGCGAGCGTTTCCATAAGGTCCGACCAACTCCGGCGAGTGTCCGGCAATAATCAAGGTGGTTGGATTCGGTCCAGCGTGTCCGGCAAGGTACAGCGTGTCTTCTCCGATCTTCGGCGAGGTTTCTGTGAGGTCCGACCAACTCCGGCGAGTGTCCGGCGACAATCAGGGTCGTTGGAGGCGGTCCGATCGACATGGCTCCGGCAAGGTACGACGTGTTTTTGCTGATCTCCGGCGAGGTGTTCCGGCGGTGATGGCTCCAGGGAGGTGTTCTGACGCGTTGGTCCGGCGAGGCGTGGCGAACTCCGGCGAGGTTCTATCTCCGGCGAGGTGTTCCGATGTGGTGGTCCGGCGAGGGTGGCGAACTCCGGCGACGCTCCGGCCGACGACGGTCCGAGGGTCTTAGGGGTATTACAGATAATTCACACAAAATCCACAGTTTCATCGTTGTTTCAGCCAAACAACTTTCAACTTTGCCACAGTTCTCAAGTCACAGCAGATTTTTCACAGCTCACAGTTCACAGCAGCTTTTTTTGGAATCCACAGCTGAACCAAACGCACCCTTAGGTTAGTAAGACCTCTCTTTTTTTTGGCATCAAATTGCTTTTAGTTTGCCAACCGCTATTTTTGCACTTGCATAGATTAATTTCAAAAAAAATATTTACCTTGTACCACAAATATATCTAGCATGTTGTTTCAACTAATTTGCGAAATTTTGACTAGTATAAGAGCTAATTACCACATTTTCATTCATGAGAGCCTCCTTAGTTCATAGTATTTAAAAAACAAGAGGATAAGAAAGACGTAGAAATTCCATGTCATGCATGTTGAATCTTACAAAAAATAAGAACACATAAATTGTAATAGATGTTGTTTGGTCATGCCACTTAGAAAACACAAGATTGTTGCTAAAGGACTTGGTTTACACCGTAAGTTGTCTTTAAACAAGGAATACTTTCACATGGTTAGACTCATGGTTTAAGGGGGTGTAAAGTAGACCATAAGACAATCCAATGGTTTTTCAGTCCAGACTATAATCAAACAAGCTACATAGGGAAACTCTAAATGAATAGAATTTTCCAAATTTCATAAGAAGAAAATTATTAAAGTTTTCAATCGTAGAGGGCCTAATATATTCATCTATCTTTCTTTTCGCACTAATTAATTAGGGCGTTTATTTTGATTGACGCTTAAAGATGCCATATATATTCTGATAATTCAAACTTCACTGGTCCTTTTTAGTCAAATAAATTAGTAACTACTCCCTCTGTCCCAAATTAGTTGACTTCCATTTGTCCACATGTGGATGTGTCTAGACACTTTACATGTATAGATACATCCATATGTAGATAAATAGAAGTCATCTAATTTGGAACGGAGGGAGTACTAGTTAGCAATGTTAATCATCTATGCCATGTGTGAATTTATAGCATATGCATGCCCAAATTAGCTATGTCGGTTATAAACTCCCAACTAAGTTTCGTCATGTTTGACCAGATGTTAGCATGTGGGTTTTCCATCTGAACAATGTCCACATGTATCAGTGGCTTCATAATTCAGATATTATTGATGGTGTGTTGCATTTTCAAACTATATATGAAACCTTGAACGTATATATAACTGAATCTGCAGGTCAGATGCCTGTTTTATATCATGTGTTCTAAGTTTTAACTAAAATCCATGAAAATTTATCGAAATGTGCTGCAAGTACGAGAAATACAGAAGAACACGTGTGGCAAAGAACACATGCATGGAAATAAACAGCTATCCCTGATGCATGATAGGACACAGCTATTCAGAAATCCATGCGAAAGGATAGATGAGAAAAACCACAAGTCACGCCCAGCATCAACACTGACTATCGTACATGCATGCTTGTGTACCTCCTCATTTGGTGCGAGGCAAAGGCACTGTACCATCCCCTCGTTGTTGCATTGCATGCAACTTGTCATGCACCATTCACATCAACCCAGTACCCGGAACACTGCATCTTTTGGTACTACCATAAAAAGGAAACGGAATAGGAAGCAAAACAAGAAACAATAAGATGCTGGATCGAGTTGACGCATGACAGCAGAAGGGACACTGCACAGACTTTTACATCTTGCACGAACTACACAAATGCATGCAGCTGCAATAGCACGGGAGATCTCTATATATGTATCTCCCCCAACGGAAAAAATAGCGCGCTATTTCCCGGTTAATAGCACAATATAGCTTATTTGGAGAGGTTACGCTATATTTAGCCTAAAGTTGACGCTACGGCGCTATTTACGTTTTATACGCGCTAAACCACGCTTAACATGGTAACGTTATAGCTACGCTAACAAAAAGTCCGGAAATAACGTTAGGTGATGATGATGGTGCGCAATCAGCTGGTGGTTCTTATAGTTATTCTAAAGATAATGTCAATGATTCTGATTAAAGTTTAGAACAGTTTGTCTTTTAGTATATTAGTTTTTCATGTTTTTAAGCCTCATATTTTTATTTGTGCCAGAATATGGTTACCTGGTTATTCATGTATTGCTTTGCACAAGTTTTTAGTGCCGAAATTCTTAATATTTGGGCTATTTCTCGTATTTTTTCATCACGCTATTTTGTATGTAAATTCGCTATATCACGCTATATCTTATATAACTTCTAGAGGAGGGTCACGCTATTTTTGATAGCACGCTATTTTTTCCTTGATCTCCCTGCATGCATAGCCCCCTCTACACCTCAAAGGGCAACATACACTTCAGAGTTCAGACCATGGTTTCAGATTTCAATTTCAGAAAAATTTCGGCCACCACTGAAATTCACTGAAATTGAATTTCAGTGATTTCGGTTTTCATTTCGGCTAAATGACCGAAATTTTCTTTTCAAATTCGTTTAAATATTCAAAAAAATCATCATGTGTAATACTGAAAGTGCTGAAATATTTTGACCGAAAGGCAATTATTTCGGGGTGTACCGAAATCATTGAAATTATTATTTCGGGGTGTACCGAAATCACTGAAATTCAGTGAATTTCGATGAAATCTCACTGAATTTGAAAACCATGGTTCAGACAGAGTACAACAAATCATTTTACTTCACTTCTACATAAAAAAGCAAACTGATAAACTCGACTAGAGCATAACACAAGAGCTAATTGAAGACACTAGATCGACTTACGAACTATGCAGTAGTGTAGGACTACTGCAGTAATAGATATGATACCAGATACACACACATCAGAAGTGCAAGAAAGAAATAACAATGCTCAGGCATGCATGCATGCATGCATGCATGCATACGGGAACGTACATAAGATATATCTGGCATACCGCCGGCCAAATAGTAGATCGATCGACCACCGTGGATCGACCGGCTGGTAGTCGATCAGTGAACTTAGCAGCCGGCGGTGTGAGGCGGGCCGGGAGGGGGCTGGTGGTGGTTGCCGCGGAAGCCGCCGCTGCTGTCACCCTCGGTCAGCTGCTGCTGCGGCTTCTTGCGCTTCTTCTTCTCGTAGCTGACGCCGCGGGCGCGGGCCTGGTGCTCGCGGACCTCGCGGAGGTAGAGTCGGACGGCTCTGGCCGCGAAGGGGTTGGACTCGGGGCTGCCTCCGTTCTCCTCGTATGCCGCGCGGAGGCGGCCAACGAGGGCGTCGAGGCTGCCCCAGGCCTGGCGGAGCGGGCAGGGGCACGGCGCCGGCGGGGAAGGGTGGCCGAAGAAGGGGCACGCCGCGGCGTGCACCTTGGTCTTCCCGAACTGGTCCAGGTAGCGAAGGAACTCCAGGACATGGGCGCCGCTGCACTGCGCAAGGCTCAGCGGGGGGCGGTGGTTCCGGAGGTACTGCCCGAACGTGTTCCAGTCGCGACGCTTCTGCGCCTCGTACCGGCTCGGCGACTGCGGGGCGCCGCCCACGGAGAGCAACGAGGTGATGCTGTTCGAGCCGATGCTGCTCGAACCACTGCCGTTGCCCCCTCCCGACAGAGGGCTGTCCGGGTTCGCCGACAGGTCCATGGATCGGCTGGCTGAGAAGGAAAGAAGGTGTTGGGACTGTGATCTGAAACTATCTTCCAACTTCTGTCGGGCTTTTCCTTACAGTTCCCCTTGCATAAACAAATGAAATAAGCTACTGCTTGCTATTATAAAAGAAAGATAGAAACATTGCCGCTCCATATCTACCGAACTGTTTGGGATCTAGTGCTCTCATCATGCACCACAACATACTAGATGTTCTTAACTTTTATGTAGTGGAAGCAGAAATATTTTGTACGAACAAGAACATGAAGATCTTGCAGAAAGGGATTATTTGGATTCACCTTAATTTGGTGGTGTGGGCTGGCGTTGTCAAAGTTTCTGAGCAAGCTCAGTGGAGGACGACTTGTGTGGCTTGAGAGTCTGCAAAAAAAATTAACATCAGATGACACATAATAAACAAAGTAATTTGAGAGGGGTTTCCTTGGATAGTGATCTGGAAGAGCTGATATCTGTTGCTTCTTACTCAGTGCTGGTGGTGGTGGTAGCAACAGCCAACAGTTTCTTGTGCTGGCTCTCTCATAGGTCCATCTGGTGATTGGGGAGATGCTGGGAGAGCTGCAGCTTCATCATCTGTTTGTGATGGTGTGGGGGGATTCTATGCTGCTGCTTCTATTTTTAGGGGGGAATGCTGGTGGTGGGTGTGTTGTTTGGCCTAAAAAGGGGAGATGTGAAATGACTGAGACATGGAGTACACAGTGGTGACTAGTGAGAGTGAGGAGGAGGAGATGCACTGCTAGTACTGCTGGGGCTTTTGGTGCTGAAGGGTGGAAAAGGGACACTGACTGAGAGGGTGAAAGGTGACATGACAAAAGTAAATATTTTTCTAATTGATTGGGTGTACGTACGGCATAATGGGGGTGTCGACTTGTTTCTAACTGATGGTCATTTGATGTCACAGGTCTAATTCTACAGTCATAGCAACTTGGCACTAAATATCTAGTAAGCAATTGGTTTCCTTGGTTGTACGTTAAAGCCGTCAACAAGAAAAACATCACCATTATATGCTAGGGAGGAAAACAATTGTGTAATACTAAGTACTTTATTGTAAAATATAAACCAAATATTATATTTTCAGTGTTCATAAGTAGTTGATCTAATTATGAACAACGTGACGTTAGAAAAATACCACACCATGGACGCTAGTAAATCACAACGATGACAAACATAACCTTGTAAATCACAACGATTTCGAAGGAACGCAATGCTTTGGTTTTGAGCAACAAAAGCTCTATGCCACAGACTGTGGTCTCTAGGATCAAAGAAGAAGGGAAAGCTTGGATTAAGGCGCGCCCGAAGCACTTGAAGCAACTTATCCCTTGATTTCCTGTGGTGATCTTTTATCTCTGTGATGTGATGTATGTTTTTCCTTTGGCCTAGGCCACTATGTTTTCACTTCTTAATCAATAAAAAGGCAGTCCTGCCTCGTTTAAAAAAATTTAAATCACAAAGATGAAAACATAACTATGAAATACCATACCATGCGTTCACTCTAAAATAAAATGGGCATACAATCCCAAGAACAGCTACTCTCAAGATCTGGACCACCAGCCCAATTCCCTTTGGGATCAGTGCCCTCAAAAAGATTAGATCTCAATACATACGCTTTTTATATCTGAGTAAAAAACACATTTGTTAGTTTTGAATAAGCTTGAAAGTATCACGCGCGATGTATTTTTTTGTCAAATAATATGATAATGTTCTACATTTAAAAAAAGAGAAAGTAAGTTTTTGGATTTTAGTTTTTAGGTAATTTTTTTGGAACTTGGCCCTATTTTGATGAAATTAGACATATGTTGCACGACTCCAGCCTTAAATCAAGAACTGATACACGTCTAAGATTTTCAGAACAACCGCGACCGGGTTTTGAAAAGCCATTGTATCCCACTTTCCCTACATTATAGTTCAAGCATGTCATTGCAATGTCCATTTTTCTTGTGCCTCAAGTACCCCCTAGAATCAGGGTCTATTTCAGCTAATTTTTTGTTGTCCAAGAGAAGGATGGACGACTTTAATTTCTAGTGTGTGCAATACATAAATTTCCCTTGTATCGCCAGTATCAAAGACAATACATTTAATCCTTGGTATAGTTTAGTCTTGATGTATATGATACACCTTGAGTGGAAAAACTTTCAAGGAAGTGAACCAATATATATTCTTCATGAAAAACTCCATAGAAAATAGATACTATACGGTTACAGTACATGGAATCACGTGTGGAAAATATATGCGAGCACAGGTTTCACACGATATTATTGCTTGTATGTTATTATTAAATATTTATTTACGGTTACGATTGCCCATTTGTATGAAATTACCATAACTTCGAGTTTATTTTTGATTGTTGCATTGGGATGTAATGTGTATCATACAAAAACATCAATGTCTTCTTTAATCACATAATTTTCATCAAAATTTGTTTCATTGCACTATATATAGGTAAAACAAACATTTCTTCCGAACGGGTGGGAGCCAATGTAAATTTTCTCATGAAATATAGTGCAATCGACCTTATATAAAACTACTATACAAGTTATAATAATAATATCAAACAACACTTATAGAAAGATCCCTAGGTTCAAATATTTCAAAATTCTTATGAAAATTTTAATACAGAAGAGATCATAAAAATAATACAGAATACAGTTCGCAGATAATTGATCATATAATTTTTAGCTAGCCATGCATATGTTGACAACCACATAATCTTGATATTATATAAGTATTTGCACAAAATGTATGATTTTAACCTATTAATTAAATAATTTGTGTGAACAATCATGGTGGGGAAAATGTTCGCCAACATGCAGTACAACATGACTCATAAAAATGGGAAACAAATTATGCTCAAAGTCACATTTACTTCTTATACTATTTCGTGGGAAATAGTCTTATTGGGTTCATATATATTTTATTTTATTAGATTTGCTATGGTGCTCATGCGCCAATGTCTCCTGAAGGTAGATTCGTCACTCCCGCGGTTATATATATGGACTTGGTTATTTTTATTTTGCATAAGTGGCACATGGTTGTTTTTTAGTATACCAAATTTCATAACTTGCACATATTTTTTCTGGTTAATTAACAACTCTATGGACTAGTACACCCTAACAGCAATAGTAGTCCATTTTGCATCGTGATTGAAGAAAATCGATACTAGTCAATTTCG
Source organism: Poa pratensis (assembly GCA_947311845.1). Taxonomy (NCBI): domain Eukaryota; kingdom Viridiplantae; phylum Streptophyta; class Magnoliopsida; order Poales; family Poaceae; genus Poa; species Poa pratensis. The sequence continues at coordinate 61,469,498 of CAMZMU010000063.1, read as the reverse complement.
GGCTTTAGTGATGTTTAATTTCTGCAAAAATGTTACTAATTTCATTACTTCTATTCTATCTTATCGAGCTGACTAACTAGACAGTGAGGTCTTATCAAACTTTTTGACGAAAGGTTACCTAGGACTTTCCATTTTCGTAAAAGCGTGCGGCTTAAATTTTAAGCCTTAGAAAATAATGCGTAACAAGGCATACACTTAGTACGCCAAACTTTCCGCCTACAACATGGGAGACATTTGGTAAAGTTAGCTAGCACATAAATAGCTTAGCTAAAATTTGAAGTGTCTAATCAGTACTAAAGTTGATTGTGAGATGTGCTATTCAGTTGTCAATACTACACTCGTTGTCTTAATGTATACCGTTCTCATATTTGGGAAAATTATTGATATCACACTTGATGTCTTGTGTACCCTTCATAGACCATTTAGGGGCAGTAGACGCATGATTGTTCTACTGATATTTGTACGCCGTTATACTCAAGGACCAATAATTCACAAGTGGAACTTTCAGAATGCACACCCATTGTGTTACCTTATTCGGTTTCTTAAAATAAGACTAGTACAGTTAAATGAAGAAAAAGAGCACAAAAGTTTGAATAAACAGGATGTGCTGCTGCAAGTTACACCACAGAAACAAGCGGAAGCTAGCTAGAAGCACTGCATATCACGACGATCGACACGGGACTGTCTAACAAAAACCAACAGAAAAAAGAAACAGCGTCAAATTTCTTCTTACAGGATTCGATCGCAGAACTGATGCGTCCATTCGTCTTGGGACTTGCGAATCAATTCCTCTCGATCCTACATTCTTCCGCAGTGTTCTGATGGACTATCTATATATGACCAAGTCGTGGCCTAGCTAGTACGTAACGCCTGTGCATGCACCTGTGGTGCTAGCTATAGCTTGTTTGATCATGGTGTTTCTTGGTTTGAAAATGTCATGCAGACATTGGCTAGATTATTCCCCAACTATTCGTTCTGGCAAGGGAAGAAAATCAAACGTATACACTAGAATATCTCAACAACAGAACGTGATGATGATCAATTGTTTGGTCAATCATCGCGTAACTCGCCATAATAAATAACTCGTTTATCAATCCCTTCAACATGGATGATATTTAAGTTAGGTCTAATGTTAGACCGATGGGACTACCAACCATTTAGCTGTGTATATTTGATGTGTTGAACAGGGTGTGTACAGTATCGCTGAAGTGACTGGCACCAAAGAGGAGATCACTGCTGCACAGGTAGGAATCTTTTGGCTAGGGCCCGGCCGGCCGGCCGGTTAAGTAGTGCTGCCGGTGGTACAAATGAACAAGCGAGCCATGCAATCAATTAACAGTTCAACTCTTGGAAAAGAGTTAGCTAGCTACTTGAGCAAGGCATGCTTCATTATTGGTGCCAAGAGCCTGACCATGATTCTAGGGCCAACCAAGCCATGTGCAGCTACTACTTGGCCAGATCTCTTCGAACAAATTGACGAGGAGCTGCGAAACAATTGCTCGTGATCGATCATGTTCGTGACAAGAGCTAAAGAAGGATTAGTTTATTAGGCGTGTCTGACCGACCTAGCTATAACTACCGAATCAAAGCATATAGTGGAAGATAAATATATGTACTATGTGTGATACTGGTGCAATCTCTCACTTTATCGTATGGTCTCTTGACTTAACGTATGATCGATAAAGCATTTATTGGCTGACGTTTCCACACAAGAGATATGTTTGTAGACCTCCACTGGTAGAAAACAGGGCTTCCGTTTGGTCCATTTGTCCCGGCCATAATTAGAACCGGAACTAATGGGACAATTAGTTCCGGTTCAAATGGTCTGGGAGCCGGAGAGCACCAGTCCCGGTTCATGAGGAAGATTTAGTCCCGGTTTGTGTGACAAACCGGTACTAAAGGGTTGCTGCAGCGGCCGCAGAGGTGGGGCCAGCGCGAGCAACCTTTAGTACCGGTTTGTAACACGAACCGGGACTAAAGATTGACTTTTAGTACGGGTTCGTGATACGAACCGATACTATAGGGTTCCCCTATATCATCTTCTTCCACCCGAGGCCTCTCCATTTTTCCTGCTCGAAACTTCACCATTTTTCTCCTCCGTTTCCTCTCCCAAGCTCTAGTTTATCTCATTTTTTTCCACCATTTGTCAAGATTGACGGCACCGCATCTATTCAAGGGTTAGCAACTTCATCCTTTCTTCCGGCGTTGCTACTTTAGCTCATTTCATTGCTAGTTTAGCTTATTTCATTTTTGTAGTGCTAGCTACGTATTTGATGAAATGACTAAGTTAGGGAATTCATTTTTTTATACGCATTTTGAGCTCAAATTAATTTATGATTTGTGGATTTTAGTGTCATCCCGTCCCCGTCCTCACCGCCGTCGATAGCCCGCGCCGTCCCGTCACCGGCACCACCTCGGTGAGCCTCTTCTTTTTTATATGCATTTTGAGCTCAAATTACTTGTATGATATAAATGTATAGTTATTACTTGTATAATTTTCTTATGTTTTTTTATATGTATAGTGTCATGGTTTTGATATCCGTCCCCGTCGGTCCTCGTCCGGTCTATGATTCGGATGTGCTATATTTTATAACTATTTGTTTCATTTCGTGTTTATAACAATTATGCCTACCAACTTGACATAGATTTTTTATCTAGAGGTAGTTGAACCGGAAATTCCAACCGACCCTATTGTCGAGTTTTTTGAAAAAGAAAACAATGATTTGAAAGCAAAATTGAAAAGAAGTGAAGATCTTCGTCTACAATGCCTAGAAGAGAAGATGAAATTGAAGTTCGATCTTGCCGACGTCGTCGATAAACACAAGATCAAGATGGATGCAATGCGCTTGAAATTAGAAAGATTAGAAAATATGCCATTCATAAAGAGGCTTGGTATCATTATGTTGTTGGTTCAATAATTACCTTAGTTGCGATTTTGATCGCATTTGTTGTTGGATTTAAATTCTTTAGATAGTTGTATGTTAGTTTCAATATATGTTTTATGTGAACTATGTATTGCATTTGGTCACTACTCTACTTTGGTTTTAATGATGAACTTGTATTAATTAATTTGGTCACTATTATATATTGATTAGTGTAATGGTTTTTGATATATTTATATAATGCAGATGAACCGGCAATGGATGTACGGTGACCGATGTTGTCCCGATTATTAATGCATGCATGATTTTCTCCGTGTGGCTGAGACAAACAAGCGCGAATGGTTTTATTTCTTGTCCATGTAGTGTCTGTAAGAATACGCAGGATTACTCTACCTCAAAAACCATTCACGTCCACCTGTTGCAGTCCGGTTTCATGTCCGGTTATAATTGTTGGACCAAGCACGGAGAAAGAGGGGTTATAATGGAAGACAATGAAGAAGAAGAGGATAATGACAACTATCCTATGTTCACTGAAGACGGTGGTACTACAATGGGGGAAGACGAAGCTGAAGAAGAGCCCATTGTTGATGAGCCCGATGATGATCTTCGTCGGACCATTCGTGACGCACAGATAAACTGCAGAAGTGAAAACGAGAGGTTGAAGTTGGAGCATGTTAGAGGATCACAAAAAATTGTTGTACCCAAATTGCGAAGATGGCCAGAAAAAACTGGGTACCATACTGGAATTGCTGCAATGGAAGGCAGAGAATGGTACATCTGACAAGGGATTTGAAAATTTGCTGAAAATAATAAAGAAGATGCTTCCAAGGGATAACGTATTGCCCCCCAGTACGTACGAAGCAAAGAAGGTTGTCTTCCCTCTAGATTAGAGGTGCAGAAGATACATGCATGCATCAATGACTGCATCCTCTACCGCGGTGAGGAGTACGAGAATTTGAATGCATGCCCGGTATGCGGTGCATTGCGGTATAAGATCAGGCGAGATGACCCTGGTGATGTTGAGGGCGAGCCGTGCCCCAGGAAGAGGTTCCTGCCAAGGTGATGTGGTATGCTCCTATAATACCACGGTTGAAACGTTAGTTCCAAAACAAAGAGCATGCCAAGTTGTTGCGATGGCACAAACAAGACCGTAAGAAAGACGTGATGCTGAGACACCCTGCTGATGGGTCGCAGTGGAGAAAAATCGACAGAGAGGTCCCGACATTTTCAGATGACGCAAGGAACTTAAGATTTGGTCTAAGTACAGATGGCTTTAATCCTTTTGGGGAGCAGAGCTCCAGTCATAGCACCTGGCCTGTGACTCTATGTATCTATAACCTTCCTCCTTGGTTGTGCATGAAGCGGAAGTTCATTATGATGCCAGTGCTCATCCAAGCCCGAAGCAACCGGTAACGACATTGATGTGTACCTGAGGCCATTGGTTGAAGAACTTTTACAGTTGTGACGTGAAGAAGGTGTACGTGTGTGGGATGAGAACGAACAAAAGGAATTTGACCTACGAGCGTTGTTGTTTGTAACCATCAATGATTGGCCTGCTCTTAGTAACATTTCAGGACAGTCAAACAAGGGATACAATGCATGTACGCACTGTTTAGGTGAGACTGAAAGTATATATTTAGGTAACAAGAATGTGTACCCGGGGCATCGTCGATTTCTTCCAAACAAGCATCCCTTAAGAAAGAAAGGCAAGCATTTCAAAGGTGAGGCAGATCACCGGACGAAGCCTACCCGCTCTACTGGGGATGTTATATATGGTATGGTCAAGGATTTAAAAGTAATCTTTGGAAAGGGTCCTGGGGACAATCTGTTCCGAATGACGCTGACGGACACGTACCCATGTGGAAGAAGAAGTCTATATTTGGGAGCTACCCTATTGGAAAATCCTAGAGGTTCACTCTGCAATCGACGTGATGCACGTGACGAAAAATCTTTGCGTGAACCTGCTAAGCTTCTTGGGCGTGTATGGGAAGATGAAAGATACACCGGATGCACGGCTGCACCAGCAACGTATGCACGAACAGACGACCTGAATCCAGAGAATTATCAAGGTCCTGCCAGCTACGCTCTTACCAAAGAAGAGAAGGAGATCTTTTTTGAAGTCCTGAGCAGTATCAAGGTCCCGTCTGGCTTCTCGTCGAATATAAAGGGAATAATAAACATGACAGAGAAAAAGTTTCAAAACCTAAAGTCTCATGACTGCCACGTGATTATGACACAATTACTTCCGGTTGCATTGAGGGGGCTTCTACCGAAAATGTACGAGTACCCATTGTGAAGCTATGTGCATTCTCAATGCAATTTCTCAGAAGGTCATCGATCCAGTAACTCTACCAAGTTTACAGAAGGATATGGTCCAATGTCTTGTCAGCTTCGAGTTGGTGTTCCCACCAACCTTTTCAATATTATGACGCACCTCATAGTTCACCTAGTCGAAGAGATTTCCATTCTCGGTCCTGTATTTCTACACAACATGTTCCCCTTTGAGAGGTTCATGAGAGTCTTAAAGAAATACGTTCATAACCGTGCTAGGCCAGAAGGAAGCATCTCCAAGGGCTATGGAACGGAGGAGGTCATTGAGTTTTGTGTTGACTTTATTCTGACCTTAAGCCGATCGGTGTTCCTCAATCGCGCCATGAGGGGAGACTGCGTGGAAAAGGCACGCTAGGAAAAAAGCAATAATATATATGGATGGACATTCTTTCACTCGAGCACACTATACAGTTCTACATAATTCCAGCTTGGTGGGTCTGTATATCAAGGAACACAAGAATATTTTACGCTCCAAATACCCGGAGCAGCCTGAAGATTGGATTGATGGAGAACACGTGAAGACTTTTGGCGGTTGGTCGAATACACGTCTCATTAATGACACCAATGTTGGAGAACAGCTATACTTGTTGGCCAAGTCACCATCTTCGACTATATTGACTTTTCAAGGGTACGAGATAAATGAGAATACATTTTACACGACCGACCAAGATAAAAAGAGCACCAACCAAAACAGTGGTGTCCACTTTGATGCAACAAACAACAATGGGCAAAGGACACATATTATGGTTACATAGAGCAGATCTGGGAATTTGACTATGGACCTTTTTTAAGGTCCCTTTGTTCTGGTGCAAATGGTTCAACCTGACAGGCGGGGTACAGGTAAACCCGCAGTACGGAATGACTACAGTGGATCTCAAGAATCTTGATTACGACACCGAACCATTCGTCTAGCCAGTGAAGTGGCTCAGGTTTTCTATGTGAAAGACATGTCTAGCAAACCGAAAAAAAGAAAAGATAAGCAAGCGAATACATCATACGATGAGCCAAAGCGCCACATAGTTCTTTCAGGGAAAAGAAACATCGTGTGAGTGGAGGACAAGACAGACATGTCAGAAGATTACAATAAGTTTCATGAAATTCCGCCCTTTAAAGTGAACACTGACCCAAGCATCAAGTTAAATGATGAAGATTATCCATGGTTACGGCGCAATCAGAAGAAAGGGACACACAGGAAGAAAAAGTGAACACTAGATAGGGATGTTGTTAGTGATGTGTAATAATGTATTAAACCTTTTATGTAACCTTTTTTATTCTGATTCTATTAAAAGCATTTTTTAAATTATTTTGTTTGAAATTTTTGATGATATGGATTTAAATCTATGTCAAATTTACTCAAATCATCCATTTGAAATTTGAATACATTCAATATAGTCAAATTTGAAAATGACTAGTACCAAAAGATTCTACATGTCCAGGGCTTATGTTTGATATAAAGTTTGTCAAATTTGAACAATTAAATCAATAGAATAAAATAAATCAGAAAATAGAAAATAGAAAAAAAAATTACAAAAGACCCTTTAGTCCCGGTTGTTGGTTGCAACCGGGACTAAAGGTGGGCTTTGGCGCGCTAATTTCACAGCGGCCCAAAAATGGACCTTTAGTCCAGGTTCGTGGCTAGAACCGGGACTAAGCGTCCATTAGTGCTTTTTAGATCCCTCCCCTTCCTCTCATCGCCCATTTTGCCGCCAGGCCCGAGAAGAAGAAGGACGCCGCCAGGCTGCCGTGCCATGCTCCCCTGCTCCCGTGCCGCCGTCGCCACCGCCGCCTTCTCCTGCTCCGGTCACCGCCGCCGCCCTCTTCCTCCACGTCGAGTTTCACGAGTTGGGCGGCCGTGAATCGGCCGAAATCGACCCGCTTTTTCGTCCCCAAGTCAGGCGCCGCCGCTTCGGCACCCTCGTCGTCGTGTTGCCGTCTGGGCCACGCCATCGTTGCCGTGCTGCTCGCCGCCGTCGTCGACTGCGCGGCCGTCCCCGAGCACCCACGCGCACGCCGTCGTCCTCGCGCGCAAGGTACGGTCCTTGTCTCCTCTCTCCCCGCCCTCCTCTCTCGCTCAAATACCGCGGCGGCGGCCTGGTAACCCTAGATCGGCGGGGATGGAACCACGGCGGCGCCGGCACCGGCTGTGCGGTGGGGAATTTTTCCCTTAATAATATTTACAATAACAGGCCTAAAGGCCATTACATTATGGGGCGGGCCACAAAAGGCCATTACAATATAGATTAAAAAAACTAAATAGTCGCCGGCGCCAGAGGCCTAGTCATCGTCGGAGAGGACGACGTAGCCCGGTGTGACCCACAGATGGGCCGGTGGCGGCTGCTCATCCGGCGGAAGGTGCTGTTCCTCCAGATCCTGCTGCAGCTGCCCCTGGGCCGGCTCCTCCGGCTCCTGCGGCGGCAGCGGCGACCAACTACCGCCAGTCCAGCCCCAGGACTGGCCAAGGAGGCCGCTAGGCAGTGGGGCCTCCTGCTCCAGCTCCATCTCCTCGTCCTCCTGCTCCTGCTGCAGGTTCTGCCACCATGGCGCCGATGACGGGTGGGCCGCGGCCAGCACTTTCTCCCAGCGCTTGATCTCGTCCTCGACGAGGCTGCGACGAGAGGCCTCATAGGCGGCCTGCATCACCGGGTCGTCGTCGTCGATGACCTCCTCCCCGAACCACAGGCCCTGCTACTGGCCGAGCGGCGGTGCGGGGTAGGCCTCGGGGACAGGAGGCGGTGCTGGGGCAGGCGCGAAAAAAGCGCGGCGGCGGTCGTCGTGCTCATCCGCGAACCACTGGTCCCAGTTGAAGGACTCCGGCGCGTAGGCGGGGTCATCGTAGAGGTCCGGTGGGAGGAGACGGCGGCGACGCGCAATCTCCACCACCCTGGCCCGGCCACTGGCCGGAATCGGCGGCATCGGAATCCGCTGTGGATTCAGGTGCCAGTCCTCCGGCAGGTGGACGTCGGGCCAGTACACGGGGTGGCATTGTTCCAATGCCACCAGCACTCCTGGACCCGCACGTAGCGCCGGCGACGCGTCCGCTTCTTCGGCGCCGCAGCCGCTTCACCGGCACGCAGCGTCGGCACCGCTCCCCCGACCATCCGCACGTCCTGCGGCGCGATGCCGAACGCCGCCGGCGGTGTCGGCGGAACGGAGCGTCGAGCAGGAGGAGGAAGGGCCGCGCACGGAGGAGGAGGAGGTAGCGTGGCGCGCCGGCCGGAGGAGCTACCGGCCTCGTGCTGGTTCTTCGGATTCTTGAACCACCGCGACATGGCTCCGGCGAGGGTCGCTGTGCACGGCTGTGGGGGCGGCGGTGTGGACTAAGGTCGCTATCCACACGGCCGAGGTCCATTTTAAGGGACCAGCCAGGGCCAGCATTGACTCCGGGGTGGGGAAGATGAGGGGGGCGGTGGGTCGCTGGCAGGTAGGCCAGGGCCAGCATTGACTATAGGGTGGGGAAGACGAGGGGCGGTGGGTCGCTGGCAGGTAGGCCAGGGCCAGCATTGACTACGGGGTGGGGAAGACGAGGGCGCTGGGGCGGTGGGTCGCTGGCAGGTGGGCCAGCATTGACCACGCGCGTGGCCAGTGGGCGGTCCCACCCGGACGCGGCCGTGTGGGGAAGACGGGGCGGTGGGTCGCTGGCAGGTGGGCCAGCATTGACCACGCGCTCGTGGCCAGGGGGCGGACGCGGCGCGTTGACCCAATGCTGGCCCAAATTTGGGCTGGAATTGGGTCAGCCTGGATGTTAATTTTTTTAATTGTGTTAGTTACAAAGCTGGCCCAAATTTGGGCTGGCAGGTAGGACAACTGTGTTAGTTTTTTACTATAAATTGTGTTAGTTACAATAGTTAGGAAATGTTAGGAGATGTTAATTTTAGGAAAATGTTAGAAAATGTTATGATTTTTTTGAAACATTGCAGAATGGCATTTTCTTGTTACAAAATTGAAAGCATATATAATTGATTGCAGGGACATTGAGCTATGGACGCCCCCTACAGAGACGAGGAGAAGGAATACCGAATGCAACAGATTATATATGCGAATGCCCGTGGAGAAGAGGCCGGTGGAGAAGAGGCCGATGGAGAAGAGGCCGATGATGCTTTCAGCTCACAATTTCTGAACGACTCCGGTGAGGGACTTGAGTCTGAAGAAAGAAGAGACGATGAATTGCCCTTAACAAACTCCGGCGAGATATATATATTAAGGCTGTGTTGATCACTAGATGCATTAATTAATTTTTATTCCACTTATTAACGAATCATTTTTCTTTTTGCCCTCCGGATCGAGAAAATCTGCTAAAAAGCAAGGTCCTCGAGGCCGGACGAAAAGGACGTCGAGCGAGGGTCCAAGGTTAACGGTCGAGGAAGTTGCTGATAGTGGCGAACCGCTGGCACCCATAGAGAACTGTCGTAAGTTTGTCAATCAAGCTGGAGTCATTGTTAGGGACATGCTCCCGATCACCATTACAGATTGGCAAAAGCCGAAGGACGCCAATGATGAAGCTAGTTATGTCCATGAACATACAAAAAAATTGCTTTGGGAATCGCTCATGACACATTTCAACCTACCGCAAAGTCTCACAGAAGGCAAGAAGGAGAAAGTCAAGCAGTGGACTCTTAAGAAGATGGCCACAAAATTCCAGAGCTGGAAGAAAACATTATGGCGAAAATATGAAGATGAAGCTCTAGATTTCACTGGAACACTAGAGAAGATAAAACATGACTGGCCCGCATTTGTGGCGTATAAGAAATCGTCTACCGCTGTGTCCCGATTGGCCATAAATAGGGTAAATGCTGGGAAGAAGCAATATCACCATAGGTTGGGGACAGGTGGCTACAAGACTGCCATTCCTAAGTGGGAAAGCCTTTGAAGCAGGACTGCTTGCTAACGGGATCACTCCACAGACAGTGGACTGGCCCGAGAGGTCCAAGTTCTGGTTGTTCGCGCATGGGGCAGGGTTGGACCCACAGACAGGGCAAATTGTTGCACAGTGAAAATGGAAGGATAAAATTGCAGATATCACTGTGCAGCTTGTAGATGCAATAAATAAAGTTCGAAGGGGAGAGTACCATCCCGAGAGAGAGAATGACGAGCTGACACTCGCCCTGGGGAATCCTGAACATGTTGGACGAGCTCGAGGCCATCCCGATGGTGTTACCTGGAAGCAAGCGTGGCCGGAGTGCGCTGACAGTTATAGAAGCCATGGGAGAAAGAAGAAGAAGGAGTTAGACTGGTTATCGGAATTGGAACGTCAGGTGCAGCGGCAGCAGCAGCAAATAGACTCCATTAGTCAGCAAAGGGCATCTCAGCCGCTGCAGCTGGAAGATCCTCAAGCCGATGCCGCCCCATCTCAGCAGAAAAGCAGCGTGGGTTCCACACAACTAGAAGCATCTGCATTCGAACCGCCGGCGGCTCGCTACCCCGTGGATGATGTCACGGAGAAGACCGATTGTGAGCTACATATGTAAATGAGGAACATATCCTTGAAGGTGGTGGTCGACTATGCTTTACCTAATCAACTGGAGCAAGCTACCATCTTGGTGACATTCCAGCTGGCTATGCTCGTGTCGGGGTGGATGAAATTGTGCCGGGATTTGAAACAATGGGTCTTGAGATTCCTAGTGGTGACGAGGAGAAGACACTGGGAGAAGACAAGCGTGGTTTTGTCCTATGGAACAAGAAATACATCGTCTTTCCAGGCTCCTTGCCAAGGCCACCGACTCCTCCTTGTAGCAGTCCACCTCAGCATCAAAGTCCACCCCTACCCCGAGAGGGACCCTAGCGCGAGTCCATCTCGATCTCCGCCGCGTGAGGAAGCGCCCGTTAAGTCGATCCCGAGGAAGCGCCACACCGGTTCGTCGGTTAGGAAGAAAGCTAGAAAGGAGAAAACACCGCCGCCTCTTGAGAAGCGACCTTGCGAAATGACTCGCGAGGAAAACGACGCCATCATTAAGGCCTACAATAAAGAGTTTTTTGCACCGAAAAAGCCCGAGCCACCAAGGGAGAAAATACCTCAGGAGGTCGTTGAGCGCACCCTCGCTGCCTTATGGAACCCTCCACCAAACCCGCCATCAGACTATGAGCGTTTTATTGGAAGGTCATATGACAATAAGTCGGAGGAGCCGAAAAAAGAGAAACAAGTTCCCCAGCTCGGAGAACAAGACGCACAATCGGTCCCCCCGCTCAAGGTGTTTGACGACAAGGCTGCTCAAAGTTCTCAACAACACATAGCTTCGACAACTGATTACCCCATCTCCGAGCTATCATATCAATATGTTGCCGGGCAAAATTTGGTCCAGCGGGTCAAGTCCCTAACAACAAAAATGCGTCATTTGCATAACTGGTACAAGAAGCCGCAAAGAGAGGGACAATCAGTATCATGGTGGGAGTTAAGGAAGAGCACTACTTCCAAGAAGACGCTGTGTCCGTTGAGTTTACCGAACTTTTTCAGTTATACAATCTCCGGGCCCTCGACAAATTTATCATCAGTTGCTACTGTCTGTAAGTGATTTATTTCTGTAATTTAAGTCTTTAACTCAACTCGTTCATTGTCTGTAATTATCCTCACTATAATCTTTTGTGCGCTATATTATGCAGAATGAAGATTCTCGAATGCAAAAGGGATGAAATCACGGGCAATGGGTTCATTGACCCGGATAAAGTTCATGAAGTCACCATACAAAATCCCCTTTATAACAAGGAAACACCGGGGATTTTGCTAAGATTTTTGAAGAGACAACGTGACAAAAAAGAAATATTTTTTCCGTACAACTTCAAGTGAGTGTTACTGTCTTGGACACATTCTATTTTGCTCACCAGATGTTAAGTTTTAACTGATGAGTTATCCATGACTGCGTATATAAACGTGCGCAGGTTTCACTTTATTCTTCTCGTCATTAAGATTCACGCTGGAGAAGTTGAAGTCCTTGACTCATTAAGGAGAGATCCTAAAGAATTCAAGACCTGTTTTGATATGCTCACAGAGTAATTTCAATTCTTATCGCCTCTTCCGTTCATTTCCTGATATCAAGTAATTAATAACTCCTTTGTTCATTTTCTTTGTCGGGCAGCGTTTGGAATACGTTCATCAAGAAAGAACCCGGTGAATGGAAACCGAAACTGACATGGCGTTTGAACGACGTAAGTAGTACTACCTAGGTCCGCGCACCATTATCATATTTGATTATTATTTGATTGAATTCTATTCTTGTATAGACTTGTCTTAAACACCCACAGGGGACTGATTTATGTGGATTCTACGTTTGCGAGTACATTCACATTAGGACCAACGAGAGATTCAACAACCGAAAAAATCAAGATGTACGTAAACATTATTCACAACTTTATTTTGTTACCATCAGTTGTGCTGAGTTTCATTCATAATTGTTTTATTATGATTTGATATATATATATACACAACTCATGTATTCATTTTGATCTCATTCTTTTAAAGTTGGCAAGAAAGCGGAACGCACTCCCAATAGAGGACCGCTTCAAAGCAATTGCGGAGGAATTGGCGGGATTTTTCCTTGCGGAGGTCATACCTAAATTCGGAGAGTACCACTATGATGTAAAATAGATGCCTCCATATAATAATGATCTCTATGTAATTAAGTACTTTATACGAAAACGTGATCTTCATGTACTACTTAATTTGTATGTGTTATATATGCATCAACGTGATCTTCATGTAATTGTATGTGTTATGTATATATGCATCAACTTGATCCCCGTACGATGTGATCCCCGTTCGATGGAAACCATCCGAAACCCCTAAACCCCTCCTAAACCCTAAACACTGAAAAATAATCGAAAAGGAAAAAAAAAGGGCCTCACGAACCGGGACTAAAGGTCTCCAGCCCCGCGGGCTCCTCCGTTGCCACGTGGGAGGGCCTCTTGTCCCGGTTCATGGACAACCGGGATTAGAGGGAGGGGGCTCTAGTCCCGATTGGCTAGTCCCGGTTGCCCAACCGAGACTAGAGGCCCTCTGGAACCGGGACTAGTGCCCTGTTTTCCACTAGTGAATTGTTACCGTGGAAGGTTATTGTGAAGTACTCCCTCTGTTTCATACTAACTTCCTCCAAAGTTAACGTATCTAGACATATTTTAGTGCTACATACACGCACGAATTAAGTAGAAGAAAATTGAGATCAACACAAGACCAATCTAGCCCAATAGGTTTCATCTGATTTCTTGAGTCGTAGAGCCAACAGGTGCGTCCATCTCACGCTAAGATAGGGGAACACTTCACGTGATGAGCAGTTCATGCTAGCATCGCTCTCACTCTCACAGAGTCACAAGCCCCTTAATTCCCAAACAAACAAGCTAGCTCCATCGTCTACGTGCTCCAGCATCTCTGCTGATCACATACGATCTTGCGAATCCAGGCTAAGCGCGGCACCCCAGGCACTACAGTTCCCGTTCTCCACAGTTCCAGAAGCGAAAAGCACGTACTCCTAATCCTAGTACTATAGGTTAGACTCTAGAACATGATGGAAATCATGGAGTCTTTCTAGGGGGCTCTTCCCTGACGTGTAGAAAGACAGCAAATCACTAGCTGGTGATCGCCGTCTGCCTCCGTGTTTTCGGCGGGGGGGGGGGGGTTCGGCTTATTTTCTGCACGGAGCGGGCACGTGTATTGGCATAGCTGGCTCTGTGGCTTCGCTCACAATATGAACACAAACACGCACACCCTAACCTTATGAGGACCTCCGGAAGATTAAGCCGATCATCGGGTCTTGAAATTGACGAAGTCATCACATGTGTAATCGCTATTGCCACCACCATACTAAACATCCAACCACAAGCTAATTCTCTGAACAATAATAGCTCACTGCAAGATTTACCGATGCAGACAGAAAGTCAAGGTGAAATTTAACGGCTCTTTTAATGCAGATATAGAGCATGAAGGAAAGTTCGCAGAAGAGAAGACCTAGACAATGTTGGTTTGACAATTTCTTAGAATCCAGCTATTAATCTTAGTAGGGAACGTAAAAGCCCTGTATTAGCTTAGTTCTTTGTGCTGGCAGTTTCGTACTATTTTTTATTTTATTTTTTGTACATTACCTTGGCAAAAAAATATAAAGTACATAGTAGGAAACCTATTGTACGGAGTTTCAACAAAGGCATCTTTTACAGTATCTTTTATTGGTCTCAAAATATGATCAGTATGGTTTCATCCGACGGCTAAGAAAGATTTGGCCCAGGAGGCCCATTAGTGGTATTCGATTGAAAAAAAACCAGCTAACAGCCTCCTGACAGTTTTTATCATCAACGAACAAACAAGCGACCCAACAAATAATCCTCTCCGCTCGGGACGTCTTTGTGCTCTGGACGCCGCCACCGCCGCCTACCCCTCTCCACACTAGACGGCGGCGGCGCCGCCGCCGCTCCAACCCCTCTCAGCTCTCGACCCCGTAGCCTTCAGCCCGAACGCACGCCGCCGCCACAAATCCCTCTCCTCTCTCCACTTCTAACTCGCTGCCGCCATTTCCACATGGGAGGTCGCATCTGTCAGCGGCGATCCGGCGAGGCCGTGACCCAGGATCTCCTCCCCCTCTTCTCCGAAATTCTTGCTGGTACCCGGAGTCCGGAGGTCGCAGCTGCTGTAGTTCCGTCTTTTCCGAATTTCCGCAGGGCACAAACCAAGTGACAGGTAATTTATTTTCCCCCAATAACTTCAGAGAAAAATCATTGCATCTTAATTCTCTACACAATCTCAATGCCAATTTCTCCATGCCTTTATGGTCTTCGTATATGTACATGTATGATCTACTTGATTTTCGCACAAACCAACTGGATCTTCGTACGGTTGATTTTGTTTTGGAGCAATTCATATATGTACATGTATGAGCTGCTCAACCAAAAGTATTGAGTATTGACAGTTGGCTAGTTGCGTACTGAAGTATAGACATAGAATTGCAATTCTTTGTGCTCTACAGCCTACAGGGCTTTGTAATTCGTAGTAGACACCATCTCTTGGGTTCTGTGTTGGCAATGTTTGACTGACTTAAGATTTGAAAAGTTGTGGTATTAATTTATGTATTCAGTTTGGTCTTCATTAGTAAAAGGACTGAAAACCGTGACTTAAGTTTTTGATTCCATGCCTTCTACAGTTCTACTACAGGTCTGGACGAGCGTTCTCTGAACCTTCTGTTCCATGCCTTATACTTCAGTTCTCTGAATCTTGGTCTATTTATGCAGCGAGGAACGAGGAGTACCAACAGGTCTAAGCTAACCAAAATCTCCAGAATACATGCGCATGATGCAGTGGTGAATTATCCAAGGTAATATGTACTCCCTCCGTTCCAAATTAGTTGACACATATTTGTGTAGAAATGAATGTATCTAGACACTAAACAAGTATAGATACACCATTATTTGTACAAATCCAAGTCAACTAATTTGAAACGGAGGGAGTACTTCTGTCATGGTATTTTCCGATCAGGTGTGCAGACGATGAAGATGGTAGATGGAAGCTTTGGAAGAGGAGGAACATTGTTGATCGTAACACCGATATTCTGAGTGATTATCAGCGAAGATGTACGTTTAGTAGCACTGTCGCCTTGTGCTGCGGGCGTATCTGCCCCTCTCCCATCACCACGTCAGACGCCATGAAGCCGGACAAGCCCATGCTGGTCACCCACGACCAGGAGAACGCCACAACATTGGTCACTCACAACGGGGAGAGCACCACAACATGATCATCATGATAATGCTCTGTATTTTCTAACGGATGTGTAACTCTGTGTTAGAGATGTATGTTTGTACGCATTGTTAGTTGTAACAAATTGGAAGAAAATTCTAAGCAAAAAATAAATTTAAAACCAGTACTGATCATAGCTTCATCTTGACATACAAATGTTCAACTGCAGAGAACTTTAACTACAAAAAGCGCAATAAATAGTACCATGATCACTACACCACTTGAACCATGTTCGACGTCAACTACCAAAAGCACGTGTCATTACATAAAGTGGTAAATTATTCCTGAGTGAAGTCCATTGGTGCGTTCTAGGTGGTATGTACTTCATGATCATCTGCAAACATGGTACTCCTTCCTGTGCATGCTCCTCTTCTTCCCCTGCCTCTGCCGGTATTATCATCTTGGGGTGCATCATCATTTTGTACCCTTGCTCTACCTGATCCTGTTGATCAATAAAATTTGTTGTTCTTTCTCATTGAGAAGATAGCCGGACGAATCCAATGCATCTTTTAGACTATTGTTTGAAGCCGTTGTGTAGTAGTTGAGCGTGTCTTCAGCATACTTGTTGAGAAGGTCCTCTCGTATTGAGATACTTCAATCCTGCATACATCAGTACATTTGTAACATTAGACAAAATAAAAATTCGAAATGGGTCCTTTGGTTGACATATTCAAATCCTTGACCTAAAGAGAACCATGTAGACAAATAATTCAACCAGTTAAAATCAGGCGGTATAGAACAACCTTCACGGGGAAGAAGACATTGAAGGAGAAAAAACAAGATCATTCACTTGCACAAACCAACAGAGGCATCATGTGCACTTGCTTGCTTTATCGCGCACAACAACTTTGGGTGACCTGAACAGTGCTACCTAGCTAGCCGCCCATTTGGTTAAAAAAAATTGGATCTTGATTAGTAATTAGCTTCCGATGATAACTTGAACTAATTAATTACAGCCTATTTGATGGATCAAGTGAAACACGTTCAGATGAAGTAATTTGCGGTGTCCCAACATGCTAGTATCTATCAGTACTTTGTAGTGAGTTCCAATAAGTGAACATCAGTACTCTGTAGTGAATTCTCAACCAAGACTAAAGTATGATAACTGCTAAGAACCCTTGCCATGTTTATGGTATCCCCGCTTGCAATTAAGTAAATTACTTCCTTGGGCTAGATAGACAAAGTGAACAGATGTCAGGTTTGGTACACTGGTGAGTAACTACTTCTTAGACTCCAAAATTAAATTAGATCGACAGGATACCTGAATTCCGAAGCGATTCTGCGGCATAGTCAAGCTGTTTTTTCCCGGCCGACATCCAGGAAACTTCAGACGCTGCACCATAGCTCCCGAAATCAGCCCAGCTTATATGGATCGGAGACATTCTCGGAAGCCAGCAGGTTGTTGTTCTGGTTGAGATCGACCTGGGGGCTCTACACCCAGGAAGAGATGGAGGACAGCTCGGACAGGGACCAGAACGCGAAGACCTGCCGGTGCAGTTTGGCGGCGGTCCCCAGTACCACGTGGAACGCGGTGGCGATTGCCCACTTCACCTCGCCCGACAAGGACGTCGCCGCCCACTCCGCGTGCGTGGACGAGGTTGTTGGCCATCGCCGAAGCGTCCACCTCGGAATCCATCGCGACACTCGACGCGCGCGAGGCTTCCATCCCCGTGCGCCTCGCCGAGGCCTCCGCCGCGCGCTCCGCTGACGTCGCCGTGGCCGAGTCCGCCGCGCCGCCTCCGGCCGACATCCGTGGCGCGCTCCGGTGGATATGCGTCCGCATGGACGGCCCCTGCTCTGGCGCTTCGTGGCCGCGGGCCGCAGGGAGCACGCCACCGTCCGCAAGGAGGTCGCGCCCGCCGTCGCCGCATCGGTCGACCCACCGCGCCCTCCTCCTCGACGTGCTCAGTGACTTCGTGGTTGCCGGAGAAGGAGGCCGTGAGGACCAGTGCTGGGTGCTCTGCATGTTGCTGCGCTCGTTGTCGATGGCTTGGACGATCTAGGGTTCATTTCGTGGAAATTTTGGGGATTTCTGTTTGACGAACCCTAGCTGCACCTGCGCGATAGCCTTTTTCGACTTGGACGTACAATTAAGGATTTTTTTACTGGGCCAGTACCGTTCTACCTTATTGGGCCAGGGCCCATCGGCGGGAGTCTTCGATTTTACGGTAGTACGACTTCTACTGGTCACCATTTAAGCAGTAGTATGAAACGTTTTCAGCCTTTAGATGGACGAAAATTAATGGCTGTGATTCATTTGAGGGTTTGATGCATGTAAAATGAATACATGAACTTTGCATTACTTTTCTTATTTTCTAGTCATATTTGCATCATATAAGGGTTATATCACTGTTTTATAATGATTTTGGGAATATTTGACATGTTTCCTATTTTTTATGGAATTAACCCTGCGCAGGTAGAAAACCCTATTTCTATATTTTAATGTTTCAGGGACCCAAACGACGTCCAAATGACCTGAAAATTTACGAGCATCATTTTTTTGGAAGGAACAAGACCTGGGAGCAAAGGAAGCGAACAAGCAGAGACCCGAGGGCCAAAATAGGTGGGCCCACGCGGCCCATGTACCTGGCCGCGTGGGGCCCCTCCTTTTGGGCCTCGGAGCTCCGTTGTCGTCGATCTTTCCTCCACCGACTCCGTTTTGACCTAAAAACGACTATAAAAATAGTCCCCCGACGTTCTCAGGAAGGAGCATCGCAGAAACACAGAAACACCGAAACAGAGACCTGGAGTTGCAAATTGGAGGGGGAAAACTCCGGCGGGGCGCTACCGGCGTGGTCTCCATCTTCTCTAACGACTTCTCCACCGTCTCCATGATGAATAGGGAGTAGTCCACCTCTGGACTATGGGTTTGTGGAAGTAACTTATGTATCTTTCTCTCTCTCGAGTTTCACTAATTAGTACCGTCTGAGCTGCCGAACATGATTACGGTCATCTATGTAATACCTTTGTGGTGGATCTTTTTATGAGTTAATATATGTTTGAGATTGCAATGGTTTTGTTTCAGTTATGAAAGTATATGCATATTATGTACCCTGTTCTTATTTACTTGTCATGATCAAGCATGTTTATGAGAGCGTGTGAGGTGAACGTGTGCATTAGTTTGAGTAACGGGGGGTGGCTAGTGCAGTGAACGTGAGAGAAAGTTCTGCGATCCACTTGGGTATTTTTACCTTACTTTGTTGCCTCACTAGGGATAAAAAGAAATACCATGCTACCGGAGATGTGGGTGTGACCATTGCCACTACTCCATGACTAGATCTAGCATGTTCTTATTTTAACTTCATGTCATGATACTTATTGCTATACTCCGAGTTATCTTAATTACTGAGCTGTTATGATTTATTTCGCATCTTGGTGGAGTATAAGAGAGACTAATAACCAAAAGTTCTCTATGTTAGGACATGATGCCCATATAATTATAACTTGTCATTAAATTGATGTGTTGCAATCTCATATGCCAACTCTGGTGTTCCATTATCTACCACTTTATTAAAGAGAGAGTGCATTTGTGAAACCATGAACCCCGGTCCATTTTTAATCATAAGAAACACCTTTCCAACAACTTTTACCACTTTTCCATTTTCTGCCATTTAAAAATCCGAAAATACAAAAACACTTTTACATCTTGCATTCATCATAAAAAACCCAAAAATATCATTTATCATTGCTACCACCATCATTGCATATTTATTTCTTGTTTGCATTGCATATTATCTTGATATCATTTTCACACCTTGTGCTTGACAACCACTAGGTGAGGTTGAGGACCAAAACATTTACTTTGTTTTGTAGGTAACCAAAAGAAGGATAGGAAAGATAAATCTTCACTACTGATTCCCCGAGAGTTAGATATTAAACCCTTGATGACCCACAAGTATAGGGGGTGTATCGTAGTACTTTCGATAAATAAGAGTGTCGAACACAACGAGGAGCAGAAGGTGTTGACAAGCGGTTTTGATGAAGGATTCACTGCAAATGCTCACAGACAAGTTTTTAGGAGTTTTTGATATGACAGATAAATAAAGTACAAGTAAATAAAATGCAGTAGTAATAGTTGCAGCGAGTGGCCCAATCCTTTCTACAGCAAAGGACAAGCCGGTTGTTGTACTTATAATGACCAAACGTTCTTGAGGACACACGGGAATATTGTCAAGTGCTTTCGCTTCATATAGTTGATTAATCTTCATTGTTTTGATAAGTGTTGTGTGGGTGAACCTATGCTAATGCACCGCCCTTCCTAGGACTAATACATACTTGTGATTATACCCCTTGCAAGCATCCGCAGATACAAGAAAGTAATTAAGATAAACTAACCACAGCCTTGAACTTTGAGATCCTGCTATCCCTCATGCATCGATATACCAACGGCTGAGGTGGGCCAGGGCCCCCAAACCACCTGGCGGCGCGGCTGGTGGGCCCGCCGCGCCAGCTGGTGAGGAGGGCCCACCTTGGCCCTTCGCAGCCTCCCCTTTTGGCCTCCTCCGTCATCTGGTAAAATAGGGACTTCCATATGTCTCCTTCGATTTATTGATCTTCAGAAATAGTGCATCTCGACGGCGCTTTTTCCAGCAGAATCCTGACTCCGGTGTCCAATTCTCCATTATTCATCAAACATGCAAAATAGGTAAAATAACATAAGTAACACTTCTAAATATGAAATATATCGATGAATAGCAGTAAATTATGATATAAAATAGTGATGCAAAATGGACGTATCAACCCCCCCAAGCTTAGACCTCGCTTGTCCCCAAGCGAAAACTGAGCTCAGTAAACATGACCACAAGTTTATGGAGCAAAGTGTCGATAAATAAAATACGGACAAGAAGCATCACATTCATTGATACACAAGTCATTCTAGACAGCAACTTCCCTTCATATAATCTAACTTGAAATAAGTAAAGGGAACCATAATGAAGTGCATAAAGAGAACCATGATTGGCGAAGGCAAACTTAAACTCTTGGTCAGAGAACAATTAACAGATCATACTTATCTTTCGAGAAGAGTCTTTATATCAGAGCTTATATAGCAGAACTTACATGCCTCAATCATAACAATCTCCTTACAGTCATTGATAACTTTCAAAGTTATATTCATTCGGATAAAAGCTATTGTGCGAAACAAGGAAATAAGAGATATGATTAGAAGTATCAACACATATAACTAATTGGATCACAACAACTCAAATGCTTGCTTGAGATAGAGAGGAATGGGTTTACTGACTCAACAATAATGTAAAAGATAGGCCCTTCGCAGAGGGAAGCAGGGATTAAATCATGTGCTAGAGCTTTTAAGTTTTGCAAAGCATATAGAGAGTATGAAAATAGTTGTTTGAGCTATGTATGTCGTTGTCAACGAATCGTAGTAAAGTGAACACTAACCCCTTGTCAACCAGACTTTCAAGAGCGGCTCCCATGAAGGACGTTATTTCTACCAGCAAGGCAGATCATCCCTCTTCTCTTTTGTTTACACATGTATTTTAGTTTCATTATGGATGACACTCCTCCCAACCTTTTGCTTACACAAGCCATGGCTAACCGAATCTTCGGGTGCCTTCCAACATTCACATACCATGGAGGAGTGTCTATTTGCAAATTAAGTTGCTTACTGATAGATCAGGGCAAAACATGTGGAGAGAATTATTAATGAAAGTTATAGTTAATTGGGACTGGGCACCCCATTTGCCAGCTCTTTTGCAAATTGTTGGATAAGCGGTGTATATGCCACTAGTCCATTGGTGAAAGTCTGTTTGACAAAAGTGCTAGAGAAACTCTACAGAACCCTCATGAGCTAATAAACAGTGACACAAAACTAGGAGTAATAAGTTTTGAATAATTTAAAGGTAGCACATGAAGTATTTACTTGGAATGGAGCAAAATACCATATAGTAGGAAGTTATGGTGGACTCTAATGGCAATGGTTTGGCTCAAGGTTTGGATGTATGAGAAGCATTCCCTCTCGATACAGGTCTTTGGCTAGCAAGGTTATGTAGCAAGCATAAGAGTTGAGGGATACAAATAATTATACAAGTGATAAGAATAATCACGCAATCTTCCTTAGAAGCACAAATAGTTTAACTTAAGAATACTAAGCTTATGAGCTACAAAGAAAGAAAGATCATGGAATAATATATTTGCATGCACTCCCCTCTCTCTACTTAAGTCTCAAAGTATTGTCTACTACTGACCAATGCTAAGTTTGCCAAAACCAAAAAGATTAACTTGGTGCTCTAAAAAGTGATCCCTATACTAACAACAAGGTTATCAATATGAAAGAGAATTGCAAGCTAAAATAAAGTATGCAGAAGGTAAATGATAAAACTTCTCATTAATATTTCATAACGGCAACTCACACCAAGGGATACATAGATAACCAACTAAAAGAGAGATACTTCCACATTGCAAACCATCATATAAGATAACTTCCCTACTCACGATATGACTTTATGGAAAAGTAAAAGGTAAAGATAATGATGTGATACCGCGGCACTCCCCCAAGCTTGGAACAAACCAAGGGGATGCCAAATGCCAATACTCGTGATGAATTACTCCTTCGGTGATGATGGCGGTATGACTTGGATTGGAGTAAGAAACCGTTCCAGCATTCGGCGGAGTCTGATATTCTCTTCCTGGAGTATTTCCACCTCCCTCCGCAGGGCTCGGTATTGATCACAGAACTCATCTGTAACTCGAAGTACTTCCGTCACTGCCGGAAAAGAGCTGAAGTCCGGAATAGGTGGTATTGCTCCCTGCAGGTTATGAGAAAAAGCACGTTGAGCGTTAACCGATCCCACAAAGGTGGGCTTCCTGACTGCAGGCTGTTCTCCCTTTGTTGACGGCATCCCCTTTACTTCCTTCATGACGCTTTCATCCATGTCCTTGCGCCTTGCCTTCGCCCTTTCTTCTTCCGTCCATCCAACGAAAGTACCCTGGTTTAAGTCCTTGACGAGCTCACGCTTACGACGTGCCACGTAGTCCTCCGACGATGAACCCTGGGACGACATCTGACAGACGAAAGCTCGAAACAAAACACGATGAAAAGGCGATATACGAACCTCGGGGGTTCGGGTCAGATATATAGCAAAAAGTTTTACAACATAAGGAAGGTACAGGAGGAAACCTGATCGGAGACGAGCTCCGGGGTGCTCAAACCACCAGGCGGCGCGGCTGGGGGCCCACCGCGCCGGCCTATGGTTTGGGCACCACGGGTGCCGTCTCCCATCCGGTTCGGTCTCTTATTTTTCCATATTTAATAAAAACGACGAAAATATCTTCTAGAAAGTTATTCGCGAAACTTTTCTTACCGAAACTGTTACCTATTCGAATCGAATTCTGCAGTCCCAGAAAAATGTTCTTCAATGAAAGTTTCCGGAGTCACCACTTTAATTGTATCAACCTCTTCATTAATAGAATCTCCAGAAATATAATGCTTGAGTCTTTGACCATTTACCACTTGTGTAGAGTTATCTTTCAATGAAGCAATTTTTATTGCACCTGAACGATACACCTCCACAATAACAAATGGTCCTTCCCATTTTGAGAGTAACTTTCCTGCAAAAAATCTGAGACGAGACCTATACAATAGAACTTTCTCACCAACATTAAATTCTCTTTTAAGAATTCTCCTATCATGCCATCTCTTAACTTTTTCTTTAAAGAGTCTAGCATTTTCATAAGCCTCACTTCTCCATTCATCTAAAGAACTTAAATGCAACAACCTTTTCTCACCGGCAAGTTTAAAATCTCTATTAAGTTCTCTCACTGCCCAATAAGCTTTGTGTTCTAATTCTAAAGGCAAGTGACAAGCTTTACCATAAACCATTTTATAAGGAGACATGCCCATGGGGTTCTTATAAGCAGTTCTATAAGCCCATAAAGCATCATTTAACTTACTAGCCCAATTTTTTCTAGATTTATTAACAGTCTTTTGCAAGATAGATTTAATCTCCCTATTTGACAATTCTACTTGTCCACTAGTTTGAGGATGATAGGCTGAAGCAATTCTATGATTAACACCATATTTAGCAAGAGTCTTTCTAAAACCACCATGGATAAAATGAGAACCTCCATCAGTCATAAGATATCTAGGTACACCAAACCTAGGAAAAATGACATCTTGAAGCATTTTTAAAGAGGTCTCACCATCAGCACTTTTAGTAGGTATAGCTTCTACCCATTTAGTGACATAATCAACAGCAACAAGTATATGAGTATTACCTTGTGAAGAAGGAAAAGGACCCATGAAGTCGAATCCCCAACAATCAAATGGTTCAATAACAAGAGAATAACTCATAGGCATTTCATTGCGTCTAGAGATATTACCAACCCTTTGACATTCATCACAAGATAAAATAAACTTTCTTGCATCCTTAAAGAGGGTAGGCCAATAAAAACCTGATTGTAGAACTTTCTGCGCAGTTCTATCTCCAGCGTGATGCCCTCCATAAGCACTTCCATGGCATTTCCTCAGTATTTCCTGTTGTTCATATTCAGGAACACATCTTCGCATAATACCATCGACTCCTTCTTTATATAAGTGTGGGTCATCCCAAAAGTAATGCCGCAAGTCATAAAAGAATTTCCTTCTTTGCTGAGCTGAAAAGGTTGGAGGCAAGTACTTGGAAACAATAAAGTTAGCATAATCAGCATACCAAGGACTATCTCGCGAACTTACACTTATTGCAGCCAATTGTTCATTTGGAAAGCTATCATTAACAGGAATAGGATCATAAGGAATGCTTTCCAATCTAGACAAATTATCAGCAACAGGATTTTCAGCACCTTTTCTATCTATGATATGCAAATCAAATTCTTGCAAAAGAAGTACCCATCTAATAAGCCTTGGCTTAGCATCTTTCTTTTCCATAAGGTATCTAATTGCAGCATGATCAGTATGAATAGTGACTTTCGAATCAACTATGTAGGGTCGAAATTTGTCACAAGCAAAAACTACAGCTAGAAATTCTTTTTCAGTAGTGGCATAATTCTTTTGAGCAGAATCAAGAGTTTTACTAGCATAATGAATAACATTTAACTTTTTATCTACTCGCTGCCCAAGAACAGCGCCTACAGCATAATCACTAGCATCACACATAATTTCAAAAGGTAAATTCCAATCAGGTGGTTCAACTACAGGAGCGGTGATTAAAGCCTTTTTCAAAGTTTCAAAAGCTTCCTTACAATCATCATCAAAAACAAATGGTACATCTTTTTGAAGAAGATTAGTAAGAGGCTTGGAAATTTTAGAGAAATCTTTAATAAACCTCCTATAAAAACCAGCATGACCAAGAATACTACGAATACCTTTAACATCTTTGGGACAAGGCATCTTTTCAATTGCCTCCACTTTAGCTCGATCAACTTCAATACCTCTTTCAGAAATTTTATGTCCAAGAACAATTCCTTCATTAACCATAAAGTGGCATTTCTCCCAATTAAGAACAAGGCTAGTTTCTTCACATCTCTGCAAAACTTTGTCAAGGTTGTGCAAACAATTATCAAAGGAAGTTCCATAGACGGAGAAATCGTCCATGAAGACTTCCACAATTTCCTCACAAAAGCCATGAAAAATAGCAGACATGCATCTTTGAAAAGTAGCAGGAGCATTACATAAACCAAAAGGCATACGTCTATAAGCATAAGTTCCATAAGGACAAGTAAAAGTAGTTTTCTCTTGATCTTGCGCTCTCACAGCAATTTGAGAAAACCCAGAATACCCATCAAGGAAACAAAAGTGAGTTTTCTTGGACAACCTCTCAAGCATTTGATCAATAAAAGGCAAAGGATAATGATCTTTCTTAGTTACTTTGTTAACCTTTCTAAAATCAATGCACATCCTATAACCAACTACTACTCTTTGAGGAATTAGTTCATCATTTTCATTAGGAACAACGGTAATTCCTCCTTTCTTAGGAACACAATGCACAGGACTTACCCATCTACTATCAGCAATAGGATAAATAATACCAGCTTCAAGAAGTTTTAATACCTCATTTCTTACCACTTCTTTCATCTTGGGTATTAAACGACGCTGATGCTCAACAACAGGCTTTGCATCAGGTTCCATGTTGATGGCGTGCTGACATATAGTAGGAGAAATTCCCTTCAGGTCATCAAGAGTATATCCCATAGCTCCGCGGTGTTTCTCAACACTCCCAATAACCTTTCCTCCTCTGTACCTGAAAGTTTAGAGCTGATAATAACAGGATATATTTTCTTATCATCAATATAAGCATATTTAAGATTATCAGGCAGAGGTTTCAAATCAAAAACAGGATCCTCCTTGGGTGGCATTGTGGTACCCAAATCTTCCACAGGTAAATTGTGTTTGAGCATAGGTTGACGAAGGAATACTTCATCAAGCTCATTCCTTTCTTCCCTGAAGTTCTCACTTTCATGATTCTCCATATGTTGCTGCAAAGCATTGTTAGGAGCAAGAACAATAGATGCAAGTTGAGCAATTTCAAAATCCTCACTAGGCAATTCAGTTTCATAAGGTGCTTTAGCAAATTTAGAGAAATTGAATTCATAAGATTCACCAGCAAATTTAGTAAAGATTTTCTCTTTCTTACAATCTATAACAGCACCACAAGTATTCAGAAAAGGTCTACCAAAAATAATAGGACAACTATCATTGGCAGCCGACCCAAGTACAAGAAAATCAGCAGGGTATTTAGTCTTACCACAAAGGACTTCGACATCTCTAATGATACCAATTGGAGAGATAGTTTCCCTATTAGCAAGCTGAATAACCACATCAATCTCTTCAAGTTTACAAGGAGCAATTTCGTGCATAATTTCCCTGTAAAGCTCATAAGGAATAGCACTAGAACTTGCACCAATATCACATAAACCATAATAGCAATGATCACCTATCCTAACAGAAAGCACAGGAACACTAGACTTCCTAGAACTTTTAGGATGTGAGACAATATTAGAAGCATCCTCACAAAAGATAATGTGTCTATCTTCTAAATTTTCAGTGACAAGATCTTTAACCAATGCTACAACAGGTTCAACAGTTATTTGCTCATCAGGTTTGGTAGTTTTCTTATTACTTTTACTAACAACACCAGTTATGATAGTATGTTCCTTAATCTTATTAGGAAAAGGAACTTTTTCAATATAAGGTTCTGGAATAATGCGATCACAACATTAACCTCAACACCTTTAGATATATGAGAAACAGATTCATCTTTATATGGTTCATGATAATTTTTAAAACCCTCCTTCGGCAAACCGAAATAGGAAGCAAAGGCTTTATAAAAGTTTGCAACAATTTGAGAGTCAAGACCATAAGTAGTGCTAATTTTGCGATAATCATCAGTATCCATAAAATTTTTAACACACTCAAAGTCATAGTTTATACCTGACTCCCTACCTTTGTCATTCTCCCATCCTTCAGTGTTCTCCTGAATCCGATCAAGAAGGTCCCACTTAAACTCTTCTTTATTACGAGTGAACGATCCAGCACAAGTGGTATCCAATAGAGTTTTATCTTGAAAGGAGAGTCTTGCATAAAAGTTATCAATAACAATATTACCAGGAAGCTCATGAATGGGACATTTGAGCATTAATGCCTTCAATCTCCCCCACGCTTGAGCGATACTCTCTCCATCATAGGGCCAGAAGTTATATATGAGGTTCCGATCCTTATGAATCTCACTTGGAGGATAGAATTTGGAGTAAAAGAGAGGTACAATTTCCTCCCATCCAAGAGAATACCCATTCTTCAGCAGTTTATACCAATGTGCAGCTTTACCAGACAGTGATAGAGAGAATAATTTCTTCTTAACTTCTCCCATCGAGATACCTGCACACTTAAATAACTCGCACAATTCATGCAGAAATAACAAATGATCTCCAGGATGGACAGTTCCATCTCCTGCATAGCGGTTATTTGTGACACGTTCAACAATTTTCATAGGAATTTTGAACGGTATTACCTGCTCATCTGGCGCCTCCTCTACTACCTTAGCAGTGGTAGTTGTTTTCCCAAATAGGAATTCAAGAGAAGACCCCTCCATAATGAGATATAGCAGCAGGCAAAAATAAAAACAGCACGTACAATAAATGTTTCCCTTACCAATTCCACTTACCAATAGCGCTACACTCCCCGGCAACGGCGCCAGAAAATAGTCTTGATGACCCACAAGTATAGGGGGTGTATCGTAGTACTTTCGATAAATAAGAGTGTCGAACCCAACGAGGAGCAGAAGGTGTTGACAAGCGGTTTTGATGAAGGATTCACTGTAAATGCTCACAGACAAGTTTTTAGGAGTTTTTGATATGACAGATAAATAAAGTACAAGTAAATAAAATGCAGTAATAATAGTTGCAGCGAGTGGCCCAATCCTTTCTACAGCAAAGGACAAGCCGGTTGTTGTACTTATAATGACCAAACGTTCTTGAGGACACACGGGAATATTGTCAAGTGCTTTCGCTTCATATAGTTGATTAATCTTCATTGTTTTGATAAGTGTTGTGTGGGTGAACCTATGCTAATGCACCGCCCTTCCTAGGACTAATACATACTTGTGATTATACCCCTTGCAAGCATCCGCAAATACAAGAAAGTAATTAAGATAAACTAACCACAGCCTTAAACTTTGAGATCCTGCTATCCCTCATGCATCGATATACCAACGGGTGTTCAGGTTTCTGTCACTCCGGCAACCCCACAATTGGCAAACGAATACACAATGCATTCCCCTAGGCCCATAAAGGTGAAGTATCATGTAGTCGACGTTCACATGACACCACTAGAAGAATAACACCACAACTTAAGCATCAAACCATTAAATATTACTCAACATAGTTCACTACTAACATCAAGACTTCTCCCATGTCCTCAAGAACTAAACGAACTACTCACAAGACATCATACGGAACATGATCAGAGGTGATATGATGATGAATAACAATCTGAACATAAACCTTAGTCCAATGGTTTCACCCAATAGCATCAATAACAAGAGTAATCAACACCGGGAGAGTTTCCCCTATGAAATAGACAAGATTCAGCGGAGACGGGGTGCAGCGGCGGTGATGATGGTGTTGGCGGTGGAGATGATGATGATGATGATCCCGATGAAGTCCAGCTCGATGACGGTGATGATGGCGACGATTTCCCCCTCCGGGAGGGAATTTCCCCCGGCAGATTTCTTCCTGCAGGGGAGCTTTTCGCTCTCTGGTGTTTTCCGCCTCGTGGAGGCGGCGGAATATTTCGATGGCCGTCCCCGTGTGTTAGGGTTCCGAGGGGGTCAAGTACGCGAAGGGGGAACGGCTGAGGTGGGCCAGGGCCCCCAAACCACCTGGCGGCGCGGCTGGGGGCCCGCCGCGCCAGCTGGTGAGGAGGGCCCACCTTGGCCCTTCAGCCTCCCCTTTTGGCCTCCTCCATCATCTGGTAAAATAGGACTTCCATATGTCTCCTTCGATTTATTGATCTTCAGAAATAGTGCATCTCGACGGTGCTTTTTCCAGCAGAATCCTGACTCCGGTGTCCAATTCTCCATTATTCATCAAACATGCAAAATAGGTAAAATAACATAAGTAACACTTCTAAATATGAAATATATCGATGAATAGCAGTAAATTATGATATAAAATAGTGATGCAAAATGGACGTATCAACCCTCGAGTCACCCCTCGTGGGGAAAACACGTCTTCCACTTACTACACACTCTGCACTTGGAGTCTCAACCTAACCTCGTTTACTTTTCATACAGGTAGCTACTGAAGGCTGTCACATCTACGGGTATCAGGGTTCCACAAAAGCCCTCTCAACAAAACATAGATATTGTGGTGCGGGACCTGTGGATCAAAATATACCAAGTGATCCAAGCTAATCGTAGATTTCTTTTTGAAATTTTCAGTGTCAAAATCATCGCGAACCTTTTAGATGTCAGTTCTGGACACCAACTCCCACTCCAATCCTAATCACATTCATCATTATTGAGTATAATGTTTGGTCTTCTCTGTTAATTCGGACTTATCGGTCAACTGGACAGTGTGCATGATATTCAATGGTTCTCTGGCTTTCAGTCCCTCCCAGTGGCGGCGCCACCAGGGGGGCGATGGACGGAGAGGTGGAGCCGGATTGGGAAGCTCTTGCAGAGGAGGTGGAGGCATTTGCGTTGGAGAATGAAGAGGAAGCTGCAGAGCTCGCAGCGGGAACGGCGGCAGCCAAAGCATCCGCTCGGAATTGCCGGCGGAGACGCGACGACGCCAACGACCATCAACTTTAGGGAGGGGAAGAGCAGGTTATTTATCCATCTTTTACATGTTTCATGTCGATTGTTGTCGGGACTGATTGTTGTAGACTTGTAGCAAAAAATCTCAATTTTTGTTGTCTATTTTTACAGGCTAGTGTTCTTGTTAATGAAGTTTTAGATCTAGCAAATGTTGTTGCTGATCCTGCACTTCGGAGATCAATTGAAGAATTTGGTACTCAAGAAATCAGGGATAAAATGCGAAGGGCATATTTATCGAGAGGTCCGAGTCATATTGCAAGAAGATATTGTGAAGATTTTTAGAAACCAAAAACAAAGTGTGTCATATGCTATTGCTTGTCATGATGAGAAATCACATATTGACTATGAAATACGGTTGAGGGTTGTGCTTGGTATTGTAAGGTTTCTTCTTGAGCAAGGTCTAGCTTTTCGGGGGCATGATGAGTCCATCAATTCCATCAACTGAGGAAATTTCCTTCAAATGTTGGAGTGGTATGCCTCAAGATGTGAGGAAGTAGCCAATGTGGTCAATCTAAATGCTCCTGCCAATCTCCAACTGACATCTCATGAGATTTAACAACAAATGGTACAAGCATGTGCAGAAGAGAAGTCCTGAATTCTTATCTTGTGATACTCTGGGTGATCTTGTTCTCAAGTTGGTTCAAACTAGACAACATTTGATCTTTCCATTGGTCTACCGCCTCATTACACTTGCGTTGACATTGCCAGTTGCAACAACATCAGTTGAGAGGGTTTTCTCGTCCATGAATATTGTAAAGACAGATCTTCGAAACAAGATTGGTGATGACTGGCTCAATGATTTCATGGTTTGCTATGTTGAGAAAGAAATATTTACAAAAATTGATGACAGACAGATTATGCTACGTTTTCATGCCTTACGGAATCGTCGAGGTCATCTACCTCGGTAGTTCCATCTTGCTAGCACAACTACAACTTAATGGTAAGATACTATCCAAAAAGCTAATATTGTTAGTATTCATGTGCTACTATTTACACTCACAAATTTGTCATGTGTTCTAGGATCTCTTGTATGGGATCATATGGTGGCTGTCAATTGTCCAATTCAACTTGAGGAGTCCATGTTAGTAGTTTTAAAGTTCTTTTTATATTATTTGTATGTCATTGGTAATGTTCTCTATGAGTTATAAATACTTGAACTTCATGGATCTTTTATTTTGTTCAATAGACTCGTTTTTTCAACAAAAAAATTTAGACCTTATGTGTTCGCCCCCCTCGTCTCAATTCCTGGCTCCGCCACTGGTCCGTCCTGACATTGGTTGACTAATCCACAAATTGAATTTAATCGTATATTCTCAAAATAGACCTGGAGACCACAATCACGAGGATAGTTTATGTGTGTGCGACTTGGAGACCACAATACTTACCAAGTGGCTATAGCATGGATCTGCACTATTCGCCTTGTCATTATTAGTTCGTATATTTTCATAGCACACAATCCGGCCATAACATTTGAGTCCTCATCATACCCCACTATCAATACCATTTTGCAGTCAGTAGGAATTGTGTATGGAAAGAGCTCTAGTTGAATGGTTTTCTGCAGAAGCAACCAGCTGAGAACACCATCATGGTTTGATTTCCTCTCCCATAATTTAATGACTAGTTCCGACAAAACGGCTAGGCCAAGTCCACCATCCACTGTCCATAAGAGCTTAACAGACCGTTAGTTGGTAATATGAGCGTCAAAGCGTAGGTCAGGTTACCAACGAAACGGTAGGTACGTGAGGCCAGAGAGGAGGCGGTCGTGAGGAGATCCTAAAACCTATCTAGGGTTCTGTCCCCCTCGTCGGCGACGCTGTCGGCCGGTGGCCTTAGGGCCTTGGAGGCGTGGA
Source organism: Poa pratensis (assembly GCA_947311845.1). Classification (NCBI taxonomy): domain Eukaryota; kingdom Viridiplantae; phylum Streptophyta; class Magnoliopsida; order Poales; family Poaceae; genus Poa; species Poa pratensis. Next base: position 61,437,463 of record CAMZMU010000063.1, on the reverse strand, counting down.
GGATCACGGCCTCTCGCCTATGGGAGGGTTTTCGTCCTTTGTTTAGGTTTTTTCAGTGTCTTCTTCAAAATAGTGAGACGGCAGCTACATCTTGAAGTCAGAATAAGGTTCTTCCCGTCCTATCATCGCTCAGGCGGTGCGCCTAGCGTCAGCGAAGGGCGCGTGCAGGCGTCTGTCTGGCGGATCTCCTGGGATCCACTTCGTTTTCGTGTTCGTCCGTGTGGTTGCAGGTCTGACTTTTCCGATCTATGGTTGTCATCGCTGGCGATGGTTGTTGCTCTGGTGCGCTGGCCCGTTGGGGGTTTAGCACAGCGACTTCCCGTCTATGTACTACAACAAGCTCTACTACGTCAAGCTTTACCCGACTCTGGTGAGGAAGGGGTGAAGACGGCGGCACGTCTTCGGCTCGCTTCAGTGTTTGTAGTCATCGCTAGGTGGTCCGAAGACCTATTTATAATTTTTTATTACTTGTGGGATTTTTTATATCTCTGTTGATGATCAATAGATTGGTTGGCCTTCTCGCAAGAAAAAACCAAGAAGAGTAAATCGGATGGAATAAACTACTGTAAGAAAATACACGAACCAAAGATATAGTTCACGTTATTGGGCCGTGCTTGATGCACCCCATGTTGAAAACACTTCAGGTTTCAGGCCTGCAACGGGTGTCCAATAGGAGAAGATGTCTTCTTTCCTTTTCTCACGGGCGTCCAATAGAAGTGAGAGGCAGCCCGGCCCCCTGTGGACTAAACGGCAAAACCAGAAATGGCCCATGTGACTGTTCACGCGGCGGCGGCCACCAATCCGGCGGGGGCACGGCAAGCGCGGGCCAAAGCGGCGTACGGGCTGCGCCCGCGAGTTCGGCATGGAGATCGTCGGCACCTCTTGTCACGGGATCCGCAGCCGTGTGGGAATGGGATCGATCAAGCACGCCACGGTGCTGCATGCTGTCCTTGGCCGGCCGCTGATGGAGACGGCATGTCATGTTGGATTGATCGCCGGCGTCGTTTTCCCTCGTCTGGACTTTCTACTTGTCTCGTAGAGCGTCTCGCGGAGTGCCAGCACACGTGGTGACGTGCTCTGGACGCCGGCCGGAGTTGGAGTTGTATCGTCGGAGCAGGTACGTACGTCGCGCTTCAGGCAACGCGAGCTACCTGACCAGGTGCTTCAGAACAGAACATAATACTTTTCAGCGCTGCAAGGGGCCCCTCGGATGGCACTTGTGCCCTGTGTGGTGCCGGGGAGGATGTCATTCTCATCTTTTTTAGCTGCTCTCTTGTCAAGTTTGCGTGGAGCGTGTTGCGGACGCTGCTGGGTTGTTCTTGGTGCCCAACAAATTTCGCTCAGTTCTTTGCAATTCTAGATTCGCTCTCGGGTCAGCACCGTAGGGTCGTGTGGACTCTGTTTACTGCCCAGTCTTTGGCGCTTTGGGGTATCCGCAATAAGTTAGCTATTGAACGCAAAGTTATTAACCATCTAGCTGATTATATCTTCAAATACATCATTTTCTTGCAGTTGTGGTCCTTAAGTGCTAAGAGGAGTGACAAGCCAAGGCTAAGAAGTCTTGAGGGAGACCTAAGGAGGTTGTATACACAAAATCGACCTCCCCCTAGAAGCAATGGTGACTGATCTACTGCTGAGTTTGGTGGCGGCTGGTTCCGTGTGCAGGCCTTGATCTAGGTGTTGTTATTGTGGCGTGTGCCATGGTTCTTTTCCTTTCGTTGGTGTAGTTAGGTTTGGTCTTTTACTTCGGTGTGTTTGGCTAAGCTGTATGCCGCAGCATGTAATCTATTATGTTTGGCCTTATTAATTTAAGGTTGGGCTTTGTGCCTTTTATCTATAAAAAAGGGACGTCCCGGGAGAGAGCGCATGCTCCGGCTTAATTCAAGTTAGACCATTACTGGCAGTTATGAGCTTCTTCAACTCATATGACGCGCAACCCATATCTCGGCCATCTATTTCCGTGATTGGTCAGTCCGGATTTGTCGTTGAACGAATTGAACGTTCAATGCATTCAATGGGAAATCTCAGCCGTCTCAGCCGTTCAATCACAGAAATGCATGGCCCGAGATATAGGTCGTGCGCCATATGAGTTGGAGAAAATCGTTTTCCAATACTGACGGAAAAGATAGGAATGGCACCAGCACCATGATGGTGTTCCCCATCAACGGGGGATTGGGGCAACTGTGAAAAAGATGGCCAATGGAACACTATGCTATGGTTAGGGCATCTTCAATGGGCCAACCCCACCGCGCGGAGAGGACAGGTCACAACGGAGCACCCCAAAAGGATAAGATGTCGCGGACATGTCCATTTCTCCCATTTCGATTCCAAATTTGGGCTGGTTTTAGGGTCAGAGCGGGCAGTGTCCGCGTCTACCATTGTCCTCCTCTTGTCCTGTCCAGATCCTCCCGTCAGCGGCACACGCATAAACCCTGATCTTGAGTCCCTCTCCACCGGGGTGCTGTTGTCCATGGGTTCTTCACCGACGTCGTCTTTCGAACCACGGCGGCCGATGCTACCCTTCTCGTCGGAGTCCCGCATCTTCATGCCGGCATTGCTTGGACGCATCTAGCGTGTTAAACTCTTTTTGTTATTTTCATAAGTCCAACCATTCTTTGCTTTTTTTTCATATATGAAGCCGTGTTAAACTCTTTTTGTTCACCGGCTGGGCACTGTCGTGGTTCTGATGCTCTGTGACCTGAAAACTCCTAGTCTATTGTTCTTTTTCTGTTTGAATTCCGTAAAGGTTTCGCTCTTGCAATGGAATTGAAGACTAAAATCCCTGTGTTTTAAACAAATCTAGAAATGGGCAGGCCTGGCCAATATTTCCCGTATTTACCACTTTCCCTAACCCATAGTTTCTGTCAGTCACATTGACATTGCAAGAACAAACAGGAAATTTGGAGTCGGGGATTTCCATCGGCCCAAACAGCAAAGAAACAAAGAGCGGTAGCAGACCTCAGAGCAATAGATCTCTTTTTTTTTCCTTAGAAGAACATACATCAATAGATTATTCTGCGAAGCTGTTACTACACAAGGTCCACCGTCACAAACAAGCTGGATACTCTGTCGATGCATATAGGTGGACACAAATGGAAGCGGCCTAATGCCCATACGAATTTGCGGTAGTTCCATTTGTCAAATGCTCAAACTTAGCACTGCCTGACAGTATTTCCTCGACGGCTTTCTGCAAACAGAGCATCGAATCAGTGATATCCATAGTTCCTCCTACCAATCAGAACTTCGGTGATAGAAGAAGTTTAAACAAATATAAAGCTTTTTATACCTCGATACATGTCAATGCATGCTGGACGTCACTATCTGAAATTTGATAGTGAATGACAAGTCTCATGCTGCAAAGTGGAGGATTAGAAGTTATGAAGTACGGTCATACGGATGCATATACTTTTAGACGTAATATTTATTTTTGGACGAAATGGAAGGTTGAGCTCAAACAAACAGAATTAGGCTTCTACTGAGAGTGTGAGGGGGCAGCGAACTGAAATGAACCTCGTCGAGCTTGCAGGCATTGCAAGGACATTGCGCTGTTCCAGGACTTGGCACAGTTTATCAGGTGATATGCGTGGATCCGCAATATCGAAGAATACCTAGTAATTATCAACGCTAGAGGTTATAAATATGATATTTAAAGGCTACATATTTGAAAACTATCAAACTAAATAGATGGAGTAGCAGACTAACCATATTGGTTTCCACTGAAGTTAAATCAACTGTGAACTGTTTAATTTTCTTTAGTCCAGCTAAACAGATAGACAAGAAAAACAAATTCAGGATTGTATGCCGTTAAGGACTAGCATAGATATATATAGTAGAAGTGAGAATACACATGGAACAGGATTATGTTAAACCTGCTAGAACTTTAGCCTTCCGATGGTCATCGGCAAGCTTCCCTACAGTCTCGCGAACTCCAACATGCGCAGCAGAACAAAGAATTCCCACCTGCCTCATTCCACCACCTAATGTCTTCCTAAGAATTTTAGCCTGAAAGTATTGTTCAGATTATTTATGACATGTTCTCTCAAACAGGCAAGCAGCTTAAACTCAGTAGAAGAATATCCATCATCACCTTGCCTATGAAGGCCTTAGAACCAACAATAACTGATCCAACAGGAGCACCCAACCCTTTCGATAGGCATACCTGCACTTTGACGTTTAATGGAGAAATATAGTCAGTCCACATCATGTATTACGTGATAGCCCATTCATATTTAGTTTTTTTTAGAAGGGCGTTTTTATCAATGCATCAATGTGATACAGATATCCATATGTGGGTTACATAGTCTATAGCAGTGTCATAAGAAAATTGATACGTACCGAAACCGAATCAGCAGCTCTCACAAGTCTATGAACAGAAACTCCAAGTGCCTGACAGAGTAATAACAGTGATCTGAATTTGAGGAGAATATGTGCATGCTTCGTACATAGACATGCCGGTGAACTGATCCCACACTACTTACCACGGAGGCATTAAAAATGCGAGCCCCGTCGATGTGAAGCTTCAAGCCATGACTTTTAGCAATTTCACCAACCTTGTCGGTGTATTCTACGGACAGGCACTTTCCACCACAACTGCAGCAAACAGCAAGGAGCAATCGGGTAAGAGAGTTAGTACCGCTAGCTTCCTGAAGAGTATCAGAATTTGGAAACGTCAGCAAGATCCATGAGGGCAACTCACTTTGCGTGCGTGTTCTCCAAGCAGATGAGCCTAGTGGTGGGATAATACAGCGCCCCTTCCTGATGCCTAATGGCGGCGACGATCCTGTCGACGTCCATGGTGCCGTCAGGATTGTTCCTGACGGTCTTTGGGTGGACGCCGCCGATGGTAGAGATGCCGCCGTTCTCGTAGATGTGGATGTGGGAGTTGTCCCCGAGGATGACCTCGCTGCCCCTGGTGTCGCAGTGCACGAGGACCGAGATGAGGTTGGCCATGGTGCCGGAGGGCACGAACAGGGCCGCCTCCTTGCCCATGATCCTGGCCATCTCCGCCTCAAAGCGGTGCGCGGTCGGGTCCGCGCCCAGCACGTCGTCGTCCACGTCCGCCGCGGCCATGGCCGTGCGCATGGCCTCCGAGGGCTTCGTCACCGTGTCCGACCGCAGGTCCACCACCTTGGTCACCATTGCGTGCTCAGCTGGTTTCTGAAACTCACGCTTCGGCTGCAGCAACAGGAGTGGAGATTAAGGCGTTGATATGATGTGCTTTGTCAGGAGCAGAGCATGAATTGTGGGAATGCAGGGGGATGACACGGGTGGAATGCACGTTCAATCGTTTTGCTCGAGCCGTGCAGGGTGCCTACAACTTTTTGTCTATATATGCCTTATCATAAGAGCTGTATCTTTCTCTCTCTGAAATTCTACAATTCTTCCTCACTTTTAGACGCACCGGACGTGTAGTTTTCAACAGAAACATTCGTGTCTACAATGCACAGTCACATGTCACAGCACAGTAGTATTAAAAACGACTTTACTTGCAGTCTGGAACAAGAAAGCGGGCTAGGCTTCTTTTCTCCCTAGCCCTCTGTCCTTTCCAGGTCCAGTGAAAAACACGATACCAGTTCGGCGTTGCATCCCTCCAAAAAAAAAAGCTCGGCGTTTCAAAGAGAAAACAAATTTTACATCGCAGGGGAGCCGTCCAAACCCATACAGGAACAGGAGTGTCCGGAACTTGGCAGCCGTGGATAGTTGTACAACTCTATCTGTCCAAGGTCCAACAACCACAAACTTTGGTGCCTTTCCGGGGCCATTCCCCCAGATATTTATTTTTTGAACAACCCAGAGATTTTTTTTCTTTCAAAAGCGGCGAAAGGATAAACGCATGCACGGTCCAAGAATAACGGGAGATCGGAACTGAAGAGGGGAAACAATCAGAGCAGCGCGCTAATCATACTACAAGCGATGGTCATTTGGTAGTAAAACAACAAGAGATGAGACTGAAAGAAACGAAAGATGTGTAGAATTGCTCACCAGAAATCCAGGGATCAGATGATGTCGCCGGCAGGGAGGAGGCCCGGAGCCGATGCGGACGGCAATGGCAGGCCGGTCGAGAGTAGAAGACGAGAGGAGTGGAGACTGGCTTTCGTGGGCGTCTGCACTGCGGGGTCGCCCTTTATAGACGACGACGAAGGCGCCGGCTGAGCAGGAGGAGCTGGACGAGACGGCTTAACCTGGCGTACGTAATCAATCCACGCGTGACCACTCGTCGTCACGTGCGCGCCACGTTGGATGGCGCTGGGCCGTTGCTTTTCTGGCCATCCAGCTGGGGTACACTTAACCTAGATGCGTCACGTCCCGGCTCCAATGGTTCGGGACCAAAATCAACAGGACCAGCTCACGCTGTGGCTGTGAGAATTAACCAAGTCCACGTCGGGTTGGATGTGCAGAATCAGCGGCACCCGTCAGTACACATCGAAGGCCAAGGGGCAGAATATTCACTCCTCAAAAACATCATGACATTGATGCCGAGGTGTTCGCGTTGAGCCTCCTGTGGCAACGATGACGGAGATGAGCGATGTCGGAGACGTGGCTTTGGTTGTGATAGTTGGCTCTTTTCCGGCGTGCCATGGGATTATCTTGACTTGTTTGTTACCGTGTAGGTGAATCTGTTGTGGTTAGGTCACGTTGGCGTACGATGACCGGCTACATGTTCCGTTCGGCGATCTTTCACGGCGCCAGCCTGCCTGCTTCTTTCTTCGCAGCTCTTCGTCAGAGTCGGAATTGCGTTCTCTTGCCGCAGGGGGCTGAGTTTTGGCGCGGATCTTCATGTGGCTCCATGGCCCCTACAGTGTTGGTTGGTTCGACGATTGTCTTCGGCGAAGTAGGAGTCGCATACCGAGAGTTTTCGGATTAACGATGTTGCCTCCTTTAGGATGACGCATTCATGTTGTCTATTTGGAGTGATGTGTGTGGGATATACTTGGGTACCGCTCAGCGCTTTGCGATGGTTTTCGCCGGATATATGCGTTGTATGGTTTTCGGACGGTTTTTCTTATCAATTGTCCAATTCTTTTCCGCTTAATAAATCATAGCATTGCCTAGGTTCGAAAAAAAAACGCCCACTGAACCGTGCAGCTCTTGGTTCAACTCTTTTGCTTTGAAAATATTCTGTCAGAGAGGAACTTGGTTCGGCACCTGTCAATTCAGAATACAATTTGGTTTCGGCAGCCTCACGAAGTCCTGAGCCACCGGAATTTTGTCTTCCATTCAGTCAGAGAGAAACTAGTATTAATTAACCACGTGCTATAGCTGATGAATCATAGTTCCTTGTATTCCTCTTATCTTATGAAACGGACATAAATCATGGTTTTCACTTTTCACCCCAAAATAAAAGTTTATTTTCAGCTCAGTTATCTTGAAAATGCGTGCTGCATCGCTGGTGCTGAGTAGCTTCACTGCTGGCGGATAGAGTTGGATGACCCATGCCCAGCCGCCTCTTGCAAGTCATGCCCGCGTGCTTGTCTCATTCCTCCGTGGTTTGGAACACTCGTGAGTACTCTTGACAACAGTGCCGTCGGATAAAGTGTCGTGGTAGGTCCAGAAGTACACGTGGCCGCTTCTTGATCCAATTTCCATGTACGTAACCACTGTCCGGGTGAAGCCGGAGCCAATTTGGCTACTGTGAAATAAGACAAGATGCTAGCTTTTTGAAGAACTAGGGGAATGCCTGCCCGTGCGTTGCAACGGGCCGACGAAAAAATGTAATTATTTATTTTTTACACGGAGTAAATTGGTTATTTTGTTCTCGTAAATAAACGTGGTTAAAAGATGTTAAATATGCAGGATTTTGATACCGATAGACAGAAATGTCTGCCTGTGCGTTGCAACGGGCCGACGAAAAAATGTAATTATTTGTTTTTTGCACGGAGTAAATTGGTTATTTTGTTCTCGTAAATAAGCATGGTTAAAAGGTGTTAAAAATGCAGGATTTTGGTACCGATAGGCAGATTAAATTTTTCTGGACATTTTGATATTTTGAAACATTTATCTGAATTGCAGATCAAAAGTTATGGATTATACAATTTTCGACATATCTCTGAAATATCTGGGAAAGTTTAAGTTTCTGAAAACAGGACCCACATGTCAGAGGTTTAGTAGTAAGCATTTTTTTTTTGTGATAATTTTGGTAAATGTTTTCATTTTTTTTCGGCGGCTAAGCGCCGGTCACGCGTGGTAAATTTCAAATTTAGAAATGTACGCATTCTAAAATCATTTAGATTTGGAAATTAGTGTGGTCAGATTTGAAAGTTATTTAAAATTCTGGAACGCTTAAAAGTTGGTTAGTTTTCAAAAATTGTTCAAATTGGGAAGTTTTTCATATTTGAATTGTTTTCACATTATGGAATGATCAGATTTGAAGTCATTTAAAATTTTAAAATATTCAAATTTGAAGTTTGATCGTGATCAGCATTTAGTTTTCGGATAAAAGTAGTTCCCAATAGTCTAAATTGCAGAGGCAATTTGTACAAATTTTTCAAAACTGGTTTGACTCAATTCCGAGTTCAAAATCAAAAGTTATAAAGAAAACTGGGAAAAGAAATAAAGGAAAATGTTTAAACAAAAAAAAAGTTTCGGCTGAGCTAGTTGGGCCGCAGCCCAACTGCTCTGGTCGCACGCGTGCAGCGCGAGTGGCTGTGGGACTGCGGGTTGATTTCGTATTTTTACGAGGGCTAAACTGTAAAACGGCCACGGTACGCTCGGGACGCTGGAAGAGTATAGGCGTTTTTGCGAAAAGGTCTCTGGGGTTTCTGGAAATTGCAGATAAGGACGACGGACGACAAGAAGCTTTGCTTGGCGTTTTTGCGAAAAGGTCTCTGGGGTTTCCGGAAATTGCAGATAAGGACGGTGGACGACAAGAACCCTTACTTCCTTTTATAGTAGTTATAGATTGAAAGGGTGTCAAAGGGACAACTAAAATTATTTGAAAGAAGATGTGTATACCAAATACTTTCATCCGAAAACTAGTGGTTGGAAAACGAAGGATCATCTTATTGTGTGGCACGGTAATGGTGACTATTGCGAGGCTGGATGGCATAGAAGGTGAACATATTCCTAACGTGGACCGGTGGTCGACGGCGCCCCATTCCACAGCTCAGGGTGCGTCATCGACGATCATGCTCGCGACATGGTGGATCTGGAAGCACCACAGCGTGGCCGTCTTCAACAACGCCTGACCCTCATTGAACGCTAAGTTTAACACGATCAAAGCTGAGGCAAGTTCGTGGGCAGAGGCAAGCGCCTAGGGTTGTGCCAGATACTCCCCTAATATAGTTTTGCGGGTTATGTTGTACGGTGGGGTGAACTGTCTTCTTTGGACTTGTATGTGAATCTTCTTTATCTACTGATGCACTGAATGGATGAAAGCCGCTGGTCATAGTGGTACCTACACAATTTTGACTGACTTGTATACGCAACGACAAAAGAGAATATGCAAGGGGATAGTGGGATGTCAACATTAGAGTTGATAGCATCATTTAAAAGTATTTTGAAAAAAATTCAAGTCATATCCTGCCTGCTATGATTATTTTAAAAGGTAAAAATAAAAAGTCAACGAAAAAGCCAGCCCTAAAAATGGTAACCAATTTTTTTTCAAAATTCTGAAACCAGTTTTGTAAACCAAAAATCCATTGTCTACAAAAATCCATTGTCTACAAGGAAAACAAGTTAAAACATGTATGTACGACTTAGATCGCCGTATAGTGCTATGGTGTGTACGTAACTACGTAACTAGATAGTGGTGTGCCAACAACATGACATGCCACCGGCACTCTTTAGTCTTTACCCCGGGTGGGCATGCGGGTCCCACATACTAGTGGTGTCTTGTACCTTTCACACGCCGCTGGTACACGAATAAAAGTGGCATGCGCGAAATTGGCATGCAACTGGTATTATCAGTGATGTATAACATGTTACTCTATAAGAATTTTCCTACAAGCGCGGGCGGCGCTAGTTCCCTGGGTAACACATAACAGTGACGAGCGCGCCACGCGACACTGGAAGTAATTATTACTACTAATACATGCCATTAATGACGAAATCGACATGCCACAAGTAGGTATTTTCCTACTAGTAATTTGGCTATAAAAACATTTATAAATATCATGTCGTTTGTACAATTCTACTCTAGAAGTCACTATAATATGCTTACCCTATAATACACAAAAGACCCTTGTTAGTTCTTAAGACTATATGTTTTACACCTATCTTTCATAAATACATATACAATATTGTACTGTTTATGCAATTGACAAAGCTAATCCAAGAAGGAACTTTTAATACAAAGTACAATGGAAATCAACACGACACAAATGTATTTTTAACAGTATAAATTACAAATAATATGTTATAAACGATAGCAAAGAAAAATGACGAAGTGGCGGAAAGATCAACCAACGGAGACACGAGATTTAACGTGGAAAACCCCTCCAACAACGGAGGAGAAAAAACCACGGGCGCCAGCCAGCAATACTTCACTATATCGGGTGAGGTTACAAACGCCGGGGATTTATACAATGCAACTTATCCCATGACGGCGGCTTACAAGATGTATTTATAGGTGGCCTGACCTAATCTAGGTTGGTAACATGACCTCCAAGTCGAGTACAACTCGTACCGTACCGCTCTCCTCGTCACAAGTTGGCATTTATCAGTATATATGAATTTGGATCACCACAAAATAACATAATATATAATAAATTTGTTATGTGGTTAACCATGTCAAATAAATAATAGAAAATTATATATGTTAAGATGAGAGATGCTTACTGCCAGTTTAAAGAAGTATACAAGTTTAGTATAAATTATATATATTAACTCGACCTGTTTGAACATGTATTGCATTGGCCATAGATATGTACAACCATATCCAACAAACTGAAGACAATAGAAAAATGGAAAACCCACTATTTACTCATCTTCGAGTACATCTTCATTATGCCTTCTGAGTGCAAAAACTTTGCCAACTGCCGATCAACATATAGAATATTAGAATGAAGCTCAGATAAATAATCATAAGTTTTTTTTATCTTATTATGTATAGCTGAGATGTATAATATTATACCATGGGGATGCAAAAATCCAACGCACGAAAAATAAAAAGCTTGTAGGAAATAATAAGAAATTAAAACAATAATAACTATCAAACCTCTACAATGAATATTTATGGGGAAAGATATGTATCTCCTCAGCTTTCTAGTGTAGTATAAAGGAAAAATGCTCCTTTAAGCTAATCAATTGTGACGGTAAAGAACAAAATCCATAACACCACAAACATTTCATTAGTCGTCATAAAAGGAAAAGAATGCTCCCACCCGCCCACTAACTAGCCACAAATCAGAAAAGACATAATACCAGAACCATTTAATTAGTTCTGTACCCACAAAAATTATAATATCTATGCTTGAAACCAATACAATACCATCAATCTTATGGTGATAGAATTACTCTTGTCAATGCTTGCTTAAGGCATTCCTTTATACATTTTTTTTTCTTTAGTCACATAAACGAGTTTTGAATGTTAGTAGAAAAAGTCCCATGTCAACCAAAAAAACCCAAGACAAAGAACTCAACCCGGACTGATGTGCCAGCCACGCTCCAAAGGCCGCCTCGTCACGAATGTGCACGACTAGAGCTTCCAACGATAGCTCCTCGAGCGAGAAGATACTTTTGTTTCCTTTCGCGCCAAATATCACAAGCTACCAAAAAGATTAAAGATTGTGCTACTTTTATATTGTCTATTTGAGAGTTCAGTCGGCAGACTTGCAGCTATTCTGACACTGAAGAAATGCTAGCCCGACCAAGAGATTGGAGCTAGAGATTGCATTTTTCGACCACGCCACATTAGCGCAAACCAAAATCTTCTCGACCAAGGGAATTCAGTGAGTAGGGGCCTTGACCAAGGGAATTCAGTGAGTAGGGACCAAACCCCCATCCTCTCTGGTGGAGAGCGCCTGCCGTCTAACAAAGAAGATACACTACCATAGAAAAATATTGGTTTGGAAAGATATCACTTAGTGAAACTGGAAGATGGGACTTTTAGACTTGGCAACAATGAATAATGGTGGTCTCTAAATGACTTTGGAAGCTAGAGAATATTGAAGGGACATGGCAGGAACAGTTATCCAGGAAAATATCTTTGTAATTAAGGCGATTTCCGGTAGTGAAAAGAACTGGGCTAGTAGGTGTCCAGCAGCTCACAAATCCATTTTTGGGTAGGGTGGCAGGATCGATTTGTTATTTTTTTACAAAAAATTTGAGATAAAGTTATTTTTACAACTAAATCAGTTAACATGATGATGTAATTTTTTTTTGAGACTTAACATGATGATGTAATGAATTAGTATTGTAAATTTGGTCACGTGGCCTGGTGGATCTGGGCTCGCTTCCGGAGTCCGGACTGAATATTACGGGGTTCATATCCCGGCCCATCATGATCGTTTTTTTTTTTGCTTGCTCTCACAACTAAACCCTATTTTCTCGTTAATTTAGGTACTTGCGAGGCAATCGGAGAAGAATCATACTGTTAGTTAGAGTAATTAAGTTTCCTTGTGAAAGAAGGATTCGGCGTCTCGTGTATAAAGCTTTTCCTCGAATCTACCTCCTCTACTGTGCCCCCGAATCCCCTCTGTATTCGTCTCTCTTTCGATCTAGTATCATCAACCCTCGATCGGAGAGTTCGATACCAACTCCGCTAAGCTATCAACCCATATATACAATTGCCAAACCCCTTTCTTTCGCACCATACCACTCTCGATCCCGTACGTAAGCAAGCGAACTCATCACCGGCCGACTCGCCGTGATCGATCGGCGTTCGCAACGCGCCATGGCCGTCCCGGTCTCGCTGCTCGTCTCGTCGGGCTTCTTAGTCGTCGTCGCATCCGCGTACGGGTCTGCGAGCCTCGGGTTCGTCGTTACGCTCGTCGTCTCCCTCCTCTTCCTGGAGCGTGTCCTGCGGCCGGAGCTCGTCGACGGCTTCTTCCATGAGGTTGACGCCGTTGTGCTAGGAGACCTGCGCCGCGTCCGCGACGCCATCTGGAACGAGCCCCTGACGGCGCTCATCTACGCCGCCGCCGAGGAGCGCGCGCGCCAAGCCCGTGCGTTCCTCGCGGACACGATCGTTTCGTTGGATACGGAGGCGGAGGCGGAGCTGAGCCGCTTCAAGGATGCCGCGGTCGCGGCGTTGCTGTGGCTCCGTCTGGCAGCTGGCGTGGCCAATCTGGTGGCGACTGCTCTGATAAACACTGCTTTCGAGGAGGCGAGAACCCGAGCACCGTCGGTTCTGAGGTGGAGGGGCGTAAAGGAGCTCAGGGCGTCCCCGCCGAACGAGGAGGAAGCGGCGCCTGTGTCAAAGCCGGGGACCACGTTGCTCGTGGTCTGGATCGCGGCGATCTTTGCGCACAGCGCGCAGGCGCTCACCGTCAGCGTCATCAACAAGTACAGCATCTTCCAATTGCTTCGTCTGTGGCTCCCATGTTTCGCCGCGCTGTGCGGGTTCGCGCTCATGGAGGCCGAGAGGGTCTACCTGTGGGGTTCCTACGCCATCGACACCACCACCACCTCGTTTAAACAAAAACGGCGAGCCGGCGATGCGGCGGGAGGAGTCAAGGAGAAGAAGGATTTGCAGGACGCTTGGGAGTGCCTCTGGTTTCGCACCATCACGATGCACTACTATGACGCTTGCTTTGTCTTCTTCTTGCTGGGAAATCGGCCGTTCGTGATCGTGTTCTTGGCCATCTATAACCTCATTGGCCTCAAGGCGGCCAGACAGGATTACCTGACGGCCGACGACGCCGACGGAGCACAGGAAAACGTGAGCAAGTGGCGCCGCGCTGCGCTGAAGGTGTTGGCGATAGACATCGCCAAGGTCGCCAGCGCCTACATCCTGGTCGACTTTTCCCTAGGTGCGATGTTGTTCTCGTCTCTCTATTCCAAGATGCGGAAACTCGCCCAGACGGCGTCCTTGCTGGACAATGCGTTTGATTTATCGGATGAGGGTGCCTCGGGGGACAACGACGACACTCAGCAGGGTGCTGGGCCTGCTGGCATCGCTGGGGACGTCGCCGGATCTGGCGAAGGTACTGACGACGATAATCAGGACAATGCTGGACTCGCTGGGGACGTCGCCAGAGATACCGAAAATTCTGACGACGATAATCACGACGGGATTGGTCTCCCTGGGGACGTAGCTGGAGACGCCGAAGGTTCTGACGACGTTCCTGCAGATAATTCGAGTGACGTTACCGAAGGTTCTGAGGACGTTCCTGCAGACAATTCGACTGACCATGAAGAGGAGGATGGCTCGGCTACGGAGGAGCACTCCGATGTACCTGATGCAGAGCAGCAGCGTCATGAAGAATCAGACTACAGCAGTAGCAGCAGCAGCAGCTCGGACGGCTGGAGTTTCGTAGGCGTAGATCCGATTATGCCGACCAATGTTAACGGCCGCGCCGATAGAATGTTCAGGTTTTTTACATAGGGGACGAGAGGATAGGTTGTGATTCAGTGGTCCACTGTACATCTGCAAAGAGTTGTAAGTTTTTTTCTTAGAAAACAATGAGAATTTGTATTTTCAAACTTTTATTAAAGATGATAAGTTTGCGTTGTTTTCATAAAGCTGAAGAAATGTTTTGTTGAATCAACCATCTCGGAAAAGGTTTCATGCAATTGCTATGGCTTCCAATCTTGTGATTGAAGATGCCACACCATTGCAATTCTATGCATCCAACGAGCACAGTTTGAAGTTTGTACCAGAAGAATCCAATACAAAGTGTGAGTAAATGATTTGAGCAACTCTAATTCTGGAAACGTCACCGATATGTATGTGAGGTCACGATTCAATGCTAACCTCTTAACCTTCCACTAGGAATTTCCGTCTTCATTGGCCTCTGCCAAAGGCAGTCTCCTTCCCCTCGATCTCTCCATGTTCTTCGTCAACTTCTTTGTTTCCTCATTAATTGCAAACGGCCTAACATAGAAAAAAGAAAAAATTCCAATTAGAGCAGGACGAAGGAACCACAAAGTTGGAGAAAAAAAATTAAAAGTCTAATTATTGGAGTATTACAAAAAGTTATTTGTGGCACCGGCTTCTAACAATTTTAGAATGGAAGAGAGTTTCAACCAGGATATACCGCAGCTGACTCCAGAGGAAAATGCTATTCTTACAGCTGATTTCTCCGAGAAAGATGTGTATGAAGTCATTTCTTGGATGGAGGTGAACGAAGCCCCTCGAGTAGATGGATTCCCGGACGAGTTCTATCAAAAAAAAAAGAAATGGGGACCAGATTTAATGGTGATGTTTTCCCAGTTTCAACAAGGGAATTTGCCATTGTTTAGACTAAATTTTGGGGTCATTATATTGCTACCAAAAAAAGAAAATGCGGTACAATAACAGCAGTATAGACCGCCTTCTCAATGTTAGCTTTAAATATTCACAAAGGTAGGTACTAATCAAATTACGGGATTCACTCATAATGTAATAAGATCTACTCACCTGACCTTCATGTCTGGTCTTCATATTTTAGGAGTGGTCGTTCTCCATGAAACTATTCATGATCTGCATCGAAAGAAAATGGATGGAGTTCATTTTAAAATTGATCTTGAGAAGGCTCATGACAAAGTAAAATGACCGTTCCTCCAACAAGCTATGCGTATGAAAGGATTTGCACAACAATGGTGTAATTGGATTATGCATTTCTATCCAGCAAGGAAGTGTTGCCATAAGAGTAAATGATGATATAGGTCATTATTTTCAAACTAGAAAAGGGCTTTGACAAGAGATCCATTATCCCCGATGCTTTTAATATTGTTGCGGATATGTTGGCTATTCTTATCGCAATGGCGAAGGAAGATGGTCAAGTGGGAGGCTTTATACCTCATCTTTTTGAGGGAGGTATCTCCATTTTGCAATATGATGACGACAAGATTTTATTCATGAAACATGATTTAGCAAAGGCGGGTCTTAAATTAACTAGGGGTACCTATTCATTACAGAAAGTTACGTAACTCGGAGTGGTATCCAGTAGAGAGAGTCGCTTTGAAAGCAAACTAGGCTGCTGGAAGATGCTCTTGAAATCGTCTGGTTTTATTCAATTCGGTTTTAACAAGTTTACAATGTTTATGTTGCCGTTCTAGAGACACCCGAAGGGGTAAGAAAAAAATTGGACTTTTATAGATCTCGCTTCTTCTGGCAGAGTGACGAGAATAGCAAAAATATCGGTTAACAAAATTGAATATTATTTGTAAACTGAAAGATTAGGGTGGCTTAGGAATTGAGATACTTGAATTAAAATATAAATGCTTACTTAGCAAATGGCTGTTTAAATTATTAAATGAAGTGGGGATGTGTGGCAGGAGCTGCTACACAATAAGGGCTCGTTTGATTCGTAGGAATAGGAAAGTGTAGGAATAGGAATTTCATAGGATTAGGATGGCATGTCTAATTGAATCCTATGGGAAGAGAAGTTTGTTTGATTGTGGCGAAGGAATTTTTCCATGAGGTTGGACCTCATGTTATTTTCCTATGAAGTTTGTACTACAAGATTCCTATAGGAATTATTCCTATGGGAAATGATCCTATGAATCAAACAGTTTCAAAAGAAAAAATCCTATAGGATTCCAATCCTATACAAATCCTTTGTCAATCCTATGAATCAAACAAGCCCTAAGTACCTTAGCAAAACTCTCGCTCCAAGTTGAGGCTACACCAACGGATTTTCCATTTTGGAAAGGTCTAATGAGGGTTGAAGATGAGTTCTTTAGTCTATGTTTTTTCAGAATTGGAGATGGGTTAATCACTAGGTTTGCAGAGGACACTTAGTTAGGTGACAACCCATTTCAAGATCAATATCCATCTTTATATAACATTGCCCAACAAAAAAAATATGATCATGGTGTGTTAGCTACTACCCCTCCACTGAGAATGAGTTTCAGAAGGGCACCAATCGGTGATAAATGGGATTCTTGGTCTCACTTATATCATTAATTGATGGAGGTTAATCTGTCGGAGATACCTAATTTGATTGCTTGGAGAATCACAAATAATGGTGTTTTCACAATTAAATCTATGTACGAAGACAAGATGAATGGGCACACTAGAATTCTTCGTAAATATTTATGGAAACTAAAAACACCGCTGAAAATAAAAGTTCTTATTTGGTTCCTTCATAGAAAAGTTTTTCTCGCAAAAGATAACCTCGCTAGAAGAAGATGGCAATGATGTACAAAATGTTCCTTTTGTAACTCAGAGGAGATTGTCAAAAAATTGTTTACCTCTTGTCCCTTCACCAAAATTGTATGGCGTGTGGCATATAGCTCCTGTAATATCCCTCCACCAACAAATATAACTAATATGTTTGGTAATTGGCTAAATTGAATTGATAAAAAGACCAAGGCTAGAATTTGTATTGTTGTTTCAGCTATTAATTTGTTGGTATGTATGGAATTGTCGGAATAACCATGTGTTTAATCGAACAAGAAACTTCCATGTATTGCAGGTTATCAATATGGAGGTCCATTGGATAAAGCCATGGGCATTTCTACTTCTGGTGGACCAGCGAGATCTATGGTTAGCGGATGTGCACAACTCCTGATGGTCGCTCAGGATATGTTCAGCTGGGTTTCGTAGCAGCATATTTGTCGACTTCGAGATGAGTGGTTGCTTTATGTTGTCTTTGTTTTGTTTTTTGATTCATTTCTCAACCTTATGTGACCGGTGATTTGTAAACTTGATATTACTAAACTTTGCCATAAATGGTCCGCATGTCCATCTTGCCATCTAACAAGCTGCATGTTAATCTCTCTTTAGCATTATGCATCCAGATTTATTGATAGAATTGTTTTCCACAAAAGAGCTGACACATTTCTTCAAAATTCTTCCACTAAACATTCGGTTGCAACGCACGAGGAATCATCTAGTGTATATAACAACTAGCCCGAGTGCTAAATAGTGCATGGGTGGTAGAAACCTTGTTTGAGCAAACACACATGCACCGAGTTGGACCGTATCAATTTGCTTGTCGTGGTGCTGTGCAAGCAGATAACGACATCTTGTACCTCATGGAGAGACAACACATATGAACACCAAAAGTAATGCCACGTGCATTGAATTTGTTTCAGTTATTTTTAAAGCTATAACTTTCAAAAGGGTCAATATAATTATTCGTTTTCATTTTCTTGATCTTTTGTGACAAGCTCTTCAAAACCAGATCACATATGGTTATATGCCGACATTTTTTTAAAACAATATTATGACACCAATCAATTTACCCGTTTCTTATTCTCACAATACTGTAAAGTTGATACCACTCATGATAATTTGTCGACCACTAACACTAAGTGTTCTACAACACTTTGAATTGTGTGAATTTTTGTAGCCATAGTTGTTGATACTAAGATGCCTACCACTAGTACGTACTAAGTTGGCTAGCATTGTTGTGAAGTTGCCCACTGTGTTGTCATGAAGTTGGCTACAACTCTGTCTAATTTTTCTACCGTTGTTCCTTTATAGTACTATGAAGTTGTGTATAATTGCTGCTAAGTTGTGTACCTTGGAATAGTACATCTATTATAGATGTATAATTTTTCTTTTTGGCATAGCTATAAACATATGTTTTTGATGACAAATTACAGGTACTTATTTGAGTGTATATACTTATGGGAAAAAATCAATCCATTTTGCAACCAAGAAATGTGATTCTCAATCTGAAAACAGCACCCTAGGCACTCGGGACATTTTTGCATATTCACCCTACAAAATATTCTACTATCCCTCATCACGATGTGTCGACCCATAAGATTACAATGGGGAACTCACTCACTAGTCAGTTGATTAATGGGATGGCTGAAATTGGCTTGTGATTGTGGCCCATTATCTCTGTCAACGCTGAGTTTTTTTCTTCTTGGCTACATCATTTTTTTTTAAATTAAATAGGAGTAAAACCGTGTGGACAAAAGACATGGTTGGTGAGAATGGATTTCTTTGCGGTAAAGAATTGATTTCTTTATTAATAAAAGGTTATAAACAAAAAATATAGTTACACTTTTTGATATAAGCCCTTTATTTTCAAATGGAGGTTGAGATTTAGAGAGCCCTTTATTTTCAAAAAAAAAAATAAACTTAATTTAGATGTAGTCAATGAAGGAAAAATCTCAGTGCGAAGTACTTTATATTCTAGGCTACACTAAAATAACAAAAGTCTAGATGTGAAACTTGTTATATCATTTTTTTTAAATAAAGAGCTCCTTTACCTCGGCCTCCCACACTCAACATAAAGCCCATCATAACTGTAAACCTGTAACTCTACTGGTACTGCTAAAAAGAAGGGGGGAAATCGGCACAGCTTCAGCAATCAGCAATGATAGTGCAGATATTGAGGCAGTTCGTTCCATGAATCCATCGCTCCAAAGCGCTGGCCAGTGCAGCAGTGTCAAACCACTGCATCTGCAAGCTACCCTTGGCGCGCTTGCATTTCGTAGCAGTTGGCAACCACTCCAAGTCTCCAACTCGGCCACTCCCATAACCCAAACCAAACCGCAATGCAGCACCAGCACCAAATCCTCCCAACCTCTGCACAAACTTTTCCACTCCATGATAAAGTCTCACTCATTCGCACCATATCCAACTTATCCCAGCAGCCAGCAGGTCATCTCTGCCTCTATAAATCCGACCCTCCCACGAAACCAATCAAATCAAACCAAGAACATCCCATCTCATAAACGACATCAGCGAGCTCCTCTCCTCCTCCCGGTCCATTGATTTTTTACACAAGCATCAAACATGAGCACCAGTGAGGCCGCCACTGTCATCCCTGTTTACGATGTCGCCCCGGGCCAGGGCGAGCCCTCCAAGGGCCCGGCACCTTCTGCGCCTCCGGCCGCCGCAGCTGCCGCCCCGGCCACGTCCACGAAGACAACTGCGCGCAAGTTTCCCATGCGGCTCTTCCACCGGAGCGACCGCGGCAGTCGCTGCATGGCATTCCTGGACTTCCTGTTGCGGATCGCGGCGTTCGGGCCCCTGCTCGCAGCGGCTATCGCCATGGGCACGTCCGACGAGACGCTCTCCGTCTTCACCGAGTTCTACCAGTTCCGCGCCCGATTTGACGACTTCCCGACCTTCCTGTAAGTACCCATGCATCATCGATCATTCAACACGCTCTGAATTAAGTTAGTTAACGGCGAATGCATTCGGGGCCTCATATATATGCTTACATATGCAGGTTCCTCCTTGTGGCGAGCGCGGTCGCCGCGGGGTACCTGGTGCTGTCCCTCCCGTTCTCTGCCTTCATCGTACTTCGGCCTCAGACCACCATCCTGAGGTTTCTCTTGCTCGTCTGCGACACGGTAACGACCTCCTCCTCGTTCACAGGTCACAATTCACACGCGCACGGGACGAGCGGCTAAACGTTGCATGTCTAAATGTAGCTCATCCTCGCGCTGCTGACGGCTGCGTCAGCGGCGGCAACCGCAATCGTGGCCCTGGCGCACAACGGGAACGAGCGCGCCAACTGGGTGCCCATCTGCATGCAGTTCCACGGCTTCTGCCATCGCACCAGCGGCGCCGTCGTCGCCTCCTTCCTCTCCGTTTTCATCTTCGTGCTCCTTGTCATCCTCGCCGCCTGCTCCATCAGGAAGCGCTGAAATCAGCCTTGCTCCGGCAGTCCAGCTGCTGCAACTGCAACCTCTGCTTTGTTCAGTTAATCGTGCCCATGGCTTTTCTGTCTACGCTTTGGATGCATCCTCTGTTTCCCTTCTCATGTTTCTACTACTACTTCGTGTAATTGTGAGCATTGGCGAGTAAATAGCCAAGTGGGAGTGCATTGTTAATCCCTGTAACATTACCTCTCTTTCTTCGAAATACAAGGTTGTGATCAACGAGCGTGATACGAAATTCTAAACCTCTTTACTTCAGTTGAACCAAATCTTTTTTTAGGGAAATTCAACAGAATCTTCTAATGCAACTTTTTTTTTGAGCGTTCTTCTCATGCAACTTGTAGCATCTGTGGTCTTGGTCCGATACTCGGATGGTACGCTCCTGAAGTTGGGCCTCAGTTGCCTCCGTGAGTTCTCCAGCTATGCCCACTGAGAACAAGCCTGCTAGGGACATGTTAGGCAGATGCAAAATCCATGTTCAGTAGAAGTTTTTTTTGCCACTAGTATCCCCTCTCTGTCTCACAATATAAAACGTTTTGGCAAGCTAAAACAGTTTTCGAAAACGTTTTATATTATGGGAGGAGGAAGTAGTATTTGGCTGTATGCATAGAAGTTGGTAGATTTTGGTTAGTCACATGACCTTGGTGTTTGGTTGTGGCTGCATTTTGCATGTTGCATGCGGGTCTGTCCCTGGAGAATTCCAGCCCCCTCCGAGATTATTTTCATAATAACGGTATCCAAATCCCTGCTCGTCGGTCATTGCATAAGAATAGCACCCATCGAGGGGAGCAAGTGAACATCGTTAGTTTCAGTGCTTAACTACTCTACTTGTTCATTTTTTTTTGAGTTCTTTTTTCCATAAAATGCAATATGTTAACACAAGATGATATCAGTACACTCGGCCTTTACAACAACGTAACTCAAGAACAACTCGAGAACTCGAGGATGCTCACAAGGAAGTTATGTAAATAAATGCTAAGAAGAAGTAGAAGACACCACAATGTCATGCCAAGAGATCAACGACGTACAAGCACACCAACTACCCCTTGACAACACATAGACAACGATGATGATTATCTAGAACAATGGCTTCGGGAAGAGACGACAAACAAGCATCATTGTTGTTGGATCCCACATGTTTATGCTAGATTATTGGTAATCAACCTAAGATCAAGTATTGCAAACACCAAGCAACAATGCCTTCAATAGGGTGACAACGTGAAATACCGCCATCGCCAGATACAAACAACTAAGGCCAGACCTAAGGTATTCACCCCTGAGCTAGAGACCGGGTACTCGAATAGCACCACCATATCCAAGTTATCATGTGTGGTTGCCTCCTCTCGTCAACACATAAATGTGGTATCTCCTAGCCTTACAAAGTTGAAAATTTGGACCCTGTCACCGTGCATCTTGCCCCTAAGTTTGGTTTTGATAATTAATGACAATCCATATGAACTAATATTTTCATTAGGTTATCTTGAAAGGACTTCTTTATAAGCAATACTTAAAAACCATATGCTGGATTCAAGGTTGAAATAAGAAGAAATTAAAGAAGATGGAGTTCTTGAAAAGAGGATTTAAGAATCTTTTGATATGGCTCTAAGTAGAGGTCAAGATGGAATCATGTGCAAGCCATGGTTGACCAAGGCTTAGAGCATGCAGTCAAGTGAAGAATTCCTTATGGCTTCAAGATATCAATATAGTGCTTAAAGATGAGAATTCCGTATGGTTTTAAAGATATCAAGATGATGTACCACGTGATTCGATGATCTAGTGGTATGGTAATCAACGTTCAGTTGTGCTTGGTGAACTAACCCACAATGTATGTGTTTGATGTTTCTATGTGGGTTTGTATATTTCTGTGGGCTGGCATAAGAAGGAGGATTTCATTTAACCCATGAGACGATGACATCAAGTGGTGTTCGTCGTCATGGTTGTAAAGTGCAAGTTCAAGACGAGCACCCCAAATGGAACATATACTTGAATTTTGATGTTCATTTGATGATAATGAACTTGTGAAGATGTGTTTAAGTGAGATTTTATCATAGTGGATTATGGGGAGCAATCCACGAGTATTCACCAAGCGAGTGTGTCCCAAAAAGGTGCTCCAACTTGAGGCGGCTCATCAAAAAAGGATTTCTTGTAAAAAACTTACCTTGTTTTTGTGTTGTAGGTTTTGCCGGCTTTCATTTATAGAGAAGTCAAAAGATTCCACTTATGTTTTTATCCTACTTTGTAAGTATTTTATGTTTCTCTTTATTAAGATTTGTAGCTTGTTTTTAGCTTCCAAGCAAGCCAGTTTCATCTAAAACAAAGTTTGTATGAGAAAGATATCACATTTTTCTTGAATGTCGGCGGTGCTTTTTATGGGACTGGGGACAGTCTCGGATATGTCTGCGTCGCGCACGGACATTGAGCAGTCAAAACTGAGTTAGCATGGATATGGAGTGGTCAAGACGGACTTGGCACCGACATGGAGCAGTCAAAACGAACTTAGCATGGACTTAAAAATACTGGTCTAGCATATCTAAAACTGAGAGGGCTCACTGTCAAAACTGATGCAAGTATAACGTTGTGGAGCCTGCCACACTTTCCCTCCCTCACCCGAGCCTCTTTGATTCATAGGATAGGAAAATCGTAGGAATAGGAAGATCATAGGATGATAATGTCATGCGCATCCAATCCTATAGGATTTTGCATGCACCGAAGTTTGTTTGATTCCACCAAAAGAATTGTAAATGAGATTGGAGTGAATGTTAGATTTCCTATGGGAAGTAGTACAAATGATTTCTTGGTAAAACTTCCAATAGGATCTAATCTACAAATCAAAATGACCAAGATAGGAAAATTTCCTATAGGATTCAATCCTCCACAAATTATTTGCAATTCCTTTGAATCAAAGGATCCCTTAACAGAAATGGTTGCCAGTATTCTCGTATTCTTCTAGCTGAAGAATGGATGTTTGGATTTCTGGCGTCCAGTGATCTTAATCTACGATCTCGGCGTCGTCTCATGTTCTTCCTCCCAGCCTTGGATCCAAAAGGGAGGCAGTTCACCTTTTGTTGGCCGCCCGCATCTTCCATTTCCGGCAACAGCTAGTGGTGGTGCTTCGACAATATATCATCATTTTAAGTGGCCTCGTTCCGGGCGATGGTGGATTGGTTCAATGATGAAATCTCATCGTAGAAGACGCATCACATAGCAATCTATATCTTGTGTATGGGTCCTTCTTGTAAAGTTCTTGGATCATGTTATAATTTCTCTTTTCTTTTGGGTTCTTGGGCAAGACACTGTTACTCTTTTTTATTTGTATAAAGCAGCTCTGAGTCCTTTGGGATCCTTCCCCATTTCAAAAAACAAAACAAAAACAAAAAATCCGTGTTCAGTTGATGCATGTAAAATGCATACATGAACTTTACATTTTATTACATGTTATTCCATGTTATTTGCATCATATAAGGGTTATATTCATGATTTATAAAGTTTTGGGGATAATTAACAACTCTCCCCATTTTTCTGGAATTAACCCTGCGTTGTCAGAAAGCCCCTTTCTATATTTTGATGTTTCAGGGACCCAAACGACGTCCAAATGACCTAAAACTTTACGGGGATCATTTTTTTGGAAGGAACGAAACGTAGGCGCAAAGGAATCGAAGAAACGGAGACCAGAAGGCCAAAAGGGGTGGGCCCACGCGGCCAAATTCCCTGACCGCGTGAGGTCCCCCATCCTGGCCCTCGGGCCTCCGCTGCCGTCGATCTTTCTCGAAGCTTCGTCTTGACCTAAAAACGACTATATATAGACCCCCCCCCCCCCAGGGCTTTCGTGAAAGGGAGCGCCGCCGAAACACAGAAACCACGAAACAGAGACCTGGAGCTGAAGATTGGAGGGGGAAAACTCCGACGGGGCGCTGCCGGTGGTGGTCTCCCCCTCCAACAACATCTCCACCGACACCATGACGAAGAGGGAGTAGTCCACCCCTGGACTATGGGTTTGTGGAAGTAACTTATGTATCTCTCCTCTCTATGAGCTTCACTAATTTGTACCGTATGAGCTGCTGAACATGATTACGGTCATCTATGTAATTCCTTTGTGGTGGATCTTTATTATGATTAATACATGTTTGAGATTGCAATGGTTTTGTTTCAGTTATGAAAGTAGATGCATATTATGTACCCCGTTCTTATTTACTTGTCATGATCAAGCATGTTTATGAGAGCATGTGAGGGGGAACGTGTGCATTAGTTGGAGTAACGGGGTGTGGCTAGTGCAGTGAACGTGAGAGAAAGTTCTGCGATCCACTTGGGTTTTCTACCTTAATTTGTTGCCTTACTAGGATAAACAAAAATACCATGCTACCGCGAGTGGATGTGACCTTGGCCACTATCTCCATGGCTAGATCTAGCATGTTCTTATTTTAACTTCATGTCATTGAAACTTATTGCTATGCTCTGATTTATCTTAATTACTAAGGTTTGATTTAGTTCGCATCTTGGTGGTGCATAAGAGAGAGAACAACTTATACTTGAGATCTCTATATTAGGACGTGATGCCCATATTATTAATAAACTTGTCAAACCATGTCTTGCCATCTTTCATGTTAATTTTAGTGTTCCATTGTCTACCACGTTATCAAGAGAGAGTGCATTTGTGAAACCATGAACCCGGTCCATTTTTAATCATAAGAAACACCTTTCCAACACTTTATCACCACTTTTGTTTGCTGCCATTATTAAAATAAAAATAATACAAAAACACTTTTACATCTTGCATTCATCATAAAAAACCCAAAAATATCATTTATCATTGCTACCACCATCCTTGCATATTTATTTACCATCATTGCATATTTACTTATTGTTTGCAGTGCATATTATTTTATTATAATTCTCACACCTTGTGCTTGACAACCACTTGGTGAGGTTGAGGGCACAAAACAATTTATTTTGTTGCAGGTTTCTCAAGAGAAGGATAAGGAGATAACACCTGAAATACTGGTTCTCCGAGAGTTGGATATTAAACCCGAGTCACCCCTCGTGGGGAAAACTGTCTTCCATTACTACGTACACTCTGCACTTGGAGTCTCAACCTAACCCATTTACTTTTCACGCAGGTAACTACGTGAAGGGCCATCAAGACGTTTTCTGGCGCCGTTGCCGGGGAGATAGAAGCAACACCGCAATATATTCTCTCGTCAACTTAGCGCTCAGCAAAGAGTTTTCTGGCGCCGTTGCCGGGGAACCATAGCTGAAAGGTTTATCCAAGGATCACTCACATCAAGTCAACTTCATCACCAACTTGTGTAACAACCTAAGCTTGGGAAGTTGCACCTACGTGACCATCATCTTATCCATCTTTACCTTCAATCATTTTATTTTGTTTTGTTCTTGTCTTGCATATCATCTTTATATTTCAGTTTGCATATTTATATTCAGTTTTGCATTTTTGTGTTGCATTTGTTATTTCAGTTGCATTAGTGTCATTTTACTTTCAGTTTTGCATAAAAAATTAAAAACACATAAAAACTTGTTAAATGGGAGATAGAACTAAATTGTGTGACTACACAAACACTCCTAATGATCAATTTATTGCTAAGCCTATCACCACACCTGAGATTACTGCTGAGAGCTATGAAGTTAGTCCTAGTTTGTTAAACTTGATAACTAGGGAACAATTTGGTGGTAGTGCTGTTGAGGATGCCTCTATGCATCTTCATGATTTTATTGAAATCTGTGACATGCAAAAGTTTAAAAATGTTGAAAGTAATGTCTTAAAACTGAAGTTATTTCCTTTCTCACTTAGAGGAAAAGCTAAAGAGTGGCTACATTCATTACCTACTGGTAGTATTAATTCTTGGGATGATTTAAAAGAAGCTTTCATTAAGAAATATTATCCCCCTGTTAAAATACTGCAAAATAGAAACAATATCCTCTCTTTTAGGCAAAATGAAAATGAACATGTTGCCATGGCTTGGGATAGGATTAAACTCATGCTTAGAACTTGTCCATCACATGGGGTTAATGAATGGACCATTTTACACTCTTTTTACAATGGTCTAAATTACATGTCTAGAAATATACTTGATTCAGCTGCTGGAGGTGCTTTCATGGGAAAAACTATTTAGAAGCTAAGAACATTTTGGAAAGTATCTTGCAAAATTATAGTCAATGGCATACTGATAGAGCACCTAGTTCATCTAAGAAAGTGAACTCTATAGAAGAAACAAATGATTTGTCATCTAAAATGGACACCATTCTTGCTTTTATTAATAAACAAAATTTTGAAAATATGCCTTTGCAAGAACTAGTTGGTAATAATCCTGAAAATGTTGATGTCAACTTCATTAGGAACTATGGTAATAATGGGTATGGTAACAACAATTATAACTCTTATAATAAGCCCCCATATGTTCCAAACAAATATACCACTAGTAGTAATGTTTCTAGTGATTTGGAAAACACCATTAGATCATTTATATCTACTCAAAAGGAGCTCAATAAGGAGTTCATATCCAAATTCGAAAAACATGATATTTTGTTTGAAAGAGTAGATCAACTCACTAAGGAAGTTTCCTCATTAAAGAACATCATTATATCTCAAAAAGAGAAAAAAGTTGAGGAAGTTAAAATGCTTAGTGAAGTTAAGGAACCATTTGTTGATTTAGAGAAGTGTAGCTTGCATGAATTAATTTCTATCTTACAAAAATTTGCAAGTGATCCTTCTGTTAATATTAACCAGGCTGGTTTTGGTTCCTATATTGCTAATCATGTCTTAAAAGAAAAGATTGCTAGGTACAATCAAGAAGCTATGATACCACCTAAGCTTGGGGATATCTGGATCCCTAAGGTACTAGTAACCATTGGAAAAGAGACACACCATGCCATTTTAGATCTAGGATCTAGTGTCTCTATATTATCTAAAGAACTATATGAAGTCCTTGAACTTAAAAATATTGAGAAATGCTCTATTGAACTTGCACTTGCTGATGATTCCATTAGACATGCTCTAGGAAAAGTAAGTGATGTTATGGTAGAGTTACACATGACTTTTGTGCCTGTTGATTTTCTAATCATGGACATGGGGAATAAAACCTCTAGTCCTATTATTTTGGGAAGACCTTTTCTTCGTACTACAGGTGCCATTATTGATTCAAAGGAAGGGAATGTGAAGTTTCAGTTTCCACACAAGAAGAGCATGGAACACTTCCCAAGGAAGAGGGACACACCAAGGTTCAAGCTCCCTCATGAGCTACGTCCCCTTTGATTATCAAGTAAGTAAGCCTAGCTATATGGCTATAAAGAAAGCGCTTTACGGGAGGCAACCCGGTTGTTTTTGTTTGAGATTTTCTTTGAGTCCTCTTGCTGTAACAAGAGAGTAGTTTGTTAGTTTTGTTTCTGGGATTTTTAATAAAGAACCAAGTTTTACCTATTTTGGGTTTGAAAAGTTGCTATTCATTTTCGGAGAGTTTTCTGCCTGCACGAAGTCTGTGCACGGTTTGATTTTTCATTTTTTATCTGTAACTCCGATTGAGCTGTAATTTGAACTGTAGCTTCAACTTTTCATCCTCTGTATACGTGATTTTTTCAGATTTTTCTGACGAGTTTAAGTAGGGTAGAAAAATGCGTTTTGCTGCTGCTGTTTTTCTGGACAGATTCTGTCTTGATATTGTTTGATGCATTCTTTGAGCTTTTTGCTTGAATCTTTTTGATTCAATTGAGTTTATGAGTAGGCATACAACATTATATACTCTCTGGACATTCATATAATTTTTCCTATAAGAACCTATTTGTTTATCACTACTAATATCACAGAAAAGAAATGGGAGAAACGGTGTTTTGAAGTTTTTTCACAGGGATTAGAGGAGCTGCACCAAGAGCTATCCAAGGATGGTGAAGACCATAAGCTTGGGGATGTCAAGACAACCCCACTAGACCAACACACTCTCGGTTTGCACACGTCTAAC
Source organism: Poa pratensis (assembly GCA_947311845.1). Classification (NCBI taxonomy): domain Eukaryota; kingdom Viridiplantae; phylum Streptophyta; class Magnoliopsida; order Poales; family Poaceae; genus Poa; species Poa pratensis. The sequence continues at coordinate 61,408,844 of CAMZMU010000063.1, read as the reverse complement.
TTCTGTTTTTCGATCAAAGCACTTTATCGTATAAACTTGGAGCGTCTGTTTTTTGCTTTTGTTATTTCGTTTGATTTTTATTTTCTAAGACCACCACTATCATTTATATATGAGAGAGCTACTGGAAGTTTGGGTTGAATTATGTTGGATGCTATTAAATATATTGGGATAGGGATGTTTGAGTTGATTTTAAAAGATACATATAGTTGCATAATTCATGTGCTTTGAATGAATGTTAATTTGCAAGTGTGTTGTCAAGAGCTATCTTTTACCATGTTTAGATGTTGAATTTTAACTTTACTTGGTTTAACATGGATTGATTAGTTCTATGGACACTTATGCATGCATTTAGATGGTCAACTTTCTCCCTATTGCTAGCCCAAAAATTACAACAAGTAAAAAGCTTGTTTCCCAACACCTTCAACCAAAGTTTTTCCAGTGAGTCCACCATATCTACCTATTAGCTTTATGCTATTCCAAGTATGTTTATCATGTTATATTGTGTTATCTACATTTCTGAATTTAAATGCTTATGTTATTGATTGTCATGGGAAAAATTGGTTAAAAGCTCTCACGAACTTGATGCACAATTTACTTTTATTGCATTTAATAAGCATGAACCATTGTGATTAAAATTATGAAGTTGTGGGCTTGACAATTGTTTTGGTTGGGAGTTAGCCCATATGTGCTGTCACATGGCAAGCTTTCAACATTGCACTTATTTATATTTAGTTGATGTCATGTACTTTTGTTTATGGATGCCTATCATGGGTGAAATGAATGTGGATACTTAGTAAGTTCAAAGAGTTTGTATAAATGGTTAGAGAAATGCCTGGGCCGCTAATCTAAGCCATGCATCATTCATGGTGGAAATTTACAGCATAACCATAATGTTCATTCAGTGATGCACCTCATAATAAAAAGCTATACCCATAGTAAATAAAAGAGTGCTGAGATTGTTCATTGTCTGTTTGTCTTGTTGTTTTGACATGGGCTTGTTCATGTCAAGGGGCAAGAGGTACCCCAGTGCAGTTCTTGATGATACTATTATTACTTGCAATGACCTTTATTTGAATTTACTTTGTGGACCAAAGTGAGTAACACATGGTGTAGGTACTTGTATTCAAGGGACATGAGACATTCAACCAATACATTGTCAAGCACACCACTCATATTTGCTTTCACTTTAAACATTAATCATTCAAGATGCTATGATAGGGGTAATGAGAGCTCCACACCAATGACTACCACATTGCAAGCATTAACTTAAGTAGAAGTGTTTGGAAGTTAGATGAAACTTATTCATGCTTTACCTCTACTTATTTATCTATCCAAAGTGTCCACCTTTTATATTCAGTTTTCATAAGAAGTACTCTATGACCACCATAGGATGTTTTTACTTTTCATTATGCATACATTTGGTCCATAGTACTTTCTTCTATATTACACTTTGTGAATTTATCATTGAACATCTTTACATTGAGTATTTGATATCACTTCATAATTTATCTTGCATATTGTTATTCCTTTGAAGAATGAATCATTTGACTCTATGTAGCAATAGTAATCACCTTTGATATCCATTGATAGTATTAAAATGCAAAGTCCATGTTAGTTTTATCACCTTCATACTCGGGACGAGCATGGGTTAAGCTTGGGGATGTTGATGCATGTAAAATGCATACATGAACTTTACATTTTAACCATGTTATTTGCATCATATAAGGGTTATATCCATGATTTATATTAAGTTTTGGGGATAATTAACAACTCCCCCATTTTTCTGGAATTAACCCTGCGCTGTCAGAAAACCCCTTTTTCTATATTTTGATGTTTCAGGGACCCAAACGACGTCCAAATGACCTGAAACTTTACGGTTATCATTTTTTTGAAAGAACGAAACGTAGGCGCAAAGGAATCGAAGAAACGGAGACCAGAAGGCCAAAAGGGGTGGGCCCACGCGGCTGATGACGTGAAACACACGTTCGTTGGGAGACCCCAAGAGGAAGGTATGATGTAGTCAGCAGCAAGTTTTCCCTCAGAAAGAAACCAAGGTTATCGAACCAGTAGGAGCAGCAACTCTTCAGAAGGTTGTCAACGGCGCCAGAAAAATAGCTGTCGCAGGGAGTCTGGACTGTTGACGTGGAATCTGCACACAACACAATCAAACTACTTTGCCCCAACGAAACAGTGAGGTTGTCAATCTCACTGGCTTGCTGAAAACAAAGGATTAAACGTATGGTGTGGAAAATGAGTATTAAATTGCAGAGAATGAAAAAGGAACAGTTTGCAGTTTGTGGTTGTTTAATCAGTGTAAAAGAATGGACCGGGGTCCACAGTTCACTAGTGGTGTCTCTCCATAAAAGATAACTAACATGTTGGGTGAACAAATTACAGCTGGGCAATTGACGAATAGTGAGCGCATGACAATGCATATACATGACATGTTGACTACTATGATATTTAATTGGGCATTACGACATAATACATAGATCGTTATCCAACAGCATCTATGACTAATAATCCACCGCCGGGTTGTCATCCGAGTCCCCCGTTGGTATTAAGTTGCAAGCAACGGATAATTGCATTAAGTAAAGTGCGTAATGTAAACAAACACATATGCCGTGGACATAGCATCGTTAGGTTATCCCTAGTGGCAACAGCACATCCACAACCTTAGAACTTTCTGTCACTGTCCCAGGTTAAACGGAGACATGAACCCACTATCTAGCATAAATACTCTCTCTTGGAGTTACAAGCATCTACTTGGCCAAAGCATCTACGAGTAACGGAAAGCATGCAAGATCTTAAATAACATATAAGATAGATTGATAATCAACTTGACATAATATTCAATATTCATCGGATCCCAGCAAACACAACATGTAGCATTACAATAATATGATCTTGATCATGTAGGGCAGCTCACAAGATCTAAACATGATGGCACAAAGTGGAGAGACAACCATCTAGCTACTGCTATGGACCCGTAGTCCAAGGATGAACTACTCACGCATCACTCCGGAGGCAGGCATGGCGATGTAGAAGCCTCCGGTGACGATTCCCCTCTCCGGCAGGGTGCCGGGAAGAGGTTCTGAACCCTCCCGAGCTAGGGTTGACGACGGCGGCGTCTCTGGAACTTTTCGTGGATATTTGCTCAGGTACTTAGGGTTTTCGCGTCGGGGGGAATAAGTAGGCGAAAGGGCGGCGGCTGCGGACCCCCGAGGGGCCCACACCACCCCAGGGCGCGGCAGAGGGGGGCCCGCGCCCTGTGGCGTGTGGGGCCCTGGTGGCCCTCCTCTGCTGCTCCTTCGCTCCGTCAGGTGTGTTCTGGAAAAATAGGCACCCCCGTGTAGTTTCGTCCAATTCCGAGAATATTTCCAGACTAGCTTTTCTGGAATACAAAAACAGCAGAAAACAGGAACTGGCACTTCGGCATCTTGTTAATAGGTTAGTCCCAAAAAATGTATAAAAGTGATATAAAGTAGATGCAAAACATGTAGCAATTGGTATAAAACAAGCATGGAACATCAAAAATTATAGATACGTTTGAGACGTATCAGCATCCCCAAGCTTAGTTCCTACTCGTCCTCGAGTAGGTAAACGATAAAAACAAGATAATTTTTGAGGTGACATGCTACTATCATAATCTTGATCATATAATATTGCAAGGCACATGTAAATGAATGAAGTGATCCAAGTCAATGGTCTATAATTTGCTATCAAATAGATAATGAGTAAACAATGAATCACACAAGCTAAACGTTTTCATGAATAGTACTTTCGAGACAAGCATCAAACAGTTTTGCATAAGTGTTAACTCATAAAGCAATAGTTTCTAATAAAAGGTATTTAATCAACACAAAGGAAGAATTTAGTTTCAGCATTTGCTTCAACTTTCAACATATTTATCTCATGGATATTGTCAACACAAAGTAGTATAACAAGTCCAATACATTGCATATAACGCATGTTGTAACAAAGTTGACACTAGTGTTTGCTTGTGGAAGACAGAAAGAATAGGAAAACTGACTCAACATAAAAGTAAAAGAAAGGCCCTTCGCAGAGGGAAGCAGGGATTAAATCATGTGCTAGAGCTTTTAGTTTTTGAAAGCATATAGAGATTGCATAAAATATTTGATACTCCTCCCAACCTTGCTAACACAAGCCATGGCTAACCGAATCCTCGGGTGCCTTCCATCAATCACATACCATGGAGGAGTATCTATTTTTGAGAGGTGTTTGTTAATTGTCAACGAATGGTAGCGGGTGAGAACAGTATTCTACCTGTCGAACGGACTTTTAAGAGCGGCTCCCATGAAGGACGTTATTTCTACCAGCAAGGCAGATCATCCCTCTTTCTCTTTGGTTTACACACATTCAGGTATTTCACTGTTTGTCATTGCTTACTGATGAATCAGGGCAAAAGTGTGAAGAGAATTAATTGGTTAAAGTTGTAATTAATTGGGACTGGGCACCCCGTTGCCAGCTCTTTTTGCAAGTTATTGGATAAGCGGATGTATATGCCACTAGTCCAGGTGTAAAAGTCCACTCGACAAATAGAATAAAGAATAACCACACTAATTCCTCATGAGCTAGTAAACATTGACACAAAAAGGGAATAATAACATTTTGAATAATTTAAAGGTAGCACATGAAAAATTTACTTGGAGTGGCAAGGAAATACCACATATAGGTAGTTATGGTGGACACAAATGGCATGGATTTTGGCTCAAGGATTTGGATGCACGAGAAGCATTCCCTCTCAGTACAGAGTTTAGGCTAGCAAGGTTATGTAAGCAAACAAGAATATCAACCCGTACACCAAGTTTTATATGACAAACATATTGCAAACGTTATAAGACTTCATACCGTCTTCCTTGTTAACCAAACCCTGTTATTAGAAAATATCTAGACCTTAGAGGTACCACCGATGCAAACCAAATTTTCAACAAGCTTTACGGTAGTTCTTCACTAATAGGCTTAACTCATGTGATGCACAATTTAATCATGATCTACTTGTTAACTCAAAACAATTGACAAGCATCAAGTTATCCATTTTAGTGATCTACAAGATTAAGCAAGTTTTTCCTTATACCAATTACCACATGCAACATTTTCTGAACCAACCAAACACCAATCAATTTATTTCATCAACTCTCCAAACAAATATAAGTGAAGCAAGAGAGTACTTTCTACAAAAGAAAGCTAATAGCTCTGACAAGAGATACATGAAAACAAGACCTAAAAGCTGAACATAAAGAGAGGAGACTTAATATTATTGTGATATACGAAACCGTGTCTCCCTCTCACATAATAACCGGTAGGTTTTAAAGAAACCATCATATAAAAGCAACACAAGAGAAAGCTCAAAACTTTCATGACAAAGAGAAGAAATTTAATAACATGCAGATTTCTATAACCATATTTTCCTCTCTCAAAATAATTTTCAGTAGCATCATGAATAGACTCAACAATATAGATATCACATAAAACATTCTTATCATGATCTATAAACGCATAATTTTTATTAAGCTCGGAAATAGTGGGGTTATCAAACCCACTTTGGACAATAATAGTATAATTAATATCATTAGGCAATATAGGACCATCATCAAGAGCATTATCATATATAATATTAGGGAGCACATTTTTCCTTTCTGCAATTTCCTCTTTTACTGAGTCAAGGAGGTTGTTTACTTCAAATTTATCAAAAGGAGATATTTCAATAGAATCATGACATTCAAAAGTATAGCATTCTTCCTCCTCCAACCTTGGGGAACTAAAAATATCGTTTTTATCAAAACCAACTTCCCCAAGCTTAGAGCTTTCCATGGCATTAGCAATAATGGTGTTCAAAGAATGTATGCTAATAACATTGCTACTATCATGATTGTTATGCAAATAAAGTTCCATAGGCTTTTTAATCTTCTCTTCGAACACTTCATGTCCCAACTCAAGATAAATTTCATAAAGCTCTCTCATATTGTTTTCAGCCATAGGACTAGTTTCAAGGAAAGTAACCATTGATATCAAGTAAAGAGCTAGACATAATAACTAACAGAAAACAAAACTGAAAATAAACTAAATGCAAGTAACTAATTTTTTTGTGTTTTTGATAATTGCAAGCAAACAAGATAAAATAAAATAAACTAAGCAAGACAAAAACAAAGTAAAGAGATTGGAAGCGTGAAACTCCCCTTGCAGAAGACTGCTGTCTCCCCGGCAACGGCGTCAGAAAAATAGTGCTGTTGACGGGAGACAGACAGCTTCCTGAAGAACTTCTACTCCCCGGCAACGGCGCCACAAAAATAGCTTGATGACGTGAAACACACGTTCGTTGGGAGACCCCAAGAGGAAGGTATGATGTAGTCAGCAGCAAGTTTTCCCTCAGAAAGAAACCAAGGTTATCGAACCAGTAGGAGCAGCAACTCTTCAGAAGGTTGTCAACGGCGCCAGAAAAATAGCTGTCGCAGGGAGTCTGGACTGTTGACGTGGAATCTGCACACAACACAATCAAACTACTTTGCCCCAACGAAACAGTGAGGTTGTCAATCTCACTGGCTTGCTGAAAACAAAGGATTAAACGTATGGTGTGGAAAATGAGTATTAAATTGCAGAGAATGAAAAAGGAACAGCTTGCAGTTTGTGGTTGTTTAATCAGTGTAAAAGAATGGACCGGGGTCCACAGTTCACTAGTGGTGTCTCTCCATAAAAGATAACTAACATGTTGGGTGAACAAATTACAGTTGGGCAATTGACGAATAGTGAGCGCATAACAATGCATATACATGACATGTTGACTACTATGATATTTAATTGGGTATTACGACATAATACATAGATCGTTATCCAACAGCATCTATGACTAATAATCCACCGCGGGTTGTCATCCGAGTCCCCCGTTGGTATTAAGTTGCAAGCAACGGATAATTGCATTAAGTAAAGTGCGTAATGTAAACAAACACATATGCCCGTGGACATAGCATCGTTAGGTTATCCCTAGTGGCAACAACACATCCACAATCTTAGAACTTTCTGTCACTGTCCCAGGTTAAACGGAGACATGAACCCACTATCTAGCATAAATACTCTCTCTTGGAGTTACAAGCATCAACTTGGCCAAAGCATCTACGAGTAATGGAAAGCATGCAAGATCTTAAATAACATATAAGATAGATTGATAATCAACTTGACATAATATTCAATATTCATCGGATCCCAGCAAACACAACATGTAGCATTACAATAATATGATCTTGATCATGTAGGGCAGCTCACAAGATCTAAACATGATGGCACAAGGTGGAGAGACAACCATCTAGCTACTGCTATGGACCCATAGTCCAAGGATGAACTACTCACGCATCACTCCGGAGGCAGGCATGGCGATGTAGAAGCCTCCGGTGACGATTCCCCTCTCCGGCAGGGTGCCGGGAAGAGGTTCTGAACCCTCGCGAGCTAGGGTTGACGACGGCGGCGTCTCTGGAACTTTTCGTGGATATTTGCTCAGGTACTTAGGGTTTTCGCGTCGGGGGGAATAAGTAGGCGAAAGGGCGGCGGCTGCGGACCCCCGAGGGGCCCACACCACCCCAGGGCGCGGCAGAGGGGACCCGCCCCTCGTGGCGTGTGGCCCTGGTGGCCCTACTCTGCTGCTCCTTCGCTCCGTCAGGTGTGTTCTGGAAAAATAGGCACCCCCGTGTAGTTTCGTCCAATTCCGAGAATATTTCCAGACTAGCTTTTCTGGAATACAAAAACAGCAGAAAACAGGAACTGGCACTTCGGCATCTTGTTAATAGGTTAGTCCCAAAAAATGTATAAAAGTGATATAAAGTGATGCAAAACATGTAGCAATTGGTATAAAACAAGCATGGAACATCAAAAATTATAGATACGTTTGAGACGTATCAGCGGCCAGATTCCCTGACCGCGTGGGGTCCCCCATCCTGGCCCTCGGGCCTCTGCTGCCGTCGATCTTTCTTCCCGAAGTTTCGTCTTGACCTAAAAACGACTATATATAGAGCCCCCAGGGCTTTCGCGAAAGAGAGCGCCGCCGAAACACAGATACCACGAAACAGAGACCTGGAGCTGAAGATTGGAGACGGAAAACTCCGGCGGGGCGCTGCCGGTGTGGTCTCCTTCCCCTCCAGCAACATCTCCACCGACACCATGACGAAGAGGGAGTAGTCCACCCCTGGACTATGGGTTTGTGGAAGTAACTTATGTATCTCTCCTCTCTATGAGCTTCACTAATTAGTACCGTATGAGCTGCTGAACATGATTACGGTCATCTATGTAATTCCTTTGTGGTGGATCTTTATTATGAGTTAATACATGTTTGAGATTGCAATGGTTTTGTTTCAGTTATGAAAGTAGATGCATATTATGTACCCCGTTCTTATTTACTTGTCATGATCAAGCATGTTTATGAGAGCATGTGAGAGGGAACGTGTGCATTAGTTGGAGTAACGGGGGGTGGGTAGTACAGTGAACGTGAGAGAAAATTCTGCGATCCACTTTCGTTTTCTACCTTACTTTTTTGCCTCACTAGGGATAAACAAAAATACCATGCTACCGGAGAGTGGATGTGACCTTGGCCACTATCTCCATGACTAGATCTAGCATGTTCTTATTTTAACTTCATGTCATTGAACCTATTGCTATGCTCTGATTTATCTTAATTACTAAGGTGTTATGATTTAGTTCGTATCTTGGTGGAGCATAAGAGAGAGAACAACTTATACTTGAGATCTCTATGTTAGGACGTGATGCCCATATTATTAATAACTTGTCAAACCATGTCTTGCCATCTTTCATGTTAATTTTAGTGTTCCATTGTCTACCACGTTATCAAGAGAGAGTGCATTTGTGAAACCATGAACCCGGTCCATTTTTAATCATAAGAAACACCTTTCCAACACTTTTATCACCACTTTTGTTTGCTGCCATTATTAAATCCAAAAATACAAAAACACTTTACATCTTGCATTCATCATAAAAAACCCAAAAATATCATTTATCATTGCTACCACCATTCTTGCATATTTATTTACCATCATTGCATATTTACTTATTGTTTGCGTTGCATATTATTTTATTATAATTCTCACACCTTGTGCTTGACAACCACTTGGTGAGGTTGAGGGCACAAAACAATTTATTTGTTGCAGGTTCTCAAGAGAAGGATAAGGAGATAACACCTAAAATACTGGTTCCCCGAGAGTTCGATATTAAACCCTCGAGTCACCCCTTGTGGGGAAAACTGTCTTCCATTACTACATACACTCTGCACTTGAAGTCTAAACCTAACCCATTCACTTTTCACGCAGGTAACTACGTGAAGGGCCATCATCAGTCCACTAGTACAGATCGGGCAATTTAAGACCCCGCGATCGCGGACGGATGTAGGCACCCGTGTGCGTTCTCCCTTATCGCTTACCCTTACGAATTGTAGCCGTATCTAGCAGGTTGGAAGGTGGTTGCGGGAATACACTTCGCATACGGTTAAATTTCAGGAACCGTGTGCGAACGTTCGCACACGATTAGAAATAACTAAGCGTACCCATTACTTCTGACTATCAAACACGATTTTGTCCATGCTGATCGTGTGCAATAACAGATAATATAGAGTCGAACCACTGGAAATAATAGTACATATTTATATATGTTCTAATAACTAGAACTATATGCTAATAACTAGAACTAGCGCTACAGCCTAGCTAGATCTTCTTTTCTTCGACGGCGGCCCTTGCACGCCATCGTCCTGGCGACGACGCTTCTTGCCGCCATTGTCCTCATCGCCGCTGTAGCCGTTGTTGCTGCCGCTGTCGTCGCTGTTGCTACCGCCGTCGTCGTCCTCGTCTTCAGCCTCCTCCTCCTCCTCGTCGTCATGCTCCCCGTGCACCAACTCAGGATCCGAGTCGTCATTCTCGGAGCCTATGGGGCTGAGCGTGCCGTTGCTGGACGAGTGGTCGTCGTCGCTTGCAAGAGCGGTAGGGGAGTGTTCTCGCGGTTGCTCCCTGAGTCGTTGTCACCCCTCAGCCACCTGTACTCCGACCAGTCAATGGGGTCCATGGCTGCAGAGAGGTTGGAGATAGTTGCGACAAGAAACGTGAGAGAGTACGGATGAAGAAGATGACAATGAGGAGTGAAGCGGTGATATCACATTATATTGGCAGAAGAGTGCGGTTAAAATGAAGCGCATTGAGAACCGCCGCTCTCAAAACGGCAGTTCCAAGGTTCATTCATACCTATCGCACACGGTTTCCCACAATAAAACATGTGCTTTGAGGTCCTTTCGCATACGTTTTTGCAACACACAGCCTGTGCGATAGCATGGTACCGCAGACACGTTTAGGTGGGCCGAGCGCGTGCAATTACTGAAAACTAAAAGTAGGCCAGTAGTTAGCTTGTTTAGTCCCACCTCGCTAGTTTAGAGCGTGTACGACCGGTTTATAAACCGCGAATATGGCACCCTATGCAAGGTCAGCCAGTATAGTTTCCCAAAATATGTGAATATATACATATTTAGGGAAACTATAATGGCTGAGTCTTTTTTCTGGTCACATTGGCCTGCTTGATACCCAAAATATGTAGAAATGTATTTAAGGCATCAATTCTGACTGATATTTTCCTAATCTGAGATCTAATGCAAACGCTTTCGGTACCGCAAGTGTGTGCGATGGAACAATATCGCACACAGTTGTTTTGGGCCGATCGTGTGCAATACCCTGTAGCCCATTAGTTTAGTCGCACGTACGGATACTTAGCTTGTTTAGTCCCACCTTCTAGTTTTGAGCGCGTTTGACCAGTTTATAAGCACAACTGCGCGGCCGCTTATCAGCCATGGTTGGTCTAGGGGCCAATCTGAGATCAGATAGCCGTACATCTGTCTGTTCTCAGACTGGCCACTAGATTAACCATGGTTTTTTACATCCGTTTTTAGGTTTTACGATGGGAGTCATCACATAGGATTTTATAAATATTATTGTAAGCGTAGATGGAGACATCGCACACGGGTTTTGTTATCTAACCGTGTGTGATTGTGAGGCCCACCAGGGCCCATCTTAACGCAGCCCTACTTTGTCTCTTATATATATTTGGACCAGCAGCTATTGTGAGTTCAGTTCACTCCACAGCCGCCCCTCACCCATTTTAGGACACTCTGCTCACCTGGTTGACGGAGCGGAACCTATATCTCTCCCGAGGTAGGTTGCCGATGACGCCGGCAGCACGTGCATATCGAAGGCCGGAGTTGCCGCTATTTCACAAGGTTGCTCCGGCCGGCTCATCCACGCCCACCACATTTCTTGCATCGCCGTCGTACGCACAAAGCTGTTCATCTTCGTCCTCCTCGTCCCCTTTTGATATGAAAGGTATACACATGCGCTCGTGTGCACTATTTTATGGAATCGTACTCAGATCTACTTTAGCACGGTTAGCAATGTCGATTCCGGATTCTGGATCCACTTGTTAGATTTATTGACCTGCTCTCTGGCTTTTTAAACTGATGAGCGCTCTTGCTTTTTATTGTAGACTGGATCTGCTCTCTTGCTTTTTAAACTGATGAGTGCTCGTGTGCACTACTTCATTGGTCTGATTCCGGATCCATGTGTTAGATTTACTACATTCTGTCCGACCAGATCTATTTGATAGATCTATTTTTAGGGATGCATGTCTCGTTTATTATAGTAATATTGTCACATGCATGCCGATGATGAATATACAACCCGTACTACTATGTTAATAGGGTGTAAGGTTTAGGGTCAAGGATTTGTTTCTAATTACATTATATTCAGGACCTAGACCCTATGCCTTAAACTCTATTTAAAGTCTAGTACAGTTATATTTGAGGCTTATACACTTTACTAAGTTTAGTTCGTAACTTTAAGTGTTGTATTTCTAACTGTATCTAGCTTCTTATGATAGGGATCTTATTTTGGTGGCACTGCATAAGAAGATGTGGTTACTTCTTTGCTCCCAGCTTAGCAAAGAACTAACAAAACTGAAGCATAGAAGTAACCAAAGGGCACATGCATTTGTGGGTTCTTCCTCTGGGGTGAAGTCGTGATCTCAAGTGGAGCTAGTGTTGATATAGCACGGCATGATCACGTAACCCAAAGGTTGAATTGTGGAAAGTGGTTATTTTCCACAGAGGTGTATAGGGCCTTGTATGTAACGGTTGCATCGTTGTCATGCTCCTTAAACTTGACAATGCATGGTAAGTGCACATAAATTATTTGTTCTACCATTTAGCTTGTCGGTGTTTATATTCTCACACTGCAATATCAACAGGTCAACGATGACAACGATGCATTCACCGTTGCATAGCATTCACCGTCAAGAGCTTCTCGCAAGAGAAGGATATATAGGTCCCAAGAGTTTCTCGCAAGAGAAGGATATATATCCGTCGCTTTTGTGATGTGTTTGGTGCACTGCATAAGACACTTTTTTATTTTATTTTTGAACGAGAGGAGTACAATTTTGCGTACAATGAGAGGAAACAAGAAGCAAGAACAAACGCAAAATCATACATAAGGTACTCAAAAGAGAGCACAACAGCAGCGAAGAACTGTTGAACCACCAGAACTCCACTTCGCCGACGATCGCCGGAGGAGAAGAGAACAAACCTCCTGCCAACTGGATGAGGGAAGACCTCCAACTTTGAAGACAACCGCATGAGCCACTCGACGCCAGCGACGAGATCTTCTCGATGAAAGAGCACGGCCAAGCCGTCCGCACAGCCAGCACCAGCACCACCCGCCGCCGGAGCGGCCAAGCCATGCCAGGACCACCATCTTCGCGCCCTCCTTCCCTGCGCCCGAGCCAAGCACCTAACCTCTCCGCTCCAGAGCTTCACCTCCCAGAGCCTCCTCCCCTCACCTCCACGGTCGGCCGGAGGAGACACAAAGAAACGAAGCACCAAAACCGCCATTAGCAAGCACGCGACCCCTGCAACTCCACCCCTCGCCACCACGGCCGGCCAGGGGAGCCAGAGGCGCACGCCAGCATCACCTGCTCCAACCCCACGCTTGGTCAACGGCAGCGTCGCTCCGCCGTTCACCCAGGGGTAGCAACTACTCCACTGATCCGTAGATCGAGGAGAACCAAAAGCACCAGACCCGCAGGCCGGTGGACCGAGCACGCCTCCCACCCACCGTCGCCGGCGAGGAAGAGGGAAGGAGGCGGATTTATTCCTTCGATCCGGCGCCGAAACCCTCCCGAAGACGCCGCCGGGGAGACACCTAGCTACCCTATCTAAATGCCAAGTGACCGGGAACAAGACCCCCCGCCCTCCCCCGCCGCCGTAGCGGCGAGAAAAGGCGCGGATCTGCTCCGGCACCGGCGGAGATAAGGGGAGATTTTTCTTTCGCCCTGTCGCCTCTCTCAGGAGCACTGTAGAAGGAGGGGGAGGGGAAAGCCGTATAATTGAACTATTTCTCATAAGACACTTTTTTAGTTAAGAGTGTCTTGTACAGTGCCACCAAAATATCACAGTGGTGGCGAGAAGAGTTAACTGATGGTGCAGAACAAGTTAAGGATCAAAAATGGCAACTGCAAGGTCTTAATTTGGCAAAACAGAGCGTGACGGCAATCTAAAGCAAAGACGTAAAGCAAATCTATCATTGTTACTCTAACTATATGACTTATTGCTCTAACAATATAATTGAGTCCTTTATTTATACTTATACATGGGAGTCACAATGACAGAAGCTACAAGTGCCATCTGCCAGTGTCTTGGGAAGACAGTGTCAGCTATATATCGTTCGGAACTCAGCACGGAGGCAAAGATGTAACCAAGAGTGTTATGTTCTGATGAATATATCCCAATGTACCGATATATATATGTATCCCAATGTATATATGTACTGATGATTTCTAGAATGTCCAATGACTTATTTGATTGTGACGTGTCACTATTTATATATATGAAATGTTCAATGAAATATGTGATTCTGATGTGCTATACTGTGATTTGGATGAAATAATGCAATTATGTTAATGACTGCACACAATTATGTTTTGTTAAACATGGGTGATTGGACGACATACGCGGACGATTCAGTTAGTAGAATCGTGTGCGATGCTGAATAAAGCCGCACACTTAAACAAATAAAGTCGTCTGCGATGCTGCTTAACACACACGATTAAGTGAGAACAAAACATCTGCGATGTTGTCCCGTTCGCACACGGGCTTTTTCCTGCGCTCGCTTGCGAAGTTCGGGTGAACGCACACGCTTAGTTCGTCCGTGTGCGATGTGCCACCCCTATCGCCCACCCATGGATAGCGCCAGGCGCTATACTCGTGTGCGATGGCCAAAACCGACCGTGTGCGTTTGCCCGATCTGTACTAGTGGTCGGTTTTGGAACTTACCTTTACTATTTGCCTAATGGAAAGTTCATGTTGAGACAGGTATATACATGCTCGGACCAATGAAACATTTCTTCACATTTTCCTTGGTTAGATTGTGAAAGAAGAAGGTACTAAGAGCATCTCCAAGCGGAGGCCCCAAACCCACCCCAAACGTCCGGGCGGACAGCCCGGACTCGTTTTGGCCCAAAAACCGCGACCCAACGACGGCCCTCAAAGCCACCCCAAACGTCCGGGCTGTCCGGCACACCCCAAACCCAGCCCATATGTAGGGAGGGTTTGTGGGCGTCCGGACGCGCCCGGATGCGCCGCCACGTCGGACGCGGCCCAACAATACCCCACATATATCCGAAAATTCCCCACCCCGGTCGGAACCCTAGCTCTCACTCTCCTCCGATCCCCTTTCCACTCAACTCTTCTCCGACCACATCTTGCCAATGGCGGGCTCCGGCAGCGAATCCGCCACCGAGTTGTACTGGCATGCGTTCGCGGAGGCGGAGGAGGAGGAGATTGGGAGCTGCGTCGGGCCGGATGCCGCCGCGCCGTCTTCGGCGGCTCTGTTCAACGCCGCTGGCAGTTCCGCCGCCGACCCGCCGCCGCCCCATCCGACGAAGCAATGGAGGTGCTTCCGCAGGTTTGCCTCCCAATCTCCTCCTTCGCTTCCGGTTGGAATGCCCACATTATAGGAATGAGTAGGATGATTAGGAATTTGATGCCCGATGCACTCCGTAGGCTGCGTTTCCTAGAGGTCCGGCGTACTCCGTCGGCGACGATAGGTTGCTGTGCAATGCGTGGTTGTCCACCCCGTCGGATCCTCTGACCGGAAGACACCACCGTGGTACGTTCTGGGAGCGGATCGGTCAAGTGTTCAATGCAAACTCGGAAGTGTTCCGCAATGAGGGCTCCATCCGCCATAGATGGGGCACCATAGTGGCGGAAATCAACAAGTTCTCCGGATGCTTGGCTCAAATGGGTTCCGTAAGTTCTATTGTTAAATTTTTTACAATGTTGGATCCATTAGCACCGATTCATGGAGTGTCTATTTTATTTTTATAGATAGACGAAGCCGTCATGCTGTACAACGCACTTGGGGGGAAGCCGGAGACGACGGAGTGGAAGTTCAGCCATTGTTGGGACATGTTAAAGGATAGCCCTTTCGTGGACTACACGCCGAATGAGGAGAGGAAGGACATGATCCGCCGAGTGGAGACCCAAGCTCGACAGGCACGCCGTGCTCGGCAAAGGGAACGCGAAGCACACGAACGTGAGGAGGCCGCCGCCGCCGCTGCCGACCGGGAATGGCAACGTGCAGCCGTCGCCGCTCACGCACGGGAGCTGGAGCGTGAAGCGGGAGCCCGCCGTTGCCTTCGCCGTCGCCAAAGGCGTGAAGCTGAACGTGCGGCGGCCGCCGCCCGGGGTCCTGTTTGAGCGCGCCTCCGATTTGATTTATGAATGTTTGAACTATGTTTGTGAATGTTTGAACCATATGATGTTTGAACTATGTTGATTATTTGATCATTTGATCTACGTGCATGTCCAATATGGGTTTGGGGGAGATTTTTTGAGGGTTATGGTTGTAGGACACCGTTTTTGGGGGCTGTCCGGTCACCGTGCCCGGACGCGTCCGGTCGCAGTTTGGGGGCCGGATTTGGGGCCTCCGCTTGGAGATGCTCTAACTACTACATGTATTTATGCATAGAACAATATGTCCCTCTGCTTGGCAACTTTAGCGGTTTGCACTTCAATTAGGGACTGAGGGAGTATTTCGGTTTTGGGCTGATTCAGTGCAAAATTCCTTCTCTGTAGTTTAGGACGAGTCTAATCAAGCGCCAGATGTCTACTGTTCTCTCAATTAAAGTTTGGCATCTTCCAGTTCAGCAGTTTCAATCGACTGAGACTCAACTCACCACAGCCCATTTCAGTATCACATGGAATTGCCCAAACCTCTGTCCAAGCTGGGAGCTTTTACGAGTCAGCATGAATGCCTTCACAAGACAGCGTTAATGCGGTGCTTATGAACCCAATTTCGTGAGGCTGGTGTGTTGTAGGAGTATATATTTTGCGTATATGTGCGGTATGAGCTGCGAACTCTTAGCTGGCTCGTACGTACGCAGTATCTTTCATTGAATCGAAAGTGGCCTGACCTCCCCCATTCAAGTGCTGCCCACAAGATAAAACAGTGCTTCATTTATGCCCGTTATTAAGTTTGCTTAGCTGCATTGCTTTTCTTCATTCATACGCGCCATAAAGTTCTTACAGGGTAATCTTGATTGTAGTTGCAGTATTTTATTTTCAGTAAGTGACTTCACGTTCTTTGGATGCTCAGCTCAGAAGATATACTCCCTCCTTTTTCAGGTTTGCAAGGTCCACTCGAATTTAGAGCCCAACTTTAACCATAAATTTAATAATAAAATATAAATTATATGTCTCAAAAATTATACCATTGGATCTCTATTTAAAAGAAGTTTCTAACTATATAATTTTTATGACAAATACATCATATTTTGTTTGTTAATTTCATGGTCAAAATTAGGCTCTATTTGGGACTCTCTCGAACGTACGAACAGAACAACACAAAAATAAGATATCATATAGTACAGATTTCTACATGATCTAAAATGGGCAATTTTAAACATGCTAGTGCCTTTTAATGGTTCACGGAGAAGAATAACATGGAGAGAGAGAATGAAGTTTGAGCCCATCTTGCTTTTTACAAGGATTCTGGCGAGAATGCATTCACCCAATTCTGATGATCCTATCCTTTATAACTGAGACCACTACTGGAAACATACGTAAGCACTCGAATTCTCTAAGCCCGCTCCCATTGCTCCACCGTAGCACCGTTTCTTAGTATACCTTCTCAATTTTTTGTCTATTTTACAATTAAATAACTAGAATAAGGATGAAACTGTCACTTATCTTAGATACAATTTGTTCACGCAATGATGTGCATGGTTCTGAATCTTGTAAATCATCCAACTAGACTTGAACAATTTTAATAAAAGTGTGGTCAAATAAAATAAATATTGCGAAAATCTGAGATACAATACATGTAGTTATTTCTAAAAAAATCTAGCATCTCCTAGAAATCGTGTTAAGAGTCAACAGAGTGCTCTAAATTTATCCGAAGATCCTATGATGCAAAGAGGCCCTAAATAATTTTCGTAATATAAGTTTTCTCATTTTCCTTGTGACTATTAGGAGAAAAGGTAGGCCTAGTTTCATGAAGTTTATAGAAGTTAGATGCATCTAACTATTTATCACTATTCATTGCTGAAAACTTTGATACCTCTTAAATGAATCTGATTTTGAACTTCTAATTACATCAGTTAGAATAATATCTTTGTGACACACTATGCTTTATTTAGTGTTTCTGAAACTTCAAAACATGGTTACCATGAAAATTTATAATAATTTGGTTTCCATTAGATGCTTTCTCGTAATTCTTTTTTCTTAATTTGAAGCGGTTCTAATGAAGGGTGTTACTTTGGAGGGGCATGTTTTCATGTTGTTTCCCTTTTTTTTTGTGTCTTTTTGTGTTGACGTTATTTTGTTGCATAGTTCGGACTTACGTAATTGGTGTCTTTAATTAATATATTCCCTTTGTCGAAAAAGTTACTTTATGATTAAATGTGAACTATATTTTCTGTTGATACATCACGGAAATCCAATCCTAGAAATAATATTTAATTTTATTAATCCATACAGTTCCCGAACTACTCCTACACAATTGTCTTTTTTTTTCAGAAAGGCCGGCGAGTACTTACTAAAACCATTTATTTCCTCTGGTTTTCTTTTTGCATTTATTTGTTTTTCTCGTGAAGTGCAAGTGTTTGTGTACTTAGATACTTAGATACGAGATAAAAAGTGGTAAAGTTCTTAACTTAGTATGGAGTGTGTTGTATCAATACGCCGTAGTTAAGACGATTTCCTATGGAAAAAAAAGGCTACCTATGATGGGTATTTTCCACCCGTTAGTTCACAGAGATGTCTCCTAGCTCTGAGTGTATATAAAACAAGTAGTTGGGTTTTTTTCCTCTGTTCATGGACGCGATTTTGCAATTTGACCCGACAATTACTTACTAAACCCATTTATTTCCTCGTTCATGGATGCGAATTTGCCATCTTCTTATATAAAAAAGTAGTTGGGTTTTCCTGCAACTTTGCCCGTACTGAATTTCAGTGTACTTCAAAGTAAATTAGCATCTACTCGAACTCTCGGTTCGTCCATCCTTAGGTACAATCAATTCAGTTTATCTCAAACTGTTACTTATACGATTTTTTGGTGTATTCAATCCTCTGTTGTACGCATTCATTCTCTTTGTATTTATTTTTGAAAAACAAATCGTGTGTTTAGATCATTGCGCTTACAAACTGGTCCTTGACAGAAAAACAACTAGGAAAAGTAAATCAAGTCCAGCGAGACAGGAGCGGAGGCATAAATTGAAGACCTTAGCTGTTCTTGCATTCAAGTGATCGCCATGCCGTCCCCTCTTTCCTCCCCAGGGCACAACACTATATATAGCAGGTTGCCCCATTCTCCCGCAATACAAACATAGCTCCTCTCTTCCTGTGCGCGCTCACCGGTGCACGGTAGCCACCCATAAGAGCATATAGGTGCAGTAACACCATCAGTGTGTTGCACCAGCAGACCAGCTAATCTAGCTAGCTAGGTAGGGGAATTCATGGCAAGCATGGTGGATTCGCCGACGAGCTCGTGCGTGTCGCACTACTAGGAAAAGGGTCATCAGTGGCGCACCAAATCAGAATTCTGTGGCGCACCCCCAGAAGTGCTGGGTGCGCCACAGAATCCTCGCCACTAATTTTTTTTTTCTGTGGCGCACCATGGGCGTGCGCCACAGAAAGCCTCGCCTGGTGCGCCACAGAAATCCACATTTCTGTGGCGCACCTGCCCGGTGCGCCACAGAATTCTGAAAAAATTCAAAAACTGCAAAAAAAAAATTAAAAAGTTTCAAAAAAAATCAGAAAAATCAAAATATGAAATAATATGAAAAATCCTAATTATTGATATTTTTTTCAGATTTTTTGAATTTTTTGAACTGATACCTTCCCGCTAGGTCACCCATCCTCAAATTGCTCCAACCCTAGCACGCTTAACTTCTAAGTTCCACCCACTTCACCTACCCTTGTGCTACTCAAGTTCTTATTGATATATATCATATGAATCCTTTTAAGTCTTGTATGTGTATATGTTATGTATATGTTATAAACGTGTGTTTTTAAATTTCAGATTTTTCAAAAACTTCTGAACTTTCAAAAGGAGATTCAAAAGTTTCAAAAGATCCAAAAAAATTCAAAAAACTTGAAAAATTTCAAAAAATCCAAAAAATCCAAAAAAAATCAAAAAATCCAAAAAAATAAAAAAGTCAATAATCTTCTTTGTTATACATTTCTGTGTCTTTTTTGAAATTTTTGAATTTTTGAATTTTTTGAAATTTTTGAAATTTTTTGATTTTGCTGCGAAAAATCGTCTGTTTGAAATAACTTTTTTTTCTTTTGGAATTTGAGAAATCTGTGAATTGCTGACCGGGTAAACCCTGGTGGAATCGAGTTCGTATTTTTCTCACGATTTTTTTGATATATTATTTGCGTTATTTCGACGTCGTATGCAAAAGTTATGGCCGTTACAAGTTTTTTTTCCTGTTTGTTGCAGAAAAGGCTAAAATTCATATTTCAAAATTTCTATACCTAGTAGACACTCATACCTAACTACATGTCAAAGGATTTTATTTTTTGAATTTTTTTGAATTTTCTTTTACTTCCTGCAAGACAAAAAAGGCGATCCACGGGGGGGTGAGATTTGAAAAAAATAATTCTGTGGCGCACCAAGGTTGGTGCGCCACAGAATGTCACCTTTCTGTGGCGCACCTGGCAGGTGCGCCACAGAATGTCAACTTTCTGTGGCGCACGTGCCAGGTGCGCCACAAAATTATTTTTTTCAAATTTTAACCCGCCCCCCGGATAACTTTCTGTGGCGCACCTGGCCACGTGCGCCACAGAAATGTGACTTTCTGTGGCGCACCAAGCCTGGTGCGCCACAGAAAGTCATATTTCTGTGGCGCACCTAGCCATGTGCGCCACAGAAATATGACTTTCTGTGGCGCACCAAGCCTGGTGCGCCACAAAAATATATTTCTGTGGCGCACCAATTAAGGATGCGCCACAGAATACAACCTACCTATAATGGTTTTCCTAGTAGTGTCGTCGGACACGGAGGAAGAGGCTGCGGCGGTGGTGAAGCCGATGGTGGTGGTGGGGTGCACGCGGTGCCTCATGTACGTGATGCTCTCGGAGGCGGCAGAGGAGCAGACCAGGTGCCCCGGTGCAAGAGCCCCGTGCTGCTGCACTTCCTCCATGGCGCCGCTGCCGGCGCCAGCACTAACAGGCAGGCTAGCAAGAGCTAGCCAGCTGCTGCTTGCTTTGCTTAGGGTGTGTTTGGTAGGTTGTATTACCCTGGCACAACTTTCTCAGTCCATACATGCTGCAGTGGGCCGGGTTGGGATGAGATTTTTTCTGTGTTTGGTGTCCCGTATGACCTGGGCCAGGTTAGGATGAGATGCTGTTTGGTTGCCCCGGTTCCACCTAGCCATGCTGAGAGTAGTGTCCAATAACAGAAATTACAAACAGGTCCTAAATCTTACACAAAAGACCTCAAACAAAAATAAAAAAAAGCAATTAGGTCCGCAAAAATTCCCAATCCATCTCCGGCAGCTGGGGTCGTCGCCGGCGGCTGGGCTCGCCTCCGCGGCGGCGGCGGTTGCCCGGCGCGGCCTGCCGCGCCTCCGCGGCGACGTGTTGTCCTCCGCCGCGGCGCTTGGAGGCGGCGGCCCGTTTCCTTCCGCCGCGGGGGTGGGGGGCGCGGGGGGCGGCGGTGGTCGTCGTCGTCCGTGCCGGCAGGAGGAGGAGAGCAGGCGGCGCCGGCGTCGAGTGAGGCTGCTCCGCACCCCGGGCCGCCCGTCGGCGACGTGTTGTCCTCCGCCGCGGCGCTTGGAGGCGGCGGCCCGTTTCCTTCCACCGCGGGGGTGGGGGGCGCGGGGGGCGGCGGTGGTCGTCGTCGTCCGTGCCGGCAGGAGGAGGAGAGCAGGCGGCGCCGGCGTCGAGTGAGGCTGCTCCGCACCCCGGGCCGCCCGTCGGCGACGTGTTGTCCTCCGCCGCGGGGCGTGGAGGCGGCGGCCCGTTTCCTTCCGCCGCGGGGGTGGGGGCGCGGGGGCGGCGGCGGCCGTCGTCGTCTGTGCCCGGCAGGAGGAGGAGAGCAGGCGGCTGTGCCGCGGCAGGAGGAGGAGAGCACGCGGCGCCCGGCGTCGAGTGAGGCCGCTCCGCCCGGGCCGCCCGTCGGATTCGCTCCGCTGCTCTCGTCTCCTCTGTTCTGTTCTCGCGGGGGGGGTGAATAGTATTTCGACGGGGGTGGGCAGCTGCGTTCGGAATCGGTGCGGAAACAGTATTCTGCGGGTACGAGGCCAGCCTGGGCGAGCAGAGAACCTCGATTCCCACTTCTCAACCCGGCACTGCCCGGAGGCTTTTTTCGTATGAAGCCAGCACTGCCCACGCGACCCGACCCGGGCTACCAAACAACAAATAAGCAGCTCAGCCAGGTTGCGGTGGGAATGTGTGGGTTCACCCGACCTACCAAACACACCCTTACTACTTGTTGATCAGCCGCTGGCTTCTCTCATCGATTTCTAGCATGATGTTGTAAGTTACTCATGTATGTTGCTGCGCTCTGTTGTAGAGTATTTTATTCCAATATGAGTTGTTTTCGCGAAAACGTAAAATCTTTGCGTTTCGGTGCATTGATAGAAAAAGAGGTTATGTATCAGTGTTTTTAAGAACTAGCTAGCTTCCAAAGCTCGGAAACAGGATTTGGCAAGGAAAACACGCAAGTATTCGTTACCAAATCTTCCGCTTCCTGGTGCAATTGGTTTAGCTATTAATCCGCGTGCGTGTCAGCCCATTCGTGCTCCGCTGCTACTCTGTGTGCTGTTAATTCATTTCCAAGAACTTGATGCTGTATCCACGTGTTCTTGAATCTTCAGATATTTAAACTTGTCAATCTACAATTTGAATTAGATGTGATAGATTCAGAAGGTCGTTTGCAATGTACCGTGCGGCCAGGGACTCTTCTCGTTCATCTCTTAATTAAGCAGCATATCATGTGGACGATTGGAATGCGTGACTACTCGCTACTTTAATTTAATTTTTATTAATGATGGTTTCCCGGCCGATCTCAACCACCAGCTAGCTATACAGAAGTATAGCCCCGATGGTGACTGGAAAAGATCAAAAATAAAGAGGAGATCGACGACTTATTATGATAGATGGATGCATGGATCGATCGGCCGCTCATGGAAAACCTGTGTCCGTTTTAATTGGGCACCATCAAGAATAGTGGATGCATGGAACACTATACTAGCAGATAGAATAAATACGGGCAATAAGTAGGAGCAGTTGAGGGGAGGATTCAAGCTTAACACGCACATCGGTTCGTCATCAAACACACATTTATATCTGCCGTCCTCCGTTGCCTTATTTCTCTTCGCGTGCTTGTTTTTTTTTTGACGGAAAAGGCTGGCAGCGCAGCTTTTCATTTATAATAAGCAAGAGGTTTACAAGTTCGGAGAAGATCCGAACAGAACACATAACACATATTTCTTTCAGTCCATAGACTCAAAGAATACTAACACAAAAAAACTCTAATCGGGCTCTCTTGGTCTGCCTGTGAGAACAGCAGTTTTCTTTCTTCCGGCAAGAACCCAAGCGGACAAATCATCTTTGAAACGGTAGAAGACTTCGTGGTGCGAGGATGCATGCTGGCGGAAGATGCGCGCATTCCTCTCCTTCCACACCGTCCACCAAACAAGCTGGACTACCGAGCACCAAGCATGTCGATGTTGGGCCGGCACTGTCTCAGTGGCTGCTGTCCACCAGCTTGATAGCGAAGAGACATCCGGTGCAGGAGGGCACAAGGTGGCTGGCAAACGACAGTGATTAAGCACCAGCAACCAAACATCTCTGGTGAAAGAGCAATTGGCGAGAAGATGCACAGCGTTCTCCTGATCGATCCAGCACAAGGGGCAGATCGGGTTGCATGGCCAATTCCGCTTGATCATATTATTTCGCGTGCTTGTGATTCCCGCGCGTGTGTGTTGTCCATGGAAAGGCGATAGCAACTGGAGTCGGCGAAATTCATCAAGATGTGTACTAAAAATTTCCAAATGAATTATAAGTTGGATCTCACCTACACATACTTAGATCACAGGATGAAACACTAACAAATAATTTGGTAGCCTGCATGGTGCAACTCTTTGTCGTTTGGTTGCATGTATAAGTGGTTGGGCCAGGTTCGCACATTTTTTCAAAGCAATGCTCACTCAGGCCAGTTGGAAACACTTGATTCAATAGTTTTCTGATGGTGAGGGAAAATTCACACTAGTAGAGAAAGGACCTTCCGTTCGGCCGAGGAAGAAGCTTTAGTCCCGGCCGCGTTTGGAGCCAGGACTAATGTGAGCATTAGTCCCGGTTCTAACGGCTAAGGCGGCAGCACGGGCACAACCACCTTTAGTCCCGGTTCAAACAGGACCACCCCCCCCCCCCCCCCCCCCCCCCCCCCGGATCGCTTTTTTTATTTAGTAGAGAATAAAAGAAAATGATAAAATCTTCAAAAAATAAAATCTTTTGAGATGTAGTTAGATTTTAGTGTCTAGTTGGTATATGAATTTTGACCTTTTTTTGCAAAAAACAGAAGAAAAAAAATTAAAACGGGCATAACTTTTGCATACGACGTCAAAAAAATGCGTTTAATATATCAAAAAAAATTAGAGAAAAATTGGGACTCGATTTCACCGGGGTTTACCCGGTGAAATTTTCTCTGATTCTCGAAATTTCAAAATGAAAAAAAGTTATTTCAAAAAGAAGATTTTTTTCTACAAAATCAAAAAAATAAGCACACTTAGCAGTACATTATTTAAAAGACATAGATGATATGGATGCAATATTTGGATTCCTATCATTTTTCTGATTGATTTATACATATTATTTGTCGAATTTCGATTTACGGATTTAAAGATATGAATTTTTCCATATTAAACTGAAAATGGCAATAATAAAGTAAAATTCATTTTTTTGTTATTTGAATTAATAATTATTATTATTTAATCATTAATATTTATGTTAATAGAGGTTTGGAATTCAAAAAATAATATCATGTGACATCAAAGTCTAGGGGTTAATAAGATTGATACCATATTATTATCAAGATGTTATCAGTGCAATCTTGGAAACTAATTGGAAAGGAACTCAAAAGTAAAGCGTGCTGGGGGTGGAGCAGTGTGAGGATGGGTGGCCGATCGGGAAGTTTGAACACGAGTATGCACTTTGACTTGAGATTAGGGACGAGTAGAGATTAAACTGGCAAATAATTCAAAGATTTGAAATATAGAAAAGAATTCAAAAAAAATCGAAAAAAGGGCCGTTAGTCCCGGTTGGTAACAGTGCACCGCTTCGCCCACGTGGAGAGCCTTTAGTCCCGGTTCGTCGCAAACCGGCTTCGTCGCAAACCGGGACTAAAGGCCTTCGCAACAGGACTGTAGGCCCTTTTTCTACTAGTGTCAATATCCGTGTTTCTCGCGAAAGTGGATCAGCTTTAGCGGTGACTCACTTATCGTTGGTGAGATATCCTCATCGTGGCTCACGCTTTCCCAAGGATGGCACACTCCTCTCTTGCTAACTCTGTTGATGTCGTTGTAAATCCTATTAAACTAATTACTTCGAAATATGGTTTGCGGCTTGGGGTTTGTGAAGGGTTCATCTAAAACCATATTGCATGCATGTTTAGGTCCGGGATTTTCATCCGATGTTTCTTGACTTTGGTTTGGGCGGGGGTCTTGGTCTCATGCATGGATGCTTGATTCCTATTTGGATGAGGATTTTCATCTTTTGATGCTAGAGTTTGACTTCTATGTCTGGTGATGTCCAGTGCTTGATGTAGGAGGGTCCAACGGTGAATTTTGATCAGGAACTTGCTTCACCCTAGCTTCCTCTTGGACCACCCGCCCCGAGGGCATCATTCAAGACACACTTGTAGGTTAATAAGATGATGATATGGGACTGGCAATGGGCAGTAACAAGAGAGAGGGAAGCGCCAACTTCATAACATCCATAAAATAAAATTTGGGAATGTTAATTAATTAAAATGATTAATTTTCTAGATTTTTTTTTGAAGTTTCACACGAAGTAAAAACTCTTTGAGGACTCGTTTAAAATACTCTTAACCTTCATTTTGAAACATTTCTATATGAGTGGATTATTATGACTACAAAAATTACTTATCTTAGTTGGCGAATTAAACAAATCGAACTTACATGTGTTTGATTTGTTTTAAAAAATTCGTATTTGAGTGACATTTAAAATATTTATCCAACCATGCTTGAACTATTACGAGAGGGAATAGTACGGCTTTCCCAAATCAAGGGAAATGTGTGGAAAATATTAAACAAATCGAACTTACATGTATTTGGATGTTTAAAATAAGATATAATTTAATAAGTCTTACAATTATTTTTGGGGTTTTCTTAAATGTATTTAAACTTTTTATGCCCAACATATAATATATCTATTTTATTTACTGAAAATTTCTGAGATTGTTCAAAAAAGATTTGACAATTATATAAGCCGTGATCAATTTCCTACAATTTTATAAGAAAGTACAGAATTTTGAAATGGGCCTATTTTCTCCAACCAGCCCCATTTTCCTTCTCCCTGATTTCCTCCAGCGAATGGGCTTGGGCCATTCTCCCCTTCTCTTTTCTTCCCCTGTTATTTTTCCCTTTGGGCCAAAATTCTTGGCCCAAATTCATATTTTCGTTTCTCGTTTTCCCCTCGTGGGCAGCATTTCTTCCAGGCTATCAGGCTGAACAGGCCCATTACATGAGCAGCAAACACACCTCCCATAAAAAATCAAACAAAAACAAGCACATACACGCGGGTGTCGCTAGGGCAGGAGAAATTATCCACTGAAAACCACGATAAAATCATATTTAAAATTTTTAAATTCTTAACAAAAATGCATTATAGTAGAGTTACATAACAATGTAAATTTGCCAATTTAAACTCGAAATTTATTAGAAGCTATTAAAATGATAAATTTAGTAATAAATAGTAAGGTTTACAAGTATTATTTATTTACTACTATTCATTGCCCAATTTGTCATATTCATAACTCTTAAAAAAATAAGTTTCAACTGCAAATTTACGTGTCTATAGAACTCTACCTTGCCAATGTAATGCATTTTTTGTTAAAAAAAGAACTTTTAATATGATTTTTTTTGGTAACATCACATCTTGTTCTAGCTTCATGTAGCCTAAAAAAAGGCTTCGAACCTCCATCAACACATGTCTGTGTGCACCACAGCGAGTACATCAATTATGCAGTTTATTTACTTGTCTAAACATCCAGGAAACCATACAAGGACGATATATGAGAATACACAATCTATATCATACCTATTTTAGTACCAGAGCCAGTTTTATAAGGGCGATATATGATCTTTCCCTAAACCACTGAGCCCGTCCCGTTAAGATGGACTCAAATTTCCCGGTGATGCCATGGCCATGGGATGTTCTTTTCCAAGAAAACATGGCTGCTGCTGCTGCACGGTTGCTATTTGAGGAAGTGTAGGATCTCAATGTATTTTTTTCAATTTATTAGTTTGCTACTCTAGACAATCGTATGGGAAGATGATAGTCAGCGCTAAGGCAAGAGTTTTATGGCTAATAGATGGGGCTGGTATAAGCTGACTGACCGTTAACTACCCTTCAGACCATATTTTTATTTTCTTCCAATTCTAACTCCAGTTTGGCGTGCCGGTCGACGAGCAGCTCGAGCGCCTCCCGCATCCACCTGTGCGAGCAATCCTCCATTACTTGCTGCACTGTGGCCTGTACAATCCAATTGCAAAACACACGTTCAGATGTCATGCTTAGTTTAGCCATGGATTAATTGGCACCATCGAGGTACCCGTAAGTGAGGAGCGAGATTTAAACTGTGCTAACCCAGGTACGCTTGCAGTATTCCTTGATGGGCCACCTGTAGAGCTCGTCGTCAGTGACGAGGAGGGGGAACATGTACGCCTCCTCGGTCACGTCGTAGCAAAGGCTTCTGTTGGCCCAAAAGCCGAGCACGCTGCCAATGTCCCCGCGGACGCCGGCATCCTCGAGGGCTGCACGCCGAGCAGCCTCGTCCATGGATTCGTCCAGCATCCAACCACTATTTGGGAAAATCAAGCTGTACCCCTGCAACGAGCTAATCACCAGCACCTGCAGCTTGCCCCCGCGGCACACCCGGTATGGAATGCACCCGACCACGATGGGCCCGCCGGTTCTTGCGCTGTACCGTTGCAGCGGCGCCTTTGGAAAAAGAAGTTGGAGAGCAAATAAACTTAGAGTAATCATAATCGTCATGGTATCACGCTGTAATACCATAATCTCATAATATTTTATTGAATTGTAGAATCTCAATGCAAAATTGTGTATACAGTAAAATTCCTAATTCTACGTGCTATGGTACAGTTTCTACCTATGATCTATCATCATCCCTCTGACCATTAATTATAGTGATATATAAGCTTTTTGCATGCATGGAATAATGACTAGAAGGGCATGGCGCGCTTTGCTGCGCCCGGGGGTACGTACTATTGCGGATTTGAGGTGATCAGTACATGACATGCCGGTCTGAGTAAATATTAGTTGGTAATACATGATCAACTACAAATTCATAACTTTTCATGCAAATATTGTAGGTATTGGTCTAGTATCTACAATATAAACTATATAATGTAAAATAGGAACTTTAATTTTGTTAATCTACAAAAGAGGCACGCCCCTAGGCTGGTGCATGGTTGAAGAGGAGCCGTGCGAGGCTGGGGCTAGTCGACGTGTAGCCAGAGGCAGGACTTGCATTGTGTCACTCGTGCACGTGCTTGTAGGAAAGGAGGAGACACGGTGAAGAAGGATATGAGAGGAGGGTCGCTCGGGTGGCTTGCCGATGGGAGCTACGAAAGCTAGGAAGCTATGATGGAGCCGCGCGGGAGGAGAGCGAGGACAACCCTTACGGTCAAATCCCTACCGTGCCCTCACAGTGGTGGTGAACTCGCGGCTGAATCGGTAGGAATTGTGGCGGAGTTACCAAGTTCGAGGCCAATCGGTGAGAGAAGAGGCGGGAGGACGACATGAAACTTACAATTGTCAGTTGGCGTGCCCACGTTGCCCTTTTTCATATAGCAACAAGCCAAG
Source organism: Poa pratensis (assembly GCA_947311845.1). Lineage (NCBI taxonomy): Eukaryota > Viridiplantae > Streptophyta > Magnoliopsida > Poales > Poaceae > Poa > Poa pratensis. Next base: position 61,380,166 of record CAMZMU010000063.1, on the reverse strand, counting down.
TGTTGTGTTTTGCAGCACTTGGTATTATTTTTTTGAACTGCACAAAATAAATTTGGACAAAATTTACATCAATGACATCTATTGGAGTAAGGTTTTGGCCTCAAATATCCTAAAAAATAGTTAGACCCTAAAATATGGTAGCTAATGGAGATTCTCTAAGAGAGGCCGGCCGGTAAATTCGTGTGCGAAAGTTAGAAAAATTATCACTAAATTTTGTGTCCAGCTGGACGGCCGAATAATATTACTCTGACCTCAGTCTGGTGGACACGAATGTGTAGAGCAAAGATCAATGAGATGTTGCCACGTGGCTCAACCTAGGAGCTCAAATCCAAGAAAGCTTAGATATTGTAGTGATACTACTATAACAACCCCCACTACGGGTAGTCTAGTAAATATTTAAACCATCTCGTTTGGACAGCATGCAAACCGTGAAGTCCAATTGATCTCTTCTTTCCAAAATAAATTAAGGTTTACCATGTTTATAGAGAAATAAATGACATCTATAACGTCAAATTATATAGTACGAAAATATATTTTATGATTAGTCTAATAAAATTGATGTTGTAGATATCAAAATATTATACGAACTTTGTCAAAATTAAAATAGTTTGACTTAGAACAAACCTAAAGCTTCAAATATTTTTTAAGTTCGGGGGAGTTAAAGTCATACTAACTTATCGCTAAAAACATCATATTTTCTTATAAAAAAACATGGTGTGATGAGAATTCCCCGCAAACAGGCTTAAGGAAGGTGGCCCGCATTTGATCCAGCAAGTATACTACCAATGGTAGACCCGAGTTACCCTGACAGAGTTCATTGTCATATGACTATAATTGACAAATTTCATACATAACAAACACAATTTTAAATAAACTACAACTGTTGAGCTTAGAGAGTAAATGAAAAAAATGAACTCAGAAGAAAATAGATGACTAGAATTTGAAGTGCATAAATAAATGAAGTCATATACAAACTGTAGAAGGTTAAAAAGAAAAGAGTGTACTACTAAGGATTTACCCCATTACTCGCATCTTTACCTTTCCTAGCATATATCTAAAAACAAAAATGTTTATTCCGACTACTTTTTCCGTGCGGAACTGACGATATAATTATGTGCTTCTGTAACATGCATTAGGAAAGTAAGATGGAAACATTATTTTTTGAGTTACTTCCACATAACAATCTTGTGTGGTACGATGTGTGCGATCAACAATTCGAAAGAAATATGAGCATGAATTCTACAATTATATATGACTTCCCTTACTATTATCAAGTTCCTCGTTTGATGCGCACAATTTAGTTGATAGCCTGTGACCCAGTAAGAGGTAAATACTGAAATCATATGGGTAGAGATTTCTTGCACCCGAGCTCCAGTGCTCCCGCTATTTTAAAAATTAGAAAAGTATATTTAAAATTTTCAAAAATCTGAAAAATCATGCATGTTCTAGATGATGTATCCTATGGACGCGCAAAATCACAATGTGAAATGCTTTGTATTCTAACCTATACAAAAATGAAAATATATAGATCTGAGTATAGTTAACTATGCATAGTTTCAAATCTCCAAATTTTGTCATTTTTGTGTAATCTGTAATATAAAGATTTTTGCATTGAGATTTTGCATGCTTGTAGTATACATCATTGAGAATATGCATGACATTAACGGAAGCATTCTCCGGTGATATTTCCATTCAAAAAACACATTGTGGTAGCAGTTAGAACCAGCACAAACTAAAAAATGAGGTTAGAATATACTCAGAAACGAAAAGTAAAAATTGCATGCATTTTTATAAACAAAACTACAGCTTTAAAAATAAATAAAATAAAAACTACAGAAAAAAAAACATGACTAATATTTCAAATATATAGATGAGTGAGATGACAAGATAAAATATATACAAGGTTAACACAAAGAGAAGTGAGCAAATACTTTCACTAGTTTTATAAAATGAAAAAATGCACAAGCCTAGAAAACATAAATTGGAACTTTGGAAGTGTTATAGTTACCTCCATTTTTTGTGGGAAATTTAGCTTGGGATTGTTTTGATTCCTATCGATCTCTTTCTCAACTGCAATTCTTACGTTTTGCATCTCCTTGTCACTTTTCTTGCCTTTGTCGAAATTCACAAAAATATGCTCAAGCAAAGAGAGATTCTCCAAACCCAATACAAAATCACCAAATTGCCACCATGCGTGCTTCGCATCTTTAAACTCTAATTGCAGGGTTTGGAGACTTTGCATGCCTCCCCGTTCAAACCTCAACTCCATCGTGTGACTCTTGAGACGAAATCTCGTGAGACATGGAAATGGGTAACCACTGTCAATGACCAGCCGTTTGTATCTACCTTGTGTAGGTTTCTCCACTTGTATGTGCAGTTCAGTGAGAGACTGTAGGCTTTTAAAAACATGAAGGTCCTCCTCTCCCAGTGTTTTTAGTGTGATACTTAGGGAGAATAGGAAAGACATGGAGCACATCCACTTTGGCGCTGCACCAGCGATGCTATTAATCATGTGAAGTAACAATAGTTGTGCTAGTTGAATACAGGTTGATGGCAGCTCTTCTTCTATTTCGGTGGACCTTATGTCCAGCACCTGCAGAAATTTCAGATTCCCGATCTCTCTCGGGATCTTAGTGATAGATGTACCCTTTAAACTCAAGTATCTCAAGTGAAACAACTTGCAGATATCCTTCCAATGATTATTATCAACTTGTCTGCAATCTGTAAGATCCAGTACACGTAGGACTGGAAAACCCAAAAGTGCTGGCAACAAACTGAAAGCTGGATTAGACACAGTAAGCGATCTCACATGGGACAGGCTCATGGTTGGAAGCTGGTTAGCAACTTCTTCAATGTTAGTCTGGATGGACAGTCGACGGATCTTGCTATGTAGATGCATTGGCTGATGAGAACCAACTGTTGTTAAGAAATTCTCCTCATTTGCCAAGGAAGTGATAAGAATCTAAGATCATGCACCATATCGTGGACACGACAAGAGGCCACTTTATTCGCATTGTCAAATTTTACGGGTTGGACCAAGCTTTTATTAATGAGCTCGTCCAAGTAATCATGCCCTAATTCGTACAAGCTCGTCCCATGTTCTTTTATAACAAAACCTTCACCCACCCATTTCCATATCAGTTGTTCGATTTCAATCTCATAATCCTCTTGATACCAGCTGAGATGGAGTAAACAAGTCTTCAGGTGTGGAGGTAGGTCAGAGTAACTGACAGATAATATCCTCGTCATGTTCTTCACATCATCATGACTATTATCTAGCCCCAAGCCCATAGATTTGTACACCTTGGACCAATACTCATATGTATGTGCTCTTCCCTTTTTAGTGGACAGCAAGCTAGCTATTGTAATGATAGCTAATGGCACTCCACCGCATCTTCTTAAAATGTTGTAAGATACCGGAACCAATTGATTGGGTGGAGATTTGTCCTCGGTCCCATATATTCTTTGGTAGAATAACTTTCTTGAGTCATAAATAGACAGAGGTTGTAGCCGGTAAACACCACCAGCTTGCTGGGCAACATCAAGAATGCGAGTTGTTGCTATTACTCTACTTCTCTGTTCATTCTCGATCAAAGCATATTTGATGTTTTCCCATGTACATTTATCCCATATGTCGTCAATTACAATCAAGTACCTTTTTCTCGCAAAAAAAAACAATGAAGTGCCGTCTATTAATAGCAAACGAAATATACTAGAAGCTATTTAAATTATTATACTTTGAGCAGAACTGAGATACGTAGTCAAGTTCAACAGATTAGGCGAATGAAAATATTGAGAATCTGCACAACTAAAAGTTCTTTGTGATATCCATATACGAAAGAACGAGGGAAGTACACGTGCATACCTCTTGTCTGCAAGGCATTCTCTTATCTCACTGATGAGTTGTGTTTCGCCCCATGTTGCCTCGTTAATATTCTGGTACTTCCCTAGCAAAAAATATATTCTGGTACTTGTGCTTGTCAAGTTGACGAAGCAGGCTCTTAAAAAAATTCTCCATGTTAGGATTAAGAGACACGGAAACAAAAGCCGTGCAACTGAATTGCGCTTTAAGCTTCTCATACGCTGCATTAGCAAGGGTTGTCTTGCCTAATACACCAAATCCAACAATAGAGACCACCTTCAGCTGTTTATTGGAGGCATCGCCTCCCTTCATCAGCATCCTCACTACCTCAAGGCTCTTCTCATCGGTACCGACGAGCTCCGTCGCCTTTTTATACAAGGCTGATAGACGAAGGGTATGAACAGTTGGTCCAGTTGGCCTGGCAGCGGCCACGCTGTCAACCTTGTACCTATCGCGCCGCTCATTGACCTCCTTGACGCGGATCTTGATGTCTTTGATATCGACACCAATCTCCTGGCAAATGGTCAGCGGGCTGATGCTCTTATCAATGAAACCCATGAAGCTATTAGACTTCTCCAGGCGGTCATGGGTTTCAACGCGCACCATGAATTTGTCAATGCAATCTTCCAGATCATATGATAGCTCCCTCGCAGCCTTAGCCCAGAGCTTGACTTGGATGTCCGGTGGCTGGTCGATCGGCACCTGAGAAATCTTGATGAGAGCCATCTCCATGCTCTCCATCTCGGCTTTGAGGAACATTATCTCGCCCCTGACACCCCTCTCAAGGTTGTACTGATTCATGAGCAGGCCAGTCAGCTTGGGCAGAAGGGTGCCAATTGCTCCGGTGACGACCTCGGCCATCCTCGGCCTATGAGCCGTTGTTTGAGTAAGCAGCAGTGGAAAATAGTGGGTGGGTGTAAGTGGCGCAGACTTAGCATCGTCCTGTACTACAGCACCTAAGAAATCACATCATGATTAGTTTGGTTTTAAGGCATTTTGAAGACTCAAAAATTAAAAATGTAGTTATTCACACCTTAGGTTTTCATTTAGGAATTCGTATTAGCTGAAATGAAATTGTAATATTGAGAATATGGCAAAAAAAAATTGTATCCTTGACAGTTGTGGTTATTTTTAATTTTGCAACAAAATGCTAATTTATATTTTATACCCGCACATTGTGTTAATTTGGAGAAATGCATGCCTGTCCGCATTTAAAGCACACTGAAGTATGCACAACGACCATCTCCACGCCTTTCTTAGAATGTACACATATATGAAATGAAATCCTATCTTCACAAAAATATTGTCTCCTTCTAGCACATTGATCCCCATGCAAACTCGGGTTTCACGTATTCAAGAAAAGATGTACTTATGAGCCAAACATTCTTCGCAACTAGTGAGAGTATGAGACTATTTCAGATCCTCACCATTGTACCATATTGAAATTTGTAAAAAAATGAAACACATAAATCTTATTTTGATTGAGATGCTTACATGAGGTTGTGTATTCCATGTAGTCGGCCTCCCCGGTTTGTAAGTTGGTGACCTACCAATAAATTGAAAGATTTAGTCCACGTTTGTAGAGACCTCTCCTGTGGCAGTATTTCAAAAATCTGTAGTCTTGTACCCCATTAAAATTTTAAAAGATACAGAAACCAGATCTCAATAGTCAGTTATTGATCGGGAGTTAGTGCACGAAACAATTTTGCTAACCAATTACAAAATATTCAGTGGCGAACATGTAGAATTATTTTTTGGCATTTATGTTATATATGGTAGGGTCACTAGTTGACACATTTTTGTGGGCAATGATACCAATTCTTTATAGCTCTATTGTCTCTTCAAAAAAAATTGCCACAGATGAAGTGATAAAATATCAGTTATCTATCAATACCTTGTATTTAAGCGACCCCTTATCAATATCAATCATTTTAAGATCATTGACAATGTTGCTTATTGTAGGCCTTTCGTGTCGATCAGACTTCACACATCTTAAAGCTATTTCAATGCATGTCTTCACTTCTTGTAATGCATGTGAGCCCATCGTTGCATGTAGCTTTTTTCCCCAGTTTTCACATACCTACAAAATGGAAGAAAAATGTTGACATGCTGCATACATACAGAGCATGGGTAAGACACGACATAACATTATAAAAGACAAGTATTCATGACTCAGAAACTTATTACTTACAAGCTCAATGATTTTGGAAGGAGTATTATCCACATGGTCATAGTAGTTCTTGCGTCCTGCCATTATATGTATTATTACAACACCCAAACTGAATACATCATATTTAGGTGAGATTTCTTGGTTGTCGATAAATTCTGGTGGCGTATATCCCTGCATGGTGTCAAATATAATTACTTTGTAACAAAATTATACAAGAAGATGATTACATCACGTCGGGCAAGAACTCACATTGTTCCCAAAGGTGTCATTGTGGTACATGTTTTAGTTGTAGAAAAGAGTCTTGATAAACCAAAATCTCCAATTTTTGGAATCATGTTGTTGTCCAGCAATATATTTGCAGGTTTTAAGTCCAAATGAAAAATAGAATTTTTATTTTGGAGGTGATTTAAGCCCTCACAGACTCCCTTAATTATTTTGTAGCACATGTCCCAATCAAGTCTGCATGGCTCATCTGCACAAGTAAAGTAGTAAACATGAAGTGTATTACAAAGACGACAATTGAGGGATTGATTAAAATATATCATAAGTTTAGGGATAACATTTTTCTTCATGTGTAATAATATTATCTATGTATTGCATGATCTTACCATAGACGTGTTTGTCAAGGCTTCCCCCTTCCAGGTATTCAAAGCATAAAGCTCTTTCATTCTCATCAGCAAAAACATATTCTCCGTCGTATTTAACACATCGCCGATGTATTTCATCGCAGTAGCCAACTAATCGCACAATATTTTGATGTTGGACCCTCATAAGGTTAATACATTCATTATGAAATTGTTTCTCGCTGCCATATTCTGGAGCCCTGTTTATAAGCTTCTTGATAGCAATTTTTTCCCCATTGTCCATGACTCCCTGTTAAAGATTATTTTTAATAGTGTCCACGGGCTATTGAAATTTTCTTTCGTCTTCTTTGAAAAATAAATACTCAAGTAAAAGATGCAAATAACAATGATACCTTGTAAACCACTCCGTACGCACCATAACCAACTATATGGTCCTCGGAAAAATTATTTGTAATACGTTTTAACAACTCGAATGGGATAGGTGGCGTCGCGCCACTCTTGTGTTGTGACGTGTTCAACATTGTATTCTCCATCTCCTAGCACCACAAAAAAAAATTAACACATGGTAAGTGCTTTTATACGGATGTGCATAACCTTTACACTGAATATATATAAGTGTGTGTATTGTCAGAAGATATATAACAAAATATTGACACGACACTATAGCTTAAAACAAAGAAGTAATTTATCAACAATTAAAACACATCTAGCAGCAGCAAATAATTAAGAACATGTTGAAATTGTACCACTAGTAAACAAGCTCCCCAAAAGGTGGTCGGGGTGACTAGGCCCGGTTGACTGTTACCAAAAACATAGGTCTTCGGCTATCCACAAAGTGATATGACCATGTGTAGGGCTGACACTTACCTAGTGTGGAAAGATAAATGAAGTTGGTGAAGGTAAGCCGGTGACCAAAGTCCTGGTGAGCAGCGGCCATAACTACAACGTGTTAGATCAAAAAGTTCTCCTCCGTCTCGCTATCACAGTACAAGACCTGGATTATCCAAATATGAATTGGACCAGAAATTTGTTGAACGGTCGATGTTTACAAAGGACCCAAGCAGAGGAATAAAACAAAGGGGATTGCCTTCCTTGTTTGTTGTTCACTGGGTCCTTTGTGAGAATACACTAGTAGAAAAACCACCTTCGGTTCGGCCCTTTCGTCCCGGCCACATTACAAACCGGGACTAATGTGGCACTAGTCCCGGTTCAAACGGGGCACGGGCACAACCACCTTTAGTCCCGGTTCAAACAAGACTTTTAGTCCCGGTTGGAGGCACCAACAAGGTTGGAGACACCAACCGGGACTAAAGGTCTTTTTTTTTCCCTCTCATGCCTACTCCCCCGTGGATCGCTTTTTTTAGTTTTGTAGAAAATAAAAGAAAATGATAAAATCTTTCAAAAATAGAATCCTTTGAGATGTAGTTAGGTTTTAGTGTCTAGTTGGTATAGAAACTTTGAAATATGAATTTTCACCTTTTTTGCAAAAAACAGAAAAAAAATATATTAAAACGGCCATAACTTTTGCATACGACGTCGAAAAAATGCGTTTAATATATCAAAAAAACTAGAGAAAAATTGGGACTCGATATGTCAAGTTTACTCAGATTCTCGAAATTCCAAAAGGAAAAAGTTATTTCAAAAAGAAGATTTTTTTCTACAAAATAAAAAAAAGCACACTTAGCAGTACATTATATAAAAGACATAGCGCATTATGCAAAAGATGATATGGATGCAATATTTGGATTCCTATCATTTTTCGGATCGATTTATACATATTATTTGTCGAATTTTGATTTACGGATTTAAAGATATGGATTTTTCCATATTAAATTGAAAATGGCAATAATAATGTAAAATTCATATATATTTTTGTTATTTGAATTAATAATTATTATTACTTAATCATTAATATTTATGTTAATATAGGTTTGGAATTTAAAAAATAATATCATGTGACATCAATGTCTAGGGGATAATAAGATTGATACCATAGTATTATCAAGATGTTATCAGTGCAATCTTGGAATCAAAATTTAAGCGTGCTGGGTGGAGCAGTGTGATCTCTGGTGTAAATCTCTACCTAATAATAAAGAGAGCAACGCTTCTCCTCGCTTTCTTCGTACCTCGGCATTTTTGCAGAAAACCCCCTGACAAACATGGAAATTAACTCGCAGTCCACATGGCAAAGGAGTCTTCTCCGTTCGTACGACGGAGGGACTTATTTGCAATTTTCGGAAAACACAGGGACCCGCATCGATCTTTCACTCCACCCTCGCTTCCTTCGTTTGGTACGCCGGCATTTTTGCAAAAAAAAACCTGACATACATGGAAATTAACCCGCAGTCCACATGGCAAAGGAGTCTTCTCCGTTCGTACGACGGAGGGACTTATTTGCAATTTTCGAAAAACACAGGGACCCACATTGATCTCTCACTCCCCGTACGCCCTTCTCTCTCTCCCGTGCTCTGTTTCTTCCTCGAACCCTAACCCTAGCCGCACGGCTGTCACCGTCGCACCGCCGTCTCCATCCTCCCCAGGACGAACCAAGGCCGCCAGGAGCTTCGCCATCTTCTCATCTTCTTCTCCGTCGAGTATCGCGAGCCGGGATGGCCTGAACACCGCGAACCGAGCCGTCTTCCTCGCGTCCGGCCGAACTGCCGCCGCGCCCGATTTGCCGCCGTCTGACCTTCCCCGACCTCTCTGTCCATCTCATCGCGTTCACGGTGAGCTTGCGCAAATTTTAGTGCCTTCAATTCGATTTATCGCGCTCCGTAGTGTCGCCGTCATGAAGCTCATCGCCGGCCGTGGCTCCGCCGCGCCGTAGCCGCCGCTCCGGCGACCATTCGCTGGCGGCGCTACCACCTTTTGGTAGCGCGCATCCGTGCGCGTGCAACGCGCCCAGTCGCGCGACCCAGCTCGCGCTCCAGCATCCAGCCCGTGCTCAACAAAGCTGTATCCACCATTGTCGACGTCATCATGACATCACCGTGGGGCCGATCTGTCAGGTTTTTAATCTTTCTGAAAATGATTTCGGAAATTATTAAAACTCTGGATGTGGGACTAGTCTATTAAAGAAAAACCAAAAAATGAATATTATTGTAAAATCCATATCTTCTCACTGGTTTATCAGAAAAATATGAATAATATATCAAAATGTTGAGAAAAATAAATTCTATCTGTTTATGTCAAATTCATTCATGTTTAAACAACTAAAATTGATAAACATTTAGAGAGTCGCGCCCATATGGTCCCAGCGCCGCTATTGATTTTTCCCGTGGCATATCGGTAATTACTAAAAACCTTACATGCGGGTCCCGCTGTTGGAATTTTAAGCATTTCCAAATATTTCAGAAAAATGTCCAAAATTGTATAATATATAACTTTTGATCTGTAATTCAGAAAAATGTTTTCAATATATCAAAATGTTCAGAAAAATGTAATCTATCTATCGGTATCAAAAAACATGCAAATTTAACACCTTTTAACCACGCTTATTTAGGAGAACAAAATAACCAATTTACTCGGTGTAAAAAATAAATTATTAAAGTGTTTCATCGGCCCGTTGCAACGCACGAGCAGGCATTTTGCTAGTCTGTACCTAATCTCTACTAAAAAGAACGAAGTGTCCTGTCTCGGCGTTTCCTTTGTCCATTCTCGTCCGTCGTGGATTTACCATTTTGCCCTCCCGCCAATCATATTTACTGAGAATGCCACTGCTAAGTTAAAAAATGCTTCGCACGGACAAATAAATCCCCTCACTCCCTGACCTCTCACATCGCTCCATGCCGCCCCTGAGCTCCTGCTCGTCGCCGACCGGACATACCTACTGCCATGGTCCCCGATGAGCCCCGGAATGGACCTCCGCCGCCGACGCGGTCCTCGACAAACCGCCGGAAAGGGTCTCCACCGCGACCCCCAGCGCATCGCTGTCTCTCGAAAGGGTCAGCGGCGGGACCGCGGGAGGCCGGAGCTGGAGGTAGGAGAGGAGGGCGGCGAGGTTGGGCTCGCTGGCCGTCGCAAGGGGAGGAGCTCTATCATGGGAGGAGGACGAGGGGAGCTTGGGCGGGCGAGCAAGTCGCTGCAGGGACGGAGCCAGGAATGGTAAAAGGAGGGGGCCAATTGTACACTAAACTGTTTGGAGGGGGCCATATAGCCAATTTCTGTCAAATTTAGGGATCAATCTACATATTACACAGGGAGGTTTTCAGCAAAATTTGCAGCACAGGGGGGGCCATGGCCCTGGCTCGCACCCCCTGGCTCCGTCCCTGGGTCGCTGGAGGGAGGGCAAGAGGAGTGAATAGGTCAGGGCGAGCGGGAGGCCGGAGAGCATACGAGGGAGCACGCCGACGGCGCTGCAGCAAGAGGCTGAGGCTCGAGATGGCGGGCCGCCGGAGCTGGCCGAGCCACGGCCGTGAACAGAGGCCCGATATGCGACAGCGTCGGGGCAGAGGAGGTCAAGGGAGCGCTGTTGTCCATTCGTGAGGTGACTAGGAGGAGCCGTTGTCTCCATTGCGGCAGAAGAAGGAGAACCGGGGAGGGGATTGACGAGGCTGGCCGAAGCGGCGCAGGGTCGACGGGAGGAAGAGGTGAGAGAACTGGTGTGCTAGGATAGGAGGCTGGAGACGAGACTGGCGGCGCTGTGGCGCTGGGAGGATTGAGAGGAGGGGATCGATGGAAACGAGCTGGGCTGTCTGCATGCGTGCGTTTTAGCTTTATTTTTTTAAAACGTAGTTTGGGTCGGATGGAATTAGGTGGGCCGGCTGAGCTAGGCCTGTCTTTGCTGGCGGGCCGGCCGGCCGTCCATCTACCCAGTACCCACGTTATTTTTCAGTTTACAAAACATTAACCAATTGCGTTTTATAACAGAAACATAGATTCGAAAATAGGATGAAAACAAATTGGCCACACGTAAATAAATATGGACGTGGTTACAAAACCGAATAGGATATCAAATCCTGCTTAGCTAGGTCCATTTGGTGCAAATATATTACCGGTTCAATTCTTTTTGATTTATATTTTCCCCCTTTTTTCTGTTTCGACCACAATACCAAAATGCTTACTTCTCCTACTTCCTACATGAAGCTTACTGATTCTCTTTGACATTATATACCTCATCTCTTCCTAAGTAGACCAGCTAAAAGAGAAGTGCAAGCAAGAAAAGACGATACTGAGTTTTTAGTCCTACAAATACAACATTGAAACAAAGTTTGTGTGACAGGAGATAATGAACCACCTGCCAACACATTTTTAAAAATTCTACAATATCATCGGAATCTAAATCTAAATTATTATAATTTTCATTGTTACACCAGCTTTTTGTTATCTTACAGTCCAATCCATCACCCTCTGGTCTTATTTTATTGGACCAAACTTATACTATTTATGTAAATCATGCAAACCGCATGACTAATTGAATTGTTCATTCAAACACATCAAAAATGAAATACACATGAGTCACAAGCAAGGCCGGACAAGACCCCTGGTCAAGATGCCGCACGCCACCCAAATAGGTGCGGACACGACTCCCGACTAAGACCATGTACGACTCCCAAATTAAAACGGACACTACTACGTTAGGATCGCATACGACTTACGACTTCTGACTCCCGACTAAAACATGACCCCCGACTAAAACATGATACTACACACTACTTTAACTGCAGGAGACTCTCACTTCGGTGTTCATGGGAGTCAGCACCAAGGATAACTCCTCCTTGATGACTCCACAAACAAGTACAATTCCAGCCTCAAGGATATCTATTCGCCTTCGAAGCTTCTCCTGTCCGAAACCGAGCCCAACTCCGAGTTGGAGCACGACTACCGATCGCGGCCTGGTGCTCTGGGAGAACGACTCCTACTCAATGGCTCCATGGACAAGGGCTCCGAGTCGGAGCACGACTCCTGACTGAGGCCTCATATGACTCTCGGGATAACTCCTCCTCGACGCCTCCACGAACAAGTACAAAAATCATTATGTGGTGGAAACCTAAAAGCGAACACATTTTTAATTCTACTTAGCGTGGCCCACTTGCTGCAAATATGCATGCACACGTGCTAGCTAGGTTTCGGTTCATGGTGCCTGCCCGTCGCATATTAGCTAGGTTCACAACAAATCAGGTCTAGCTCTTGCGCGTCCAGATTGTACTTTGGAAAAATTACGTACGTAAATAGGTATTTTTTATTGAGTTCCTTAGCAAGTCAGATCTACACGTTTTCTCGATGTATCGGCGATGACGGAAAAAAGAAGTCATGGGGTATGTTATATATTAAGAGTTATAGGCATTAGCCAAGTTCTCATATGCTAATATCAGCATAAGCATAAGCTTTGGCTTTCCCGTTGCAACGCACGGGCATGTTTTCATGTCTAAAATAGGAAGAGGGAGCAAATTGCGTGGGTTATTTGACGTCCAACAACATCAAATCAACCATCTCCATGACTTCTTTCCCCGTAGTAACGCACGGGCATTGTCCTAGTATATATATATATATAGGGATGCGCTATTTAACACCCAGGATACAGAATATTATTCTGCACCCCGCCCGATCTACGCACCAGTCGCTATTTCCGTTCCGCGCGTCCACCGGCCCGCTCGAACGTGCGACGTAAAAATAGCGTGGCACGCCTCGTAAGATCCCCCTGTTAGGCTGAGCCCGCGCACCCGCACATACGATGCATCATGCATGCGACGTAAAAACGGTTGGAAAATTACGGCGCCACCCACCACCCACGATCCATCCAGCCCATGTGAGTCGGTTTTTTTTTCTTAACAGGCGTGCGTCAGTTTAAAGCCCACAGCATAAGAAACATCTGATGATACGTATGGTGATGTAAGAAAACTCAGAACTGGCAACGTAATATTCCAATTACGAACAGAAATTAGTAAAATCATACGTTTGAATTTTCTTATGGCCAACTTCATAAAACTAGTGCAACGTAAAAATCCAAGTTGACTCAATTGTCGACCAATAGTTCACCAACTGAAATTGAATTACATTTTGGCAATGTAAAAGTATAAATCTATGTATACGATTACAGCAAGCCACGCTGCACTGTTTGGTTACAAAAAATTGTTTTATGTCCATATAAAAACTATTCGCATCAACTGATGCAACAACACAAGAACTGCCGGCAAAACTTGTTGTGTAAAATCATCAATGTACAGTGACATCTTCAATAGTGTACCGTAAGAACATTAAACATAGACCTTTTATCATAAGGTACGAATTACAGGCAGGGTTCCTGGTCCTGGTCCAACACTCCCATAAGAATATACAAAGTTACAAAACTACGGACATCTGCAATCAGATTTACAACATTCCACATATACACTGAGATGTGAACTGCCGGAAGTTCATACAGTTTATGCAATGTTGTGTACAATATTATGTAAAAAAGCAAAAGAGTTGGCTCGTGCGTCATGCATGATAAGAGTAGAGAAGACATCCTGGTTTCTTCCAAATGTCATAATTGCCAACGTAAATAGTTGTCAGGCATAGTGTAGAACAGGCTACGCATTTCTCCTCTCGATGGTAAGTAATTTGCTTTGATATCTGAAAACGGTAGAAAATACTCTACAGATCATCTAAAAAAGGGTTGACAACAAAAGCAGAAGGGGTAATAACGGGCAGGAAGCATGTAATCCTGCTGTTGAATCACTACCTTTTGGTGTAACCCAATCTTTAGAACAACCTGATGTTATACTGGTAGTGAAATCCTTCATCAAAGCAATGACTGGCCATGGGATGCAAAAAAAATAGCATGTTGTAGAACTCATATTCTCATTTGGAGAGTGCTAATTCTATTACAGTATGACAAGAAACATGAAAAACTACTCTTAGAGACACAAGAACCAAAGCAATACAAAAATAGCAGGTTTTCATGGGCCCAAACTTCTCAAAGGAATTAGGTAAATGCCTGGTTTCCTTCAAATCATGAAGATTAGGTTGGGTGAGCTTTTAAGCTATGGTGATACCTCCAAAGAATCTGAAGAGAGGTAAGTGGCAAACATAATGGATGTACTACGTGAAATAATAAAAAACTACAGTTGCACAATACTACAAGTACTAACCAGCTTACTTTATTTAGGATCAACACCATTCAGATGCTTAAACAGCTACATGCCAGCTGTGGAACTATAGTACACCTTCACTGGAAGATGCTCTTCACAGTTCAACAAGGACTGACAAAGAAAATGCAACACCAAAAGGTAAGAGCCATTAATCATACATGGGGATGGAAGGAAAGTGCACAGTAACATGAAAACTAGTTGTCGTGTCCCAGGTATCCAATTTGGCAAAAGTAACACGAAAAATATGCACTGAACATGAACTGCTAGTGAAGCAATAAGCAATTGCATTAGTTCTAGGTAATCCGAAACTCCAATTTTTTAGTAATTATATCTAACATGCTTACACAGTTTGTATGAGAAACCAAGAAACTTATGCGATGTATGAGAAAGGCATGAATACATGGATGAAGAACAAGGCAATCCTGAAACGATTGGGGACATTCAAATCAGAGACAAATGAAGGACCGGGCGAATGAATAGGTACTGTGGGTTTCCAAAAAACTATGTGCATGAATCTCCAAATGTAACTTTTGAAAAGGTGATGCAGCTTGTTCAACCGGAAAATGGCCAAGTAAAGCTTGTAACTACCCAGGATGCAATGCAATATTTTAAACTACTCAGGTCTTTCAGCAACCATTCAGCGAGGGCAGGATGATATCAATGCCCTCAAGTTTGTAATGTTAGAACCACAAGACAAAATACTTGGAAGGCAAGATAAACAAATTCCTTGTTGGGTCCAAGTTTGATGTCAGCTTTGATGTAATGAAATAAATTAAAGGAAGAGTCGAGTAGCCTATAGTTTAGAAAAAATGAAATTTCTGCTGCATTTACAAACGCAGATGAGTCTGAAACTGAGTTGACGACTTCAACTATATGTATTAAGTCATTAAGTAAAAGAAGCACACGGGAAGCAACTATATGATAAATCAGCAATATAAAATATACACAACTTTATAAGCATGGATGTCCCTGTTTCTCGATGAGTTTAATGGCGTCTTAATTTTCTTACAGGGAACATATTAAGAATTTGGGTTTCATCCAACATGATTTTAAATTCTAGTATGAGCAAACTACACACAGGGTGACCTTGTTCCCTTGACAGTGTAATGCGACGTAATTTTAATCCACCCAGCAGCTTCTTGTTATTGTAACTGAAAGACAACAGAAATGCGACATCAATCTTTACATTATACATAACGGGAAGAGTGTGTTGTGTGACTTTCTTTATAAGTAACAGCTAACAACATCAACAATTAACAATGGCCAGTATAAAGGAAGCCGAAAAAATTACAATGCTACAAAGAATATCCAATTAGGATACAGTCACATACTATTAATGGGAGGAAGCATTTTTAATGTGATTAGTTTAACTGGTGTACAAAACATATGCCACCAAACAAAGTATTCAAGAAGTGCAATTTCAGGTATAAAAATAGGCATGCGTGCTAGCTTTATATATACCAAAATGAGGTTTTCTAACAAAATATGGCATCCACATGCTAGTATTGAATTAGTCGTATGCCAAAAGCAAAGACAGTAGCACAATATCAAGTCTGGTGCCTCGTTAAGGATTTTCATTCGCACTATATACATGTAAGTGATCAGTGTCATAGCTAGAACACTACTGCCGTCAGCCACCAGTATGCACTGAGAATAAATTCGATTTGGCATTTGCTGGCAGCGTACTGTGCCCTCTGAACAAATCCAGGAAAAATACAAAGCAAATTGGAAAAAAATCTTCAGCACACGTGGTTGGGGACTGGGCCAGGAAATTACTACTTCTCCACTGCTCGAGGTTGGATCCGTACGGACTAGGAACAAACTCTACTATCGAGTTCACCACGAGGCTACACAAATTGAAACTTACTCCTCAAAATTTGTGGAAAAGAAAAGGGTACCCAAGCATACCGGTGGGGAAGATCCAAACAGTGGTTGCAGACGGCCGCCGGCAGCAAGAAGAAGAATCGCCGCCGTAATATGACGCTGAGGACGACCAGCGTACCTACACGCCGCCTGCCGTCTGCCGCGAAACCACCCAGTGCCGCGAGCGGACGAGGCCAGGCAGCACGCCGCAACCCGCCGTTCACGACGCCGCGGAGTCCACCGGCTGCTCACGCCGCCGCCGATTCCCGCCGACCACAACAGCACTTCCCAGGACAACTGCCGCTCGCAGATCCACCAAGGCTGCTCGCCGCTGACTATGGAGCCGCTCGCCGACCGCCGCGATCTCAGGTCGCCCGCCGCTCGCCTCAACCCGTCCAATTCCAGAACCGCCCACCACGCCCTCGACTAGATGGTGGTGGTCTAGCTCGGACGCTCAGTAACCACACGACCCAAATATTCGGATAAAAACCGTCGCCGTAAAAAGAATGGGTTGGGTCGCACCAGGTCCGGTGCAACAGGTGCGGTGGGCTCGGTCGATCACCTGGGTGCAGAATTATTTATTCTGCACCCAGGGGCTAAATAGAGCTTATATATATATATATATATATATATATATATATATATACCTTAATAATAAAGAGAGCAGCGGAGACTTCTCCGCTGCTTCTTTCGTTTGGTACAAGTTTGCAAAAACCCCCCTGGCAAATGGGGCAATCAACCCGCAGTCCACATGCCAAAGGAGACTTCGTCGTTCCGTGGTCGGAGGGTCTTATTTGCAATTTCCGGAAAATCCAGGTACTCAACTCCAAACAACCCACTTCTTCCTTCTTCCCCACGGTGAGCTCCCCTGCCATGATGCCTCCTCCATGCATCTCTCCTGCCTCCCTCCTTTTCTCCTGATCTCTCCAGCAGCCCCACGTTCTACCCTCCCCCAAAGGGCAGTCCTTGGATCTGTCCTTGAGGAAGAAGAAGGAACAAGAAGAAGATCAAGAAGAGAAGGGAAGAAGAAGAGAAGATCTTGACCTTCTCCTGCCCGATTTCTCTTGCCCAAGCCTCAAGGGTGATATTTCCTATTCCCTATGAGCTTCTCACATGCTGTACATGGCGATCCCATGATTTCTAGGGCAGTGATGAGCAGATTTTACTAGGGATTAGGTGAAAAGAGTTCACTATTTCCGTTTCTGGGCAACCAGGGACACAAATCTCCAATTTCGAGTACCTTATTGGCAAAATCAGAAGTTGGGTATATGGAATGTTTTGTAACCCTTGTTCCCACGATCGTTTTGAGAGGTTAAACATTCCAATCGGAGTTGTAAAGCTCCTGTTATTCCTATTTCATTGCAGCTGTCCAAAGTTCACAGACAGCAAAGGATAGTGTTTTCCCGTGGGTTTCAGGAGCTTTTACCCTTCATCTAAATTGAAGATTTGTTCTTTCCTAGCTTGTATGTGATGCATATGTTCGAATACAGAAAGATCCGGTTAATTCATGTGAGTATTCTTGCTTCCACCTGGCTCTGAAGGTAGCTACTCGTTATTCTGAAAACTGGAAGCAACACAGTAGTATTTGTTGGCTACGACCTTCATAACTCCATACTTTGAGTGCAAATAGTAGGAGTTATTTGTAGCTAGGTTTCATATGAATCCATAGCCATCTTGTTTGCTTAGTTTCGAGCTTCCTAGCTCGACATATGAATTCTTTTGTGAAGGGACAGCAAAAGGGTTGTTCTCCCGGGACGCGATTAGGACCGCATAATTCTTTCATGCATCCTCATGTCATTTCACGCATGGTTCATGTTCATGATGCTAACTTCCAATGCTTTTGTTGTGTACTTGCTGAGTCTTTGGACTCACCCCTCATGGGCTTTGTTTCAGGTACTTCACCGTGAAGCTTTGCAACTCGATGGAAGGGCGTAGCTCCCATGAGTGTTCACTCACGAAAATTCACCACCCTTTTATCCACCTAGCTTGATCATGATAGTTTACACTACGGTTCATGATTTCTAATAGCTAGGTCCTACTTGTTGTGTATAAAGCATGTTTTGGTTTGTTTATCCGACCACTCTTGTTACTTTATAAGGTGGGCTGAAGTCTACAAGTTCCCACCTAGAGTTTGGGTGTTCTTAGAACTTGTGGTTTCATGTTTCGGTGTACCCTGTCAGTTTGTGGCTTCACCACATAGCTCATGTGGTTGTTTATGAGCTGTAGAATGCTTCCGCTTGTGGTTTTATATATGTTTACTCTGTTATATCTATTGCATGTCGTGGATGTCCGATGGTACAAAGGAGGTGTTGCCGGATTTTCCCACTAGCATGTTAAGTATGGGTTGTTCTGTGGTAACATTCCTTTTTACAAGGAGGGGTGTTATAGTTGGTATCAGTTAAGCTATAACTTTGCTATACATGTGTAAACATGTATACCATTGAAAAGATTACTGGACCTTTGAAATGTTTGCTTGCTAGATTACATTGATTCCTTATTAGTGTTCAGAAATCAAATTGATGAGGACATCAATTCTTTTGAGGTTGGGTGAAATATACCAATTCTCCGCCGTGGTCGTCACCGTCCGCCGCCGCCTTTTGATCACCGGCTCTCTCGTAGCGAAGCACGGGTATTTTTCCTAATATCTCTACCTAATAATAAAGGGAGCAACGCTTCCTTCGTTTCGTACGTCGTCGAAATTGCCCCTGCTTCTGATCAAAATTACGTCTGCTGCCACCGTTAAGCCACCTCTCCCGTCTTGTTCCCTTCCTCCAGCGTTGACCCAATCGAGACGGACGTGCTACTGTGAGCCATCTCCTTCAATCGCCAGGTCCTCACGGCCGTCGGCGGCCGGCTGCTGCTCGCCCCAACTCCTGCAAGGAACCAGCACCTACCACACTTCCTCCAGTGGTGCCCCGACTGAACCGCCGCCGAGACCCTTGCGCTCGTCACCTCGGTACTCTACGCGCGCCGCCTCGCTCTGGCTTGCGGAGGTTCCGCTTCAAGGAGCAGAGCTACCGGGCAGCTTCCTTCTCCACGGCGCGCTGAGACGAACCCGCAAAAAGAAAACAGCATGGCGGACGACTCGACACCGGGCGCCGACCGAAATCCACCGCGCCGTCCTAGGGGAGCTGGTCACCCGATCTCAGGTCGCGCTGACAAACAGCAGTGGGCAGGGCAAGTGGCCGTGGGTGCTCGGCTTGGCACGCCGGCGACGGCGCTCAACGACCAGCACGGCGGGGCGGCCGTGGTTGGCGGGCAGACGGACGGCCCCGCCCCCGGCGTCCAGGCCATGAAGGCCGGCGACGGCGTGGTGCGTGCGGACGTGGGCAGCGCGGCCGGTGTGAGTTGGGACGGGCGAGCGCGACGCCATGGTCGCGAGGGGAGGAGGAGGCGCAGCTGGCGTCCGGCGTGAGGGAGAGAAGGATCCCTGAGCGAGGGGAGGACGAGGCGGCGGGGATACGCGGCGGAGGCGTGCGTGAGCGCCGTCGATCTGCTGATTCAGTCGATTCAGGCCGGCGAGCAGCGGAGGATGGGCCGGCGAGCAGCAGAGGCCGGGCGGCCCTCTCCGGCGCCGTGGGCAGAGACGGAGATGACGCCGTGGTGTGCTGCACACAGCAGCTAGCTAGCTCCACCAACGATTGGGGGCTTCATTGCTTTTTCATTTTTTCGTAAGGGACCTATTTGTAAGAGTTAGGGTCTTCTTTGTAAAAGTTAGGGATCTATTTGTTATACATGTGTTGAAGAAATATGTTTGTGGTGCTCTATTTTACATGTGTTGAACAAATATGTGTGTGACTCTGTGAAGAAGAAAATGGAGGTACCAAGATTAACTCCACTATTATTTTGGCTCTTCCCTACACTAACCACATCAACAACGGTCAAATTTGATGGGAATTTGTCTACGAAGCCCTAGATGTCGCAAATGTGGGAGGAGATGATTATGTGTTTGAACAAACATGTTTTTAGTTTGCGTCTTCTCAACAAACATAATCGACATTGGTCAAAATTAATGAGATTTCGTCGGCGGAGTACTAAGTGTCGCCAATGTTGGAGAGAACACTTATGAGTTAGAACGACGCAGATTTTTTCTCCCGTTGCACCGCACGGGCGTTTTTTTCATATTTCCCAGTAATTACTAAAGCCCTTATATGTGGACCCCTGTCAGACTTTCAACAATTCTAGAAATTTCAGAAAAATGTCCAAAATTGTATAATATATAACTTTTTATCTGTAATTCAAAAAAATGTTTCCAACACATCAAAATGTTCAGAAAAATGTAATCTGGCTATCGGTATCAAAATCCTACATATTTAACAATTTTTAACCACGCTTATTTACGAGAACAAAATAACCAATTTACAACGTGTAAAAAAATAAATTACTCTACTAAAGTGTTTCATCGGCCCGTTGGAACGCACGGGCAGGCATTTCCCTAGTCTCTACCTAATAATAAAGGAAGGATCGCTTCCTTTGTTTGGTACGTCGTTAGAATTGCCGTCGGAGTTGTAGACAATTACATGGTATGCCACCGATCGGAGGGACCTATCTGTAATTTCTGGAAAACCCAAGAACCTTTTCGAAAAAAACGCTCGTCCTTATCCCCTCCCAGCGCCTCCTCCCTCTGCTCTCGATCCCCTTTCCGGCGCCTCAGTCGCTGGCAGATCCCGGCAGGCTCCGGCCGGGCCCGCCGCCGCAGACCACCGCCACAGCGCCACCACCTCCTCTTCTACCTATTCCATGGCCTAGCACCGTAGCATCGCAGCTCTACTACAAACCCTAGACCATCTGCCGATGTTACAGAGGAGGAGGAGGTCAAGGATGGGTATTTGGCGTCCATGGTGGCGGCGGCGGCGTAGCAGTGCGTGGTGGTGGTGGCTACACAGCGGCCGGCTGCACCACGCGGAGCCAACGTGGCAGGCTAGCAAGTCGCGGCCCTGGGAACCGACGAAGGCGGCCAGGACCTTCGCCGAGGCGCCCCGCTAGGCTGCTCCTCCTGGGTTGCTGCCATGGACAGGGCTGGAGATCCAGGTCAGTACATCCTCCTCCCTCTCTCCTATGCATCTTACTTCCGTTGCTGGTCTGCTCACGCCCTTGCCCTGTGCTTCAATTCAGAGGACGCCGACGGCAGCCTCATTTTTCTTTGCCGACGGCCACGGGAGGCGACGCAACCTGGACCTGGACACCATCCCCCACGGTCTCGACCAACACCAAAAGGTCCTCTTTTCTGCTGCTACATCCTCTCAATCTGCTCTGCTCTAGACTAGACCACTGTGATCTATTTGCAAAATTACCACGAAGAAGCCTCCTAGAAACCATCGACCAAAGAGCTCCACGAGGTAGTATTGTTGAAGCATTAGCACACAAAGAGCTCCACATAATTTACAGTATTTGGGAAACTACATACAGGCTATTGTTTTGATCTGTTTTGGCTTGTGGGTGCTGACTGAAATGTGATAATTTACGGTAGAAGTTCAGTAAACAATTAGGTATTAGGAAACTACATACAGACTATTCTGTTGTAGTTGAAGCGCACAGGCTATTGTTGATCTCTTTTCAGATGACAGAGCACGTGGATAGCAATGTGTAAAAATTGAAAATCTATGTGCGACACTGTATTTATTCTATACTGTTGGTTATTTCTACTACTCCTACTTGATAACTCGGGATGAGAAGGGTGTGCAAAGTAGAAAGTGTATAGTTTGCTGAGTCCATTAGTTCCCAAATACAACTATGCCTAGCATATACAGCTTACATTTGGATTTTTTATTTATTTACCATGCCCTAGGACGTTCTTGTGTTCAAATTGTACTGTATTGTAACTTGGTGCTGTCATGCTCACGAACATTTTATGGCATGAGCTATTCTACGAATTGATGATTTTATCATCTTGTTAATCATTTGCTTCTGCTAGAATCCTCCTTTCTTTTCTAATATACTATGTGAGGTGTATTAAAACATGCCTGGTTATGCTAAAGAAACCCATACTTGCAAAGGCTGATGTGCTGTTTGTGTGTTTCCTTTTAGCAAAGGCTGAATGTTTAGAAGTAAATCTGAATTAGATTATGGTGAGGGCCAATAGCACATCATTGCTGTATTATCTTTTGCTTGATCTGACACTGAGGTTGTTCAGTTTGCAAATCCAGGAAACAACAAGAGGGAGACATCCTTGCATGCTTCGCCATAAGGAAGCCGATAGGACAGAGGATGAACAAAGAGGCTGCCTAAAATATGGTCCCAGCGCCGCTGTTGATTTTTCCCCGTGGCATCGTACGGGCAATTTTCCTAGTTAATAATAAAGGGAGCATCGCTTCCCCGGTTTCCTTGGTTCGTACGTCGCGTCCCTCCCACCACCAAATTACATAATACTGCGAACTGCCACCGTATCCCTTCGTATCACGGAGAAAAATAAAAGACATCTCCAGCTCAACTGAAGGAGGTCGCCAGGGTGGTGCTGGACCGGCCGTGGAGTTCTCTACCGCGAGGTCGAGGCCGAAGACAGCCTGAGAAAGCCTGGTAGTGGCGGAGGGGTCAAACAAGGACGCGGGCGGAGCAGGCTCGCCGGTCGGACCTATCCATGGAAAGGGAGCAAAGGAGGGAGCTCGCCAGCGGCGCTGCAGCAGGAGGCCGAGGCGCTCGGGATGGCGGGCCGCCGGAGCTGGCCGAGCCACGGCCGTGAACAGAGGCCCGACGGCGTCGGGGCGGAGGTGGCCGAGGGAGCGCTGCCATCCATTCGCGAGGTGAGTTGGAAGAGCTGCTGTCTCCATGGCGGCGGAAGGAGGAGAACTGGGGAGGGGAAGGAGGAGGCTGGCCGGAGCGGCGCTGGTTCACGGGAGGAAGAGGAGAGCGCTGCTGCGGTGGGAGAGAGATGAGAATGGCGGCGCTGGGAGGATTGAGACTAGGGGATCGATGGGAACGAAACGAAGGGTCTTCCGTATGCGTGCGTTTTAGTTTTTTTTAGAACAACGTACAATACGTTTTAGCTAGGTTTGGGTCGGATGGGGTTAGTGGGCCGGCTGAGCAGGGCCTGGTTTTGTAAACTGAACAACATCCAGTTCGTTTTACCTTTTGTTTTTTGAGATCAACATGCGTTTTCAGTTGCACGGGAAAGCAGCTCCTTTCAAACAGCCCTGGCTAGCTCCAAATCAAGTCGATTTGGTCATTCATAAATTAAAACTAAATTTATATCTGTCGCAGATATGCTGGGCACTAACTTTACATTCATATAACAACCGAATGTCATTCTCTTGATAGGTAGGATCTGGTAGAAGGTGTATTTCTGAAAAACGTCGATAATATGGTATTTGTTGTGCTTGAATTTGTGTCATTGAATCATGTTGTGTCCGAGCCTCCGAGGTGATTTCCTTCGATACGTAGATTTTTTTCTCCCGGTGCAACGCACGGGTATGCTTACTAGTACACTAAAATGCCCATTCAGCACAGTAGGCAAAACGCCCTCACGTTTTGCTTCCTCAGTCGATCGATCTTGACTGAATAAACCAAACCGATCGATCTTGGCTGTGACTCTACTCTCTGCAGCGACTTCCGGAAACACAAGCGGCATGGCGGTGAACTATGAAATTTGCATATTGAACTTCTATTGTCGACTGTCAAAATATTTGTTATCTCAATTCATGTTTTTCACATCTATGAAACATGATGTTTATCCAAATATGTGAATTGTGGTTCTAGATAAATCAAAGCAAAGTCGTTTTAGCTTGCGGTGTGCCCAAGCTTTGAGAAATCTGAAGATCCGCCACTGCACACCGCCAAAGCCAGAAGCACCAGCCTAGGCTGCCCCGCCACCATCAGCACACGGTCGAAGATCACCAGCCGAGCAGCACCACAGCCTCTGGGATCCAAATCCAGCCAACGCCCGGCCAGATCCGGCGCTCAAGACGCACAGCAGCCCGCGGTGAGGGCACGAGGAAGAAGAACAGGCGGTGGCGAGGGGAAACGGGGCAGTGAGGGGCGGGTACGACGGTGGTGGGGAATCGTCGGTGAATATATCAGCATGTGGCCGAGGATGTTTTTTTTTGATTTTGTGGCCGAGGATGTTAGAAGCATGGTATTTTGGATGAATGGTCGGTTCAAGTAATTAACAGACCGGTAAATGGACCAAGAAAAAACTAATGAAGGCAGCAGCATGCTGGCAGCTTTCTCATGGTCTCGCAAATGAAAAGCATGGAGGGGCATACCAAGCAAAAGTACCTGTAGCGGGCTGCGCTGAAGGTGGAAGAAGAGGTGCACCAACGGAGCAGAGGAGACGAGACGGAGCAGCAGAGTAGTAGAATCGCACGACACTATACATGGAGACGCTGGTGGTGCGATTCAACAAAGAGATAGAACCGACACATCTCCAGCGTCAATAGCCGTCCAAACAGGGACGGAGCCAGGATTTAGGCATGGCGGGGGCGGGAGGGGGAAAATTCGGACCATCTAAAAGCTTAACATACTTCGGCCGAAATAAAGAGCCTAAACAAGGTTCCGTCGGTGGTTTTACTCTATGATAAGCTGAGCTACCTCTATAAAAAAATTACCATGGTCCCTCTAAGCCTTATTATGAGAGTATAGTCACACATCAAAGAGAAAAATCACAAAAATTTCACATGAGAACTAAATAATGTTATAAGCTAATTAACTAGACATAAGTATTTTGCGGGGATGCATTGCTTTGGTTAGTTCACATAAGTATAACTAAGCCAAAAAAAATGTCCAAATTAACATTCTAATCGATAAATTTACTCTATTCTAGCAATGCTAGGTTAAAGTTGATCAAAAATGAAAAATCATGAATCAGGAGATCAGATCCGGATAGTAGACTAACTAGTGTTGAGAAAAAACCCAAAATTTCCAAATTAAATTTTAAGGAACAAAGAGAGAAACTAATCTAGTGTTGATAAGAGGATTAAGAATTAACAAATACAGGATCAAATGAAGAGACGGAGAGAGCATCGTACTCATGCTGGCAGCGCGGCCGCCCGGTCGTCAGGTCATATACCGGACTACCACCGCAGCTAGGCTTTGCGCTGTGGATTGCCGGCTGGACGCCCCTCTCGGCTCTCAATTTAGAGCCCTCTGTGGCGGCTGGCAAGGCAGAAACGAATCGATATGATCCCGATCGTGCGTGAGTGATGCCTAATGGGTTTCTAATTGTTGGGCCTAGTTATGGTCTTGCACGGACTCATTGTACTAACTGGGCTTGGAATATAGGATTTAGAGTCTGCTTAACGTGTGCTACGCACACGGACAGGGGGGCGAAGTAGCCTCAGAAGGCAAAAAATTAGCGATTTCATTAAACTTTTCAAGGTGCGAGCGAATCATTGGCGGGGGTCTCGCCCCCGCTCGTCCCCCCTTCCCTCCGTCCCTGCGTCCAAATCATCGTCTTGGACGAAAAATCCCGGCCACTCGTGGCATCAAGCCTGATGGAGACGCTGGTGGTGCGATTCAACAAAGAGATAGAACCGACACATCTCTGGCGCCAATAGCCGTCCAAATCGCCAATAGCCGTCCAAATCATCGTGTTGGACGAAAAATCCCGGCCACTCGTGGCGTCAAGCCCGATGGAGACGTTGGTGGTGCGATTCAATAAAGAGATAGAACCGGCACATCTCCAGCGCCAATAGCTGTCCAAATCATCGTGTTGGACGAAAAATCCTGGCCACTCGTGGTGTCAAGCCTGATGGAGACGTTGGTTGTGCGATTCAACAAAGAGATAGAACCGTCACATCTCCAGCGCCAATAGCCGTCCAAATCATCGTGTTGGACGAAAAATCCCGGCCACTCGTGGCGTCAAGCCCGATGGAGACGCTGGTGGTGCGATTCAACAAAGAGATAGAACCGGCACATCTCCGGCGCCAATAGCCGTCCAAATCATCGTGTTGGACGAAAAATCCTGGCCACTCGTGGCGTCAAGCCCGATTTCGTCCATCGCGTCTAGCCCATCATACCCCGTTGGGAGCCGCTTGGCCACCAAGCGCGCGAGACGCCATGTTGGATTCGACAACGGGTTAGCGCTGTAATTGATAGGGACAAAATTATAAAAAAAAACTTCCCTCCCCCATTGTCCTCACCAATTTCATATCTCGCACCATGTCGCTCTCGTTCCCGCCTCCCCTTGCCCTCGTAGTAATGATGCTGCCGCACGTACCCAAAGCTCCCCAAGAAAAGGCGAAGGCGCCGGGGACCACGGTCGGAGTTCGCTGGCTTCACAAGTCTTGCCCACCCATGGAGCGGCTGGAGCGGATTTCGGATCATGATTGGCAATATGATGTCTTCAGGCGCCGGATAGGCATGGAGGCAAGCAACGGGCGGTGCGAGAAGGAGGCGCCGAAGAAGTAGACGTCCATGATGACGGCGAACCTTGCCGCCCTGAACAAAATTCGGCGACAGCATGCAAGGCGGATTCGACCTGAACGTCGTCTTTTCCCCGACCAGGATTGTCCATGGCGGGATCACCGGCCTCGGCGTCGATCTCAACGAGTCGTTGTTGGGAATTTTTAAATTCCTACACGTAACCGTACAGTCGTATCAGGGCTTGTCGTCCCTACGGAGGGGGCCAAGTTCGTCTGGCTGTTCAACCCACTGACTGGTGCCATGCAACGCCCTCGGGCGCGGATACCAGCGGAGATCTTGTCCATGATGGTCGTGACGACGTCTCCAATGATGTTGTCCGCATTTGATCATCTAAATCACTACATAAGATGGGTTGATCAAAACTTTTGGGGTGGTGTTTGCCAAAATTTGTCCACAAAATTTGGCAAGGTGAAGTCCGGGGCCACTTTTAACAATGCTTTTGGAGGTTTTTCCCCCTAATTGCTGAAACATTTATCTGTATCAATTGTGGGCAAATGTAGTCATCCCTAAGAGAGCTGCTCTTTAAATTTGTAAAGCAGCTATGAGTCCTTCGGGAGCCTTCCTCGGTTCAAAAACAAACGAAACATCTATTTTCAATCGGTTTTGAACTTACCTTTACTATTTGCCAGATGGAAGTTCATCGTGAGACGGAGGTATATACATGCCCTGACCAATGAAACATATCTTCACATTTTGCCCTGGTTAGGTTGTCAAAGAAGAAGGTACTTTTCCGAAAAAAAAGGCAAAAGATTTACCATTTTCATTAAAAAAATTGATGGGTCATTTTCATTAATTAAGAAGAGGTTTTAGAAGTTTTAGAAGGCAAAAACCATGGCTATAATAACAAACAAATTACTCTCGCAGAATCACATTACTCAAAGCATTTGCCCCGGCGCACGAGACACCATGTGGCCACCTCAATCTTGATCTTTGAAACAAGCATAGTCAACGTCGAAGATTGGTTTTGAAAAAACCCTGCATTTTTTTCTTCTATATTTCCCACGAGACAAGCATAGCAAGCGAGGCCAAAGCCCTCCTATACAGCCCTTCTGAATCCCATGAACCCGCCAATCTTTGAAGTTGTGATGAACATTTGGAGCCCAAGCCAACTCTCCAAGGAAGGCCAAATACGAGTGGTGATGCGACCTTTGAATAGCAGGTGGACGGTTGTCTCTTGAACTTGATTACAAAATTTGCAAAGCCCACAACTTTGTCATCCCTTACAGTCAAGCATATCCGCCGCCCACGCTCGGTTTTGGAGAATCAACCAAGCAAAGATTTTGCATTTAGGAGGGGACCACGGTTTCCAAACCAAGGAGAGCATCAAGGAGGCGGTATGTAGAGCGACCTTGGACGCTTTCCTCTCCCGTCTACAGTGAAGAGGAGCGATTTGTGAAGCCCCCAGTGAACTCCACCTCGCCGGCGCGATTTTGCCGGATCCCTCGGCCTCCGCCGGCCGCTTCGGCGGCGGGAGGCCGGGGGATCCCCGTCTCGTGTCCTATACATAGTGTAGGAGCTTGTTGGTCTCTGGCCGTCGGCGTTCTGGAGGTGGAGGCGCGGCGGTCGGTGTTTGCGGGTGGTGGATCTCCTCTCCGGCGTTGGCGCTCCGTGGAGCTCCGACTTCGTTCCACCACCACCTGCGTCCTCGCATCTCCACGGAGGTGCCGTGGGCGTCTTCCCCAGGGTTGGCTCCGAGGGCGGCGGAGCTTCCAGATCGAGATCATGAAGATGAAGAGGCGGCACATCGGATCGTCCACGGCGGCGCTCGACGGTGTAGGTCCTCTGGGACCGGCGCTCGGCGACTTCCCGCTCGCCTGGGGACTGTCTCCGATCCAAGGCATCAAGGGAGGCAGCGGCGGCGGCGCACCACTGACGGCAACGGCGGGTCGACGACGTGGTCAACTTGCAGAAGGACGGTGCTGTAATTTTGTGTTTGTTGGGGTCTTTTCTGTAAGATTTCCGATGTAATGCTTCTTCTTCTCCCGCAAAAAAAAAAGGAGGCGGTATGTCCAAAAAATTGCATCTTATAGGCAGAAAACGGAGTAGCATCCATTGTTGGTGACCTGTATGTTCATGTGTTAATGCATAGAAGAAGGTACTAATTACTGCATGTGTTCATGCATAGAAGAATCAGTAGATGTATGTTCAGATGTTAAGTCGGTACGATAATCTGTGTGGGTGTGGCAACGCCAGCGGTTTGCACTTCAATTAGGGACTGGGAGATTATTTTCGGTTTTGGGCTGATTCAGTTGCAAAATTCCTTTTCTGTACTTTAGTAATACGAGTCTAATCAAGCCCCAGATGTCAACTGTTCTCTCAATTAAAGTTTGGCATCTTCCAGTACAGCAGTTTCAACCCAACGAAACTCAACTCACCACAGCCCATTTTAGTATCACTTGGAATTGCGCACACCTCTGTCCAAGCTGGGAGCTTTTACTAGTCAGCATGAAAGCCTTCACAAGACAGCGTTAATGCGGTGCTTATGAGCCCAATTTCGTGAGGCTGGTGAGTATATATTTTGCGTATCTATATCTATACCAATATAAAAAGGCACAGAGGGGCAGATCCATAAAATCGTAGCCGCACAACCTTGTGATCAACGCTGATGATTACTCCAGCTTTTACCGGTAAAACACTGTCCGTCAGGACTCCGCTCGCTCGAGATGCCCTCGCCCCCCTAATCACGAAAGCACGAAAAACCCGCCGCTAATCACGATCCAGTCTCTTAAGAAATACCTCTAATCTCGCCATCGTTTTGCCACGGCCGATGTCCTCACCTCGCCGTCGCAGGCTCGCAGCCCGCCTGCCTTCCACGACCGCGTGCCGAGGGCGTAATCCCCGCACCGCCCGCCGCCGGAGGTAGACCTCCTGGGACATAACGCTCCCCCGTCAAGCTAGGGTATGTCCAGGCCCCGCCATCCTCGAGCCGCCGCTGGATGGCGCGCTATCCGGTTGTAACCGCCCCGCCACCCAACACTGATGGTACACCTGAGAATGGTTTTAATTTAACCGGGTTGGATGGTTCAGTTTTCTCTTTGGGTTTGATTAGTTCAGGTGGGAATGGGCCTAACGTGTCGGCAGGTTAGGTTCAGTTTTGGTTTGTGAACAAAAGAATTGGGTATGGTTGGTTATGGGTCCAAACAGTTTTGGGTGGGACTGATTCCAACTTTGGGTTAATACCCGGTTTTCAGGACTGGGTCTAGGCATACACCGGCCGTAGGCCTGACCAGGTGCGGCGACTTTGAGCCTGGACCGAGCCAGAGGCAGGGCGGACGGGGCTGGCCGCGGCGCCGTTCCTGCAACCGACGCTGCCGCCTCATTTCCGCCCCCCGTCACCGACGCAGCCTCTCACGGCTCGCCGTCCCTGCCCCCGCATGTACCTCCGTGCAGCAAGAAGCTTATCCCCGGCCGCTTCCATCGCAGGTACTTCCGGTCGGAATCCAGCATCAGCCGACCTTCCCGTCACCAAGACAGCAAGAACGGGGAGATGACGCGCCAGATTTCCCTGCCGAGAGCTAAGCTAATCCAAGCCAGAGATCGACGCCGCGAATGGCTCCGCCCGCCGCCGCTGGGCCCTCGGCCTCCGCCGCCACAGTGCCGGAGCATCCCCACCGGGACGAGGCCGCCAAGCGCCGCTGCCGCCCGGCGCGCGGGCGCCTGGGCACGCGTGCTCTCCATGGGCGAGCAGGGCGCCGTGATATGACCGCCGCGCCGGCCCTCTTCCTCCTCTTTGCCTTCCTCGACCTCGAGCCGTCGCCGCCGCCGCCGCATCGCCCCGTCGGCCTCGCGTCCGCCCAAATCAGCTGCTTCCCCTCGCGGAGCTGGACGGGCCGAGCTGGCAGGTGGCCACGCCAGCGCCGAAGACGCCGCCCGCGCCAGCACCAGCGGCCGGGCGGCACTGGAAGCGCATCATCTCGTTGCCGTCGGCGCCGCACCGCGCCGCGGCGTCGTGCGCGCGGGCGGCCGCCCTGGCCTCCTCGAACCGCGCCACCGCCCGCGCGGCACTGTGCACCCGGAACATGGCCTCCACCACCGGTGCCGCGGCGGCCGCGGGACGAGAAGATGAGTTCGACCACCTGCCGCGACGAGTGGCCGTCCGGCAGCTCCGCCATCGTCAGGAACGCCGAGCTCACCGGCGCGGCGGCGGGCGACGGCATGAACGCGGCCGCCATCAGAGATTGGAAGGGCAGCAAGCGCAGCGTCGGTGATATTTGAAGGCTCCACGGCTGTTCATCAGGAAGCGCGACGAGATTGGAAGGCCAGGAGGAGGCACACGCAACTTGGCACCCGCACCGCCGACGCGCGCCTCCCCGTCGGCGACTTCGCGAAGCACACGCCGTCGTCCGGCGCGAACAGCAGGTCCGGCTGCGGGAGGCAGCTCGCGCACGGCGGGCACTACTATGTCAAGATGAGGTCGCCGCCGGTGTTCAGCGTCGCTTGATCTGTGCTAGTTTGTTCAGTGTGTCCTTGTTGCTTCATTAACCCATTTGACCAAACAGTTCTTAACCCATTTCTGTAACAGTTTCAACCCATGGGTCTAGTTTGGTTTCGGTAAAAAATCTGACAGGTTTGGTTTTTGTTGGGCTGAAGTAAATATAAAATAGGTTCAGTTCAGGTTCGGCTGCGAAGTTAGCTGGCGTGGGTTTGGTTGAGGACTTGAGGTATGGTCGAGTTGTCAAACCATTCTCATTGGTACGTCCCGCTCCGCTTCTGGCTCACGGAGTATGTGCTCCAGTGCCCCGCCGTGGCGCCGCTCTCTTCATCCTTTTTTTTCATATGAACTTATGCTCTGATCTGATGTGCAATGGAAGCACGGCCTCCCTTCCCCGCCCTCCATTTGATTTGGCGAAGAGTAGGTCGGCGGCGCTCCCCCGCATCCCCTTCCACGGCCGTTCCCGCCCAAGACGTTGAGCTGCCACCAAGCCAGAGTATCCGACGCTGCCGATCGATCGCCGCGCTCGGACCAACGAGCGGCACCCAGGTTGGCGGCGCACGCACCGCAAATCGGCAACATCTGCCGTTGCCGCTGATTTTTTATTTACGCTTGAATCAGGTGTGTTTCCATCGGCAGCCCACCGACCTGTGGCGGTGCCCGCACTGTCACGCGTCGCCTCAGTCTTCCTGGACTGGGGGAGGCTCAGCAGCTCTTCGTTGCTCCCGTCGTTCTCCCATCCAGGTGAGGGCCTTCAATTTCTGTGCCGCCATCTCCATCGCTATGTAGTATGTACTGCAGGTTCACTATTTTTTTAAGAGTTCAGAGAAGATGCATAGAAAGTAAAATTGTGGTGGGGATTTGCATTAGTTCGTGCTATTTGTTTGCAAAACTTGTACAAGTTGCTCATCAATTTCTGTGCAGAATTGACCTCAGGTTTTGATCATCTTCATGAGTCAAACTTTACCACACGGTTGAAACATTTTAGGTCAATTTTGGGAGACAGACCGGTTTACAGACGTTTATGAACATTTGTTGTAAATTCCATCAGGGTTGAATAAATAGGCATTGAAATTCTTTTTCCTACTGAAGAATTTATTTTTTCTAAAACACCATTTGTGGCCACAATAAATGGAAATGTTAATAAATTTGTTTACAGGCTGCATAGATGTGCTGAAGTGATGATCAGATTTATTATCCTATCATGCCAATCCATCTCATTGTTCCATGACAAATATTTGTTTTATTTTATCTGGTTGAAACAAAAGAGTATTTCATTAGCTGCAGATTTGTTTCTTTTATCCTTTTAACAATTTGTTACATAATGTGTTACTGCACATCGCCCAATATTTATACCTATATCAACGCGGATTTACTACCACCGGTGATAGCTGTGCATAGTGAAACTACCGTTGGATAGGAAGATCTTTGGATCCCTTGATGAAAACAGAACAGCGCCTGCCGTTGGAGCAATGGACGGGCGCTTGTAGGGCGTTACCGGAGTAGTGTTTCCCGTCCGAACCGCGTCGTATTATTTCGTTTTGCCTGGCCCTACATGACGCAAAATGCTATAGGTTTTCTGCGTACCCCATTACTTCATATCATTTTGCAGGTTCGGAAGAACGTGTACTTCCTCCGCATTCCTTGTAAAAAGAATAGCTGGCCGAAGTTGAAAAAATGCATTGTATCCGTTAACGCAACGGCTAGTTTTGAACCGTAGGATTGACAATTCACACAACAGTAACATTTTTTACCTCCATCACAAACTGAAACCTGAAAGACGGTGCTGATGCTAGGCTCCCCTTCTTTTATATATAAGCGTGTGGTGCATACAGTTTCAAAGCCATCCTATAGCACGTCTGAAGATAGACATGAATTCAACTCTGGCAACTGGTTCGAGCACCAGCTCTGGTCTCGTCGAGACGCCACCGCCATGTGGTGGCGCCGTTTGCGGCTCACCACCGGAAGATCCAGTCCCTGATCCCTGCCACTCTCCACCAAACCAAGGCAAAAAGGTCCACATCTACATGGACTATGAAACTGTTTCAGAGTATGAATCAGACGAGCCAAAAAGCAATGAGGAAGAGGCAGAGCTGACATGCGCCTCCGACTGCAGCGAGTGCTCCTACGACCGCATGATTGAAGCAGAAGTTGCATCAGGAAGCAATGATGCCGACGCAGGTGCAGTTCGGGTGGAGGCAGAGGAGCCGATTCCTTCAACGCCTGAGGCCAGGAAGGCCAAGAAGGCTAAAACTATAGACTCTGAGGACGAAGAGGTTTGATGCTAGTTGTGTGTCGAGCTCAAGCCGGGGGGTCGAACCACATCTACCGTTTATGTTATGTTTTGTTTGTCTAATGTTGTGTCGAAATTTCACTTCAGTAGTCTAGATAAGAAGAACGTGTGCTGCTGTTTTGTGTGAACCTGCTTTGTAGGTGAAGAGACTGTTATGCTAAACAGTTGTTATGAGTAGTGACGGGCGTGGGATGGGGTTGCTTCTTTGTAGACGGCAACATAGATTCCGTCCGAGGTCGTACCCGACAACTTCGAAACATGTTATGTCAGAACACAAAACGACGTTGGGTGCCCCTGACGTTGACGCAAAATGGAAGCATGAATTGCTAACTGGACACGTAAGAAGTAGCATCTACAAGACCCCTTTTATCCTCCCGTACCTTCTCTGTGGCTCTGGCTGGTTTGGTTGATGCCGTTTCCTGAAATGCGTGCGTAATTACAAACGTTTGCTGGTTGATGCCGTTTCCTGCTATTGATTTGATTCTCATCTTTGGCAGTTCAAGAACGCCCAGCCCTGACACTGTTTGGAAGAACCAAAAAAAATCTGAAGTAAATTTGTGTCTAGTGTATGTGATGAAGTTGAGTGGCAGAGTGGGTACAATGATATGAATCATTTGTCGACCTCATAAACAAAGAAGGCGAGTCACGTTTTTTAGGATATATTGAAACAAGTTCATGTGATTATTCAGAAGAGTTACATAAGACGGGGGAATTAGAAATACATAACCATGAGGAGAGGCTTGTGAGGATACACATAAGCTGGTCTTCATGGAGGGGAGTTGGATTAGAAAAATAGGTAGGCTAGAGGTAGGGCATGGTGGGATAGTAATAGAACTGGCCAGGTAGGCTGGGCCCTAAGTAAGCTGTTTTAGATATTGCGCCGACCCTAGGAAGCACTCTACGGGCGCGGAGCAAACATCCTAAGGATGGGGATGATGCGAGGAGCGTTGACGTAGATGGCAAATTGGCAACTGCTGGATCTACCTGCACAACGCAAGCTAGAGTGTTGCCAACCCAGAAAACGTTGCCGTGGAGGCTGTTCGCCTCGGCAACGTCCTGCAAGGTAGCCAGAACGCCGGTGCCATCTGGGGTTATCAAGACGGCGAATGAGTTCCAGACCTCCAGTTGGAGGGTTGCATTACCAGGTTCGCCGCACGGAGGAGAGATGGACAGATCCACCACGGCGGAAGAACTGAATAACGTTGCTACCCTGGTGAGCAGCTAGCCCAAGGAACTCAGCCAGAGGCTGCTGGCCGATCAGTTCTATCATGTTGAATGCCATGTTGTGGATTTGCGTGTGTATGTAGAAGAAGGTGATGCATGTGCTCCAATCTTAGCATTCGAATCGCAAATGTGTGGCGGAGCGGGCGTATATGTGGCCGTGGATGCAGGTTAATCGTGAATGGTTGCTATGGATCGGAACGAATTGAGTGCACTGCAGTGCCGCTGGCGTGTAGGTTAGTTTTTTTTTGAACAAGTGTAGGTTAGCTTGACGCCGCAGTTTGAAAAGACTGGTTGTGGTGTGTCAGCGTTAAGCGGCAGGCGTTCTAACGTAAAATCAATGGCGGTGAGTCAGGAGCTGGTGGTATCATGGACGGTAGTACGGGTAGGGTGTTTTTTCGTTGCACGCAGAATTTGCTGTCAGGTCTATAGTAGGCTTTTCAGAGTCCATAGGTAGTACGATCTTAGCCGCTTGTACGTGTTGCCCGTTAGTGCGTTGCATGGAGAAGATGCCGCCAGGTGTGTATTGATTTTTGGTTATGTTAGCTGCAACGAGGAATGCACTAGAGGAAGAACAAGAAGGAGAAGGTGTTTATTGGAGATTTTTTTTTAAATAATATTAATTTTAATAGTAATTTTGGGTATTAGTACGCGCGGAGCTGAAATTTGAAAAATAGCGCGCTGTCGGCCCGGAGCGAGCCGAAAGTTGGCTTTCGGCCTGTGGGGAGCCGAAAGTAGGGTGTCGGTGCGGTCAGCGACGAGACCTGCATGCACCTCTGCGCGCGCGGCAGGCGGGGCCCGCGTGTTTCGGCCCGGAGCGAGCCGAAAGCAGCTTTCGGCCAGGAGCGGGCCGAAAGTCCCTCCACCGTCGGTAGGCGCATCTTTCTTCTCCCCTTTCTTCTCTTCCTCCTTCCCCTTCCCTGGTTCCTCTTATGCCACAATGTGTCGCAGTTTTGTCTGCCAAATTTGTTCCCGCCACATTTTCCCGCACAATTTCTTCCCGCCACCGTTTCCCGCCCAATTACTTCCCGCTATCGTTCCAGCCACCGTTTACCGCCAAAAGGCGGCACCGTCTAATTTTTTCCCGCCACCGGTAGTTCTATAAAACCCAGTCGAAAGTAGGCATGGTACTCACTTGAGCGCAAGCATGGTGTGTATTGGTCCTTGCGAGAAGTGTGTGTCCGGGTTTCACATTTCCGCATCGGAGCATCTCGCCAAGATTTCGAGCAATTTGAAGGTAGATGGTAGGGTAGTTCCACTTGAAGAAATTTTGCACACTGAGAGTCATCTCGCTTTGCTCGGGGCGAAGCTATGCCGCGATGGGTTTCCGTATAGGACCCCGCATCAAATTCGTGCAGAAATGCTCAGGCTTGCAGATAAGTTTGACAGGAAAGTTATGAATAGTCCGTTCTACCGCACTGAAGCTGACCGTGCTTTGTACGGTCGTTCCTGTCTCTGGGTAGTTGACAGCGATGATGACGACGATTTCATGCTGTCGTCAAAGGAAAGGAGGGTTGAAGCACTAAGCAAGGGCAAGGAGAAGAAGGCTGAAGCATCGAGCAAGGGTAATGGCAAGAAGGCAGAAGCTTCGTCCAAGGGCAAAGGAAAGAAGGCACAATCTTCGTCAAAGGGCAAGGGTGGCAACACGGCGGATGGTGCAGGCTGCATCGATGGGAGATAGGTAGAGTATTTGTTTTACTTGTGTTGTATCGTAATTTGAAGTTGTAACTTAATTTGTTCTATCCAGTATTTAGAACTAGTGAAGTTGTAACGTAGATCTCTAGTTGTATGTTAAATTAATTTATCGATTCAATGTGGGATGTTTCGTATCAATCATAATATGTCTCGTACATAGATAATAATATGTCTCGTACATAGATTATAATATGTCTCGTACAGACGAACATAAATATGAATATGTCTCACATAGAAATAGATAAACGGATATGTCTCATACACGTAAGTACGAGTATGTCCCAAATATATCACTGACCCCTGCGTGGCCGAGCCTGACGAGGAGGGGGCTGGATGGGCGTTGACCTGCCGTACCTGTGAGCTAACCTCAACTGACGAGGCACTGTCAAGTCCACGTCATCCTGTCGCGGCTGCATCCCACTACCTTGCAGCGGCGACTCCTCGTCCTCGTCCTGCGTAGGCTCTGTGACGGCCGGTGGCGTACAGTACATCGGATTCTCCTGGTCAAATCGTGGAGAGTTGTATGCCGAACCACCTCCACCTGCAGATGATAGTATGTTAGTATGTGATGTTGGTGAACAAGAGTAATATGTGGGAAAAAATAAAACATACTAACCGAGATCGAGCATTGGCTGAGTCATAGGCGGTGCAACCCCGCTCCAAATCATCTCTGCATAAGACGGTTGACCGTACATACTAGGGTGTTGCCCGAAACCTTGATCACGTGGCATGCCCCACTGATGCATACCAGGCTGCTGCAACATCATATGAGGGGGCATGACCCACAACGAAGTACCCGGCTGGGAAGGAACTGGCTGAGAAGGACCCGGCTGGGAAGGAACTGGCTGAGAAGGACCCGGCTCGAAATGCTCCGGCTGGTGAGATGATGAACCGACCTCGAACGTAGGTCGTGTGCTCCTAGGCTGAGGAGGTGTAAAACGAGGTCTCGGGTCGTGTCGATGTGTGTAGTGTGCGGAAGGTGATACCTGTGCATCCGGAGTGGGTGTAGAGTGGCGCGGAGGACGCGGAGCTGGCTGGCGTGGCACAACATCGGCAACACCGGAACAGGTAAGCGCACTGTACACACGTCGTAGCTTCTCCTCTAGTCGTCTGAACCATGGCCTGCACTCAGGTGGCGGGTTGTACGTACTCACATAATACTACTGAATGGCAGCTATTCTCAAATTCACTGGGTCTGTAAGCTGAATCAACATATTCCCAAATTCAATCAAATCAACACCTGACTCGTTTACACCGACATTACCGGCGCCATAGTGCACAACAACATCAACCACTTCCATGACCTAAACAAATTTATTGCATAATCAGATGCCGATCACTGAAAAATATGCCGCCCAATAAATAATATTTATTCTAACCGATCGCAAAAAATCTACACTGCATTAATCAACAAAATAATAGTACACTACTACTAACGCAGCATCCACCAAATAAATTATTCTGACAGTAATACTAACAAATCCACTGACTAAAATTGTCTACACTACTACTAACGCAGCCACCAACAAAATACTTAATATGCACCCGTCCACTAACAGAGCATTATTACACTAAACAATAATTATCTAGTGACTAATAAGGGTTTACCCTTGACGCGTGTCGATCCGGTCAGCGCCGCTTTCCGGCTTCAATCTACCGCCACCACTGCTCCACCACAACACCCCCTTCTCAAACAACAACTTGTACCATCACTAGGCACCGTTGTTGACCACCATTGCTCCCAATCCTCTACCTCCACACCTCAAAACGACTCCACAAAAAGCTATCCCATCCACAGATCCTGGATGCCCCGTCCCTCCTCTCTCTTTTTTACCGATCAAATCTGTGGCAGCACAAATTTTTGGACTGGATTTGGTGGAGGGAGGAAGAGCAGGAAGAGGAGAGGAGGAAGAGGAACCAGGGAAGAAGAGGGAAGAAGAGAAGAAAGGGGAGAAGAAAGGAGGCGCGTCGACGGGGGCCTGCCAGGTTTCGGCCTCCTCCAGGCCGAAAGCAGCTTTCGGCTCGCTCCGGGCCGAAACTCGCGGGCCCCGCCTGCCGCGCGTGCAGTGCTGCATGCTGCTCTCGTCGCGTAGCTCGCCGATAGGAGACTTTCGGCTCGGCCGGAACCGAAAGTTGAGTTTCGGCCCGCTCGGGACCGACGGCGAGCTAGTTTTCAAATTTCATCTCCGCGCATGCTACTGTCCGAAATTCATATTTAAAAAGATATTATTTAAAAAAAATCTCGTGTTTATTGATCATTTGTTATGTTAGCTGCAACGCCGTATAAGGGCACGTGCGCGTCCGCGCTAGCTTCATACGATGGTAATTATCTTTGCTGTGTACGAGATTAGTAAGGGCACGCGGTATAAGAGTATCAGATTAAAAAGATCTTACAAGTCAAACATTCTGACAGGATAAATGAGGTGATTTAGCAGAGAGTTAAATTTCAGAAAAGTGGAATCTTTGAAAAAACTTAGTGCATGGAAGACACAATCCCACCAGCGTAAAGAAGCATAAAAGGATTACATGCATGTTGCCTATGCAATGATGTAAACCTGCCGGCGCTGGTACGGCTCACACAGTCACGGAGGTAGCTGGGCGTTAGGTTTTACCCCATGCAGGCTTGATTCCGTCTGCGTTAACTTATGGCATCTTGGTTCAGAATCATAATGACGAGGTTCAGCACGGGCTTTGAGGCAAAACAAAGCTCATATAGCTTGTCCAGGCCATCCGACAATGTTTCAATCCGCAGTTTCGACCAGCCCTAATCTTATAACTTCAAGATGCAAAAATATTCCCTGACTGTTTCGTACCGGTGCTTCTCTCCTTCTAGGGCCATACGGGGGATGATTAACACTACTGCAGGTAGGGACGTTCCCCTCCCCTCCCTCCTGCTACAGTGCCTGAGAGAGGCGAAAAGGGCGACTCGGGTTTCTCCTCCTCCTCTCGCCGGAGTCGGGGCAGATCTCCGCCGCCTCTCGCCGCTGCGGCGGTGGGGGTGGGTGGGGGTCTCGTCCCCGGTCTCCCGGCGTGTAGTTAGGGTAGGTTTTAGTCCCCTCGGCGGCGTCTCTGGGAGGGTCTCGCCGTCGATAGGGGTAGCTAGGTGCGGCCTCCTTCCTCTTCCCTGCTGGCGACGGCGGGTGGTGGCCGGTTTTGTGTCGCCGTTCTTCGGATCTGGCGTCTTGGTTCTTGCGGATCTGTGGATCCGGCGAGGTTGCTTCCCCCGAGTGGATGCCGTGGCGGCGCCGGCGTTTGCACTCTTCGGGGTCTTTGTCCCTCTCCTCTGGCGTCGTCGGGCCTCCTTCTGCGGCGGCTCTGGGAGGAGGAGGTGGTCGATCCGGGTAAGTTCCTCTGGCGTCCTCTCTGTCTGGCCATGGTGGCAAAGGGAGATCGAGGTGGAGGAGCTTCTTCCGTTTTTGGTTGGTGCGGTGGTGGTGGTGGCTCTCTGCGGTGTCTTTGCTCCGGCCGGCCGTGGCGGCGAGGGGAGCGGTCGCCGGGGGAGCGGGTGTGCGGGTCGGCTGGTCTGGCTGCTTCGGGGACGGCGGGAAGATCGGTGGTCTGTGGTTGCAGGTGCTTGGCTGTGCTCGTTCAACGCTTTGGGTGTCCGTCGCGGCGCGGCGGCCGGTGTTGCAGCCTTCTTCAACGTCGAAGGTGCTTGCTCCCCTGGGCTTGGTGGTACGGCGTTCTCCGGCGGCGGCTAGTTGCTGGGTGTGTGGGGTGGAGCCGCTGGTGTTCTTTCCTTTCTTCTGAGGTGTTTTGTGCAAGTTGTCTGGGTCTGGTTGTAAATCTTGGGTCTTTCTGGACCTGGCTGTAATTTGCCTGAGCTCCTTAATATATGTGGCGGTTCCTGTTCAAAAAAAAAGAAAAAGATTAACACTACTGCGTACGCCAGCCCAACCACAAAACAGACGATATTTGTGTCCGCTAAAATATTCACTACAGGAGGCGCGCTCTGTGCCGACGGTATTTTACCGTCGGCAGAGCTATCTTACCCGTCGACACAGGCCTATGCCGACGGTGACCGTCGGCACAGGGTCGTCGGCGTAGGTGCCCGTAGGCACAGACTAAAAACCCGTCGGCATAGGCTGTGCCGACGGTAAAACCGTCGGCATAGAGCCGTCGGCATATGTTTTAAAAATTATTTTTCCAAATTATTTTTTAAAATAATTAATTTTTTTATTTTGTAGGCTGTGCCGACGGTAAAACCGTCGGCATAGGTTTCCAAAATTATTTTTTCCAATTTTTTATTTTTTATTTTTATTTTACACTGAAATTTCGAATTTTTGTTTTTTTATTTCGAAATTTCCCAATTAGCCACACACATTATCTCTAATTACATATTACACACAATCTAAGGTCAAAGTACTTACCCGGTCAAACTTCCCGTTCGGTCACCCATCTTCAAATTGCTCCAGCCCAAGCACGCTTAACTTTTGAGTTCCTTCCAAATTAGCTTCCAAATGAGATGTTAGAACTTACTGATATTAGTATCTTATCAACCATATTAACCCCTGGTCATGATGTTACACTTTTTATTGTTTAAATTTTGAAAATTTAGTTGAATAAATAACAATGATTATGTAATAATAATATTTGAATAACTCATATCTTTAAATCATATTTTCAACCATATTCTCCTTTTTACATTTAATATGGAATAATTTATATCTTTAAATCCGTAAATCAAAATTTAACAAATAAAATGTCTAAATTGATTAGAAAAATGAGAGGAATCCAAATATGACATCCATATCATCTTTTTCATCATGTATATAACTTTTTGCAACATATTTTAGAAAAATGACTTTATGCCTATTTTCCGAAAGTAATTGAATTTTATGTGAAAAAATAGTCAAAAAATGAAATCCTTTGGCATGGAGTACTTTTATGTGTACTAGTTGCTAGGATAAATTATAAACTTGAGTTTTGATAAAGTTTACAAAAAACTTCTTCACAAAAAGGTCAATCATCTATAAACATGTATAAGTTTCGAGTCAAATGACCAAGTTATGATCATTCCGTGCCATAGTTTGTGATAATGTGCCCATATTTGACACATAGGTGTGTCTTGTATGGCAAACATTGTTGCCAAAACCAATTTTTAAAATATTATTATAAATATCATTTTTCATTTTTTAATTGCCAAAAATGACTTTTTTATTAAGCAAGTACCAAAAACATGTTGCAAAAAGTCATATACATGATGAAAAAGATGATATGGATGTTATATTTGGATTCCTCTCATTTTTCTAATCGATTTAGACATTTTATTTGTTAAATTTCGATTTACGGATTTAAAGATATGAATTTTTCCATATTAGATGAAAAAAGGAAAAAAAAACATAGCTATGCCGACGTTACTGCATACAGTACTGTTTTTACCCTACCTAGGCACCTCAGAATAATCTCATATTTTACGGGTGTGTAGGTTATGCAAAGTTGCAGTAGTGGTTAAAATTTCAGCTCATTCGGAGTTACAGAAAAAAAATGAAAAATAAAACAGTGAGCAGATTTCAGCAATTCCTGCACCTGCGTTTTTACTTTGGATTCAAGAAAACGAAAATATTTTTGTTCTTTTTAGTTTTTAGATGCATAAAGTAAATGACCAGAAGTAAATAAGCAAAAGAAACAAATAAAATCTTTTGTGTTTTTGTGATTTTCAGAACAAGAAACTAAAACATAACAAGATAAAAGTGAGCCACCACTTCCCCAAGCTTGCGATAGAAACAATGTTGTATCTTGTGATAATATGCCCATATTTGACACATAGGTGTATCTTGGCATGACAAACAATGTTGCAGAACTGAGTTTTCCAAATTAGTTTTATAAATATTATTTTTTATTTCTTTATTGTCAAAAATGACATTTTTTGTGAAGCAAGTACAAAAAATATGGTGAAAAATGGCACCCATCCAATTATCACACAAAGTAGACCATATTTTATGGACAATCCAACAATATTAGGAATTTTATCAGTTTTTATCTAATTTCGCCTATTTAAATAACTTTATGCCTATTTTTTGAAAGTAATTGAATTTTGAACTACAAGTGTGTGATAGTTTGCTCTGAAATTTTAACAAAATTCATTTTAAGATACACCAGTAGTTGTTATATCACAGAATCGTTGATAGTTTTGAAAAATGCAACCCCTTTTAATGAATAGGCACGGTGGTCATTTTGACCGTTTTTTCAACAAAATAAAAGAAAGTGAAAAAATAGTCAAAAAATGAAATCCTTTGGCATGGAGTACCTTTATGTGTACTAGTTGCTAGGATAAATGATAAACTTGAGTTTTGACAAAGTTTACAAAAAACTTCTTCACAAAAAGGTCAATCATCTATAAACATGTATAAGTTTCGAGTCAAATGACCAAGTTATGATCATCCCCGTGCCATAGTTTGTGATAATGTGCCCATATTTGACACATAGGTGTGTCTTTGTATGGCAAACATTGTTGCCAAAAACAATTTTTAAAATATTATTATAAATATCATTTTTCATTTTTTAATTGCCAAAAATGACTTTTTTATTAAGCAAGTACCAAAAACATGTTGCAAAAAGTCATATACATGATGAAAAAAATGATATGGATGTTATATTTGGATTCCTCTCATTTTTCTAATCGATTTAGATATTTTATTTGTTAAATTTCGATTTACGGATTTAAAGATATGAATTTTTCCATATTAGATGAAAAAAAGGAAAAAAGAAACATAGCTATGCCGACGGTATTTTTTCCAAAATTTTATTTTAAAAAAATTTTTTTATTTTTAGGCTATACCGACGGCAAAGCCGTCGGCACAGGTTTCCAAAATTATTTTTTCCAAAAAAAATTTAATTTTTTTTTCATATTAGATGAAAAATAGGAAAAAAAAACGTAGCTGTGCCGACGGTTTTACCGTCGGCACAGCCTTGCGTCAAATCTATGCCGACGGTTTTACCTATGCCGACGGCCAGGGCGACGGGACGGCCTCGTCGGACCCTGTGCCGACGGCCCCGACAAAAAACCGTCAGCATAGGTTGGGGCCGTCGGCATAGATGATCTCTCCCGTAGTATTGTGAATGCGTGATGCCTCCATTCTTCCGGCCTTTTAGGGCCATATAACACGACTGCGTACTTTGATTGTAAGTTAAGTTTCGACAGAACTATAAAATTTGGCTCTTTTATCCCATTCTCTAAAAACTTTAATTTAGTTCTCCGTACGATTTTCCCATTACTAAACATGACAACATTTCATACCGTCTATATGCACGACCCACTATATCAAAGCATTCACATTTGCAAACCATGCACGGTCAGACAACGTGAAGCTTCCTTCTCATTTCATTTAAGATGTACACTACTCATCGACATAGCGTAAAACTCATGGGGAAACATCTATCTAACTGCAATCTATGGATTCAGTCTTGCATCCCTTCACATTACTGCACAGCTTGAAGCATCTTCTCGGTGCAAAACATTGACGGCAGCATCTTATACCCAGAAATCAAACTCGGTGAACACGTACGAGCGGCCACGGTTATACCGACCAGCATCTTCTCAGTTAAAAGCGAATACCGCGTCCCGCACTAGAGGCCATGCTGCCACCAAGCCATGCTCACCACATGAAATTACTATGCACCACCCAACAGGACCAACACCATATC
Source organism: Poa pratensis (assembly GCA_947311845.1). Lineage (NCBI taxonomy): Eukaryota > Viridiplantae > Streptophyta > Magnoliopsida > Poales > Poaceae > Poa > Poa pratensis. Next base: position 61,335,971 of record CAMZMU010000063.1, on the reverse strand, counting down.
CTGCCACGCCCACATGTCTGCATTCGTCCCGTCATTTCACTCTGGGCCGACAAGCCAGAGGCGCTGCAGTCTACCAGACTACCATGATCCACCTATCTGTATATACGACCACTCCGCAAACACATTACACTCACAGAACATGTTTGCTCCGCACTGGTAGAGTGCATCCTATGTTCTAATCCATTTGTCAACACCCCTCCGGCCTAAAACCTCTTCATGCTCAGCGTGCATTCGGAAATCGGAACGCTCTCTAGTAGTAGTACTACTATGTAACGCTCGTTTGGCGCCCGTAGCACTTGGTGCTGTGGGGGTTTCGTTTTTGTAACTTTAATTTTTTGGTCTCAGCCGGAACTTTGTCTTTGCTCCTTCTATATCAATATAAAAGGCAAAGCTTTTGCCTTTTTTCCAAAATACTATGTAACGCTCAACCATGTACGTTATTATTTATGTTGCACCGAGACTTGGTCATTCACACTTGGTGGAAGCATGGCGAGGGCGGTGATCACGTTGCACCGAGAAGATGCTGCCAGGTACTCCATACAAGTGTGGCCGCTAGTATGGGGTCGCCGTTATTGCGTTGCACTGAGAAGATGCTACCAGCTGTCTATTAGTCTGAACTCTGAAGAGAGGTTAGCTGGATCGTCAAGAGAGCAAACCAGGGGACAGCCAGTCAAAAGTTTGGGTTAAGATGTCGTCCGCATATCAATCTCATGTTTAAGGGCGCGGTATTTGCTTTGAACAGGGAAGATGCTGCTCGGTAGAACCATGGCTGCTCGTACGTCACCGTGAATGATTTGCGCCTAGAAGATGCTGCCAGTTATATGAGTTGTCGCTTGTATAGTGTAACGGTTAGTGAGTTGCACCGAGAAGATGCTGCAAGTTGTCAAGAAGTGTGAAGGGAGGTAAGCTGGAAGGAAGTATATGCTATACGCTCCGGTTGGCGCTGACATGATAAGAGTTAGGGTGTCTTTTGTGTAATGACCGACCATTAGTACTGTGTTCGGAAGCTCGTATTCCGTATGTACCAAAGTGGTCGGTGTTGTATACGGTATAAAAGTTCCATGGGGGAGTCGAAAAATGATTTTTACGACAGTAAAATGTACGGAAAGTATGCAGGGAGAATTCAAGTAGGTTTTAAAACCAGAAGAAAAGGGACTAAAAGAGGAGGAAACACTCATAAAAATGCTTGTGTTGTCAGATTTGAAAAGAATGAACAATTCCTGGAAGAAGGCACACTGCATCTGAGTAGAGATTACGTTAATATAATTGAATAGAAAAAAGTGGGTATTATGTTTTCCACTTTGTCGATCAGTAGTCTACATTTTGCACCAACTGAGTAGGCAGGTTCCCGTTGTCGACCGGCCGTGCATGCTTTGCACCTCTGGATGCTTTCATAGAGTGGATCGTGCATAGACCATAGATACGGCTATGAATCGTTTGTCACGATTAGAACTGGAAAACTGATCAGAAAGTTTGTACAGACTACTAAATATAAGGTGAACATTAAATCAATACATTTAGCGACATGCTAAAAAACTTCGTGTGTGCCATATGAAGATGAACTTCACTTGGTTTTGAACTGGGTTGTGCGTCCATGATCAGTAGTCTAGGTCTTGCACGAACTGAGTTGGCAAAGACCCGGTGTTGTTCTTCAAATGTAGCATGTCGAAAAGCAGGTCAGCCGGTGTAGCGCACGACCTGTGTATCACTGGAGGTTTCTTCGTAATTAATTCGAGTAGAGGAAGCTCCCACAAAAATTAGGGTTGGCTGAAAGGGAGCAAAGTAAAATTAAAATGAGAAGCTGGAAGGAGATGGAGCAGATAGTTCATCTTCAGCTGGCATGCACGGCAATTCATAGGCCAAATAACCATGCATGATCTGTTTGGGCTAACATTTGTCTCCTACCAGGCAGAGTGCTTATGGGCGTGCTAATGGTGGCAACTTTAGGAGTCGCCTAAAAAATTAAAATGCTTGTGAAACTTAACTGGGTGGCGCCTTGGAGAAGGCAGGGAACAGACTTCATTCGGAGATCCTTGTCCGCGGTTCGGTGAAGAACAGATCGGTGAAGCTCGAGGAGAAACTGCGAGTTCCAAGAAATGGCGCCATTAGCTACTCCGCGGTGTAGCCTCGACTACAGATCGAAGCGCGCGGAGGGGATGATAATGGTGACCAGCGGGTCATCTCTAGACAAGAATGAGAAAACATTGGGTTAAAGGAAGCAAATCAAACAGAAAATAGTTTGGGAGATTAGTGCCTCAGAAAACAAACCGGCAAAAGACATGGAAATGGATGAACTGCCGTGCTGTGGAGTTGTGTTGGGGAGGAATGGGGACAAATCTGGACGGACTGCCGAGCTGTGACTCTAGACGGGGAAGAATGGGGTGGGATGTATGGTTGGACAGATGGTGGGGTTTTGAGGTATGAAGATAGGCGGTTGAGTCAAAATTTGAATTTCTTGAGCCACACGGTGGATGTTTTGCATGGTTGCGTATGTCAGCCCAATCCACAAACAAACACCGTAGTTGTGTCCCGCACCAGAATTGTGAATGCATGACGAAAGTACAACAACGTGGCGTCATGCAAAATGGAGATGGTTGGCTAATACGTGCTCTCGGTACAACGCCGTTTGGTCAATCTGTCCAAATGGAAACTAGGAAACAACCGGCGTTGTGCTCCCTATATAAGATCTGACGGTGAGATGCCTATGCATAGGTACCACCGGGGGTAGCCCACTATTTCCGATACCTATATACTTGTATTTAATTAATGAGATTTGTCATTTCATCAATAAATCTTGCCCGATATTCTTAATCGCTATGTCAGATCTTTACATGGCAGGTACAATGGCAGAGTTCATTGTTGGCCTGTTACAGACCTACACATGAACCAGCGTAACGGTACTGATTTTGATGTTACATGTTGACACTACTGTGATATAATTTCTCTAAATGTTTGCAGATTAAGGTTATTCTTTGCCAGTGAATTTCACATACAGGAAAAAAGAACAATTAGCTTATTAGATTGTTTTTCCTGTGAAATGGTCAAACACCAAGTCTGATTATGCCACCCTTCCCATTTAATTTAATTTACACCAGCTTGGTTGTATTATTGTTAGATGAGGATGATATAGTCATGAGTCATATTCTAGCCCATGATCAACTTTTTTTTTCTTTTCGTGACTCTAGCCATCATGAAACTCAACCTAAAACTTGAATAAATTGGGAGTTTGTACTATTTGTGTACCCAGTCAAAGAGGATGTAGTCGACGATATTAGATTAGATTTCTTTTTGATAGGGATTATATAGCACTTGGTGGTATTGATATAGTAGAAATCCACATTAGTGTGAATTTTCGAAATTCTACCCGACGGGGTCGAATTCGGTTCCCAGGGATGCACCACATCGACCCTTACCACTAGGCTATTGCCTGGTTCTCAATAGGGATTTATATGATACTATAGTTTCTATACTGGAAAAGAGGGATGATATTGAAGGCCAAGGAATATGTGAATCGGGATATATTGGAATAACGTGCGTTGCACGTGCCATATTACTAGTAGTTACTATAGTATGTGTGGTATGAGCTGCGAACTCTTAGCTGGCTGGTACGTACGCAGTATCTTTCATTGAATCGAAAGTGGCCTGACCTCCCCCATTCAAATGCTGCCCACAAGATAAAACAGTGCTTCATTTATGCCCGTTATTAAGTTTGCTTAGCTGCATTGCTTTTCATCATTCATACGCACCATAAAGTTCTTAGGGTAATCTTGATTGTAGTTGCAGTATTTTATTTTCAATGAGTGACTTCACGTTCTTTGGATGCTCAAGAAGATATATACTCCCTCCGTTTTCAGGTATGCAAGGTCCACTCGAATTTTGAGCCCAACTTTAACCATAAATTTAATAATAAAATATAAATTATATGTATCAAAAAGTATACCATTGGATTTCTATTTAAAAGAAGTTTCTAACTATATAATTTTTATGACAAATAAATCATATTTTGTTTGTTAATTTCATGGTCAAAATTAGGCTCTATTTGTTACTCTCTGAAATGTACGAACAGAACAACACAAAAATAAGATATCATATAGTACATATTTCTACATGATCTAAAATGGACAATTTTAAACATGCTAGTGCCTTTTAATGGTTCACGGAGAAGAATAACATGGAGAGAGAGAGAATGAAGTTTGAGCCCATCTTGCTTTTTATAAGGATTCTGGCGAGAATGCATTCACCCAATTCTGATGATCCTATCCTATATAACTGACGCCACTATACGAAACATACGTAAGCACTAGAATTCTCTAAGCCCACTCCCAATGCTCCACCGTAGCACCGTTTCTTAGTATACCTTCTCAATTTTTTCTATTTTACAATTAAATAATTAGAATAAGGATGAAATTGTCACTTATCTTAGATACAATTTCTTCACGCAGTGATGTGCATGGTGCTGAATCTTGTAAATCATCCAACTAGACTTGAACAATCTTAATAAAAGTGCAGTCAAACAAAATAAATATTGCGAAAATATAAGATACAATTCATGTAGTTATTTCTAAAAAAATCTAGCATCTCCTAGAGATCGTGTTAAGAGTCAATAGAGTGCTCTAAATTTACCCGAAGATCCTATGATGCAAAGAGGCCCTAAATAATTTTTGTAATATAAGTTTTCTCATTTTCCTTGTGACTATTAGGAGAAAAGGTAGGCCTAGTTTCATGAAGTTTATAGAAGTTAGATGCATCTAACTATTTATCACTATTCATTGCTGAAAATTTTGATACCTCTTAAATGAATCTGATTTTGAACTTCTAATTACATCCATTTATAGAATAATATCTTTGTGACACACTGTGCTTTATTTAGTGTTTCTGAAACTTTAAAACATGATTGCCATGAAAATTTATAATAATTTGGTTTCCATTAGATACTTTCACGTATTTTTTTTCTTAATTTGAAGCGGTTCTAATGAAGGGTGCTACTTTGGAGGGGCATGTTTTCATGTTGTTCCCCTTTTTTGTGTCTTTTTGTGTTGACGTTATTTTGTTTTATAGCTCGGACTTACGTAATTGGTGTCTTTAATTAATATATTCCCTTTGTGAAAAAAGTTACTTTATGATTAAATGTGAACTACTTTCTGTTGATACATCACGAAAATACAATCCTAGAAATAATATTTAATTTTATTAATCCATACAGTTCCCGAACTACTCCTGCACAATTGTCTTTTTTTTTTTTCAGAAAGGCCGGCGAGTACTTACTAAAACCATTTATTTCCTCTGGTTTTCTTTTTACATTTATTTGTTTTTCTCGTGAAGTGCAAGTGTTTGTGTACTTGGATAGTTGGATACGAGATAAAAAGTGGTTAAGTTCTTAACTTAGTATGGAGTGTGTTGTATCATTACGCCGTAGTTAAGACGGTTTCTTATCGGAAAAAAAGGCTACCTATGATGGGTATTTTCCACCAGTTAGTTCACAGAGATATCTCCTAGCTCACAGAGATGTCTCCCAGCACTAACAGGCAGGCCAGCAAGGGCTAGCCAGCTGCTGCTTGCTTTGCTTACTACTTGTTGATCAGCCGCTGGCTTCTCTCATCGATTTCTAGCATGATGTTGTAAGTTACTCATGTATGTTTTTTTTTTTTTGATGCAAAGGGCCCTCCCCGATTTCATTTATAGAAACCATTTTTTACATAGTCCGCCACAACACGACACCACCAGCAAAACTCCAACCCAAGCAAGAGTACCGGCATTTCAAGGTTCCAGAAGTAGCAAGCGGCTGTTGTAGAGTATTTTATTCCAATGTCAGTTGTTTTCACGAAAACGTAAAATCTTTGTGTTTCGATGCATTGATAGAAAAGAGATTATGTATCAGTGTTTTTAAGAACTAGCTAGCTTCCAAAGCTCGGAAACAGGATTTGGCGAGGAAATCACGCAAGTATTCGTTACCAAATCTTCCGCTTCCTGGTGCAACTGGTCTAGCTATTAATCCGCGTGCGTGTCAGTCCATTCGTGCTCCACTGTTACTCTGTGTGCTGTTAATTCATTTCCAAGAACTTGATGCTGTATCCACGTGTTCTTGAATCTTGAGATATTTCAACTTGTCAATCTACAATTTGAATTAGATGTGATAGATTCAGAAGGTCGTTTGCAATGTACCGTGCGGCCAGGGACTCTTCTCGTTCATCTCTTAATTTTTTTTTTAGACGGAAGGCTCGCTGAGCCCAGCTTTAAATTAACAAAGCCAACAACCGGCTAACAGATTACAAGTTACAACACACCACACACGCACACCCCAAAGCAACAGAGAGCCACAAATGGAAAACAAGCTAAACCCTAAAAGGCGCCTTGTCTTCTGCTGCACGGAGACGACGACGAAGTTGTCCACACCAGCCGACCTCCACCACACCTTCAACGCCACCACCGAGACACTCCATCAGGGAAGAACTTGAGAATCCAAAAGACGGGGCCTTGCAGCAACGCCTCCAAGAAGGTGCACGGCGTTCAAAGACGTCGTCGTTGCCGGCAGAGACGGAGGTCCTGCATAGCTTTCGCCACAGACCCAAGCACTACCCCTAAAATAGGGTGATTCAGAAGCCGAAGAACACCGGATGAACACATCGGGAGGCAATATGGCACGGAGAGACAGGATCCAGCAAGCCAGAGAAGGGGGGCTTCACGACGATGCCTTCAACAAGGGAAACAACACAAGAAGTGTTGTCATCGTCGACAATGGACACATCCATTGCACGATTTTCATCGAGTCCCAACCCAAAACCAGCCGCCGGCCGCCGTCATGAGGACGCGGAGAAGAGGGACCAGTCGCAGCCCCCGTCCTACAACCTCGGGAGAGCTCGCTGCGCAAGCCCGGCAGAACCACTTGGGTCGACCCGGCCCAGCCCAGCCCAGATCGAGCCCCAGCTCGGGATCTGGAAGACACATGGCGAACACCATGGATGAGGGCACCAGCAGGGCCGTCCGCCGGGAGGCGGCGCAGGGGGTCGCTCGCGAGCAGCAACCGGGCTCAGATCGGGCCCAAAGGCTCACGACCTGGCCGCCCTCCAGATCCAGCCGTGGATCTGGGAGATCGAGCAACCGAGCCCAGAGGGTAGGGCAGCTCGACCAGCGAGCTCCGGCGAGCTGGCTCGGCCGGGACGGCGCCGGAGCAGCCACACGAGGAGAGGCAGGGGAGGTCCGGCCCAGCAGGCCGAGACCACGCACACACACAACACTACACCCCCACCCGCACCCACGCGAGGGGGGGGGGGGGTCTCCCCGCCGCCACCGTCAGCCGTCACCCTGACGGCGTCCTCCGGCGACGACGGGGAGGAGGGACACCGGGGCGGCCAGCCAAGCCAGAGCCTGCTCGCCGTCAGGGATGCCTTTGCGCGACGCGTCCACCGCGAGCTCTCTCCCTACCACCTTTGTGGGGGCGGGAGCCGCCGCCACCGCTGTGAGGCCAGCGGCAGCGGCGGAGACGGGGATGGAGATGGGGGGGCCGCCGGCGGCGGCGCGCTAGGGTTCCCCCGAGTCGCCCAGAGCGGACGACGCGAGGGGCAAGGGGGGAAACCCGTTCATCTCTTAATTAAGCAGCATATCATGTGGACGATTGGAATGCGTGACTACTCGCTACTTTAATTTAATTTATATTAATGATGGTTTCCCGGCCGATCTCAACTACCAGCTAGCTATACAGAAGTACAGCCCCGATGGTGACTGGAAAAGATCAAAAATAAAGAGGAGATCGACGACTTATTATGATAGATGGATGCACGGATCGATCGGCCGCTCATGGAAAACCTGTGTCCGTTTTAATTGGGCACCATCAAGAATAGTGGATGCATGGAACACTATACTAGCAGATAGAATAAATACGGGCAATAAGGCTAGTCACAATAGGGAGTAACTTAGACTAGTACCATGAATATGTTACTACTCTAAGTTACTACCTCCATAGTGAGGAGTAACATGTGTGTAGTGTCATATTTAATAGGTTATACATTCATCTTGCTTTGAAATGTGTGATGTTATGGTAACATAGCTAGTTACCACAACCATATCTCTCCTCATTAATTACCCGCCACATCAGATTTTTTGCCTATGTGGCACTGATGTTACTCCTATGTTACTCCCCATTGTGACTAGTCTAAGTAGGAGCAGTTGAGGGGAGGAATCAAGCTTAACACGCACATCAGTTCGTCATCAAACACACATTTATATCTACCGTCCTCCGTTGCCTTATTTCTCTTCGCGTGCTTGTGATTCCCACGCATGTGTGTTGTCCATGGAAAGGCGATAGCAACTGGAGAGTCGGCGAAATTCATCAAGATGTGTACTAAAAATTTCCAAATGAATTATAAGTTGGATCTCACCTACACATACTTAGGTCACAGGATGAAACACTAACAAATAATTTGGTAGCCTGCATGGTGCAACTCTTGGTCGTTTGGTTGCATGTATAAGTGGTTGGGTCAGGTTCGCACATTTTTTCAAAGCAATGCTCACTCAGGCCAGTTGGAAACACTTGATTCAATAGTTTTCAGATGGTGAAGGAAAATTCAATATCCGTGTTTCTCGCGAAAATGGATCAGCTTTAGCGGTGACTCACTTATCATTGGTGAGATATCCTCATCGTGGCTCACGCTTTACCAACGATGGCACACTCCTCTCTTGCTAACTCTGTTGATGTCGTTGTAAATCCTATTAAACTAATTACTACTCCGTGCGAAATATGGTTTGCGGCTTGGGGTTTGTGAAGGGTTCATCTAAAACCATATTGCATGCATGTTTAGGTTGGGGATTTTCATCCCATGTTTCTTGACTTTGGTTTGGGCGGGGGTCTTGGTCTCATGCATGGATGCTTGATTTCTATTTGGGTGAGGATTTTCATCTTATGATGCTAGAGTTTGACTTCTATGTCGGTGATGTCCAGTGCTTGATGTAGGAGGGTCCAACGGTGAATTTTGATCAGGAACTTGCTTCACCCTAGCTTCCTCTTGGACCACCCGGCCCGAGGGCATCATTCAAGACACACTTGTAGGTTAATAAGATGATGATGTGGGGCTGGCAATGGGCAGTAACAAGAGAGAGGGAAGCGCCAACTTCGTAACATCCAGATAAAATAAAATTTGGGAATGTTAATTAATTAATTAAAATGATTAATTTTCTAGTTTTTTTTTTGAAGTTTCACACAAAGTAAAAACTCTTTGAGGACTCGTTTAAAATATTATTAACCTTCATTTTGAAACATTTATATATGAGTGGATTATTATGACTATAAAAATTACATATATTAGTTGGCGAATTAAACAAATCGAACTTACATGTGTTTGATTTGTTTTCAAAAATTCGTATTTGAGTGACATTTAAAATATTTATCCAACCATGCTTGAACTATTACGAGAGGGAATAGTACGGCTTTCCCAAATCAAGGGAAATGTGTGGAAAATATTATATTTTTACTTCCATGCAAATAAATTTAATATTTGGATGTTTAAAATAAGATATAATTTAATAAGTCTTAAAATTATTTTTGGCGTTTTCTTAAATGTATTTAAACTTTTTATAAATAAAATAGTTATGTAAAGTATATATTTGGGTAGAAGCTACTTTGCCCAACATATAATATATCTATTTTATTTACTGAAAATTTCTGAGATTGTTCAAAAAAGATTTGACAATTATATAAGACGTGATCAATTTCCTACAATTTTATAAGAAAGTACGGAATTTTGAAATGGGCCTAATCTCTCCAACCAGCCCCATTTTCTTTCTCCCTGATTTCCTCCAGCGAATGGGCTTGGGCCATTCTCCCCTTCTCTTTTCTTCCCCTGTTATTTTTCCCTTTGGACCAAAATTCTTGGCCCAAATTCATATTTTCGTTTCCCGTTTTCCTCTCGTGGGCAGCATTTCTTCCAGCCTATCAGGCTGAACAGGCCCATTACATGAGCAGCAAACACACCTCCCCTAAAAAAGCAAACAAAAACAAGCACATACACGCGGGTGTCGCTAGGGCAGGAGAAATTATCCACTGAAAACCCCGATAAAATCATATTTAAAAGTTTTAAATTCTTAAAAAATGCATTATAGTAGAGTTACACAACAATGTAAATTTGCCAGTTTAAACTCGAAATTTATTAGAAGCTATAAAAATGATAAATTTAGTAATAAATAGTAAGGTTTACAAGTATTATTTATTTACTACTATTCATTACCCAATTTTTCATATTCATAACTCTTAAAAAAATAAGTTTCAACTGCAAATTTACGTGTCTAGAACTCTACCTTGCCAATGTAATGCATTTTTTGTTAAAAAAAGAACTTTTAATATGATTTTTTTTATTGTTTTCACCGGTTGCCACCGGATATTCCTTTAGGGTGTGTTCGGTTGGAGAACCAAAAGGAATGGAATGTCATGGTTCCATTTTTTAGAATGGGTTGGTTCCATTCCTATGTTCGGTTAGTGCAAAATAGGGAATGGGTAGATTTTATTCCTGTGTTCGGTTGGAGAGTAGGAATGAGAAGAATTTGTTTCAGCTCACCCTTTTCATAGGAATGGTGAGATTACCTCCCATATGCATATGATGCAAAACGTACAGGTTTAGCTGGGAAACTAAACTTTGCAACTAGTTGCACCCTTCACCATATACAACAACAAACATATACTGATATGAGATCACAAATAAAACCAAAATATCATAAGGTAGCAACAGTACCACATAGTTCATCTAAAATAGATAAAGTTCAACCATGTTCATTACAGTCCATACATGTCAAGTTCAAATACTAAACATCCAAAAGCAGACATAATCGAAGTTCATTACACTCCGTACATGTCAAGTTCACATACCAGCCAGCACACCTAACCGAAGTTCTTGGTCACATACCTACTAACCCAAACCAACTTGTTAGATAGGCTAAGCGACAAGAAAGCTCTTGCGATTTTGGGATTGTCAACAAGGTTAGCATAGTAGTGAGCAAGTTCTCCTTCACCATAACCAGGAACTTTGGAGACAACATCCCAAACACATAGTTTCGAATTATAAAATGGCACAATCTGTCCAACCAATCAAAAGGTTGCATAAAATGCATTACAACATCACAAATACATGGTTTCGAATTATAAAATGGCACAATCTGTCCAGCCAATCAAAAGGTTGCATAAAATGCATTACAACATCACAAATACATGGTTTTGAATTATAAAATGGTACAAAGACATTGCTTCCACATGAAGTATGCCACACTCATCAATTTCCATACATGGCTTGCCTATTTTGCCACATTGTGTGGCAATTTGTTCAGTTTTAGTTACCATGGCCCTATGGTCTCTTGCTTGTTGCCTTGATGTACGAATTGGATGGGTGGTCCATGTTACCTTCGGTATGATAAACTCATCAATCCCTTGGGATAGTGCATAGTTATGAAGGATGCAACAAGCTACAACTATGTCAACTTGCACCGGAAAGGTAAAGAATGGTTTTGCATCATCTAAAATTTTGAAACGCCTCTTGAGAGAACCAAATGCCCGCTCTACCGTCACCCGTAGAGATGAGTGCCTAAGGTTGAATAGCTCCTTTGCATTCTGGACTGGATTGCTACCCCACTCGTTCAGATGGTATCTCACACAACGAAAAGGTGGCATGAAACCAGTCTTTGCTCCGTAACCGGCATCAACTAGGTAGTATTTTCCTACGAAATGAAAACAAAAATTGGTGAAAAAGGTTTCACTAGTATACGGACAATTCTATCTAAGGAAACTATTTACCTTGTGGTACTTGTAGGCCTCTCTCACGCCCTAATGCATCAGCTAAAACGGTTGAATCGTGAGCCGACCCTTCCCAACCAGCCATCACATATGTGAACTTGAGGTCGAAATCAACCACTGCCATCACATTTTGTGTAGTAAAAGGCTTTCTACCACGGAAAGAATGTTCCACATCTTTGGTAACAGATGCTCGCACATGTGTACCATCGATAGCTCCAATACAATCCTATATAAGTGAACATATTAATTTTCATGTTCTAAAGTCTAGATGCTAAGATATAGTGGCATGATGTTTGAAATTACCTTAAAATATGGGTCAAATTGATGATTTCCTGCAATTTTTGTTGGTATCTCCAATGATGGTGGCCTGATGTAATCATTACGCAACTCTCCTATGACATGAAGGACTGCCCTAAAATAGATGCTTATTGTGCTGAATGATCTACCAAAGTTTGTTGCAACTACCCTGTTCCGAAGGTTATGCCCAATTGTATGCAAAAAACATCGCCACTTGTTGCTCCACGGTTAGATGAACACTGTGCTCTAACAACTTACGATCCCTCAATATGTCAAACAATCGAAAGAAAGGAGCTCTATCAAACCTTAACATATTTCTACATGTCACATCACATTGCCAAAAATTTTGGTTCAAATAATCAAATCTGATCCTATCTCGTTCATGCATTGGGCCATAGGTAATACGGGGTCTTCTTCTCTTCCTCATGATAGCACGAACAAGTATAGCCACTGCAGCCAGGGTCATAAAAACAGCACCTCCCCTAATCATTCTTTTCCTTTTACTCATGCTCTTGACCATCTACAATGCAAGTTTTCTATCAAAATAGCACCAAAATTTGTCTAACCATTCAATGCATATTGGAGAACAACAAACAACAACAAAATCAAACAGATTGCAAGTATACAACATAACCATATAGCAAGTAAAGAACATATTTCAAATCCTCTCCTCTCAAACTCTGAATCTTCTCAATCTCAATCTGCTGCAGGTGAAGATTGGGTCGAAAATTGCAGTACACGAGGGAGGAGTTGGGGGTGGGGGCAAGGGAGGGGTGGATTCGTACCTTGCTCTGCCGCCGTCCCGTCGAGCACTCGCTGCTCCGCCTGCTAGCCGCCCCTCCACCAGCCCCTGCCCCGCCTCCCCGCCGCTCCACCAGCTCCTGCCCCGCCGCCTGCTCCTGCCTACCACCGCGCCGCTCCAATCGCCGGGAGGAGAGGGCGCCGCTACTGACCGAGAGATGGAACGAGCGCCGCCAGAGAGAAGGAAGCGAGGGAGAGGGACGAGCGTGGGTGAGATAGGGTTGGGACGGGGGTGAGAGGTGAGATTGGTTTTGTTTTTTTCGTTAGCTCGCTTCGGAACCGAGTGATTCCACCGATTTGTAGGTACCATCCAATTCCGCATCTTGGTCGAATATTTGTTTTCTAGGAATCGTTGGGTTCTGGTTCTAGTACCTACCGAACACAGGAATCTGGGCTGGGTGCAGGTCCAACCCGTTACGTTCCACGCGGTGACGCCAACCGAACACACCCTTAGGGGAGACCGACCTTCGCAAAGATCCAATGCGAGCGACACACTGTTCCAGCGGGCCTGACATGTGGCGCGTGATTCACATGTTTTTTCTCCTAACCATTGTTTTGACAAGTGTCTTGTCTATGTTCAAAATTGGAATACAAAATTTTAGAAGTATAAATATCAAAATCCAAAATTTTCAAATACGAAGTTTAAAATCTCAAACTACAAAGTACAATTTTTTTTCAAATATAAAACTCCAAGTGCTAGTACACAAAAGGTCGAAGTACAAAAGTACTACTCCCTTTGTTCCTAAATATAATTTGTATTGTTACTCCAACTGGTCTCACAAAACAGTTTATATTTGGAAACATGGGTAGTAATATATTAAAACCCAAAGTACAAAAACACTACCCAAACAAATGTCAAAATTCCCACGTGAAGTACAAAAGTAAACTAAAATCCTAAAGTATAAAGGCAGTAGAACCTGAAGTGCTAGTAAACAGTTTTTTGAAGTACAAAAAAGGCTAATCAAAATCTATCCAAATGGGATATAGTTTTGAATTCTTGGCGTGAGGTGTCTCCTCGCCATTACGGCACGAGACCGACGGTGAGTATCCTGGTGTCATGGATGCCACAATGGCATTGGCACAATCGCGCGAAGCGAACAACCCTGGCTTGATGAACTCCATCCTCGCCTCAACGTAAGATGCCTCCTCGCTGCGCCGCCACGCCTCCTCCTCTAGCTACGCCTACTCCTCCAACTACTCCTCGACAACGAGGATGACGACTTCGACTTTAGCGACTATGACGACAAGAATTTGGGTTAGGGTTAGCAATTTAGGTTTAAATTTCTTCAAAACATTTAAATATATGAAAATCAAATTAAAATTTAACCATTTTCCATAATTTGATGCCTAATTTTCTTTAGAGTATTATTTTTGGGCCGCGGATCAAGGTCACCGTTTAACATTGTGTCCGGCACACCGAAAATTATTTCCGGACTGACACATTTTCACGCAGCCGGTGGGATTTTCACGGCACACCGAAAACCATTTCTTGCTCTTTATCGATGAGTGTACAGGCTGCCTCAAACGAATTTCGACGAATAATGTTATTCATTACTTTTCCAGCAGATTTTCGAAATCACAGAAAAATGTAACCCCAACCCGATATGTGGCCAAGAATCTCACACGGAAGTAGTAAATACAGCAGTCTTAGCTTGGGCCCCCTTGCACGCGCATCCCAACGAGAGCATTGCACAGTGTCGTGAATCGTCGTTTCAAAATTGGGCTCCATTTACTCCAAAGCCTGCAGCAAGCAGCCAAACACACGCACTGAGCCGCAGAGAGAGAGATGGGTTCCATGGCGCTCCTCCGTTCTTCGGTCTGCTTCCTCCTCCTCTGCTCGTCGCTCGGGGCGGCGAATGGGATGTATCGCAGGGCTGGCGGGGAGGCCGACGAGGAGGGGGCTAGCCGGAGGGTCACTGACGGCGCCCGCGGAGCCAGGAGAGCGTGGCCGGGGTACCTCTACACCAGAGCAGTTGGGCGATGCACACCCCAGTAAGCACACTCTCCCCATTCCCGTTCTTGGATCGATTCATGGCTTCCCGTTGCAGAACTAAAAAGAAGCTTACTTTTTGTTTCTTGATTCTTTTAGTAGCACCACTACTGGCTACTGTCCTAAGTTAGGCATCGAATCTTGGTTAGTACTAAGCAGAAATCGCTCGCATCTACATGCCGGAAACGAGCAACGCGACTGCGACGAACTGTGACATCTCTGGGCTGGGCGAGGAGCGCCAAGATTGTAATTTTCAGATTTACAGTCCACGCAAAAGCAACCACTTTTAGCCACTGGGTAGATCTAAAAATGGCGTTTCATCCTAAAAGGTCCAGCGGAATCTGCACTAGGTTGCAAGAATGGTGACCACAAACTTTACTAATCTGCTTTTATGAAATCCCTTGTCGTACGTGCAAAGTCAAAGTGTTCAGCTTACAGTCCATGTAATCATCCTGTCAAAGTTCTACAATGTCTGGCATTAAAGTGCAGAGTACATTTTGAGTATACTAGATTGTTTTCATGTTCTATGGTAATGTTCACACCGCATAGCCAAGGTGGCTGGTAAAACATGTCAAAAAGCAATTGTTCTGCTAGTCTTAGTATATTTGCTGCAGCAATCCATGTTACTCCACAATCCATATAACAGTTCGTCTGAACCTTGAGTATATGCTAGCAGTTTTGTTTTCTGAATATTTACCTCTGCTGAACTATCATAAATACTTTGGGGTTTGTTTTGTGAGCATCAAGGCAAGTCGTGCCACCTTTCATTAATCGAGTCGATTTAATTCTGTTTGGTGCTTTACACGCTCTGGTTGTTGACGTTGTGCTCCTGTGGGTCATTCTGTTATGAATAAGTGTTGTGGCCGTGTGCCTTGTGTGTCATTCTCTGCTGAGGATGCATGTTATCGTAGCTTCTGAGTCAATTTAAGCTCCTTTCTTTGGTAGGGAAAGGAATATCATGTCTAAAAATCATGTCATAACATGTCCAATGTCTTTTTTCAGTAATTATATGGCAAGTTTCTGGTAATAGCATTGTAATAAGCCATTGTCTTGCTTCCTGGTGGAACTCTGCAGGTTCTGGAGCAGTGGAGCTGAGCAATGGCCCAACATCGTCCCTCCAGAAGCAGCTGTGTGGAAGGTATTCGGCTCCAGGTCCATCGACAAGTACGGGCCACGCCTTACCATGCTTGAGGCTACCATGAGAACCGACGACATCGGTGGCAGCCCCTTCGTCAAACTCGTGAAGCATGGAAGCGCAGCCCTCGTCAATGCCTACACAAGGACAGGCTTCCCTTTCGATTCCTGGGAAGTGAAGGCATTGTTGTTGGAGGCACTCGTCTCCGAGGATGCTGCGGCTGCCCAGGCTGAGCGGTTCGAGCAGGCAAACGAGTCTTGTGTCTGAATTCTGAAGGCTGACGGAAGCCGTGTTTGAGCGTTGTTGGAGGTCCTATCATCAGCAGAATGGTAGAAGTATGGCAGTATTACTACTGTCTTCGTAGTAGGTCACTGCTTGTGTGACTTGGGAGATCTGAAGCAATGTTCCCTGTTGCTTGTATGCTAGTTGCCTAGTTGTATGCTTAGGGGGTTCCTGAGATGTAACTTGCACTAATGTGTTAGTGCAATGTGTGTAGCTTGCATCTGTGTGTAATTGTGCCACTGAACCCTTTATTGTGATTTGATGGAAGCATTTGTTCTTAGGGGATGTCTGAAATGTCGTTTGTTTATGATCAATACCGGCACTTATTACCACTTTGTATTGGTTCGTACGTAAAGCCGGATGTGGTCCGAGATTTGTGGAGTGTGTGGGGATGGCACTGGAGGTGGCACGGAGCTGGCTGGTATGGGCTCGAGACGGCACGACCAGGGCGCAGGCGCAGGGATGGACCGCCCACGGCTAGACCACAGGAAAGGCAATACTTCTTGTCAGCACCGGTGCACGGCGATGGGGCCGGCCGGCCGGCGGGGGATGATGGCACGGCGTATCCAAGAACCGATCTGCTCGACGTCCAGATCTGCAGCAGCTTCCCAACTCGCTATCACGCCGAGTGGAAGGCTGTGGACTGAGAGCAGGTCGGGCTATGATTTGGGATTTGGGCGTTGTGGGCCATGGGCGTTACAAGGGAAGTGGTGGGCTGGGCTGTATGCGGGCTAAGAGGCATTGGGCCGACCTCTAGCACCGATTTGTAGTGCATCCGACAAAATGAAGAACAAGTTCTTATGATCCTTATTCGAAGACGACGAATCCTTCCTCCTAGGTCAATATCGGCTTCTGCAATGTGATCGTGAAGATCATTTCAAAGGTACATGCAAACCGGTTGAAAGTTATTTTGCCTAAGATTATATATGAAGAACAGTCGGTGTTGGTTCTTCTACGTCTTATCACTCATAACATAATTGCGGCCTATCAATGTCTACATTTTATTATAAATCAAGGGTAAAAAAATAAATGCCACAAAATCTTATGATCGGGATGAATGGCGTATCTGCGAGCAAGTATGATTAAATTAGGTTTTCATCATATTTGGGTTAGCAAGATTATAGGTTGTGTCACATCACTATCATTCTCGGTGTTGTTTAATACACTTCGTTCTGAATAATAACCCGTGCTAAGTTTTTCTGAAGCTCATGTATATAGACGTCTTTTAATGTGCATGTTCACTCATTTTAGTTTATATGCAGTTCACACATTAAAATATTCAAAATATTTATAATTTGGTAGAAAGGGAGTAGGTAAGATTTGGAGGAGTTCAACCCTACAAGAGGTATAATACAAGGTGATCCTATATCTCCATATCTATCTCTATTCGAGAAGAAAAATATATCTTGAGTTCTTAAATCTAATGTTTCCAACGAAAATCTTGAGTGGCTTAAGCTTGCTCCTTCGTCGACACTAGCATTGAGCCAACTCATATTGGTTGAGGACGGAAATCGCTTTTTCCAAACAATTAGAGAAGGATCTTAGGGTATCAAGAGATCTCTACAGAGTTATTCTGACGCTTTAGGGTAAAGGACAAGTTTTAGCAAGCCATGTATACATTTTACCAAGGATTTTCATGAAGAAGTTAGGGAGGAGATGTATGTTATCTTGGAAGCACAACATGAAGCACTGAGTGAGCGGTATTTGGGCGTGCCCATGGGCGATCAACAAATGGTATTTTGACATATCTGAAGGATAGATTACGTAGTGTCGAGGTGCGCCCTCGGCAATTCCCATGGTTGCTATACCTAGGGTTGATTGTGTGGTAGAGAACGCGTAGTATTGGTGGAATCGACGGCTGACAAGCTGGATTTACCCAGGTTCAGGGCCCTCAAGTGAGGTAAAACCCCTACTTCCTGCTTGTCTGTGTTTATGATTTGAATATGGAGGTTACAAGGGGTCGACGAACAGTATATCTCGTCGAGGTTTTGGTGGCTATGGATTGCTTGTCCTTGATCGATCACCCTCCCAGCCTTTATATAGGAGGCTAGGTCTCGGGAAACACAACCGACCAAGGTTACATATATGGAAAGTCTTAACCGACTATTATTTGATCTAGCTTGGAAAACACTCTTCGTCTTGGGCCTTTCTTCATGGGCTTCGATTAATCCTTGGGCTTCTTTGATCATCACGTGCACCAGGTACCCTTATGCTGGGGTACCCGCAGAGTATAACCTCGTCATTAGCCCCCGAGTACTTGCTTGCCTCGAAGAGTCGAGCATGTGCTCCCTTCATCGTGCACGTCATAGTTTTCTTAGCTTGTTCTTCTGACCCGTTGTAATTCTTCAAGCTCTAATTTGTTTCAATTGTATGTGTATGCTAACCGAGGGATACTGACATAGTAGGCCTGATTCACTCGAATATCGAGCTTAGTTAACCGCACATTTGGGCGAAACCATACTAGCCTTCAGTCAGACTCGAGTCCCCGGGCTCGAGCCTGGAATGCAGTCGAAAGATTTTGCCTAGGGATATTGACATAGTAGGCCTGATTCACTCGAAAATCGAGCTCAGTTAACCGCACATTCGGGCGAAACCACACTAGCCTTCAGTCAGACTCGAGTCCCCGGGCTCGAGCCTGGAATGCAGTCGAAATATTTTGCCTAGGGATATTGACATAGTAGGCCTGATTCACTCGAAAATCGAGCTCAGTTAACCGCACATTCGGGCGAAACCACACTAGCCTTCAATCAGGTTCGAGTCCCCGGACCCGAAGCTGGAACACTTTTGAAACTTTTGCCTAGGGATATTGACATAGTAGGCCTGATTCACTCGAAAATCGAGCTCAGTTAACCGCACATTTGGGCGAAACCATACTAGCCTTCAATCAGGTTCGAGTCCCCGGACTCGAAGCTGGAACATACTGGACAGACTCGACTCAGGCCGTTGTAGGTCTTACTGATTCGTTCTGCAGTTTAACTTTTGATACCTAACGCGTCCGTCAGGATTTTCATCATGTCTGTTGACACGGAAAATTTCAAGGGAAAACACTGTTGGAGCGTCCCTCGGCCCATCTCGATTGCTCGGCGGGTCTTACCTTTACATTTGCGTATGCAGCATCCGAAACATCTGCGATTGGCATAGTTCGGGAATTTATGAAGTTTGATTCTTTGCTTTGTGAGGTACTTAATGCTTTCAATCGAGCCTGTATTCGAGTGAATTTTTCTTACCTTGTTTGGAAATCTATGGGAGCGCGACAGCGCTCCCATGGGAGTAGCCCCCGAGATTGTGGTTTATTGTCTTGCAATAGAGGACAATCTCAAATCATCCTTTTACTCTGCTTTTTGTCAATCGAAATATTTTGTCTTTGAAATCTATGGGAGCGCGTCAGCGCTCCCATGGGAGTAGCCCCCGAGATTATGCTTTATTTCGTTTGAAGTAGAGGATAATCTCAATAATTTTGCTCCTTTTTTATCAATCGCAACAAATTTTTGATATGCTCCCATGGGAGTACCTTTGCTAGTCGAATCCTTGCGTCGATTGTAGTCTCGAAACCACCACTCGAATGTGGACGTTATCACTGCCCCTGACGTCATTTTTGGCGTGCGCCCGCCAATTTGACAAGACATGTCTGTGTGGGCCCAATTTTCAAACTTTTGACCGCAGAAGACGCCATTTTTTTGGACCTGACTTATCATGGTATAATCAAGATAGTTCTCAGGTAACACATCTGTGTTTTTGATTTGTACCAGGTCCCAAGTTTTTCGAGTGGGTTTGTGTTTCCTGTTTAACTCAGCCCCGAGCATGATTTTGGGTTTTCTGTTTGACCCAGCCCCCGAGCATGTCGAGTGAGATTTGGGTTGTCTGTTTGACCCAGCCCCCGAGCATGTCGAGTGGGATTTGGGTTGTCTGTTTGACCCAGCCCCCGAGCATGTCGAGTGGGATTTGGGTTGTCTTGTGCTCACTGATTTTTGAGCTAGAATTTTGATGCTTATGTTTTTACGATCGAGTTCCCGATTGGTTGAGTAGCGTAAAAGCATATATGAGAAATATGGAGGAACATGTATCTTTATTCAAAATATGTGTTCTATCAGCAAGCCGCCTCATTAAAACCTTCCAGTCCCCTTAGGTACCCTGGTAAGGGAAAAGAGTGCGTCTGAAACTTGCTGATTCTTTGGCCTTATGTGCTATTACATACGAGGTTAAAAGATCTATGCATAGAATCGACGCAGGTGCGCCACGTTCCATGGGTTTGATGCTACTTCGCCCGTCTTTGCGTTCTTCAATCGATAGGCTCCTCCTTCGATGACTTCTGTGACAATGTAAGGTCCTTCCCAAGGTGATGCAAGTTTATGGACTTTCTTCTGTTTCTCTCGCAACACCAAGTCTCCCACCATGAAGGACCGTGTGCGTAATCGACGACTATGGTAGTTGCGGAGGTCTTGTTGATAAACGGCTGTTCGTGCCAAAGCCGTATTGCGTGCTTCTTCCAGCAAATCGGCTGCATCTTCGAGTGCCTTGTTCGCGTCGTTTTCTTCATATGCTTCCACTCGTGGTGCATTAAACTTGACGTCAGATGGTAATACTGCCTCCGCACCATAGACCATGAAGAACGGTGTATACTGTGTGGAGGCGTTTGGAGTGGTCCGTAAGCTCCATAATACTGATGGAAGTTCTTCTACCCATGCACCCGCGGCCCTTTTGAGTGGTACTAAGAGTCTCTTTTTGATGCCACTGCATACGAGTCCATTGGCCTTTTCAACCTGCCCATTGGATTGTGGATGTGCCACAGAGGCGTAGTTTAATTTGATGTTTTGTTCCTTGCAAAAGGATTTGAACTCTTCCGCCGTGAAGTTTGTACCATTATCAGTGATGATGCTATCCATTACTCCAAATCGATACATGATCGATTGTATGAAACGAACTGCCGTAGAAGCTGTTGAGCTTGCGATAGGGATTGCTTCGATCCATTTGGTGAATTTGTCGACTGCCACTAGCAAGTGAGTATGACCTCCTTTTGATGATTTTTTAGTGGTCCCACCATGTCAAGCCCCCATTGGGCAAAAGGCCATGCTAATGGTATGGTTTTTAGTGCGACGCGGGTGCATGTGGCTTGGAAGCGAACTTCTGGCAACCAATGCATCTTTTGACTATGTCCTCTGCATCCCTTAGCGCTGTAGGCCAGTAAAACCCTGCTCGGAAGGCTTTGGCTACGAGTGATCGACTGCCCGCGTGGTGCCCGCAAGTACCGGCATGAATGTCCCGAAGGAGATCCTTGCCATCTTCGAGTGCAATGCATCTTTGGAACATACCTGAGGTGCTGCGTTTGTACAACTCACCGTTTATGATGGTGTATGCTTTTGCCCGTCGAGTGACACGTCTGGCCTCGTTTGTATCTTCTGGTAGTTCATTGCGAAGTATGTATGCGAGAAAAGGTTGAGTCCATATTGGCTCAATGAGAAGTACTCAATCGGAGGATCCTCTGTGCTTGGCGCTTTGCTTTTGTCTGTAGCTGTCGTCGTAGCCGATGGTCGTTTGTCGATTGACCTACGTTCTATTCGTTCAAAGAAAACACCCGGCGGGACTGTGCTTTTGTGGAAGCAATGTTGGCTAATTTGTCGGCCTCTTCATTGCTTTCTCTCCCTATGTGTCGTAGTTCACAGCCATCGAAGCTGCCCTCCATTATGTTGTACAAATCCCGATAAGCGATCATGTTGTCTGCGATTGCATCACATGCCTTCATTGTTTGCTGCACAACCAAGTTAGAGTCGCCATAAATCATTAGTCGAGTGCATCCCATGGCTTTTGCCATGCGCATGCCATGGATTAGACCTTCGTATTCGGCCTCGTTATTTGATGGGAACTCGAAACCCATTTGCAAGATATAGCGCAGTTTGTCGCCTTTTGGTGATATGAGTATGACGCCCGCTCCTGCTCCTTCATTCTTTTTGGACCCATCGAAATACATTGTCCAGGAATTTGATACGTCAGGTACCCCTGGCAATTGGGCTTCTACCCACTCGGTGTGAAAATCGGGTAGGACTTGTGATTTGATGGCTTTCGGGTGTTCGTACTTGATTCCTAGTGGCCCCAGCTCGATGAGCCATTTTGCTACGCGCCCCGTTGCGTTGGGGTTTGTGAGGACGTCTCCAATCGCTGATTTATTGACCACCGTTATCGGGTGTTCTGTGAAGTAGTGCGCCAGCTTTCTTGAGTCATGAATACGGCGTACGCCAATTTCTGATATTGTGGGTACCGCTGTTTGGACGGGGAAAGAACTTCACTTACGTAATATACTGGCCTCTGTATGCTTTGACTATGTCCTTCTTCCATGCGGTCGACCACCAGCACTGTGCTGACCACTCGGTTGGTGGCTGAGATATATAGGTAGAGTGGCTCATTTTCCTTAGGTGCTACGAGGATTGGCGGGCTTGTGAGCATCTTTTTGAGTTCGAGAAAAGCGGCTTCAGCTTCATCCGTCCACTCGAACTTGTCTGCTTTCTTCATCAATTTGTAAAATGGAAGTGCTTTTTCGCCTAGTTTACTGATGAATCGACTGAGTGCTGCTACTCGACCAGCTAGCTGCTGTACCTCATGGAGTTTGGTAGGTCTATTCATTGTGAGTATAGCTTGTATCTTTTCTGGGTCTGCTTCGATTCCACGTGCAGATATCAAATAACCCAAGAGTTGTCCAGCTGGGACACCGAAGGTGCATTTCTTTGGGTTAAGCTTGATGTTGTATCGATTGAGATTCTTGAATGTCTCCTGTAGATCACTGATTAATGTGTCCTCCTTTTCAGTCTTGATGACGATGTCGTCGACGTAGACCTGAACATTGCGTCCTATCTGTTCTTGTAGACAGTTTTGCATCATGCGCTGGTAGGTTGCGCCTGCGTTTTTGAGCCCGAAAGGCATGGTTGTGTAGCAGTAGACCCCGAGTGGGGTTATGAATGCTGTTTTGTCTTCGTCTTCTTCTTTCATCCGAATTTGATGGTATCCTGAATATGCATCCAAAAATGATAACCGAGCGCATCCTGCTGTTGAGTCGATGATCTGATCGATTCGTGGTAATGGAAAGTGATCTTTTGGACAGCATTTGTTTAGGGCTGTAAAATCTACACACATCCGCAGGGTGTCTGAGTGCTTCTTTTCGACCAGTACTGGGTTAGCAACCCAGTCTGCCTTTTTGATTTCTCGAATGAACTTTGCAGCAAGTAACCTATCAACTTCTGCCTCGATTGCACCTCTTTTGGGATCGGAAACACGGCGCATAGTTTGCTTGACTGGTCTAGACCCTGGCTTGAGTTGTAGAGAATGCTCGGCGAACTCTCTGGGGACACCTGGCATATCAGCTGGGCACCATGCGAATATTTCCCAGTTTTTACGGAGAAATTCGACGAGTGCATTTTCCTGTTCGCTGGTAAGACTCGATGATATGTTGACTGTTTTTGAGGGATCAGTTGGGTGCACTTGATGCTTTTTGTGTCGTTGGTTGCATTGAATTGTCTGTCGGATGCTAACCTCTTGTGTTCCGGCAGAAGTGTGCGGTCGTTAGAAACCTCGAGTTTGGCGAATGATTGCTCCATCCCATACATCTCTGAGATTTTGCTGAAGTCACGGTCACATGAATCTGACCTTTGAAAGTTCCCGTTGATCGTGATGACTCCTTTTGGTCCTGGCATTTTGAGCTTGAGGTAGGCGTAGTGTGGGACGGCCATGAATCGAGCGAAAGTGGGGCGCCCAAGTATTGCATGGTATTGTGACTTCCAATCGACCACTTCGAACTCAATCGACTCGGTTCTGAAGTGAGTAGGATCTCCAAACGTAACATCGAGTTGTATACCTTCTGGGAGCACTGCTTTGCCTGGAACGATACCGTGGAAGGTATTTGCGGATTTTGGCAGATTTTCGACTGGTTTGTTCATTCTGCGTAGCGTATCTGCAAAGATTATGTTGAGACCGCTACCTCCGTCCATGAAGACCTTGGTCATGGCGTAGCCTCCAATTTGGGCGTCGAGTACCAAGGCTGCATGCCCTGGTCGATATACTGCGGGTGGGTGGTCCTCTCGATTGAAGTAATCGGAGTTTCTGATCCTTTCAAAAAATTGTGATGGCTGGGGGTGCCATGACCGCCATATTGACGTGTCGAGTGTGTAATTTTTGCTCTCTTTGGAGGGACGTCCTCGCTGGATCATGTTCATCTGCCCGCGAGTTACGGGATATTTTTGTTCATCTCCCTGCTGCATCTGGTGCACGGCTGCTGCCATTTGTGTTCCCGTAACGGGTTGTGCTGGCACCATGTATACTGGTGTCGGTTGCGCTGGTGCTGGTGCAGTATACACCTGAGTAGGCTGTGTTTGCGGTGGTATGGAATATACTGTGCTTGTTGTACTTGTTGCGGTGCTGGATATGCCTGAACAGGCTGTGCTTGTGATGTAGTTGATGGAGCGTGCGTCAGTTGAGGAGGTGCACGTCCTTCTCTTTGCATCGTGATATATGTTCAATCGCGAGTTGATCGAATTCCCTGCAATTTCTCAGCGAGTGGCTAGAGCGAAGCTTACCATCATCCCCTCTGTAAAGATGGAATCTGCAATAATCGTTCATCCTCTCTTCGACTGAGCGCTCAGGCTCTTTGTCTGCTCGCCTGCGCCATTCGGCCTTTGTAGCTATCGCGGTCGTCGCGTCTGTGTTCTCGACTGTCACGTCGATCGTCTGTACGGTGGTCTCGATTACCTCGGCGGTCGTCGTATGATGATCTCGATTATCACGATGATCGTCGGTCGTCTGTCAGTTTGGTCGCGACTGTCCCTTGACTGGACAAAGCCTGCTGCAATGAAGTTTGGATGGTCATCGTCGTGATAACGATTCTTGCGTTTGCGCCTTCGATCATCTCTGTAGCTATCTCTGCGGTCTCGACTGCCCCCTCGTGATTTTCATGTGATGCTACGGGTCGAGTGCCTCGTACGGAGTCTTCTCCGTCTGCCCACTTTGTTGCGAGTACCATGAGTGCGGCCATTGTTTTGGGTCTTCTCGACCAAGTGTTTCTTTGAAGTCTTCCCTCCAGAGTCCGTTTTTGAAGGCGTCGATTGCCCTATCTTCTGATACGTTGCCTACTGAGTTACGGATGGTGGTCCACCGCCGTATGTACGATCTCAGAGATTCATCTGACTTTTGCTTGCAGGTCCGGAGCTCCTCGAAGGTTTTGGGGCGCTCACATAGAGGCTCGAAGTATTTGATGAAATCACCCTTGAAGTGTTCCCACGAATCGTAGTATGATTCGGGTAGCGATTTGAGCCAATCGCGAGCCGTTCCTTCCATCATAAGTTGTATGTACTGCATAGCTGTAGTTGTGGTACCGCGCTGACATCCGACTGCCAGCCTGTAATCTTCTAGCCAGCCTGATGGCTCTTGTTTGCAGTTGAACTTAGGCGTGGTAGCTAGCGAAAATTTCTTGGGCATACGAGCCTCCCGGATCCGTCGAGTGAAGCATAGCGCTCCACATGGCCCGATTTCTGCTTCCGAGTCTGAGCTGTTGCTGTATGACCTCCTCGAGTGGCTCCTACTGGAACGATGACGACGTGAGCTTTTTCGACTGCTCCTTCCCCGAGGGCTTCGACTGCGACGGTCCCGATCTGTATCTCTCCTTGGAGTTGCTTGTGGATGCTGTATGGCTTGTGCTGCTATTGCAGTTGTTTGTACAGTTGGAGGTGCTGATCCCTCTTTGGGTCTCCTGCAGGAGGTTCGATTGTTCTGAGGTAGGTGCCTAGCGTCATCAGCGCCCCGGCTGGCTCAGTAGGTATGGGAACTCCTTCCGCGTCGACTGCCATAAAGGCTGGGTTTAGGTTCCGAGTGACCGCTGCACGATCTGCGTCTCCGAGGTTGATGAATCGTGACCTATTCGCGGGGTCGTTTCTGCCCGTTGAACTCGTAGACAATGCTCTTCGCCGAGCACTCGATATGCTGGCTTGCTTTTTGCGTTCTTCGAGTACTGCTCGGTAGTTTTTTAACCGTATCGATTCTTGCCATTGGAAATATTGTAAGGTTAATACCTCTTCTGGAGTTGCGTTTGCTGGTAGCATCGTGCAGCTCTCGATTACTTTGCTCACTTTCCGCCATCTCTGCGGTGATGGTCAGCGTGGTTGTTCCATCTGGCATGGTGACTGTGCAAGGGTATTCTGTAGGTCGACGGCATGTTGCGGCTGCTGATGTTTCTGCTGTACTCGCGGTATATACCTGGTACGGTACCACCCGATCCTCCATCCATGTGTTGCTGATGCGTTTTATGGATTCGGCGTCGTCGTCCAGGCTCATGTTGGAGTTGCTTTGCTTGTTGGGGTTTCCGCCACAATCGAGTATCTTCGAGTGCTTTGTCCAGGCTGTCTGCGTCGCAGGTGAATATCTCGTGGCTAGCACGGATTTCTGGGCCGTTTAGATCGGCGAGATATATGTTGTCGTCTATGTTCTCTTCGTTCCCCGCGACGTCATTGCAGTCGACGATGTCGTCGAGTGACTCGATTGAGTTGTTTGGGCGGTACGCAGATTCGATCTCGCTTCTTCCAAATCTTTTTGCCACCTCGTTACGGAACTCTTGCGAGGTCATGGACGTGGCAGAGTCGCTTGGCGATTGGATCGGGACGATCTGTGACGATGTTGCGCCCAAGATGGATGGTGTTGCAGTCGAAGCGTTGTCGATTGTCTCCATGTCGAGTGTCTCCACGTCGAGTGGATCTAACAGGTCCTGCACACCATCTTTATCGACAAAGAAGTTAAATTTTCCAACCGTAATATCCAAACCTGATTCGAGTCCGGCGAAGGCTTGCTGAGCTTCCATCGAGTGCGGCGTGAGCCTCCTTGGAGATTTTGGCGAGTGATCGCTTTTTGAATTGATGCTGGTGGATCTTGCCGGCGAGTTGCTGTTTGCAACGGTGGTTGGTGATTTGCTTTTTGATGATGCAGTAGGCGAGTTACCTTGTGCAGATGCGATCATCGGGTGGCCGCTTGATGATGAAACCGGCGAAACCGTGAGCCCAATACTACCTTTTCCCACAGACGGCGCCAATTGTCGAGGTGTGCCCTCGGCAATTCCCATGGTTGCTATACCTAGGGTTGATTGTGTGGTAGAGAACGCGTAGTATTGGTGGAATCGACGGCTGACAAGCTGGATTTACCCAGGTTCAGGGCCCTCGAGTGAGGTAAAACCCCTACTTCCTGCTTGTCTGTGTTTATGATTTGAATATGGAGGTTACAAGGGTTCGACGACAGTATATCTCGTCGAGGTTTTGGTGGCTATGGATTGCTTGTCCTTGATCGATCACCCTCCCAGCCTTTATATAGGAGGCTAGGTCTCGGGAAACACAACCGACCAAGGTTACATATATGGAAAGTCTTAACCGACTATTATTTGATCTAGCTTGGAAAACACTCTTCGTCTTGGGCCTTTCTTCATGGGCTTCGATTAATCCTTGGGCTTCTTTGATCATCACGTGCACCAGGTACCCTTATGCTGGGGTACCCGCAGAGTATAACCTCGTCACGTAGTAAAGTTCAAGGTTGGATTGAGATGACTCTCTCGGCTGGTGCTAGGGATTTCTTGATTAAGTTGGTCACCCAAGCGATATAATTACTCTATGTCACGAACTGGGAGAAAAGACAACTACATTTCTCTCCTGGGATAAAACAACGATTCCTAAGTGCATGGGAGGCATTGGTTCAAGAGATACCTAAATCTTCAACATGGCCCTGTTAGCATGGTAGGTTTGGAGAATAGTGCAAAGGACGTAGAGTTTGGCTTTTCACACTTTATCATGGGTAGTAATGTATTATAAGAGACAACCACCGTAATGGGTTGTCTCTTAAGGGTTGTACTCATTTTGTTAAGCATTATAATGGGTTGTACTCATTTTGTTAAGGTCGTAGGGCCTATTCATTTGTACCAAAGAACATAACTCACTCGCGTTAATATTGCACGAGAGCAACCACATGCATGGAAAGAGGAAGGGGGAAAATGAACATGTTGGGGGAGAAAATCACATGCACTCGAGAATTGAGAACAAAGAGTTAACACATTAATTACTCACATGAGTTAAGTGCAATATTTTTATTAAAATATAAGGACAATAAACTAGATAGGCCTTACAATTCTTAACAATCTGAAAATGTCGAGAGGCATTATAAACCCTACAATCTAAGTAACATTTAATACTTTGGGCTCATGCATGCGTGAGTGTGGGCTAACAATTTTTTCTTAGGATGGTGTGCAAGAACCTATGTTAGCAAAGCCCTTTCCCAATGTATTTATTGTTTCGTAGCACATATCATAAGAGTTTATACAAATTTAAGAGATAGCTAGCACAATGCATTGTATATTAAAAATGTTGTCCCTAAGCGAGGTTGTACTAATTAATTTAGGGCCATACGTTCACGTGATTGGCTTGTCTATGAAGGCCTGCAAGAGCCGTATGTTAGTTAAACCATAATTTTACTCTCTTTCTTATTTTAACTCCGGTGCAACATCAGCAATTTGTTTGTAATACCATGCTAAAATATTTGTATTGGGAGGGTCCTAAGATAAAACACCAATCGCTTTCATCATTAACTGCGCAACATTGTGTCTGTAGTATCATGGTAAGAGTCAATCATTGGGGAATGAGTTGGTTACGAATCTTACGATCTCCGGTCCTCTTAGATTGGTGCTCCAGAATTTGTAAACCCGAGGGAGTATGTGTAATGTAAATTGAATATTCTCAAAATGAGAAATAAATAATATATTAGTTTGAATATATATTTTTCCCAATGCTGGCTCCATACCACTGCATTTATGTCATAGCAATGCAAATTCGTAACGCGCCTATGTTGTCATTGACGAGCCCAACACACCACATTCAGTAACATGAATAGACAACTGGAGGGGTGTGTCTACTCCTATCTATCTTTGATCTGTTTTGCAAGAGAGTTGTCTAAACAATTTGTATCGGTTCGGTCATGTACTTCCTATTTTGAGCAGGAAGCGTGAGCAACAAAAATCCAAAACTGCGTTACAGGCCTACAGCTTAGATCAGTATGGACACACAACCACACAATGCATGGAATGTACCTAGGAATCTACCTTATTTTAGTACGCGCGTCGCCAGCTGCGGACGTGTTAATTCCCCCGTCTTCTTTCTTCCGGCCCAGATCACATCGTCCCCACTGAGTTATGTAGGATCATCGTCACAACCTGACAGGACGTAACCGCATGGCCAAAAATAAATATGTGTGAACAAATGTGCCATCTCCGTCGGCGAGCTGTTATAACTTTTAAGTCTCAGCACCAAACAATATATCAATTAAGCCATAGGTACGATGGCTATGATGTTGCGTAGTTCAGGTTAAAACACTCGGAACAGACAAGTTTGAACTCGAGGAAGTGCTATGAAATACCAATGACCAAATATTTGGAGAAAGAAGCTTCACAGCTTACCAAAGTCGAAGAGTCCTCGCTGGTCCACATGCCAACAGTGCGGATGGAACATACTCTGATGCCATTCGCTTTGCCCCACAAGTCTTGTACCAATATGGAATTCTTGGCTCAAAGCAAGGGGTTGTCTGGGACAGGAAATTGTATGTGTCGACTGCCTTGGAGTATCGAAATTGTACTTGTATGGTTCTTCTCAGTCTGTGTTTTTTACTTATTTGAGTGACACACACACACACACACACACACACACACACACACACACACACACACACACAATTTCTTCAGCAATTCTACAAACATCTGTGCTCTCATCACTTCTCCAAGTTCAGGTACTGTCCATCTCTCACTTGTGTTCCGAATAATTTCCCAAATTTTGGACGTACCAAATATGTCAGGTAAAGCTTCCATTTTAAACTGGTAGGACGCACCAACTAAATGTGCACAACATGCATGATCGTGCTGTTCCTATATTAACATCAACTAGTGGTACAGCGACACCTCCTTTTTTTCAATTCAGGTGTCGTTGTAAAGTAGCAGACTTTCCGACCACTTAGCCCAAGGCATCTTTTTTCCCGATAAAATAAGAAAATAAATAGATTGCTAAGATGTAAAATTAATTTGTTTTTTGCAATGATGCGTGAGATATTTTAAGACGCGACAAAGTTTAGCATCCTTCATCATGGTTTCAGGTTGATACTTCTAAAAACACACTTGATCAACAGAAACGAACAAATAAACAAGAGCTGCAACTGTTTATAAACATTTCAATTGCAAGGAGAGAGCGATAGCTAATCAGTACACATGGAGTGCTGCAGTGGCTGCTTACACTGAGTAGTCTTCTTCTGAAAAAAGTAATGGCTGCTTGCATTGAGGTACATGTTTTTAAGCTTAGTGGTCCAAATCATGTCATCATTTCGGCCTTCCTGACCAGTTGTTCATGCACATGTAGTGCTGTGAACCACATTCATACTCCTGGAGATGACAGAGACGTCGGTACTCTACACTGAAGCTGACTTCAGCTATCGCTGTAAAACTTCATCTTACTTCGTTTTTGGGAAGATAAATTTAAGTGTAGGGTTTAGTTACTTATGAATCTTGAGAACTGCTCAAACCTTAAACAATCCCCTCGTCACAGGCTTCTTTGCATCTTCTCTGCTAGTATGTATATATGATGGTGCAACTGTTGCCAAACCTTCACATTTTACTTTTATTGTTGGCCTCTAATAAGCTTCCTGGGTCCATCTTGACTTAAACCTAATGTCAGAGATTCCTCTAAGATTTTGTTGGTGGAGTTGGTCTAATCAGGGTAGAAATTTGTATACCATACTTTTGACTTGAAAGTTGAGATAAGATAACCAAATCTCAATCAATCGTTATTCTTTGTTCTGTGTGCATTTACTCTAGACACTAATCTTGGGACACAGCCCTACCCTTCACAATTATGCATAAACAAGCATGAGAGCCCTTTATGTTCACATAATCACATGGTTTAACAAAGGCCAAGCACTTTGGCCTTTCTGATGTGGGTGTCAACTTGGAAGAAAATACTTTGAACTTATATATTGAGGTACTGAAAAAGCTTATCATTGAGCTAGTAGCAGCCACCTCCACTAGTTCTCTGAGTAGTTGTGTACTGTCTGCTGAAAATAGAATCTGATAAGGTGACCTGAACCTAGTCTATCCATGACCATTTCTGAATCTAACGAGTTACTTAGACCAATAATTAGGTATCGTACTCAACGCTAGCTTACTAGCTAGCAAGAGGACCATTGGTGATGTACTGATGCTTCCACTCCTATTAAGATCATGAATATACTAAAGCGATTGATGTTGCAAAGCCTGAACTTGTCACTGCCTTCAGAATTACAATATTTGAAGTGCCCAATCTGCACTTTGCAGCTTGAGAAGAAAAACTATTTGCCGCGGCGGCGTGGCCCAATCACGTACAAAGCTAGTACTAGTGGTAACTATCGGAGTTTTTTTTTTTTTGTTTTTTTTTTGAGATTTCCTGATCTTAGTACATCTTGTAGTGCTAATTTCCTTACTCTACTTTTCCGTAAAGCTAGTTACCGCCGGTCAATTTCTTATGCGGATAGATTGGCACACTTTTGTTTCAAAACAAAGGTTTGGACGAATTCCCCATGCGAGCTTGACTTGATCAATCTGCATTGAAAAAACTGACAAAGCTGTCATAGTTTAGATATAGATAGGAGGGGTACGTCACATTGATGCTTACATTACATACACCATGAAGCATGTTAGATATGTTCTGTAAACGAAATTTTCTCGGTCTACATGAAGCTTGGTTCTTTATGCATTCAGAATGTTCTCGAGGGTTGTATGCCTTTGTAAACTCTGCTTGTCGACTCGGGCAACTCTTTTGACTTGACGACAAGGGTTCACAACTTCTTTTGGCACAAATAAACATTGTTTGCTATAATTACGTAAGAATAAAAGTAGTTTATACGATTTATTAAGGACAGACTGTTGTGATGCTCATAAACTGTCGGTGATAAAGAGCAGTGTTTTCTACTCGTATCGGACAGCTAAAAAGATATGGTCGACGATACTGAATCTGAACCCCGGCAGAAAAAAAGTGCGATTATATAGTCTTCGAGTTGAATACTGTTTGCACAGCTTAAACATAAGTGGCACAAGTTGGAAAAGAAAATGGATAATATTTCTGTGGTGTGTGAATCAGTATGGCACATGTTCTTCGTTTACTTTTTGCAGATCAAACAGGGGTGATACAGAATCCACGACAAGACGGCCAGATCTGTCCGTGCCATTATTTAACTCTAAACTCTGCCGAAAGAGATCTTTTCTCCGTTTTTTCCAAGCTCGGACACATGTTTTTCAGGTTCGGTTTCCGCGCAGCCGGATGGCGTTTCACGGCAGCTGCGGCAAGCGTGCACCGGGAAAGAACAGATGGCAGGACAAAAGACCCGTACACTGTTCTGAAAAGGTTCACATGATGTGATTTCTTAACCGAGATTAAGCAACATGCAAGACATTCCACTAATTTCATTGAGCAAATGAGAAAAGCAGGTTCATTTCAGATAATCTCTCTCAGAATGCTTGTGATACTAATTTGGTTAAGCAAATGCGAAGAGCAGAGTGCGTTCCAGATAATCTATCTCCATGGTACAGAAACATTTGCAGCTTGTGCAAGATTATCTCTCTCAGAATGCTTGGGTTCCGATCGCTGATCTCTCCTCTTTCTATACAACAAGGAAGGTAAACAAGATGGATCAAACGAAGCTACCGGGCGTTGATGATTCGCATTCTTCCTGCCTAATAATTTCTCAACGGGCACACTCTTCTCTGTTAGCAATCCCTCCGATGCAAAAGATGGCGCCGTGCGAGAGAAAAGAACAATCAAATTAGGAGCAAAGAAACCTAAAGCTCTCTTCTTCCTAAATCTGCGGTAAATCTAGCACGTCGTCGTTGTCGCCGCCTCCGCCCTCCATGAACACTCTGAGCCAGTAGTCCATGTCGCCGTCGGACGACTTGCCGCCGAACGTCTCGTGCGGCTCCATCGAGACGACGACGTCGTTGATGTCGTCCAGCGGCATCGACAGCGTCTCCGACCAGAAGCTCTCGTCGATCTGGAACTCCTCCGACTCCGAGGTGAAGCTCTCCTCCTTGACGGAGACGGACGCGGAGCTCCCAGCTGAGTTCCCCCAGTTGCCGCCGTGCTCCGTCGACTCGGTCACCGTCGACGAGACGGACCGCTCGGGCGACACCGGCGCCGCGGCGGTCTTCCTAGCCTTCTTCTTCCCGGTCTCGCGCTTCCGCGGCGCCGCCGGCTTGCGCTTCTTGGCGGCGCTGGCCTGGTCGTGCTGATCCTGCTCGCTGGGCTCCAGCCGCTTCTTGAGGTGCGTGTGCCAGACGTTCTTGATCTCGTTGTCAGTCCTCCCTGGCAGCCTGGCGGCAATTGCTGACCATCTGCGCACAAAACAATACAGAGCTGATCAGCACACAATTTTGAAAGAAAGAAAACAAAAGATCAGCGGTGATATGAATTGTTTTTATGTTTGATCTGATCTTGACGCGATTCGATTCCACCAACGGAACGGAACCACACGGCGTTTGTTTAATGACAAGTGTTGGCGGCACTGAAATCAAGGAGGCACAGCTCCTTCACCGGAACGGCCAAACAAGATGGAATCTTTTCAAGATCTTGCGCATCATCAGTGATGCAATTTAGCGATGGCAAAGTGGCACCACACTTGCGATTTTTTTCTTTATTTTGCCTAGCTAGAGGAGGGACCCATGGGATAACATATTGTAGGATACTATGCCCCCACAAGAAAA
This sequence comes from Poa pratensis, assembly GCA_947311845.1. Lineage (NCBI taxonomy): Eukaryota > Viridiplantae > Streptophyta > Magnoliopsida > Poales > Poaceae > Poa > Poa pratensis. The sequence goes on along the minus strand of CAMZMU010000063.1, from coordinate 61,301,926 downwards.
AAGAAATAAAAGAGGGGGAATGAGCCTCCCTGTTTTGCAATTGAAGCAAGGATCAATGATTGCTCCAATTTTTGCAAAATAAAATGAATGTAATTAAGGAGGAGGAAGGCGACAAGGATTAGCAGTAAAAGCAGTACCTGTTGCCGAGCAGCTGGTGGAGCTGGATGATTGATTGCTCCTCCTCGTCGGAGAAGTTGCCGCGCTTGATGTCCGGCCGCAGGTAGTTGATCCACCGGAGCCGGCAGCTCTTCCCGCAGCGGAGCAGGCCTGGAACGCAGAACAAAGAAGAGATCTTTCATCAGCCCCTGCTGAATCCGGCCGCCGCATCACGAGGAGATGCATCTAAGAAGAAGGGCGGGGAAAGTCGCACTCACCGGCCTGCTTGGGCAGCGCGCGCCAGTTGCCGTGGCCGAAGCTCTGGATGTGGGCGACGAGGGTCTTGTCCTCCTCCGGCGTCCACGGGCCCCTCTTGAGCCCCATCTTCTCGCAGCACGGCGCCCTCCCCATTAATTACTACTCCCCTCCTCTAGATCGCGCCGCCCGGTCGGAGAGGCGGAAGTGGAAGTGGAAGTGTGCTGGATGCGCGTGTCCTCTTTGTCTTTGGGTGGTGGAGGGAGGAGTACGGCTGGGAGCGAGCGCTGTGCCTCTTCGTGCCGCGGAGTAATGCCGGACGGAGTCGCCGGGGCGTCCAGGTATTTATGCCTGCCGCGGTGCGTGTGTGCGGCGCGCTTGGCTGGCCTTTGGAAAAGGAAAAAACGTGCAGCTCTCACGCAGCTTCGTGGAAAGGTGGTACACGAACACGAGGGGGAATGGTTTGTTTTTCTCCTTATTTTTCTACGTTTCATCTCTTTCACTTTGGATTTGATCTCTCTAATGCTCATTGATGGGCAAGTTATGATGGTTTTTCGATTCATTTTTGGATAACATGATGGTTTGTCAATTTGTTAAGCTCGTGCGGTTTAAAGTATTTTCGGATAAGGGGCCAGAAGATTTGAGTCTCTAGTGGTGGAAATCTGAAGGATTGTGCTGGATGAATGTTAGGAAAATATTAATTCTACCCATGGTCAATGTGCTGGTAAAATTGATGATGGAGATATGGAAAATATTTAGTAGGTTTAAAAAACGAAGACCACGACTTCACAAATTGTGAGGCCCGATCGAACCATTGTGATCTACGGATAAGTCAGAAGCTCCCTCCCGTGTGGACTTATGTTGGATTTCTCGCAATGTGTCCGCGACTATTTATCTTACCATAAGGGCAACTCCAACGCAACGATGCAAATGGACACGTATTTTGTCCGTTTGGGTCGAGAAATGGACAAGGTCTACGCCATGAAGCTAGCCGTCATCTGCGCGTTCAACTGCCTGTGGGCCGACTGCACCGCAGCCTCCTCGGAGGGGTGGATGTCGTCCTCCAGCCCGCCGCCCCACACCGAGTCATCTGTCCAGCCGGCGTACAGAGGCGCGGAGCCCCACGCCACCCCGGCGGCGTACGCCTCCTCCTCGGGGTCGGGGGCGTCCGACCACGCCGCCTCATAGGCCCTTCTCACCTGTTACGGCACCGGAGCCGGCGGCCGATAGCTCGGCATGCCCCTCCACGCCGGGCTCGTCAGCATGCGACGAGAGAAGCTTCCGCGGTAGTGCCCGAGCGCGCTCTGTCGAGCTCGCTCGATCTGATCCGCAACTGTGGGGGACGCGACGGATCCATCTCCTGGGCCGGGAAGGTGGTGGGAAGTGGTGCGGCCATGGCTAGGGATGGTGGCGGTGGTGCTAGGATTTGTGGATTAGGGTTCCCCGCCGGCGGCCATATAAAGACCTCCACCACCGCATTTAAGGTGGTAGTTCGCCGGTGGGTGGCTCTTTGGTGAGGCTGACTGGCAGGCCAAGGGAGCACTGTGGAGGACACGGGGCGGACAGGAGGCGCGTCCGCGCGTGTCCGCGCCGACGCAAAGCCGGCTCAAATTTGGGCCGAAATTGGATCCGCGCGGATAGACAAACGGAACAATTTCCAAACGCGTCAGCGCGTTGGGCCGTGGTTATTGTCCGCGCGTCCAGTTTCAGACAAAAACAGACCAAATGGGTCGGCGCTTTGGAGTTTCCTTAAGTGATGGAATGACAACAAGGATCACTGAAAAGTGTACAAACACAGTAGACATTCTTCATTTCTTACATGCATCCCGTAGCTCCGATGCATGTTTTTTCATTGATCCAGATCTATGCAGGTAGTGGTGGTTCATCCACTTATTTCTCGATAAATTATGATTTTTCAATTCGTCGAGGTCGTGTGGTTGAAGTATTTTCAGGCGAGGGGTTAGAAGATTAGAGTCCCTAGTGTTGGAAATCTTAAGGATTGTGTTGGATGAATTTTAGGGCAAAATTTATTGATTGTCAATGCGTTGGTAACATTGATGATACACGTATGCAGCAAGACATTTACAAGTGTTTCTTTGGATTGCAATTGTCTTAAATGTTGGGATAGGAAAAACATAAGATTAAGATGTCATGAATAGGATTTCAAAAGAGAGGAATTTTGGAAAATATGTCTTCGATGGTGCATAGGAAACAAATACAGGACAACGCGACGTTGGAGAGAGAGAGAGAGAGAGAGAGAGAGAGAGAGTAAATGCATTGAAATTCTCAAAGGAAATGTAAAACGAGGCTCGATCTCATGTTGATGTTTATACGTAATGAAAGGCATATGAATGAATTCCATATGAATTTGGTAGCCTCATTTACATAATCGAAAAGGCTTCCGTAAATAACTCATGTAGATTGGAATCTTCTACAATTCTTATGAAAGGGCTTCAACCCAAATATGTCATTAGTGGGTCTAACAAGTAAACACACATATGTCTGTGGCATATCACAATCGCGAGGCCTTGTCGAACCATTACCACTTTTTTTGTTGAAAGGTGTTCTATATGTTAAAATTCAATGTTTGGCTTAGATTCAAACAAACTTGCTTTCTACGTGCGGGTCGGCACCACACCTTGCAAAACACCACTATAGAACACCCTACAACCTAATTAACTAATCTCTTGGTGAACTTTTTTTTACATAACAACATGACTGTCCATCGGTCTCAACAAGTGAAATTGCTTCCCAATGACTTCCACCTCTGATATATCCTCACTTAACTTTCCAAGAGGTTTAACGATAGAGGAGCGGTCTATTTTGGTGATCAACAATAACGCAATTGCATGGCGAGGACAAACTTAAACTTCTGACAAAAAAATAGCTTCACCTGTAGCAGCATTTTGGGCACTTAGGGATGAAACCCTACACCAACTTGATGAGCTGACCGTGATAATTTGTCAAATCCGCACGCCAAGACCAGAATGATATCCTCAGTAAATCTAGCATCCACATTTTACTTACCCCAATCCTGATGGGTTTCTTCCAAGCTTATGTGTTTTCTTCCAAATTTATTTGGATATCAGCGGTATGGCATTGCCCATCACCTTTTCCCTTTCAAGTCAAAGTTTAAATATCCTTTCGCCAAGCCCTGCATGGTAGCTAGTTAAATTTTTAAGAAGCAAATATAGTGACTAACAGAATCGTCTCCTTCGTCACAACATTATAGTGATGCCTTGTCCTACACCACAAGAACATAATCATGGATCTAGTTGAAGGGTTTACTTTTCAAGTAAAACCAAAACCCAATTTTTGCCAGGTAGGTCCCTGCATTTGGTTAGTTTGTGAGAGAGAGCTTGAGCATGGGTGTAAGTCATTGTAGCATGATAACCTGACTCGTTTTCCAATCCGCATATATGAAATATGGGAAGCGGATTAGGCACCCGGTGGCTCCTGCTTTCCCGCATAGCAAGTCTGTCAGCCGCTAATTTCCATGTAACTTGTTTACTGTAGGGCCACCTGGGGTGTTCCAAATGATTGTAGGGTTACGTGACGGAATTTAAAATTTTCCGTCTTACATAACCGCCAAGATCTACTATGAAGATATGTTGCACCCCATAATGCTAGATCTAAAATACTTACAAACACCGCTGCAGAAAATCTTGTGTTTGTCGAAGTAGATGTTGGTGTAGCCTGATGAAGAATCTCATGTCCACGTCGGGAGGTGAGATTGTTGCTGATTCCCTCGTAGGATCACTTCTGTAATCCATCTTCTAGTATCCACGCACACCAATCCGTCAGCCCTCCGCCGTCTAGTGCACCTGGCGCCGGTGAAGAGAGACAACCTTTTGGCATAGTTTTAGTGGTATATAGTAGGGAGGGAGGGGACACCGACTTGGGGAGGGGGTAAGCCCGCCCCTTTGGTGCATTGGCCCTAGGGGATCCGGCCGGATCCCCTAGTTGATTCAGATGGGGACTCCTAGTCCAACTAGGAGTCCTCCCCCCCCCCCCCCCCCCCACCCACCCAACTAGGAGTCCTCCCCCCCCACCCACCCACCCCGGATCCCCTAGTTGATTCAGATGGGGACTCCAAGTCCAACTAGGAGTCCCCCCCACCCACCCACCCACCCCCGGATCCCCTAGTTGATTCAGACGGGGACTCCTACTCCAACTAGGAGTCCCCCCCACCCACCCACCCCATTTTGAGGTCAATTTGCAGTTTCTGAAAACTTAAATTTGTAAATTAGTGAAGTGGGAGAAGGATGGATGGGTGGCGTCGGGTTTACGACCATGATTTATATTAATTCCTGTGCTTAATTTGTGTGACTCTTAGTAAACTATGCACTATGTGTTTCCTTTCTAAAAAATTAATCAGATTTTTTTGCATGTTTATTATATGTGATTGATTGAAGATAAGAATTCACACGCGTGCACACACGCGCCATGATTAATTGCGAGAAAATAATTGATGGAAACCGATGGAGTTACATGAATAAGTTACTACCTCCGATCCGTTTTTAAGTGTCGTGGGTTGTGTAGTAAGTTTGTACAAACGCTGCTTTTTCCTAGCGACATTTAAAGTGGACCAGAGGGAGTATTTATTTTCTTATATTAACACATAACTACTATATGGACGTGACTTTGATTGTGGCGTTTGTGATGAAATAGTATCCTCAAAGTTTGAAAAAGAATTCTACCGAAAAATATATGTGTGCATGAGAATGTATCCATCAAATTAGACTATAAAATACTTTATATTCCGAGCTACAAGAAAATACAAGAAGATTGGATCAAAGAAAATGTGAAAAATACGTATTTTCAAACCCCCAAATCCGAAGAAAACTTAGCGAGGATGAGAAAACCAAATTCGATGAATAGTCACAAATAGTAAAATATCACGCATAATATTTTTCCCAAAATCGAAAAACCAAATCAAATCAATTTGGGAGGCACGAGAAAACCTAATTCAGCATTAAACAAAAGATACGGCAGACGTCACACAGTATATATCTCCTCCTAGCCATTTTTTTCAAAATAAATAGTTTTCTAGACCAGAGATTCCAGATTTTTTTACCAATAGGAACTAGGTGTGATTTGTAGCCTCACGATCGAGCTGGCAGGCTGGCTGGGTGACTAGCTGGTGCCACGCTGGCCGATCTCACGGGGAAGGAAACACAAGGAGAAGTGCGGTGGGAGGAAAGGAATACAAGGAGAAGGATGAATGGGTGAGTGGCGTCGGGTTTACGGCCACGGTTTATATTAATCCCTACGCTTAATTTGTGTGACTGATTAGTAAAGTATGCACTGTATTGTTTCCTTTCTGGCGACGCAATACAAGTATCACAGGCGACGCAATAGGCTACGTCTAATACCAGTTGGATCGATAGTTTAACGTTTGGTACTAGGGCCGGTTGAGTAAAAATCCGAGCCTGTGGCGAATACAATTTATAATAAACTTTTATACTTTTTTGGTTCTTTAGCATGTTATAGCATTACATCTATGATTATATTTTTGTTTGCATAGTTTAACCACATAACTGGCAATTTTACTAATTTATTAGTTTCTTAGTTTTCTGTTTGTAGTGAATTTATTGAAATAGTTTGTAACAAAGTTTATTATAGATTTATGTTTCTATATAATTTATAGATACTTATGGCAAATATACATAAAAAGTGATCTAACAAATGTTTGAGTAGTAGTTTCTAGTGTATGATTAAGTGAGTATCTTTATAGAAACTTTTAGATAATAAACTGAACCAATAACACTACTTTTTACGTTCAAAATTGTTTAGCAAAGTCAGAATTTAACAAATTGGGCATGATTTATACTCGGTATTGAAACAACATTGTTTAGAATAACCACTAATGAAAATATGTGGGTTATAATATGTTTGTGTTTATAAAATTTGTTCTTTGATATGTGATGCATGCAAGTGCATAGGTTGTTGTAGCTAGTTTGGAAATAAGAGTTATCGAACCACAGGGAGCTGAGGAAATGGTCTTTAGCTTCACTTTTGATTATTAGAAGAATTGTACCTGCAAGTTATTTTGATCCAAAGCAACCAAGTGTGTGAAAAAGAGAATTTTGTATTGTTGGTGAATAAACAAAAAATAAAAGACAACAAAAATAAAGGTGACAGAGCAAGCAAACGGTGATGGTTATGGAAACTGATATTTAGAGCGGATATATCGTTCAATATCAAATTTATTCATGTAGGGGTGAAGTTCCGAAAAAAGACGTGCCATGAGTCTATCAGGCTTACACGCCCAACACAACTACTACTAGCCTCAGTAGGATACCTGACAGGACAGACTGAGCCCCTAGCATTTAAGGGTTACCCCAAGGTACGTTGCGGAGAGGGGTTTTGTGGATCTCCGTTACTCCCATGTTGACACGCAGACAATTGGTACCTCCACTAGAGAGAGGGTACCAAGTCTTTCTCTATTTGAGTATGAGGCAGGATGACCACTCCTCCTTGTATTCACACAAACAACCTACTTCAGTCCCGAAGGCAAATATTGTGGAGTCAACGTTCGCACAATATACATAAGTAGACTGTTACCACATGACAACCGGTATCAAACCAGATAATTTATATCTCATCCCATAATAATAAACTACTAGGGTTTCCCCATCTTCCCATGAACAAATAAAACTACTCACACGTGAAAACACAAGACATCATCATATTGTATGGATGAAAGATGAACAACAGTACGAGTACACGTGCAAATCCACAACTATAAGTTTGGGAATTACAGCGAGATGGAGGATGGATTCATTGATGTAGATGAAGAATATGTTGTTGGTGATGATGGAGGTGGATGCCTTGGCCTTCCGGATCACAGCGGTAAAAATGGTGACAGCCTCCTGCTAATTTCCCCTCTGGATCCCTTCCGTAGGCTCGGTTTTTGGGGTTGTTTTCATGGTGGCGGCTGCTCTGCTAGTCCGATTGGAAATCTGAAACCACAAGATTAAAATACTAGACGAGGCGGTCGTCCTCGAGGCGTTACGGTCACCAGTACGGTCGGGCGTGACCGTATTGGTGGTCGTTATGTCTTATGTTTCTTCTATGGTGCGTTTTCTCCTTTCTTTCCAGCGAATTGTTTTTCCACAAGGAAGGTATTAAGTGCTCTTAATCAACATATTTCATACCATACGTTCTTGGTAAAAATACCATATATGGAATTCCTATTTAATATTTTGACTTCCTGCCTACACAGACATAAAAGTGCGTACTAGCATGATAAAATGCAGAAATCCCTACCTATACGTGCTCTGATGCAATGTGCTTGTTGTTATCATCTTGTGTACACAAGTCCCCTGTCAGCTTATGAAAAATAATTTTGTTTGCACGAAATTAACATGGAAATCTAGTTATGTAGATTTCCATAAAACCTGCATGAATCATGAGAAAGAGAATAGCATGGTAACTAAAATTATCGTTGCTGGTCATGTTATATTGTTTTGTTTTACATCTCAAGAGTTCCGTGGTGTTTATTTGATTCGGTAAATTAACCATTTTTATTATGTTACGATACTCACTCCGTCCCAAAATGTAAGGCACATGATTTTTCACCATCTTTAATTCACGTCTTTGATCACTAACAATACCAAAGTGTACGGATTGAGATTGTATGAAGGCATCGTTGCTTTTATCATGTGGGGTAATTTTAATGTGTGTTTTTACTATTTTATAGACAAACTGTAGGTGAAAACATGGTTATAGTTGCGTTGTTGACTGAAAAAGTAAATCATTCTTTAATTTTTTAAAAGAGACTAATGGATAATTACATGATGATCACTATATACTCTACCATTTGGTCCCTTCTCTTCTTGGGGCCATGGACGGCGGCTCTTCTTACCCAGCATATGGGCCGGCCCTGCTTGGTACGTCGAAGAAGGTGAGACTCATTATCGTCGATGAAGGGAGAAGGGGCACGTCATACACCATCTCCTTCCTAATTGTGGTGGCACGTAGACCATTATGTTGAAGTTGTTTTAGATGCGTCATGTTGATCTTGGGAGAAGGGAAGTACTCCTACTGAGTTATCGTTTTGTTATATATACCTATACCTACTATATATAAAGGAGCAACATCTCCTCAGCTTCTCACACGGTACACGTCACCCGTTTTACGTCGGCCGTCTGATCGCGGCAACGGACGGCCCAGATGCGACCACATCGCCCCCATAACCCCGAGCACTGTTCATTGTTGGGTTTTATCCAATCAGCGACTGCCACGTCACCAGGTCACCCGCCGGTTGCCCCGGTGGCCAGCCGGTCGCCCACCAGTCTCCACATCATTTTGCAGAAAAACCCACAAAATTCCAGAAAATTTTCCGCCCTCCATAATTTCTCACTACGGGGGATCTATTTGCAAATTGCAAAAAACTAAGGGACCTCAGTATACAAACATGCACGAATCCCCCTCCCTCTCACGCGAGCCGGAGGTCGCCGGCGTCGCCGATGCACCGCGCCGCCGCTCTGCTCCTCCCTTCACGAATCCAAACACACGGCCAGCTCCGCCGTCTTCTCCTCCACCTTCTCGCCGAGGATCGCCTGCCGGAACGGCCGGAAGCCCGGAATCGCCGCCGCCGTGCTCTCCTTCCCTAACTCCGGCCGCCGCATTGTGGACTTCGATTTGCTCGCCGTCGAGCTTGCCTCGCCTCGCCGAGCATTCCAAAGTTCTCCAGGTGTCACGCTTCTCCGGTTGGACCTCTTCCCGACCTCCCCCATGCTCCGTGCGGCCGCGGCCATGTTTTCCGTCCGCCGCCGCCGTGTTTTGCTCACCGCCGGCGAGCCGGTGACCATTTGGTCCCGCGCACCACCTTTCCGGCTTCCCCGCGCCGTTGTCTCGCGGAAACATGCAATTCCAGCCTCGCGCGCACCCTGGAGCCAGCAGAAGGAGCTCGCCGGAGTTCGGCACGGGCCCGCCGGAGTTCGGCAGGGCTGCCGCTGTCTGTCACTGACAAATGGGCCCCACAAACCAGCGTTTTATTCTTTTCCGCGTCGTGGGCCCCTCTGTCAGGCTTTTAATAATTTCAGAATAATACATAAAATTGTAAAATTCATAACTTTTAATCCGTAATTCATAAAAATACAAATAATATACCAAAAATTGCACAAAAAAGAAATATTCACATCTAACACATCTCCATGCATGCTTAAACAACTTCAAAAAAAAAAGGACTAATATAATTTTTTTATATTAATTATGTATCTTATGGAAAAACATTTTAAATTGCTGAATATTCGGACATACTCGAATCAACAAATTATAATTCAGTATAAGTATATTCTTCCATGTTTTTCTGAATGTAGTATTCGAGTCTTTCCCAAATATATTTTATGTTGAACCTGTAAAAAATTATTGCGATTTAAAACTTAATCAAAAAAAAAAAATCTCACGAGGACACGACAGCATTTCTTCTTCTAACGACAGTTTAATCATTACATTTTCACGCTGATGAACAAAGCTAACAACCACATGGACACGGCGTCAAACTACAAACATATTTGAACATTTAAATTTGCTTAAAAATTTGCAGATGCTGCAGATAACAATTTACAACGAATTTTAACATTTTGAATCACAACGTCTACGGTGGGCTTTACTAGGTGATTGAATATAAGAGCTGCTTTTATTTAATTTCGACGATTATTTTTTAATGTGCTACAAAAGATAAGAGAAATGTGAAATATTCCGAGTACTGTTCAAGCAAAAGAAAAAGATAAAAAAGAAAGTAGTGTTTAGACAATGTTCCAATTCCTTAAACAAATGATAATGGAGCCATTTTTTTTACAATACTCCAAACATTTCACATCTCTCTTAATAATATAGAATAGTACAATTTCTCAATTAATTAACTATTTGATATTGTTCACTCTATTTAATTATTTTAAGACACTTTCCCACAGTATGATTATTCTTATTTTCCTAACTGCCTGTTGTATTGCCTCACATAGAATGTAGTTAGCACCCTTATACAATTGCCGCTTATGAGCTAGACGAGCTGAAACCAAAGGCCAAGAAAGTATAATCAAATGATAATAGTAAAGTGTTCATAATGCCAGTTTCCTCGCCGATATCATATTTCAAATGTACCTCCTTGCCTCGCAATTATTCGGCTTACAAGAAAGGAGAGGAAGATTCAAGTGTAGCATGTTTTCCCAAATTAAATAGTATATTACTAATTGTAAAATAATTTTGTGAGTTAATTTGTAAACATTATCTAGACACATTTAAGTATGACATCTTTGACGTCTGCAAATTTCAGTTTAATAGCCTTTTATTTGAGATTTCCCTTATATAAAAATGACAAGAAATTGTCTCTTTCTTACAGCCTCTTTTCAAACACCACTCTTAATGTGATTACACCATCCACATAGATTTACAGACCAACCCGTCGCCAAGTTAACATGATCAACCCACAGGGCGCGGCATTGCCGCGCCAGGTTGCCTAGTTGTCCCTGTTAATGGACGCAGCCTGAGAGGTGAGTTATCTAGCCGTTGTTTTGAAAATTCAAACGATCCAACGGTAGGCATCCTCCTACCAGTATCGAGCTGCTGGTTTGGCTCGTACAGGAATATACTTACCCGTCGATTAGGACACGGATGATTGATCCAAGTTCTACAGCTAGTGCAATATAAAACTAGTAACGAAGCCTGCGAATCCACGACAGGATCGAGCTAGCATAGCTAGCAGTGCTACGACGAAGAATAGAAAATTAGCGAAGAGCAAGAAACTAAGCATTCATTCACCGCATGTGGCCACGAGAGGTCACTAAGCTAGCCTAAGCAGTAAACACGTCACGTAACTCGGCGAGCGACTTGTCCCCGGCCGGAAATTAGTCAAGCCGGAAGCTTGAAGGGGACGTTCGTGGTGCGCGAGGACAAATCAATCTGGTTTCGCTCTACGACAGCTAGCTAGCTCCGTCGGCTCAGCCGGCGTACGTACGCGTCGAATCCAATCCAAGCACTTCACTTTGCTCTCCCAGTCTCCCGATGATCGCCCCACGTCGCGAGCGAGCGAGCCGGCCGGCGCCGAACTTTCAACTCTACTCTACGCCGGCCGGGAAGAGGTCTTCTGCTTTCTAGCCTAAGTTTGATTAATGTAGACACAGCGATAGACTAATGTGTGTATGGTATTTTATTTCCTGCCGCTTTCTGGCTAATTTTCTGTTTTGGGGGTAAAGGGACTTTAGTTGGAGTAGCTGCTTGATGGATGGGGTGCCGTACTTTCAGGCGAGTGAGTCGATCGTCCGGCTGTGATGCCAGCAAACTAGACCGCGATGCCCACACGGTATTCCGGTGACGCGTCTAAACAGCTGGCGTCAGATACATGCTCGCTCACACGACATGGCTCCATCGAACTGACGGAGCAGAAACTCCACATTGCAGAGAGAGATGAACTGGCTCGGCCGTATTTATACCATATTGACGTTTGATACGTACGACTTTCGGAATTCCACACGAAATTGCAGATAGAGATGAACTGGCTCAGGTCGACCTTTTTTCTTCTTTCGAAAAGGCCAACCAATTTATTGACCCCACCAGTAATAAAAATTATAAATAGCTCTTCTGACCACCTAGCGGCGACTACAAACACTGAAGCTAGCCGAAAGCACGCCGCCGCCCTCATCCCTCCCTCACCGAATTCGGGTAAAAGCTTGTCGTAGTAGAGCTTGTTGTAGTAGACATACGGGACGTCGTCGTGCTAATGCCCTGAGGGACCAGCACACCAGAGCAGTAACCATCGCCAATGATGACAACCGTGGATCTAAAGAGTTTCACCGGACACACGCCTCCACACGCACTCCGCTGGAGTTAGGTGCACCACCGGAGCAAGGATATAACGGGGAGGACCTTATTCTGACTTCAAGATGTAGCCATCTCAAACAAGACGGAGCGGACCGGTGGCGTCGTCGACGAGGGGGGCGGAATCCCAGATGGGTTTTAGGATCGCCTCACGATCGCCTCACGTACGTGTATTTATATACTACTCCATATGTATTTATCCCTCCATTTCTAAATATAAGGTGTATGAGTTTTTTGAGGAAAAATCCAAAATATAGGGGGTACTGTTTTCTACCACTCATCTGAATAATTTGTTTTAGAGTTTTGATTATGTTTCCTTATCTCATGCAAACTTCTTTTTCCCCACGTTAACTAGGCAGAGAAAATTCCGTCCAAAACTAGTGCAATTTTTTCCTCCATAAGCATTGTTTAGGTTCCGTGCAAAAAACTATACGCCCTAAATATAGAAACGGAGGGAGCAATATATAAGACGTTTTGTCAAGCCAGTTTAGCTTATCAAAACGTCTTACATAACGAGACAGAAGAAGTAGTATTGAAAGCTGCACAGTGTGCAGGAGTGCCGGCGAAGTTTAGAACACGAGAAGCTAGAAATGCAAGTGCGTCAACGGATTGACCAACGGCCGAAGGGCATCGTCTGCTTCGCGTGGTACGTACGCGGACGGGGTCAAACGGTCAACAATAATTCACGCGCGGGTGGGCCCCATCGCTCGCCAAGTCGGCCGCCGCTATTGTTGGCCAATCCAATATATCCGAGCGTACGGCTTTGCCATAAGCAGCTAGGGATCCGGAGCAATTTGCGGTTCGGTCGTAGGTTGTGTCAAGTCAGCCATGGCCGTTCAGTCATGTGTGAACTAATTAAGTGCGTGTGGGATTTGTTCATACTACTATACTACACGAAGAAGAAGAAGAAGAAGAAGAAGAAGAAGAAGAAGAAAGAAGAAGAAGAAGTATATAGTGCTCCCAGCTGCTGCGAGGACCAGTGTGTCTAGTGTAGTGTGTTTTTTCTTTGTTTGAGCTCAGATAATTAATGAACCATAAGAAGTCTGAAAAGTCACCCTAGTTTTCGACTTTTCGTTGCACTAAAACTTGACATTGAGGTGACGCCAAAAATCCAAGGTTCCACACGAGCTCCTGTTCCGGTAGTCCTCCGCATCCACGACAAAGTCAGATGGTAACTAAGCTAGAGGAGAGATCATCATCATGAAAACATACGCTGTCAAGCCGATAATTCTTTGAACACGCACCGTGACAAGGAACAAGTGCATGGAGATAAATGAAAAGGATAATGCGTCGGTAGCTTTCAGACATGCATCGTCGATCGACGTCACGCCGCCGGCTTTCTTCCACGCATGAATTCGTCGTCACTAGCCAGCTGCTAAATAACTCGCCGGATACCACCGCATTGATTAATAAGTTTTCACTGCGCTAGGTAGGTACGCCCTAAATTCTTTTATAAGTACGTACTGACTGATATACACAAATCGATCGATCGGGATATATATGGTGCTGTCCGTCCGGCCCGAGTAAACGTGTGGCCCATCGTTTGGGGTCCGTCGTCGTGGAATTTCAACGCTCCTCGTGCCCGGACTTCATCCGCCCTCGCATACTTGATCATGTACGTGTATTCTCAAACAAAGAAGATAGCTACTGTACTACGCGCGCGGAACAGCAAAAGTTAATGCATGCATGCATGCATGTGTTCAGACGTAACTTGAATTATCCGGTGATATATATTTCCCGGACCAGCTCGTCTTTGACCGGGTAACTTGAATTATCCGGTGATATTTCTCGGGGTTTATATTCGTAAAACGTATGATCCGCTCATTAATATACCCTAAGACCTTGTTTACTTTTAGGGTACTATTTCAAGTGTAAGAGATTGGAGAGGATTATCCTGGATTCTGAAAAAATTCCGAGTAGCCTGTTTACTAAGCTGGTGTTGGATGTGATAATCTCAAGATATTCCCAACAAACCGCCTCATTTTGGTGTTGATTAAAAACTCTACCTCATAATAGTGTATTGAGTGGAAGGGTAGACCCCGCCGCGGCCAGGCCGTCGTGGTGGCCCTCGGCGTAGGCATTGCCGTCGGCGTAGCACCCTCGGCGTAGACCTCGCGTAGGCCATCGGCGTACGCAGGGCTTCGGCGTAGAGTTATATTGGGCTTTTTAAAATCTTTATTTTTTATGTATATAGCTACGCCGACGGCTTTAGCTATGTTTTTTTCTTTCTATTTTTCATTTAATATGAAATAATTCATATCTTTAAATTCGTAAATCGAAATGTAACAAATAAAATGTCTAAATCGATTAGAAAAATGAGACAAATCCAAATGTGACAACTATATCATCTTTTGCATCACAAAAACTCATTTAACTAGGCGAAATTAATTTCGAAAAATCGGTATAAACTTATTTAACTAGGCGAAAATAGGTAGAAATCAAGAAAATTCCTAATACTTGGGGATTATTCATCAAATATGGACTACTCGTTGTGAGAATTAGATGGGTGCCATTTTGCACCATATATTTTGTACTCGGTTCACAAAAAAATCATTTTTGCCACTAAGAAAAAAGAAAATGATATTTATAAAAATAATTTGAGAAATCCCTTCGGAACCATTGTTTCCTATACCAAGATACACCTATTTGTCGAATATGAGAACTTTATCACAAACTATGCCGTGAAAATGGTGATAACTTGGTCATTTGGCTTGAAACTTATATATGTTCATACATGATAGACCTTTTTATGAAGATTTTTTTTGAACAATTTGTCAAAAATCAAAGTTTATCATTTTTCATGGCAACTAGTACACATAAAATGACTCCATGCCAGAGAATATCTTTTTTGAGGTTATTTTCACTTTATTTGTTTTTTTCAAAAAACGGTCAAAATGGCCACCATGACTATTCATCGAAAGAGGTCAATTATTTTAAAACTATCGATTTTTCTGTGATATAACCACTATTTGTGTACCTTAAAATGATTTTAAAAAAATCCGACCAAACTATCAAACACTTGTAGTTCAAATTTATATTATTTTCAGAAAATCAGGATAAACTCATTTAACTAGGCGAAATTAGATAGAAATCAAGAAAATTCCTAATACTTGGGGATTATCCATCAAATGTGCACTACTCTTTGTGAGAATTAAATGGGTGCCATTTTTCACCATATTTTTTGTACTTGGTTCACAAAAAAAGACATTTTTGCCACTTAGAAAAAGGAAAATGATATTTATAAAAATAATTTGAGAAATCCCTTCGGAACCATTGTTTCCTATACCAATATATACCTTTTTGTCAAATATGTGATTTTTATCACAAACTATGCCGTGCAAATGGTGATAATTTGGTCATTTGGCTTGAAATTTATAAATGTTCATACATGATAGACCTTTTTATGAAGATTTTTTTTGAACAATTTGTAAAAATCAAGTTTATCATTTTTCAGAGCAACTAGTACACATAAAAGGGCTCCATGCCAGATGATATCTTTTTTTGAGGTTTTTTTTTCACTTTATTTGATTTTTTTTCCAAAAATGGTCAAAATGGCCACCATGACTATTCATCGAAAGAGGTCAATTATTTTAAAACTATCGATATTTGTGTGATATAACCACTAGTTGTGTACCTTAAAATGATTTTTAAAAAATCAAACCAAACTATCAAACACTTGTAGTTCAAATTTGGATTATTTTCGAAAAATCAGGATAAACTCATTTAACTAGGCGAAATTTGATAGAAATCAAGAAAATTCCTAATTTTTTTAAACAATTTGTCAAAAATCAAGTTTATCATTTTTCATAGCAACTAGTACACATATAACACTCCATGCCAGAGGATATCTTTTTTTTTTGAGGTTTTCTCACTTTATTTGATTTTTTTCAAAAAAGGTCAAAATGACCGCCATGACTATTCATCGAAAGTGGTCAAATTTTCTAAAACTATCAATGTTTCTGTGATGCAAAAGATGATATGGATGGCATATTTGAATTCCTCTCATTTTTCTAATCGATTTAGACATTTTATTTGTCAAATTTCGATTTATGAATTCAAAGATATGAATTATTCCATATTAAATGTAAAAAGGAAAAAATAAAGTAAAATTCATTTTATTGTTATTTATTCGAAATATGCTATTACATAATCATTGTTACTTTACTCAAACAAAGTTTTAAAATGTAAACAATAAAAAGTGTAACATCATAGCCGAGGGGTTAATATGATTGATAGGGCACTAATATCAGTAAGTTCTAATTTCTCATTTGGAAGCTAATTTGGAAGGAACTCAAAAGTTAAGCGTGCTCGGTGCTCGGGCTGGAGGATGGGTGACCTAATGGGAAGTTTGACCAGGGTAAATATTTTGACCTATGATTAATTGTGCAATTAAGGTTTAAGTATGTGGCTAAGTGGGAAATTTTGAAATACAAATAAAAAAGAATTAAAAAAGTTCAAAAACAAAGTTTGAAAAACACAAAAAAATTCAAAAAAATTCAAAAATTAAAAATAATTGGAAAAACTATGCCGACGGCACGGGCGAGATGTATGACCTCCAATTTACTGTTACCCCACTAGCGAACAAAGTAAAGGTAAAACGTGGAGGTGAGACGAAGGAACAGGGCGTGTGGTTTCCCTTGGCACACAGCCTGACAGCGACGTTCTCTTTCCGTGGGTTCGTTTCTGTCGCCCGGCCGTGCGCGCGTTGCCAAGTTTTTCACCCTAAAAAAAAATGAAAGAAAGGTTTTTCACCCTACGTCGGCTCGTCGCCATGCGTTCGTCATGCACTTGTCTTGCTCTGTCCATCTTTTCACCCTCGGCTTAACATCTGCTGCATGTACTATATCTTTCTTTCCGGTATTCTGGATACGGATTTTGGTGGCGGCCGTGTCCGTGCATGGCTAAAGCTAGCTAGGAGTAAACAAATGCTGTTTTCTTCCGCCGTGCGAGATGCTTTTATTACGCTTTCGATCCAGCGTAAACAAATGGATATGACAATCTGCACCACCTGCCTGCAGCAGTGGCCGGGCCTGCATCACGTGTACACGCACAAACGGCAACAGATTACGAGGAACACGCAGGATCTGTGCCCTGATTTCATCCCCAATAAATTATTCTCCATCGTGCGCTTTGCCTTTTCCCAAACTTCCCAAATGTTCAGACTCGTGTTGCCTTCAGTATCTTCTTTTCCGGGCAAGCAAAACGCACACAGTACTAGTGCTCCATCTGCATCGCAAACGTGGCTGGATGGATCGACACTTGCTTCCAACGACGGCTGGTTCCAACATAACCGCGGTGTCCCATCTTTATTGACTACGCAAACGCAAACCAAACCTTACTTTCTCCGATCATCCCTCGCAAATCAAACCTTACTTTCCTCCCATCTCTCTTACTCTTGAACGGAACGGCCTATACGTGAACGCTTTGTGCTTTGCCGTCTACTCGCTACACACAACTAAAATTTCCTCCATTATTCGTTCCGTGCCACGACCAGTCTCCAGCCAGAGTAAGTCGACCAGTCACTAACTCACGACTGGTTTAGCTTGCTAGGCCAGAGAAAAGGTTATGACCAATTTGGTCTCAAGTACAGACTATTCACGTCTGCAGGCTTGACGTTTATCCTCGTCTAGTGCTCGGCCATCGACCGGTCATGCTCACCGATGGGGCACAGCCTTTAATTTGGCTTGCTCAGCGAGGACTCTGAGAGCAGGAAGAGCCGGCGTCAGCCCGTTCCGTCACACTCTGGAAGACGACGAGTCGACGGCGTGGTTCGCCGCCACCGTACTGTGATCTGATACGAGTACCATACGCCACCACCGTACTCTCATACAGATGGCTTTGCCGTAGCATACGCCACCAGCCGTCACCGTGACTAAACATTCACCCATTTTCCGTGCTGCATACTACACTGCATTGAAACTAGGCTACAACAGCGACACTAAGATTGACATCTAGGCACAAAAAATGTACTCCAGTTACAAACAAACGTGAAGTGAAACAAAATTTATCTGTCCATCCCCGCGACTCTGAAAACCGTAGGTCGAATCCGCCGCCTGGGGGTGACCCGTCGTGCTTTTCACGCAGCAGCTACTTACTGGGATTTCGCGTACGCGATTCGACTGTGGTTTCCATCCAAGAACTGGCCCGTGTACCAGCCTCTGCTCTTGACTTCGGACACGAACATGGGGAACACGCTCTCCATCTTCTGGTAGGCTTCGTTCAGGACCGTGTCGCGTGATCCTGCACCTGATCTCTCCATCTCCGAAGCAAAGGCGGCGACCAGCCACCCCGGAGCGCGTCCTCTCCGGTTGCGCTCTGCTCGAGAACCATGTACGCCTTGTCTCCTTTCTGGCGGAGCAAGAATTTCTCCTTCGGGAAAGTAGCTCTCAGCCGTTCGACCCATCCTGGGCTCAACACCCTGCGAAGCGGTTGTCCGACTTTGACGCTCCCCGCTTCTTCTATTAACCGGTTAGGGAACAGAAGGTCTTCTCTGTATCTTAGCTCAGCTGGGCTCGAAACCTTTCCACTCTGCGGTGTAAGAAAACACAATTAGCTTTGTAACTGGGAAGACGGCAAGTGTTTACAGTTATTACAGGTTAAATAGAAGAAACCTTGATAAAATCAGCCACCACCATTGCTGTTCTTTGTGGATTAAGTGTGTTTATAGGAGTGGCTCTCATCTCTTGCACAACTCCCCATATATGTACAGCAGAAAGCAATGGGCAAACAATTAACTGAAAGACAACAATAATAGTTAATTAGAACCTTTTATCGAGTAGAAAGTTCTTGCAAGTCTGATGGTATGCAGCAACTGAGAACAGAGTAAGTGAAGACAACGAAAACAGCCATCAAAACACTGTAATTCTCTTCTCCAACTTCTGACAGTGTGCAATATATAGTTCCAAGTGTTAGATGTGGTCTGACCAGAACTTAGATACATGCACTCAGCACCACGGAAGTGGATTAACAAAGTCATGCAGTACCACATATTAGGATATTTTTTATCATATAGGCAGCAACAGGAATACCCTCAGTCTTTGCTCACAAACCCTTTCCCTTGAAAAGTTCTCCTTGTCTAGTAAAATAAAATAAAATAACCCCATTACAAGGATTTCCATCATACTGCCTCTTTCATGCTAAGAGCAGGTGGATGGACCATATCCAACAGAACAAGTTCACTGTGCAAGCAACTCTTTAAATGCTGTGTTAGTTTCAGGGTATGTAGTAAACACACATGATGCACAGAAACAACATTAGAGGCCCTGACAAAATGTTCTGGGAGTATAGAAGACAATGGTAGTACAAAAAGCTAAAAGCAATTCTGGACACTACTGAATGCCAGATAATGCTGGGCGAAATATCTCATGGATAACCTTTTCTTTTTGAAAATCAAACCAATTATCTTCTGCAAGTTCAGTTAGCATACAACATATGCTTTATGCTACATTTCTATAACTATAGACATAATTCTAGTGATGCACAGTTTTTACTTCCTATATTTCCCTGACGAAATGGAAGAGTAACTGAACAGGTGTATTTTTGTGAATATGTACCTTCCCTTGAGTTGTTGAACATATAGTAGATGATAATCCAATGCCAGCTCCTATGCCCATAACATTGAAAAGTGTTGAGATGGCCTCCCCTTTAGCAAACAAGTCACTAAGGTTACCTTCTTTTGCAAAAGAGGAATATATTGGTAGCCTTGTTGCTCTCGCAGCAACAACAGCCATTCCCTACAATGACAAACCATAACTTATTTCTGTGCTAACCCAATTTTCAGGCAGAAAAAAACTGGACCAACGTGTTAATATGCTGTTCTAGAATCTACATAGTTATTTCATATAGCATCATGCGTAGACACACTCTTTATTTCTGAATAAGCCCTCAACACATTGTACATGAAAACGCGAACAGAAGATTATATCTCAATAGATATGCCATTAAGTGAAGCATGCAAGTTAAAATCTGCACCTTTGCAAAGTTTCCCAAGCCTGCTACTTGAAGAAAAAGTTGTGGACACAATGGTGAAATGATGTCCAAGGCAGTACCAAAATCATAGAGAACATCGGCTGACACACCACAGAAACAGGCATGAATAACGTAGCTTAGAAAGGATAACTCAATATAATAAGACAAACAGCTACAACTATCAGAAAAGTGTGACATGATTGATATAGCTATTACTCACCAAATATCCTCCAACTCTTTGGCTCTGAATCCATTCTTGCCCCCATGCCGCTACAGATGAGCTTTCCTGCATGCTGCATTCCATCTTTAAGAATCTGAAATGTATACAGAAAATCAGCCGAGATGTTTGGTTGTACTACCTGCTTTAAATTTTAGCATCTCGGTTAACATATGCTTACCCAACTTACAGCTGTTGCCTGAGCAGGGGTAGGTCGTAGACCTGCAGCAAACAACAAAGACTGAGCCACAGCCCACATTGACAGTCAGTTGAACGGTGCTATGTTTCAACATCAAATAAAGTAATTAAAATAAATATAGAACAATTCAAGGGTTCTAAAAACTGGCTACAGTTCATGGAAATGACAAAAGTTATGAAATGATGACTTTCTTGCTAAGAAAAATATAGCGAGAAGCAGAATTGACCTGGGTTGATAACACATGCAGCATAGCACTAGAAAAATGCTGGAGTGCTCGGAATTTGGTGTATGTTAGGTAACCCTCGTTCACACTGCATGATCGGTAGAAAAACGTATCAAAGAATGTGGTCCATAAGAGAGTCAAGAATATCTACAATTCCAGAAAAATCGTACCTGTATGGATAACCTGACGGAAAGAATTTGTTCAAGAAAGAATCAACCAACTTATCATGAACCAGTCTGTTATCCTGGATAACTTTAACCTACATGAAAATACGAGTTATAAATTTTACGACAGCATATAATTTACGCTGAATTATACAATTATCACGAGAGTAACATTCCAGTACTTCGACTACGGAATTATGCTTCCTCACACTGAGATTATTTAGTTATCTAGGTGAGCATTAAACATTAAGAGGTCATTTTGCAGTTTGTGAAAGCTTAAATTTGTAAATTAGAGAAGTGCAAGAAGGGGGTTAAAGCAGCTTGCCGGCACACAGGCTCAAACAACAATTTGCAAGGGCGATAGTGCTACAAATTTGAAGTGAAGCATCCTAGCATCGTCGTTGCTATTTATACCTTCTTTGAATTAGGTACAACAAGATTTATTGTTCAACTAGGTACTGTTGAAATTAATGCAGTATGTCGATAACTGTCTAAAGTTCACTAGTGAAGACAAATCCCAACAAGCAAATTGATTTATTCACGCAGGTTCATTCTCTAACAAAATGCAACCCGTTGCCACTCCAATTTCAGATGCTACACGGTCAGGGGTATCTAATCTGATGCTAACTGAAGACAAAATTTCCTACTATCTCGCCTCCGGTTTTAAAAACTGGGAAACCCTAGCCGCCTCCGGGTCGCTCCCAGGCGACCCCGAGGCGCCCCCCGCGCCGCCGCCACAACACCCACCTCCACCTCGCCCCCAGCCCTCCTCCAGCGTACGGCGGCGGCGGGGGCTCTCCTCCAGCCGTTTTCCCCAAAAAATCCAAATCCCCACCGCCAAATCCGCCCAATCTCGACCCGGTGCAGCTCCAGGTTCGACCTCGGCGTGCGCGTCTGCCCCGGCGGCGCCACGCCGTGCTCCGTCTCGGTGAACGGCTCCGACACCACGGCATCCGCGCCGGCGGCGACGGTGCCAGGCCGTGCTCCGCGTCGGAGGCTCGCATCCGCGTGGCTCGGCCACCATGGCCGCCGCGCCGGCGGGCGCGTCGCTGGTCCTCCACGCGTGCCCGGCTGTGGATGCAAGCATCCTCGGCCGTCTGGCTCCACCATCCATGGCCTTCGGCCGGCCGATGGTGCTCTCTGCAGCTCCATTGCGGCTCTTGGATCTGGGCCTACGTCTGGAGGCGGCCACGGTGGCCCATTGGGTTCGATGCGCACGGCTGCAACCCTGATGGTGTGGCGCTGGTTCTCCGGAGGTGCGCACGCCGCCAAGACCTGCTCGTCGCTTGCCTGCCGTCTGTGCTCTCCATCCCGGCGGAGTCCTTCGCCGACAAGGTACCTTACCCTATCTCCTGGTACAGATTTTTGGTGTGCGGGTTTGGAAGTGCGGGAGAAATCCCTGCTGGTATGTCCGGCACTGGCGCGGCGGCGCCTGAGGGCGTCGTCATCCTCCATGGAGGGCGTCATGGCAGCCCATGTTTCCGCACACCCTGAACGCCGGGGGAAACCCCAGGACCAGCTCGCTGGTTCGGGTAGCAGCGGCGCCTAGCGTCGTAGTCCTTCCTGAAGGTGCTACCTAGATGTTCAGTGATCTGTGCTGTCGATGTGAGATAGTGGGACGATGTCAGACTCTGCCTCGGACGTGCACTCACTCCCGTTCTTGTTCTGCTGTGAAAGCTCCCGTGCCAGCGATTGATCCGAAGACGATGGACACTGCCCTTGTGCTATTTCACTTGCTGTGCTTGCTCAAGATCATCCCATGGCCGGTACTGTGTTGAGGAAGCTTCAAGCTTTTGGTGTCGTCTCGGCTCATCTTTGCTCAATGACAACGCAATGAGGCCTCCCCAACCTGTTAATCGTCTCAACCTCCCGTGGCGGAGCTCCTAGTCAAGGTTCGTGCTCAGTGCTAGGCTTAGCACTCGTTGATTGGTATGCTCCTCAGTTGTGCCTGGGATTCGATACGCACGCAGGTGCGGCGCGCTAGGCTGTTTGCTGAGTCTTGGTATTGTGATCCTCGACAGCACCCCTCTCTACTTGTGCCTCATGGTGACGGACCTTCTGCCTGCTAGCTTTTCTTAGATAATGGGCTCTAGGTCTTTGTTTGTTCAGTAGTGCACAAACATCAGATGGCCGCCTCTCGCAGGCGAGACCCATCTTTCCCCTATATTTTCTTATGTATCCTGACCGATGTCAACCCGCTGGGGTGGACAGGAGCCTGGTCTTGTAACCGATTTTTGAAGTAATAATATTCAGGTGGGGATTCTCTCCCCCCGGTGACCGCTTCAAAAAAAAAAATTCCTACTATCATCCTAGTTTTATGATAGGAGAAATTATGTTCACCACAGGAACGAAAAAAAAAACAAGCTGGCCCTCAAATGTCAGGAAAGCCAGAGCGAAAAGAGTAAGAGTAGACGGATTACAGATACGCCGCCGCCACCGTTGCCGGCGTCGAAGGTGCAGAGCCGCGAGACGGACTCGGAAATCTCCACCCAGGACTCCAGCTTCCGGGGCATCTCCACACCCGCCGGCTTGTCGCCGCCTCCGCGTATCCTCTCCTGCGACAGATTGGCGTACACAAATCAGAGGGAGTTTTGCCAGGGAAGAACTGCGGCGGATTGCACGGTAAGATAGCTGCGCTTACGAGTATGTTCATCTTGAGGGACAATGTCGCCGAGAGGACTCGCCGGAGCTCGTCTTATCCTCTTGCTCTGGTAGACAAGACCGAGACGGCTGCCGGCGGCGAGGCGGCAGCGGAAGGTATTTCCAACGCCTTCGTGTCACGTGCGGGCGTGCTTCCGCGGCGAAAGCGGGCTGCGTTGGGCCTGAGGCCCAGCCCGACACGACCGGGCCCGTCCCGGCCCACGAAGGCTCATTTCCTCGTCACTGTCGCCTCGCCTGAGCCGCCTCGAGAAGTCCAAACTGGACGAACTCATTTGACCGCATACCAATCTGCATATGACCAAATCGCCATAGCACTGGAGAGCCAGAGAGGAGCCACCTCACGAATCCTGACAGCAGCTCCGATACGAAGCGCCTTCTCCTGCTGCTGCGTTTACCGCCGCGCTGAGATCCCGAACGGGCCGGGCCACGATGGAATCGCCGCCGCCGTCCAGGCGGCCCCTCCTGGCGGCCCTCGTCGCGGTGGCGCTGCTCTCCGGGGCGCTGGCGGCGACGGAGGAGGCCTACGTCACGCTGCTGTACGGCGACGAGTTCGTCCTCGGCGTGCGCGTCCTCGGCAAGTCCATCCGCGACACCGGCACGCGGCGCGACATGGTCGTGCTCGTCTCCGACGGCGTCTCCGAGTACTCGCGGGACCTCCTCCAGGTTTGCGAAATCACCCGCATCCACGAATTTGGCGAAGATTTAGTGCAGTGCTTCGGTAGTAGCTTTAGCGCAAAGTTGCGTGGGGGTTGAAAACTTGAAAGAGAGAGGCGAGGAGGATGTTGCTGCTTACTGTGATCTCAGTGTGCAAAGTTCATCACGATCTATGGTAGGTTCGTGTAGAATGGTGTGGACCTGGATGAAAATGTTGTCCTTCTAGTCCATATTACTTCAGAAGATTCCTTAAGAGTCGAAGCTTACTTCAGAAGATTGCACACAACAATGAATATTATTTGCTAATCTTCTTACCTGCAAAGTAGTTTCGGTCTATGTCGACCTTGTTTCCATCTAATCTGGATTGAACCTAACCTTAGATAAATTCCAGGCTGATGGTTGGATCGTGAATCGTATAACTTTACTGGCTAATCCTAATCAAGTGAGACCAACGAGGTTTTGGGGTGTCTACACAAAGCTAAAGATATTCAACATGACAGACTACAAAAAAGGTATATTTCATTAGTACTTTCAGTGCTTTTGTTTTTCTTTCTGCCACAAGTCTATCTGTTCAAATTCTACCTTTTGAACTGAATGAGCAGGCTACTGCCATCTGTTTCGAAATGATACTGGTAGTTTCATGTTTGCTAAAGTATTTTGTTTGTCATGTCTTTCATATCATATGTTTTTTTATAATTCTAAAACGTTGCTTTTTCCCAGTTGTTTATCTTGATGCAGACACTATAGTTTAAAAAGCATCGACGATGTTTTCAAGTGTGGGAAGTTTTGTGGGAACTTGAAGCACTCCGAAAGAATGAATTCTGGAGTGATGGTTGTAGAGCCATCTGAAACTCTTTTCAAGGATATGATCGGCAAAGTAGGCCAGTTGCCTTCCTACACTGGAGGTCAATTCACTTCTTTTCCTATTCTTTAATGTTCATTTTTAGACTAGTTCTTTTATGAGAAGGAAACACAAGTAGTTGTTTATTCCCTTCTATTCAGGCTTTTGTTTAGGGAACACAAGCCGATTGACTATCAACAGCTTGCTCCTATTTTTTTGCATTTTGGTACATGCTAGTGCATATAGAAAAGATCTTTTATGTAATGAACTTGAGACTAATCGCACAACACAAATGTGTTGTGTTGCATACAAAGAATAGCTCGTCCCCAAGGGTAACTTGATGAGTGATGTTAGATACTTTGCTCTCACACTTTTGAAATGTAAACAATTTGATTCAATCTGGTACTTCTCATAATTTTGGTCGTCGTGGGCAAGTCCATCCGCGACAATCAAGGGGGTAATTATGTACAGTTACAGTACTTGTAGAAGCCCTTGAATTCCATAGAAAAAACCTTTGAATCACACATGCTTTGAAAACTAGCCTCAGTTACACCTAAACTCTTCAGCCCTGCCGCCCTCTTTAGCTATTGTGACCAGCCTTTTGGTGATTTCTTGGCCTTCTGCATGCATTGCCAGGTCCTCTTTAAGTTTACAGTGGCAATACCATCCCATCCTTTGCAGTTCATACACTTCATCAGCGCTTTCAGGAATTCACCTATTCTGGTGGTTATTATGTTGAAGATAGCGAACGGTCAATGCGACCATCATGGAAAGTAGTCTAAGGAGACTTATTGTAGTAGGATATATTTGCAATTGACCAATATCCCATTGTTGTGAGAGGATATATGATGCCCTATTGGGAGTTGTTTTGTCCTTTGATGATTGTATTTAGCTTTGCTGTTGATTTTATGTTCTGAATCTAATTCAGGATGCTGAATTATTTCATGCAGGGGACCAAGGTTTTCTTAATTCATATTATGCTGATTTTGCTAACTCCCGTGTGTATGAGCCAGACTCACCTTTAACACCAGAACCTGAGACACAACGCCTTTCTACCTTGTATAATGCTGATGTTGGCCTCTACATGCTAGCCAACAAGGTAATAGTCTTCACATGCATTGATAATGCCGAATAAGTTTTTATTATCTGACTAAATCTCAACTTTTTACTAAGGTAATCGGCAATATGACCACTCTAATTTTGGAAAGGCCTGATCATCCTGTTTTGCATGTGAACATAGAGCTACGAAATCCACTTCATTTTATCTGTTATGCATGTCGATTGTCATAAAATATTTGCTTTTGCTTTGGAACTATGCATGACATTATCTGCAAACTTGGTACTGCATTTACCTCACCTTGTGTTTTCTGAAAAAACATTATGCCACCCAAATCCCAACATTGTGCTCCATGTTAGTTTAAATCTTGTCCTTGCAAAGAGAAATGATTCTAGTGAGGTATGCAAGTAAGCAACACACTTACATTGTACTGCTGTTTTAGTTGGTAGTATCATATTGTACTGTCACAAGTCTCAGCTGTTTTAGTATTTTGATTGCATGGATATACTGTCACAAGTCCTCGATAATACGAACTAAGACAATGTTTTTGTTGTTTTTTATGCCCATT
Organism: Poa pratensis; assembly: GCA_947311845.1. Taxonomy (NCBI): domain Eukaryota; kingdom Viridiplantae; phylum Streptophyta; class Magnoliopsida; order Poales; family Poaceae; genus Poa; species Poa pratensis. Next base: position 61,275,197 of record CAMZMU010000063.1, on the reverse strand, counting down.
GTTGTCTTATGCTCATCAGAGTACAAAATTCAACATTTTTTTGGTTAACCTTTAGATACTTATTTTCATGAGCCATATACAGTGTGGTGCTTTGTTTGCAACCTAATTATCAAACTTATGTTGCAGTGGATGGTTGATGAGAAGGAACTTAGAGTTATTCACTACACACTAGGTCCCCTTAAACCCTGGGACTGGTGGACAGCTTGGCTTGTAAAACCTGTGGAAATATGGCAGGTAAAAATCAATTTCTTTTCTGTTCTTTACTTATATTTAACATTTTGTTTTAGTGAACTAGTAGCATGATGGCAATAAAGTTATGCTCTGTGTGATTGCAGGATATTAGGCAAAAACTTGAAGAATCGCTTCCAGGAACTGGTGGGGGAAGGAACCCTCATGACCAGCTGGTGGTCAAATTTTTATTCATTATTCCCTTCTGTCTGTTGTTATTTGGTTATTACCAATCATGTTTTCAGGTTACATAACGTTCCTTGCTCCTAGTTCTTTTTTTTTACTTTGTTGGTGCATTTTATTATAATAGCTGTTGCCTTCTTATCGACTTCTCATGTATATGATGTTTTTTACAGAACAATAAGGAGTTTCCAGGTGTGCAGTCTTTATGTGCGTTTGCTAGAAGAGGTCGTCACAAATACAAGTCTGAAGAGGCACTTCCATCTTATTCAGCAGTTGGTGTTTCATCATCTACATCTTCTAATTCAAATCAAAGAGTTAGTTCTCTACTCTTCAACAGAAAATAACTCTTAATCTGTAGCATATATTTTGTAGGTTTTGTTACTCTTTAACACAAATATAGATCTGCATTTTGCACTTGTATAACATTGTATTGAACATTGACTATTTGACCTGTATGTTTCACCTTTTAGAATGAATATGAAAACTAAAGGGGACTATTGTTTGTAATATAGAATTGTCACAGAATATAAGATAATGTTATATTAGAAATATAGATAAAGTGTCCACCCTGCACAAAGCTGGGCCTTGAGAGGATATACTATTCTATATGAACTTATGATATATTTTGTTACTCTGTGTACTCATACAGAATACCAAAATGATCATATGATGTTTACCTAATGGTTGCTTAACACTGTCACAGTTCTCAAATGGGCCACATTTGAAGCTGCCTTCTTATTTCGGGGCGATTGCTGTGCTAGTCTGTTTTATGTCCGCTGGTGTCTCTCTTGCCTTTGCCTTCACTATCATTCCACGACAAATTATGCCATGGACAGGTTTGCTACTGATGGTCGAGTGGACCTGTGTGGCATTCTTCTTACTGTTTGGTAGCTATCTCCGTTTTGTCTATCGATGGGGAAGTATCAGTGCAACTCATGTGGGATATAGCAATTCTGATTCATCAGAAAATCGTGCGGGTACAGGTATGTTAAACTATATAACTTCTAGCAGAATTTCCTCTTTGTCGCCTAGAAATCTTCTGTACCTAACGGCTTGGTCTTTTGCAGGCCATCAGCGCAATATGTCCGACTGTGATACGGAGGCAACATTTTACTGGACAGGGATGGCAGTTATAGCTCTTGTTACCGTATTTTCGCCAACTATCTTGGGGATAACTGCGTTATTCACAAAGTAAGACACTGACTGGTCCCTCCCTATTAATATGAAGGAAAAAGGGAGAGAATCTTGCTGTATAAATTGCCAATCTTGAATATATTGAAATTGGTCCATGGACCCTGGAAGGGGAACTGTTAGAAACTTGGGATTGTGGACTACACCGAGAGGGGATAGGAGGGGGTACTTGTATGGAAGCTATGTCCTGTGGCTGTGGGCGAGTGTGACCTTCCTAGACAACATAAATAATTTATGGTAGCATGCACCTTACAAAATGACAAGTTAGTTTAGATCTTTCGTTTGTTCGCCGGCCTATTTCGTTCGTAAAGGATAGCTCTCTGAAGTGTATAGTGTCATATCCCGATATCTAGCGTATGCAGACCACAGAAAATAATATTCAAGTAGAATGCATGTGATAAACGATTTAAGGATTCTGAGTTGCTCTTGAAGAAATGTATTGTACTTTTGACAGCTGGTCTGAAGGATATCTTGTGTATTTGTACTGACAAATTTTGGGTTTCTCTTGCCAGTATCTGATCAGACCTTGTGCATATTTTTTTCTTTGTCAGGCTTGGGTTGATGGTTGCTGGTGGTGTTGTGCTGGCATCTTTTATGACATATGCTTCGGAGCATCTTGCTATCTCAGCGTTTTACAAGGGTCAGAAAGATAAGAGTGCCTCGAGAACTAGAAGAATTTGCTTTATGTGTTTGTAGCAAGTCTGTACCTAAGTTAATTATTTAGTTCATGTTGTTGTACATTTTTATACGAGAAAGTTTTGGTGGTTCTTTTGACGCAGATTCCATTTTGTAACACTGATGTAATCAAAGGTACATAGACATTCTCTTGAGACATTGTCTTTGCTGTGGAGTTGACATGCAGCTCAAGACAGACCTACAACTGTAAAGCTTATTGTCTATAAAAAAATTGTCGCCATTTGATCGTTGCATATCTTGTATCGGCGGTTCTGTATGGAACTCGACTGTAGTTGGAGTACGGTCGCAGTTCTACTCACTAGTAAACCGTGGTCTTAAATTTGTTTGTTACAATGAGCCGGGCTAGGGCTTCCTTGTTTGAAAGATGAAAAAATTACAAATGAATTTTGGAAGATTGCAATTTTTCCAACGTAGATGTGGGGATATATCGAGATAGGTGTTTTGGGTATTTAAAGTTCAAAAACTTTTTTTATGTATATACATAAACATGGTAACTGCATAAAATTATCGAGAGAGATATTTTGGAAGTTTTGCTAGATAATACGCTATATTGTAGGGTACACAAAAATCATAAAATCCCGACTCTAAAAAAGCCAAAATATACCTCTTTTGTCCTTCCAACATTTGTCTTTTTTTTGTGCAAGCCGCGTGAAAAATATATTTCAATACAAATTTGGATACACACTATTCTTTTGTTCCTTGTCCTATAAATCTTGTTTGATGGATATATGATGGAAAATCATACGATCTTATGTGACTATTTTTCAAGCAAGTTCATAGAAAAACTTCATCGAGTTCAATTGTATAGCAAATTTTCTTTGGTTGTAATATAACTAAGACAATCAGTACACCCATGTGTTTGTAGATTTAACATGCGATGACATCTACTCCCTATGTTTCATATTAGTTGTCGCTGATTTAGTACAAATTTGGTACTAAATCAGCGACAACTAATATGGAATGAAACGAGTAGTTCTTATCATTTTTTCTTATTCGTGTATTTCTGGAATGTTGTATATCAAAGAGGAATTCCCTTCCCCTAACTTTTTTCAAAGAATTCCCATGGACCCAAACCTTTCGGAAATAATAATTTCTTTGTGTGTGCGAAGGTAACCCTTTGTTGTTTCTAGGTTGCAATTAATTGAAATTTGATGCAAATACAAATTTATAGTTTTCGTAATTCCAAGAATCGAATGTTACTTTAATGTTATTATGGGTTGTAGGTGAACTCGTGCTTATATTCATTTCGTGATTGTGGTTGCCCATATCTACTGCACACATTCCAAAAAACAAGGCATATAAATTCATTCATAAGTTAGCGATTATTAAGTTTGACTTGATGTATAGGACAAAATATCAATATCTAGAAATTAATACATTATATATGAAACTATTTTATGGTGGATCTATGGTATTAATTTGATATTATGAATGTTCATATTTTTGTCTATAAAATTAGCCAAACATAGTAGGTGTTGAGTTTTGACTAAATTTATACATCTATTTTTTTTGTAGAGCTGTATGCCTCAGCCGTTGTAAGTTTCGTGTGTTATCTGCGAATTTGCTGCTTTATTAATTTAAAGCAGGGCATTTCGATGGCTGTTATCTTTTTTTTTTGTAAAACGAGAGGGAGTACCGAATACTAGTGGCAAGTGGTTACCAGAATGGATATTCAATGGCATATGCTCTCATGTAACCGAAAACAAACCGGACATTTTTACCAGCCTTTTCACACGGTGCTACACACACAGAATACCAGAGCTGAAATACAACGTGCCATGGACATGATACGGAGGCGATCTCCATATCTGCTTAAGTATGTTCCAGAACGAGCTAGTGCGTATAAACTAAGAACATTCCACACTACGCCACATGCGATTTGAAAAAGAAAAGGAATCGCATTCTCAGGAGAAGCGTTAAATGCAGAGCCCCTTTTTTATTTGGCAAACAAATATATTCCCCCATAGCGCGACAGTTACGTTAGAGGCGCAGGACAGATGGCTTATATAACTACGTGATCTTATCAGAAAATGGATATGCGGGAGCCCTTATCCCCCGTTACCGTCACGACGGGGCAAACGTCCATCGCTGGAGGTACGAGACGTGGACGAGCCCCGAATTGCAAAACGCATGTACGTTACAGTTCTCGTTATTTACGATACAGTAATAAATTTTGTTCTCCGGTGTGGGCCCACTGGATTTGGTGCGGTCTACGTCGACGTGGGTCGCTGCTCTCAGTCCAGTCACGCACTTGTTAAGGTCGAGTGCACATAAAATGTGTGCGATCGACCGTCTTTTTTTTTGAAACGGAGGCATTTTTTTTGCCTAGTCTCATTTCATTAATTAAGAAGACTAGAATTGCCTAATTAATTATAGGAAAATTGGGCTCAAACCAGTATATACGCCCACAAATTGCCGTCATGGAACATGACCACACAGGGCAACACCTCCTGACTGGCTACCCTAGCGAAGCATGCACACTATCGAGAAGAAACATCACTGTCGAGATTGCCATCGAGCGTCATCGTCACCACTCCTCCTCGATCAAGAGACTCCGACTTCTCCTTAGACGATCATCGACAGAGCTCTCACCACAACAGACGTTGTGAACCATGTTGGCCTATGCCGAACAATCAGGCACCCGTGTCGGCGACTAGATAGCTCCGACTCTGACGACGCAATTGGCTCTGTTCCAACATGATAAATGAATTATATGTAAGAAAAAAATCATATAGGAATACAAGGAACACCAGTTCAAAATCAACATGGAGACTGAAACAAACAGAGTAAATTTGGTATTCCGTTTTAACTCTGAGTCGTGCTGCTTGCTGACTGCCTGACTCCTCCTGATTTAATATATCCAACTAATCGCAGTAGAACATCTAGATAAGGGTATTGTAATCCAAATTAACCAGAGTCATTAGTGGAACCGTGGCACTCGATGCTGGAATACCAGAGCGTAACTCGGGTAGCGGTCCACTCCAGAAGGATCCGAATATTCGGCTCTCGCCCACACTTCCGGGGCTCGTCGTTAAATACGCGACCCACCTTCTTGCCCGAGATCCACCATCATCCTCAAACGAAACAAAAAATCCAAAAAATTACTCGGGAGGATAAAAAACAGATCTGCCTTCCGGCTATGAGTGAGGACCTGAAGCGCGACTACGAGATCGGCGCCGAGATCGGGCGCGGCCGCTTCGGCGTCGTCCACCGCTGCGCCGCGCGCGCCACGGGCGACTTCTACGCCGTCAAGTCCGTCGACCGCTCGCGCCTCTCCGACGACCTCGACCGCGCGCTCGCCGAGCGCGAGCCCAAGCTCGCCCAGCTCGCCGCGGCCGGGAACCCGGGCGTCGTGGCCGTGCACGCCGTCTACGAGGACGACGCCTGGACGCACATGGTCATGGACCTCTGCACGGGCCCCGACCTCCTCGACTGGGTCCGCCTCCGCGGCGGCGCGCCCGTCCCCGAGCCCGAGGCCGCCGCCGTCGCGGCCCAGCTCGCCGAGGCCCTCGCCGTCTGCCACCGCCGCGGCGTCGCCCACCGCGACGTCAAGCCCGACAATGTGCTCCTCGACGCCGCCTCCGCTGACGGCCCCCTCCGCGCCAGGCTCGCCGACTTCGGGTCCGCGGCCTGGGTCGGCGGCGGGGAGAGCGCGCGGGGCCTCGTCGGCACGCCGCACTACGTGGCGCCCGAGGTGGTGGCGGGCGGCGAGTACGGGGAGAAGGCCGACGTGTGGAGCGCCGGGGTGGTGCTCTACGTGCTCCTCACCGGCGGCGCGCTGCCCTTCAGCGGCGAGACGGCCTCCGACGTGTTCTCCGCCGTGCTGCGGGGAAGCCCTAGGTTCCCGCCGAGGCTCTTCTCCGGTGTGTCGCCGCTGGCCAAGGACCTCATGAGGCGCATGATATGCCGCGACGTCTCCAGAAGGTTCTCCGCCGAGCAAGTCCTCCGTAAGCGCCCCCGCCCGTACATCACGTTGGATTCTCTACATTGGTGGATTTGGAATATTTGAGGAATACTAATTTCCTTTCAAAAGTACATATGATTCGTTTCGTTTGCTAGATTATTATTCTACTCTAATCGATTCGACACTCCTCCTTATCCTAATAACTTGTCCTAATCCAAATTACTCCAGGGCACCCGTGGATCTTGAGCGGAGGAGGAGCCCGAGAGGTGGTGGAGCCAACCTGAAGAGCCACCCCATATCGTCGACTGTTCGTTCCCGTAGAGATAATGTTCGTGCCTACAACGTTTTGTATATGCAGTGTGCGATGATGCAGTAGATCGAGATTGTCGACTGTCGAGTACCCGTTGTATCAATCCAGGAGTGCCGAAGAAGAGATCTTAGCTCGATCTCTTTGTTTCCTCTTTCTTTCTAGGCCTTTTTTTTTGGCTGCCTTGGTTAGAGAAGAACGCCAACCTGTTCGATCGGTTTCCGTGTGATGGTGATGTTAATGTACATACTAACCCCTTCATGTATAAAATCTATATGAAGTAATCTTTCTTCCGTTTTCGTTTATTTTTATCACATTTTGCTCATATGCCTGAAGTGGTGGAGTGCAACTGGCCAATCCCAAGAAGATTGGATCCTTTCCACATGAATCCTAGATTAGTGATGTTTCTTGTTGGTCTTTTTTATGCAAGATCTAACTGTCAGTTAGCTTTGTTCGTCTTAACCCCAAAAGCGACTCCTTATTGGTAGAGGATAGGTGGGTCCTGGTCCAACCTAAGTCAGTTCGAACAGCTTGCTTTCTTCATCTTACCTCTTCCTTCTTCACATCCGTGGCGTGTTTCTGTCCTCTTCACATCCGAGCCTTTGGTTTGCTTGAAGCTTGGAACCGGTTTGTGTGTATGGTTCAGCATTGTACACTGAAACACAACAAGAAACATCTGTTGTTTTGTGAATACACCGACGTCGACAGTTTTGTTAACATATCTATAGAGTTAAGCTGGATCTCTGCAAGTCACTAGCGTGGCTATGAACAGACAAAATAGAAGACCCACCTTATCTTGCCTAATCCATCCTCCATGGACTTTCAAGTTTCAAGCCACCGGTCTCGTTTCTATTGGGGGACCGCATTCCGTTATCAGTTATCACGTATTTTATCCTCATGCGACTTGTTTTCATAATGTTTTTCTTGTTTCTTTTTTTTAAACAAAACGGGCAATTTGCCTTATTTTATTTAAAATGTAGAGGGAATTGACCGGTTCATTTGCGGGGAACCGGCCTAAAACCGTTACAAGAGCGATGCACCATTGTCGTCATGGAGCACGACCACATTGTGCACCCGGCTAACCTAGCCACGGAGCACACACGCCGCCTAGAAGAGAGACTATCGTCGAGGTTGCAATCCGGCGTCATCGTCATCACACCTCCGCAAGGCAGCGACTCCGACTTCACCTTCTGTGACCGTGAACCAAGCCCTCGTCGCAAGCACTGCCGGTCCATGCCGACCCATGCCAAACAGTCGACCCAAAGCGTGGAGGAAGAGGCAGCTCTGACTTCGACGGAGAGCTTCACCGCAGAATTATGCACACCTTGCACCGGCGTAGTCCGCGTGGCCATAGGAGAAAAAGTGGGATCGTTGCCAGCCTGCCGCCCCGCGACACGCAGCTCCGACTTCACAGCTTCTCAACGAGACGCGGCACGGACAACCGGTGACCAAGGACATGCCGCAGCTGGGCTTCCCTCACCACCGTCATCGTTGCCACACAACCCGCAACGCCAACAGACCACCGGGACATCGTCAATTGGCAGCCACCCACAATGTTGTGTAAGTCCAACCCACAGGCAAGCACGCAGAAACACCATCTTCAAGACGACGCCCTCATGAGGGGAAGTGACGAGAATCGACGCCGTCGTCCGACCTGCACCGCAGGATCTAGGTCTTCACCCGAAGATGTGATCCGAGGCTAAGGAGAACGAGGAGCTCCACGATAACCCCTCAAGAGGGAGAACGATGTCCACGGACGCCGCATCATCAGGCTTTCGCCCAGAGCAACCAAGACCTCACAGCCCACGCAGCCGGACCAAGGCGGGGGAACCCGCAGCGCCGCCGACCTGCAAACCCACTGGCCCAAACACCTCCCGCGTGTCGCCGGCGTCGCCACAGCGCAGGTTCCACCTTCCACGCCACCAACCGAAGTCGACGGGCCAGATCGGGCGTGGACCGGATCCGACGCCCCAAGCTCGGCAGACCGGCGCAGCGCAGCGGCCGTCCAGGCACCAGATCACCACCGCCGCACCACCAAGGAGCAGGAGGAGGGGCTGCCACCCCTCCCCAACGCGCCGAGCAAGATTGCCGGCGCCGCCGCGCCGGGCGAGCGGCCGAAGCCACCAGCCAAGGAGGCGCTGCAGGGCGACGACGCGGGGCGAGAGGACCGTGGCCGGACCGCCGGGCGCCGCAGCGGCCGCCTCGCCGGAGGCCGAACTTTTCCCCACCGGGTGCTCGCGCCGCCATGAGACGCCGCACGCTCGTTAGAGCAGGGCCCCGCCGCCGCCGTCCATCGCGTGGGCCTCCGGCGGCGGCGGCGCGACGAGGGAGGCCAGAGGGGGTGGCGGCGCGGCGAACTAGGGTTTCCCCCGAGTCGCCCCTGGGAGGCGACGCGGGGGTCGGGCTTTGGGAAAGATGAATGTAGTTGTAAAATACTAACTGCTAGCTGTGGCTTGTGACTGGAGTGTAATAAAACGAAATTGCTTAATTGCACATCGTATCGTTGTCGCGAATCAAATACCGTTATCGCAAAGTCTAGAAAGTCTTATATTTTGATACGGAGCGAGTATGTACTTATACTCTACGGTGATTCCACTGTGTTCCCAATAAGCTAGCAATGCATGAAAGGAGATGGATACGAGGACGAAACGATAGCGTTTTCCCTTCCCTGGACGCTTTGCTTTTCCTAGCCATTTTTAATCGAGAGGAATCCGGTGCCGTGACTTTGTTTAGAGGGACCTCACCCCACCGCATTATGCTTGTGAAATGTGATTTGCGTGATCATGGAAACGAATCGCCTGATTCGCCCCCACCGTACGCTCGAACGGCATATCCTCGGGTTTATCCGCTCCTCCGTCCGGCCTGCGGTACTGCCTTTGTACTCCCCCTGCTTGGCCTGCAAGCTTCCGTGGAATCGGCGCAGAAAGTTGGCAGGAGGCGGAGGAGATGCTGATTCCTCAGATTCCCCTCCCCGCGTCGTGGCTTTGACTGTACGGTAGGTTTCACTGTAGAGTCTACACAGGAGGACACAGCTACCCCGTGGGAAAGATCATTGGAGCGATATGGGCTGCTTCAGGGAGTCGGGGCCGAAGAGATGCATGCAGGTAGCAACAAATAATAGGAAAAGGAGCATCACGTGGTGACCCTGGTACAAGGCACCGTTTCCATGACATGTTGTGTTGCGACTGTAGCTGCGTGGCTCGGGTGATCCAGGTCCAGGACAATCGCTGTGTACGGTGCTTTCATGGCGCTGCGCTATCCGCAATCCCTCACTCCTACTCATATCAGTCTATCGTTCACATACAGGAGTAGCATGGCTCGGTGCTTTCACGTGGCGGGGGCCACTGAGCTTGGCGAGCCAAGTGTACGTATCCGTGGTCATAAAACATCGTCATCGCCTGATCGCCACCATAGACCCGTAGTGCAGAAATGGCTTCAGACCAAAACAGCCGGAGAGACATACATGAGACCTGACTTACCAAGGCGCCCACCACGGTATCGACCTCTCACCTTTGTCACGACCGCCCGGTTTCAAGTTGAGCTCCGTCCAAGGTTCAGATTCATTGTTGCTCTACTTGCACCTACCGACCGGACGAAGATTCAGGTCGTCGTGTCTGCATCGTCTATATCCATGAGCGTGCTTATTTGCATTTTCTTTGGCGTTCGTGGATAAAAGTTGGGTGACGTGTCAAAACCGGTTATGGCAGGTTAATCGTGTCCTTTATTTCGGTAAAAGATTTTAACTAGAGACGAATGATCATCGTGCCTCTCCCTTCGTGTTCCCTTCGTAGCTCCCGTGGGCAAGGGGGGAACCCCTCGCGCCGCCAACTTCCAGCCCCTCCCCCGTCCTCTCTCTCTCCCCGCCGCCGCTGGACGGCGTCGCCGGCCGAAGGCCGGGCGCTGGCGGCGGCGGGGCTCCTCCTACTCCCTCGCGCGGGGCTCTCGGTGCGGGTCGAGGGCGTCGGCCTGGGCGCCGCGGTGAGCAAGGGCTGCGGCGGTGCGGTGACCTGCAGGGTCCTCGCGCATACGGGCAGCGGCGGCGCATCTCGTGTGGCGCAGCAACTTCCTCCCGGTGGCCGTCCCTCAAGGCCATGGCGGCGACCCTCGGTGGAGGACGGCGGCCCTGGCGGCGTGGTTCTACGGTGGCGGATGCGGGGACAGCACGGCGACGGCGATAGGTGAGCTCGGGAGGTGGCCATGGTTGGTGCTGCTCGGCCCAGATATGGGCCCGATCTGGGTTCTACGGGCCCCGACCGGTGCATACATCCGTGAGTCTCTACGCAGAGGAAATTTGCGACCTTGGCGCTGCAGCGCGGCGGCAGGGCTAGTTGGGCCTGATCTAGGCCTGCTGGGCTGATCTGGGCCTGACCGGCCTAGCTGTTGCGTCCGGTCGGCGACCGCCTCGCGCGGTGGAGGATGACGGTCTCCTCCTATCGGTTGCAGATGTCTCTCTCGTGGGCCTAGAGCCTTCGTCGGCCTCACTCAACTGCGCAGTTGACCTCGCGGCTTGATGGCTCCTCGGTTTGAGGTTGCGGACGCCGGGGCGGCGGCCCTGGAAGGTGGACTACGTGGACGGCTCTACGACGAGCGACGTGGCGGTGGTGATGGTCGGTCTCTTTGGCCGTTTGGACGGCGAGGAGCGGGCGGCGGGGGTTCCCGGGGTTGGCGGCGCTTTGGCAACGTCTACTCCCAGATCGTTTTCCGGTGGCTAGGCACGGGGATTGTCGTGCGTGGTGCTAGGGTTTTCCGAACGAAAGTTCTGCGCTCCGGCGCCAATGGCGGCGACGCCTGCGGGTATCGTTTCCCTCTTGAGGGCGCTGTTGTGGGTACTCTAGACGCTTTGGGGCTTCGGGTGAAAACCTTAGACCATCTTTGGTCTCGACGACGGTGATGTGTCACGTCATTACTCTCTTGGGGGCGTCATCGTGGAGTCTCAATTTCCCTCGGGCACGCTACGAGGTCTTTGGTGGCATGTTTGGTTCACCTTGTATTTTTCTTTTCCTACCTTTGGTCTGCTTTGTAAGAGGTTCCCCTCATCACTTGTATCGGTTTGGCCGTGTGGCTTTATTTATAAAGCGGGGCGAAAGCCTATTTCTTCAATGATCATCGTGGGCATTGGAGCTGTGATAAGGGCTGGGTAGTATTTTTTTTTGAACGGGGATAGATGTATTCTTGTGGGGTGGGTTTGGAAGGGAAGGTTTGCATGATGTTCTGAATCGATGGCATGTCTGGGGTTATGCGGCACCGGTCTGATTATTTTAACGATGATGGTTTGTCCTATGACAAACAACTTTGTAGGTCCAAAAAGTTATTGATCAGTGGTGAGTCGCGTCAATTTCGGGTGAATAGGTCATCTGTCTCTTTTCTCTTTGGTGGCTGCTACGATGGTGTCGAAGGAGAGTGATAGGCGTCATTTTTCGCATAGGTTTATCCTACCTTTTCAATTTTGTAAGGTCGGTTGTAAGGTTGGTATTACGTGACTTGTAACTGGATCTATATTTTATAAATGAGAAACGTATTACCGGCAAAAAAAATTGATACATCGCAGCATGTCCATCCTCAGGTAGGGGAGGAGTGAGAGGTGACTAAGTTGATAAAAAAGTGCAGATGGCACTCGAGCTACATACATGGAGTTCGTTATTTTGAAATATTCAAAATTTGCATTTTAATGTTTCAAAAATTCGAAACAAAAAATACAGGGTGTAAATAATGTCTGACATGTAAAGAGTGTGACAAAATGCAAAATTCGTATGGTCTTAGGGTACACAAAAATATCGATGGTGACCACTCTCTACCCCCACCTCCCTCGAAACATTCATGTTGCAGCCTTTTCTCAACAATGTGCGCTCGCCACACTCCGAGAGGCCATGGCCCTTAGAGGCCCTTGCTCCTGTGGTCCACGGTGTGAGGTTGTTGATGTCGTCACTAATTTGAGGTGAGGCAGAGACCGTCGCCGCGGAGGTTGTCCTGATGCAGATGCTATAGGCGCTGCTCCCGGGCCTACGCACCCCGCCATGTGTAGGGTGGGGAACTAGCACGTATGCGTTCCCATCAAGATGGGCTTATGTTTCGTACATGAGGATGATGTGATGGAAGATACACAACACCATTAGCATGTGATGAACTTTGAGAATAGTTTCAATCAATAGATATGCAGTGGAAATATAAGAACAATTAAATGCGCAAGTGACACAAAAAATTATGTGCAAAACCTTCTCATCGTGAGGAGGAAAAACCACAGTTGTGGACCAAGCGGTCCACGAGAAGCTTCCACTATGAGCAATCTAAGTAAAGCATATACATCATAGTTTCTGCCCTTGGGCAATCAAGTCGGTGCTCTTAAATCACAGATCCAAACTGCAAAAAATTTGGTAGATAATCAAAGATTTATGTTCGCAACATCTCACCAAATTCGAGCTCAATTAGACATCGTTTTCCTGACCAAACTGTTCGCCTACCAAAAACACTATGTGCTAAAACTACAGCAATTTGAACATACAAAATAGATCTCAAAACTAATCCTCCACTGACCCAAATCTCAAACCAACTAGCAAGATTGAAGTAGTAAAACTAAGAATAAATATAACCAAATTTGTAGCCAATTCAAACACGTTTGGGTCTCCAAACACTAGCTTGAAGACAAACCGGCCATGAATCATCAACCGGGACAATAATCACCTCTCCTTTGCTTGTTCCTCTCTTCTCACTAGGTTGTGTTGTGTGTTCTCTCACCCTCTCACAATGGCAAGAATGAAGAGAGGAGTAGGCTCTCGGAGCATATCTAACGCTGATGCTCTCTCTGCATCAGAGTCACCACCACCAAGAATGAACAGAGCCGTGCGCGAGAGGACGGAGGGGGAGATAAAAATGGACGTTTGATGGGCTGGCCCATCTCCCGTTTTCCCTCTTCTTCTTCTCTGTTTTTTTTTCATTTTCGTTTTCTGTTTTCCTTTTCGTTTCTTTTTTGTTTTTCTTTCAAAAATTCAAATTCAAAAATTGTTCATTTTCGAAAATTGTTTAAATTTGAATTTTGTTCATTTTTGAAAATTGTTCAAATTCGAAATTTGTTCATTTTCGAAAATCGTTCTAATTCCAAAATTGTTCAAATTCAAAAATTGTTCAAATTGTATATTTGCTCAAATTCAAAATTTGTTCAAATTCGATATTTGTTCAAATTCAAAATTTGTTCATTTTTTGGAAAATTGTTCAAATTCGAAATTTGTTCATTTTTAAAAATTGTTCAAATTTGAAATTTGTTCATTTTAAAAATTGTTCAAATTCGACATTTGTTGATTTTTGAAATTTGTTCATATTCAAAATTTGTTCATTTTGAAAATTTGTTCAAATTCAAAATTGTTCATTTAAAAAAATTGAAATCAAAAAGTTATTCGGTTTGGAAAATGTTCAAATTTTAGAATCGTTCAGATTATAATAAAAAGGTGAATTTTGAATTTGTTCCGACTTGAAATTATTCAGATTCATTTGCGAAGCAGTAATAGTAAAGCAATCACATATATGGGCCGGGCCCAATATGCAGCGCATATTGGCGGCGCGGCCAGGAACTGCTGCCTCGAAGCGATATATAGGCGCACCCCCTACCAAATAGGCCAATTCTCTGTCACTAGATGTCGACATGTCGTGGTGTAAAAAAAAGTGACGGGAAGCTGGAGCTCCACGAGGCCACCATCCTACCGAATTGGCCCAAGGTTGATAGGATTGACCGATATAGTCAACAAGACGTTTGCTAACGGAGGCCACTTATGTTTCACGTCAGTTCATCACTGAAAATTATTTCTTGTTCATGACTGTGTCGAGGGCCTATTGTACTCAGGGGCGGAGCTAGACTAAAATTGAACGTGGTGCATTTTAGTCACTAGGGTGCATTTTATCAGGATTAACGTGGTGCACACACTGTTTTTCAAGCTAATTTCTCAAGTAAAATCTTAAGTACCCTGATGCATGTGCATCACCCTAGAGCCATGTAGCTCCGCCCCTGATTGTACTAGAGAACATCCAGCCACATCACACTGAACACTAGTAACTGGTTAATTTGCGTGAAATCATGTTTAATTTAAAATGGTATTGGAATCTGGTTAGAATTTTTTTAGAAATTTTTAAGAGCTAGCGGTGTTACCCGCACATTTGCACGCCTAGATTTATTATTGTTCCTTTTGCTATTTTGATTTTTTTGTGCTATTAAGTTTTTGAGAATTAAATATGTAATCTCATTTTTAAAGCAAACAGATAATGCATGTTTCCCTACCAATCACTCATTTCTGTACAAGAAACAAATCAATTACGAGAAAAGTTGAGCTAGATTTGATAGCAACCGTCCTTAAAAAAGAACTCCAGTAACCGACCGGTCTTGTACTGCCGCAATGCCGCATGGCGCAGCAGCTGGGAGTACATGGGCCTCTGTAGAACAGGTATCTGGGGCCCTAATTTGTTTGGGCCGGGCCTTCGTCGTCGTCGTGGGTTACGGACTCCGGAGGGATGAGGTGCCGGCGCGCCGCTCGACCCCTCCGAGGGATCCCACGATGAGCCCGTATGCTCGACCGCGGCCGGGACCATGCTCGTGGCCGCCGCGGTGGAGGGCCTTGCCTCTGTGCTTTCTGCGCGGCTCCGCTCGGCGTTTGACCGCGTCGTCGCCGCCTTGGGAAGCTTCTCCTTCGCCTTCGTTTTCCTCTCCGCTATCCGCGCATTCAATTATTATTTTCTGCTGTACTCTTCCGTCAATTTTGCTGACTTGACCCGAATTCGTTCCAGATAGTTTCCCGGTTTGAAATTTTGTTAAATTGGAAAGGAAAGGGAAAATTGTTCATGCTCATTTCCTTCTACAAACGCTTATCTTATACCCTAGTATTTTAATTCGCTGCCATAAAATACACCTGAATATACCTGATACTGTTTATTGGTGACTGCATACCTTCCAAGTGGAGCCGAGTCTGTGCTCTGTTTATTTTCGAGAAGGCGAGACGAAGTCAGCCATGTGATGATTATTTCGATGTCTTCTGACTCGTTCCTGACGCAACTTTGGCGACAAGAACACTTCGTGTATGTATATACACGAGGTGTTCTTCAGAGTTCTGACCACTACTGAAGCACTCTCTAAAGCTCCAGTGCTTTTTTTAGGGAATCAACGGAGGGCGATCTGCTCACCTGAACTGGTAAAGGCTCCAAGACATTTCTTTTATTCAAGGAGAACTGGACGCCTTCATTTTTTTAGGTGAGTTTTGGTAACATATTTACCAGCAAAAAAAGATGATACATCGTAGCATGTCCATCCTCAGGTAGGGGAGGAGTGAGAGGTGACTAAGTTGATAAGAAAGTGCATATGGCACTCGAGCTACATACATGGAGTTCGTTATTTTGAAATATTCAAAAGTTGCATTTTAGTGTTTCAATAAATTCGAAACAAAAAATGCTGGGTGTAAATAATGTCTGACATGTACGAGTGTGACAAAATGCAAAATTCGTATGGTTTTCGGATACACAAAAATATCGATGGTGACCACTCTCTACCCCCATCTCCCTCGAAACATTCATGTTGCAGCCTTTTCTCAAGAATGTGCGCTACGTGGAGGATGGTGCCACCGTCACACACTAGACTCGCTCGCCACACTCGGAGAGGCCATGGCCTTAGAGGCCCTTGCTCCTGGGCTCCACGGTGTGAGGTTGTTGATGTCGTCGCTGATTTGAGGTGAGGCAGAGACCGTCGCCGCGGAGGTTGTCCTGATGCAGATGCTATAGGCGCAGCTCCCGGGCCTACGCACCCCGCTGATACCCACAAGTATAGGGGATCGTTGAAATCTTCAATGTGTAAGTATTAGTATCGATCCCATGAGGAGTAGAAGGTATAAGTATTTATCCTCTCAAATAAGAGTGTCACTTCTCTTATTATCTATGCACTAGACAAACTAAATGATGCAAGTGTTTTTGGTTTTTTGGTTGTATAGATGCAAAGCTGAAAATAAAATATGATGAGTGAAAGCTCTCAAATAGAGAGAAAGCCCAATCCTCTATGCAGCAAGAGGACAAGCTTGAGTGGTGTTTCTTATGCGTGGAAAACGTTCCCAAGGGCTACATGGATTTCATGGCATAAATATTTCTAGTACAACAAGGTAGCATTTTGTCAAGTTTTAATCTTCTTTGGACGGAGCCATAATTAGGTGTAGCTAAATAAATAAACTAAACCCCTTATGATGGATCATGTGGCCAAGTAAATGACTGCACAAGATTATTAAGACATAAAGTCCCACCATAGCATTACACTCTAAGGTCCCCGATATAAATCCCCTCCTAATGTAACTTCATGACTCGGTCAAGGGTTTACGTGTCCTCCCAAGTCTCCCTCAATTCATTACACTAGTGTGTTCTCCTATGAGCCCATAAAGGTGAAGTGATGTGCAGTCGACGTTCGCACAACACCATCATAGAATTGCATCAAAGATAAAAACTAGACAAAATACCAACACATGTCATATATAAATCATTGCCAATTCATCCTATGCCCCCAGGAACACGAGAGAACTACTCACAACGCCAAGACATGATATGATTCAATGGTGTAAGTGGTACAACACAATCTGAAAATATAACTTCACCACCAAATAATTGCAAGTACTCAATCACAAACATGAATAGTAGCACAAGACAAGTATCTAGGGTATAGCAACTCTCAAACTACGAGGGGGATGAAGTGGATCACGAAGATGGTGATGGAGATGGTGCTGGTCTTGACGGTGGTGTTGATGGAGAGTCCGGAGGGGGGATGGAGGAGCCCTCCGGAGGTGATTCCGGCGGCGTTTCCCCCCTCCGATCTTCTCCGGCGGCAGCCTTCTGTCTCCTGTTTCTTGGTTTTGTGTTTCTCCGCCGCCTCTCCTCGAAACTCCTCGGGGGACTATTTTTATAGACGTTTTTAGGTCAAGACGGAGTCGGTGGAAGAAAGATCGACGGCAACGGAGCTCCGAGGGGGAAAATAGGTGGGCCCACGCGGCCTAGGGTTTTGGCCGCGTGGGGCCCTCTATTTCCCATCTGGTTGGGCTTCTGGTTTTCAATTTGAGCCCATTGCGTTCGTCTCGAAAATTCTGAACCGTGCTCTTTGACCTTGCCCTTTTTGGAGTCCCGAAACTCCCGGAAAGTCTGAAACACTAAAAAAGACGTTTTCTGGAAAACATGGTTAATTCCAAATAAATGGGAAAACTATGAAATATTCCCAAAATCGTTATAAAACATTGATATAACCCTTATATGATTCAAATATGATTGGAATATGAATAAAATAATGCAAAGTTCATGTATGCATTTTACATGCATCAGCATCCCCAAGCTTAACCCATGCTCGTCCTCGAGTATGAAGGTGATAAAACTAACATGGACTTTGCATTTCAATACTATCAATGGATATCAAAGATGATTACTATTGCTACATAGAGTCAAATGGTTCATTCTTAATAAGATGTAACAATATGCAAGATAGTTTATGAAGTGATATCAAATGTTCAATGTAAGGATGTTCAATGATAATTTCACAAAGTGTAACATAAATGAAAAAGTACTATGGACTTCAAGTATGCATAATGATAAGTAAGAACATCCTACAATGTTTATAGAGTGTAGATGGAAATCTGAATATATAAGGTGGACACTTTGGAAAGATATATGAGCAGAGGTAAAGCATGAATAAGTTCATCTAACTTCCAAATGCTTCTACTTAAGTTAATGATTGTAATGTGGTACTCCTTGGTGTCAAGCTCTCATTGCCCCTATCATAGCATCTTGAATGATTAAGTTTAAAGTGAAAGCAAATATGAGTAATGTGCTTGACAAAGTATGGGTTGAAAGTCTCATGCCCCTTGAATACGAGTACCTACTCCATGTGTTACTCAACTCGGAAAACAAAGCAAGTTCAATTTAAATATCATTGTAAGTAAAATAGTATCATCAAGAGCGTCAACTGGGGTACCTCTTGTCCCAGGATATGGAACAAGCCCATATCAAAATGACAAGACAAACAAACATAATGAACAATCTCAACACCCTTTTTATTTACCATTGGATAGCTTTTTATTGTAAGGTGTATCACAGACGGTTCACCATAGCATGTAAGTAAATTTCCACCATGAATGATGCATGGCTTAGATTAGCGGCCCAGGCGTCTCTCTAACCATTATACAAACTCATTTAAACCTACTCCATTTCCACATTTATTTCACCCATGGTAAGCATCCATAAACAAAAGTACATGACATCAACTAAATATAATGAAGTGCAATGTTGAAAGCGTTCCATGTGACAGCACATTTCTGCTAACTCTCAACCAAAGACATTTGTCAAGCTCATAACATCATAATTTTAATCACAATGGGTCATGTTTATTAAGTGCAATAAAAGTAAAGTGTGCATCAAGTTCGTGAGAGCTATATAACCAACTTTTCCCATAACAATCAACAACATAAGCATTTTAATCCAGAGGTATCAATGATACAAAATAACATGGTAAACATACTCGGAATAGCATAAAGCTAATAGATAGATATGGTGGACTCACTGGAAAAACTTTGGTTTAAGGTGTTGGAAACAAGTTTTTACTTGTTGGAATTTTTGGGCTAGCAAGAGGGAGAAAGTTGACCGTCTAAAAGCATGCATGATTGTCCATAGAACTAACTAATTCATGTTAAACAAAGTAAAGTCATCATTCATCATCAAAACATGAATAAAAGATAGCTCTTGGTAAAATACTAACAAATTACTACTCATTGACAAGCTCTTGAATCATGCAACTATATGTTTCTTTTAAAAGTCAACTCAAACATCCCTTTTCCCAATCTTATAATGGCATCCAACATATTTCAACCCATATTTCCAGTAGCTCTCTCATATATAAATGATAATGTGGTGGTCTCACAAAATAAAAAAAATCAAAACAAACAAACAAAAAGACGCTCCAAGTTTATACGATAAAGTGCGTTGATCGAAAAACAGAAGTTAGACGTGTGCAAACCGAGAGTGTGTTGGTCCAGTGGGGTTGTCTTCACATACCCAAGCTTATGGTTTTCACCATCCTTAGATGACTCTTGGTGCATCTCCTCTAATCCCTGTGAAAAAACTTCAAAACACCGTTTCTCCCATTTCTTTTCTGTGGGGTGACATTAGTAGTGATAAACAAATAGATTTCTTGCTGCATATAATCCTTAGACAAAAATTTATATGAATGTCCATTAAGTGTATTATGTTGTATGCCTACTCATAAACTCAATTGGATCTAAAAGATTCTGTCGGAGACTAGTCCCAGGAACTAGGGGTGTGTCTCAATGATGCCAGGAATCGAGTAAGGGGCTGAACACGCAGTCGAACAACCCTCAGCTGCCTCGGCGACGGGGCTCGGCGAGCTCGCTGAGGGACATCACGACAGAGATAACACGAGCCTTTTACCCAGGTTCAGGCCCACCGTGAGGTGTAAGAGCCCTACGTCCTGCTTGTCTGTATTGCTTTGCGTGAAGAGGTTACAGTACAAGTGGTGCTTGCCGAAGGTCAAGCTACAGCTATGGTGGAGCTACCCTAGAGGAAGTACTGCTCTTCTTCCTTGTTAACCAGTGAGCTCTGGGTGAGAATGGTCCGAATCCCCTTCCTTGGTCGTACACCGCCTCCTTTTATGCGAGCCCCGGGCCTCTTCCCTAATTGCCCTTGGGCGGGAAGGGCTACCACATGGCGACAGAGGAGGAGGACGGTGCACGGCGGAGCGGCTGTCCATGGACTTGGTCCATGGCAGAAAGCTTGTCCTTGCATGGCTGCAAAGCCACCGTCCAAGGACGATAAGCCTGCGCTGCAGAGCTCTGCGTCGTGCCCTACGGTGACGTTGGCTTGGAGCGTAGCGGACCACGGTCCCCTTAGCATGGAAATGGCAATTCTTGTAATCCGCTTTGCTTGTTGCTGCTTTGTTGACCACCTTTAGCACGAAAGAGGCAACTGCGGCGCGGGCGTCATGGCGCGCAGACGCGCGCGTCACTCTGCGGCGGGCGCAGAGACCATGTGCGCTCTGTCGGGAGACAGAGCTGGCTTCCCCTGGAAGGAACCTCGCGAGGGGAGCCTCACGAGGGGGTGCGCCGCGGCACCCTGACTTAGCCGCATTTCAGCTGTAGAATAGGCCTCTCGAGGGAAAGATCCTCTCGAGGCTGTGGAGAGGGCCCTCGCGAGGGGAAACGCCTCGCGAGGCGCCCCAGGCTGGACTTAGTGAAATCTTCAGTAGACTGTCGTGGGCCTGAGCAGGCCGGGCCGTGGTACCCTGGTTTCCACTGGGCCGACAGTAGCCCCCGGGCCCGCGACGGGCACGCAAGAGGCTTGTAGACGAAGGCGAAGCGGCGTGGGCCCACAAGAGCCTGCCAGGCCTGCGACACGTGGCGAGCTTGCGCAGCCTCCCACGAACCCACGTTCTCCACTGCCGTTACTGACGTGATGGCTGGGACCCACCACGCCCTGGCAACGGCTCGTCAAGGCCATAAAAGCGGAGAAAACGGCGCAGGTGCTCATTATTCCGCGCAATCTCCTGCTCTCGCCTCCTTCCTCCTTGAGCACATCTCCTCCTTGAGCTTTCCCCTTCCTTGCTTCTCCACCGCAATGGCGCCCAAGAAGGTCATCGACGCGGCGAAGGGGAAGGCAATTCTTGAGGCGGAGGAACCTGCCTCCTTCAAGCAGAGCGGGAGCCTCAAGCCCGCGCTGATGGGGTACTGCATCGGCAAGGTGGCGCAGCTCGACAAGCTGCGCTTCGTCGCGGCCTCTGCGTCCAATGAGAAGGGCGCCACACAGATGAAGCCGGCGAACGTCGCCGACCTCCAGCCTCGCAACACCTATTACCCCATTTTTCTCCACTCCCTCTTCGCGGGGCTGGTTCCCCCTTTTTCTGCTTTCTTCCTTGAGGTTCTGGAGTTCTACCAGATCCAACTCCTTCATCTCCACCCCAACTCCATCCTTATCCTCTCCATCTTCGCCTTCCTCTGCGAGGCATATATGGGCATCAGACCCTCTGTTGCGCTCTTTCGCAGCTTCTACGCGCTGCGCAACACCGCGCCCTGCGAGCGGACGGGGTGCGTTTCTTTTCGCATCGCGGATGGCGTGGCCGGCGTCTACATCCCCCTTGCCTGGGAAGGCGAGAACATCGTCACCAGCGTGAAGAAGAAGGTGGACGAGTTCCGGATGCGGTGGTTCTTCGTGAAGACCGGGCAAGCGAGCCAGTACTTCGAGATCCCTGACGCGCCCCCGCTGAAGAGGAAATGCTGGGGGAGCAAGACTCTCGAGGGGCCAGGGGTCAGCCATGTGGCGGAGCGCATGGCGGTGCTTCGCAAGGCCGGCCTCATGGGGCAGATGGTGGCCCTGGAGTTCGTGAAGCGCCGCATCGCCCCACTCCAGGCTCACTCCCAGCCCATCTGGCTGTATTCTGGCGTGAAGGACGGGATGCGCCTGCACGGGCCCAGCATCCTGAAGGAGCTGGGTAAGGAGGTCATCGACACCCTCTTCACCTCTCCGGACATCCCCAAGCCAAAAAATCGCCACGCGGAGCCGCTCTACAAGTACGAGCTCCCGGCGGTGCTGGAGTTGGTGGAGGCGATGCCGGCGTTCGGTCCGCGAGGCCTGCTGGCGGAGGGGCAAGCAGAGCCCCTCGGTGACCTCGAGGCGGCGACGGAGTCCACCGCGTCAGACGCGGAGGCGGAGGGCGCCTCGGGAGGCCACAACCCCTCGACGGGGGCCACGAGCTCCTCGAGAGATGCGCCTCCAGAAGTGGAGGTTCACGAGCTCTCTTCAGGCAGCTGGAGCTCGTTCCAGGTTGCCCCTTCACGACGCATCGAGGAGGAAGACGAGGAGGAGAGCGACGATGAGCCCTTGGTGCGCCGCCGCGAGCCGCGGACCAAGGCGGTGCACGACAGGCCTGCTGGAGCCCAAGAGGGCACTCCTCGCGAGGAGGGAGCAAGCGCACCCTCCAGGAGTGCAGGGGCGAGTGCGTCGCAGCCGCGGCGCTCCATGAAGAGATGGGTCGATGTGGAAGAGTAAGCCTTGCTTCTTTTCTTTTTGCATCCTTGCACAGCGCTCTTTAAGAAACCCTCATGAGGAGTCTTTTTGCTTCTTGCCAGGGCTGCTGAGGCGCCGGTGAAGCGGCGCAGGCTGAGGAAGGTCGGCGAGAGCTCGGGCTCTGCCGCGGCGTCTAGGACGCCTGAGGCCGTGGAGCCTCAGCAAGAGGCTACGGCCTCTTCTCCTCCCGCGGATGCGCACCGCGAGGAGTCTGAGCCAGAGGCGACAGCGACGTCGCCGACGAGGCTCGTGGCCTCCCCTGCAAGGCAGGAGGAGGAGGTTGAAGAAGAGGCGGGGAAGACCGCAGCGTCGACAGAGGAGCCTGTCGACGTCGAGATGGGGGAGGCTGGCGTGCAGCCACCTCCAACAAGCCCTGTTCATGAGGAGGCAGCCCCAGAGGCGGCAACAGGAGAGGCAGCAGCCGCAGCGCGGGCGGCTGCAGCGGAGCAGGCTGCTCCCAATGCTGGGGAGCAGCAGGAGGAGGCCGCTCCCAATGCTGGGGAGCAGCAGGAGCAGCAGGAGGCTCCCTTGGTGCAGGAGAGCGCCGAGGCCCGCGCTGAGGGCGTGCCTGACCCTCAGGAGGCCCCCATTGTCGAAGAAGGGGAGGCCTCCCCTCGAAGGAGCCCCCAGGCGCAGCGGAGCCCTCAGCAGCAGCTGGAGGCCGCGCCGAGCCCCCAGCGCAGGGCTCCAGGACCCTCTGCAGGCCTTGAGGCCTCCGGGTCTCGTGGTAGCGCATGGGCCTTGGTTCTGCAGGGCCAGCGCCATGGCCCTGCTCGCCGCGGAACTGTCTTCAGCCTGGCGAGGCAAGCCATGGGCGAGCTGGAGAACCACCTCGCGGAGGAAGAACTCGCCAATGCTGAGGAGCGTGCCGAGCTCGACCGAGGCTGGGCCCAGCTTCGCGAGGTCGTGGAGCGCTGCCGCCGCGCAGACGAGGCAGCTCAGGCACGGCGCGAGGAAGCCGTGCGCTTCGCCAAGGAGACCCGCGAAAGCGTGGTCCGCGAGGCGGAGGAAACTCTCGAGAAGCTCAAGGAGGAGCGTGAGGCCGTCGAGGCCGAACGCGAGTCACTTGAAGCAGAGAGCGCCACCAAGCACCAGGAGCTCGACGACCGCGAGCGGAAGATTGTCGCGGACTGTGAAGTCGTGAGGACCGGCCTGGAGAAGCTCCGCAGGGACCTGGAGGCCTGCGGGAAGCTCCAGGAGCAGCGCAGCGAGGAGCTCGCCCTCCGTGAAGATGATCTGCGCAAGCGGGAGGAGCAGGTCGAGCAGGTGGAGAGAGAGCAGGCGGCGCGGCTTGAGAGCCTGGAGGCCCGCGAAAACAGCGTGGCTCAGGATGAGGCCAACTACAAAGATCGCCTCGCGAAGGCCAACGAGCAGTTCGCCAAAAAGGAGAAATAGCTCGAGGAAGATAATGCCACCAAGATGAAGCTCTATCGCGACGGCTGCGTCAAGGAGTTCAAGGAGAAGGCCAAGACCCAGGAGGATCGCTTCACGAAGAAGCGCAAGGAGCTGGAGGCCCGCATCAAGGACCTCGAGCGCGAGAACCAGCGCCTGGCTCATCGCGTCCAGGAAGCCAGAGATGCCCAAGTCCACGCGGAGCAAGACCTCGCTTCGTTGACGGAGGACCTGACCTCGCTCCAGCAGCAGGTTGAGCCCACGGTGGCGCTTGTCGAGCAGGCTCGCCACAACGCGGTGGCGCAGAAGGCCTTGACCCGCACTCGCCAGCGCATGTTCAGGTCCTTGGTGAGGCGCGCGCGTGCCCTCGCGGACCGCCTGGAGGTCGAGGCTCCTGCAGTCCCTTCCGGAGGGGACGACAACGTCGCCGCGTACCTCACCTTCTTCGAGCAGTTCCTCGCCTGCATGGAAGGGGCCCTGGAGAACATCGACGAGCTCACTGACGAAGAGAGCCGCAAGCTCCTTGGCGTCGCTGTGAGCCGCATCTTCTCCAACCTCATGCGCTCCGACCCCACCTTTGACCCCAGCACCGTGACAGAGCCCGTCGCGCGAGAGCATTTCGCGGAGCTGCACGCCCTGGTGTGGCCAGACGTGGATGCCTTCATCCAGCGCTTCAAGAGGGTGGAGACCCAAGAAGACGATGAAGAAGACGCTGGAGAGGACGGCGACGAGGATGCTGAAGAGGGCGACGAGGATGCTCCTTCCGTTTAGACTGCTCCTGTAATGCGATGTGCCTGGGAGGCAATTTATCTTTAGGCTTTATGCACTCTTGTTTGTAAAGAACTTGTTTGATCATGTCGTGAGTAATTATGCGCCTCTCGTGAGGCTTTTATCTCTTTTCCATGTCCTTTGTGCTCTACGTCGTCAGGACCCTTCTCTTAGCGCAACAGCACCACCACGTCGGTATGCGAGTCAGGGCTTCAGCAAGGCCGGGGGGTGCGTGAGGCTTAGAGAGGTAAGGGCTCTCGAGGCGCGATGCTCGTGAGCCCCCCTTTAGGCGTGCAAGCGGCCCATGGGGCGCAAGAGAGAAAAAAAGGCTCGAGAGGCGCGAGAGGAGAAAACCAGCGAGGGAATTTAACAAGTTTTTAGACTTAGCTTCGCGAGGCAAATGCCTCTGGAGAGCTTCTTGTTCCCTGGCGAGGCTCTTTGCTCTTGAGGCTGCATGAGGCTGATCTCCGAGCCCTTTTCCTGCGTAAGAGCAATAGGCATACCCACAAGCAATGTATGGTTGTACAACTCACACGCGCTCATAAGTTTCCCTATGTGTGTCTCACGAGGAGAGTAAGCACCAAGGTCCTTGGTGAGGTGACGTGCACGGGAGCTGCCCATGAGTTCAGAGCTCTCGATGAGGTGACATGCATGGGAGCAAGCCCGTGAGTTCAGAGCTCGGATCCTTTGGGTTTTACGATGCTGCTGGGATGGTCCCGAGGCACAGGCACCGTGCTCAGCCCCGCTCGCGAGATACGCATGGGGGTAAGTATGAGCGTGAATGAATGCAAAAAAGTAGCTGCTTACCACAGCAATATTACATAACGGCGCGCGAAGGCGCATAGTTTCATGCTGAGATGAATTAGTTCATTACATTTGGCGTGGCCAAAATAGAGTTCGCCATGTCTGAGCATGGGATAGTTCCGCCATGTCTGAGCATGGGGTTCCACACGGAGTGGCTGAGGCATCTCGCGGCCCCAGGCGACGCATTGTAGAGAGAGCTCAGATGATGTGCCCTCGTGGAGGGAAAGGCTTTGTCAAGCTCGGGGATGTGATGGCGTACGCCTCCCTCTTGAGACAAAAAATGCCTGACGTGACTTGGTCACGGGTAGAACTTGCGTAGATGCTGAATGTTCCACGGGTTCTTGACGGGGATGCCGTCTTCTGTCTCGAGCCGCACCGCGCCAGGCCTGGAGATGTGCGTGACCTTGAAGGGCCCTTCCCACATAGGCGAGAGCTTGTGGAGGCCTTCCCTGGAGAGGATCCTCCTGAGGACAAGGTCGCCTGTCTCGAGAGTGCGTGGCCGTATGTGGCGGCTGTGGTAGCGGCGGAGATCTTGCTGGTACCTTGCTGCCCTGAGGGCAGCGCGGCAGCGGGTTCCCTCAAGCAGCAGCAGGTCGTTGTTGCGGAGTTCTCTTGATTTGCTTCGTTGAAGGCAAGGACTCGCGGGGACCCGTGCGTGAGCTCGTTGGGGAGGACCGCTTCAGCTCCGTAGACGAGGGAGAACGGCGTCTCGCCAGTAGGCTTTGTAGCAGTGGTGCGGATGGACCAGAGCACAGACGGGAGCTCTTCAATCCAGTTCTTGCCGTGTTTCTTGAGGCGGTTGAAGCTTCTGGTCTTGAGGCCCTTGAGCACTTCAGCGTTTGTGCGCTCAGCTTGCCCATTGCTTCGTGGGTGAGCCACTGAGGCGTAGCATATCTGGGTGCCGAGGCTGCCGCAGTAAGACTTGAAGCGCCGCTGGTGAACTGTGTGCCGTTGTCGGTGATGATGCGGTTGGGCACGCCGAAACGGCACACCAGGCCCCTGATGAACTTCACTGCTGACCTTGCTGGGACAGTGCACACTGGTTCCACCTCTGCCCACTTGGTGAACTTGTCGATGGCGACGTAGAGGTAGCGGTAGCCCCCTTGCGCTCGTGGGAAAGGTCCCAGGATGTCCAGCCCCCAGACCGCAAAGGGCCAGGAGAGCGGGATGGTTTGAAGTCCTTGTGCGGGCTGGTGAATTTGCTTCGCGTGGAACTGACATGCCTCGCAAGACTGGACATTGCAGTGGCATCTTGAAGCACTGTGGGCCAGTAGAAGCCACTCCTGAAGACTTTCCCCGCGAGGGTGCGCGCACATGAGTGGTGGCCACATTCTCCACTGTGTATGTCCCTGATCAGCTGGCGGCCTTCTTCTGAGGGGACGCAACGCAACGCGATCCCATTGGGCGCTTGCGGTACAGGTCTCCCTCGTGGAGGCAGTATGACTTGGCCTGGCGAGCAATTCTCTCTGCCTCTGCATCTTCTTCAGGGAGGATTCCGTTTTGCAAGTACTCTTTGAGCTCGACGATCCAGTCCACCGTTTGGCGTACTAGAGTCAACAGCAAGCGCGCTCCTGAGGAGGGCCGCAGTCTGGCGCTCCAGCTGCTGGTGCTTGGGGAGGTTCCTCGTCAACGTCCATAGCAACTGCTTCTGTTGGCTGTTTGACTGATGCCTTTAGAAGTCTCTTCAAACACGCCAGCCTGCTGCGCCTCCCTTTTGATGCTCGCTTGGCGATGTCGTCTGCCTCCTGATTTTCTCCGTGGGGATGTGCATGAGCTCCATTCCCCTGAAGTGCTTCTCGAGCTGCGGACTTCCTCAAGGTAGGCGTCATGTAGCCGTCCTTGGCTTGTAGCTCTTGTTGGAGAAGTTGACGAGGAGCTGGGAGTCGCCCTTGATGAGTATGCGCTTGACGCCGAGGGCATCGCAGCTCTGAGCCCGGCGAGGAGTCCTTCGTACTCGGCGATGTTGTTGGAGACCTTGTCGCTGTGCGAAAGCACAGCTGGACAGCGTAGAAGAGCTTGTCGCCTGTAGGTGAAGTCAGGACGGCAGCAGCCCCCGCTTGCTGGCGCGCGAACGCTCCATCGAAGTGCATGGTCCAGTAGTTGGCACTGTGCCTCCTGAAGATGTGGCTTCTTCCTCTTGAGGCTCTCCTGACGAGGGTCCGTCCATTCTGCCGTAAAGTCTGCCAGCGCCCTGCCCTTGATGACCCTTGTGGTGTCAAATTGAGCTCGAAGGGTTGTAGCTCTATGCCCCAGCCTGCGACGCGATCTGTCGCATTTGGGTTGCGCAGGACCTGCTCCAGGGGGTACGAGGTGACCACCTTGATGGGGTGCCCCTGGAAGTAGTGGCGCAACTTCCTGGAGGCGATGAGGAGCGCGAAGAGGAGCTTCTGCTGCATGGTGTACCGCTCGCGAGCGTCCCGCAGCACTGTGCTGACGAAGTAGACGGGGTGCTCGACAAGCGTGGTGTGGAGTTTCAGCATGGGCTCCTCGCGAGGCTCTTCAGGGGCCTTGTCGAGGTTTTCTTGTGGAGGGCCTCGGCGAGGATGCTCGCTGGCTGTGTAGGCTCGACTTGAGGCTCAGGGCTTGGAGAGGCTACTTCCTTATCTGGGGGCTCTGGGCTTGGAGAGGCAGTGTCTTTCTTGGCGAGGACCGGCTCTTCCCTTTCTGCCACCAGGACCGCGCTTGCCGTTTGAGGAGTGGCTGCTAAGTACAGCTTCAAAGGCTCGCGAGGTCGTGGGGCAACCATGATTGGTGGGCTGGCCAGGTACTTCTTGAGGTCTTCAAATGCCTTGTCAGCTTCAGGCGTCCACTTGAACGTGCCAGACCTTTCATGATCTTGAAAAATGGCAGCGCCCTCTCGCCGAACTTGGAGATGAAACGGCCAAGGCTGGCCATGCATCCCGCGAGGCGTTGCATGTCCTTGAGGCGACGGGGTGGCTGCATTTCTTCTATAGCCTTGATCTTGTCAGGATTTGCTTCAATGCCACGGTGAGACACTAGGAACCCAAGGAGTTTGCCTGATGGTACCCCGAAGACGCACTTGGCGGGGTTCAGCTTGATGCCCACCTTGCGCAGGCTGGCAAATGTCTCCTCGAGGTCCTTCAGGAGTGTGTGCTCTTGGCGAGACTTGACCACATGTCGTCGACGTAGGCTCTGCATTTCTTCCCATCTGAGCCCCCAAGGCCTTCCTCATGAGCCTCTGGAACGTGGAGCCGGCATTCTTCAGGCCAAAGGCATGCAGACGTAGCAAAACACACCGCAAGGGGTGAGAAATGCTGTCTTCTCCTCGTCCTCCTGCGCCATCTTGATCTGGTGATAGCCTGAGAAGGCATCCAGAAAACAGAGGAGGTCGCAGCCAGCGGTTGAGTCCACGATCTGGTCTATCCTTGGCATGGGGTATGGGTCCTTGGGGCAGGCCTTATTGAGGTCTGTGAAGTCAATGCAGAGCCGGCCTCCACCGGTGTGCTTGGGGACGACCACCGTGTTGGAGAGCCAAGTGGGATGTACAACTTCCCTAATGACATGTGCTTCCTTCAGCTTCTCTACTTCTTTGATGATGAATTCTTGCTTTTCTGGCGCTTGGCGCCGTGCCTTCTGCTTCACGGGGCGTGCGTTTGGACACACGGCTAAGTGGTGCTCGATCACCTCCCTCGGTACTCCGGACATATCTGACGGTGTCCAGCGAACATGTCAGAGTTTGCCCTGAGGAAGGTGACGAGCGCGCTTTCCTATTTGATAGGCAAGCCAGCGCCTATGGTGACGCTAGCCCCCGAGCCGCTGGCGTCCAGTGGCACCTTCTTGTGGCTGCCTTTCCTGAGAGAACATCTGCTTCTTCTTTGCGGGCCTCGCGAGGGGTTCCTCTGCATCCTCGTCAGCGGGAAATGCGCTGCGGCGTCCTTGTAGGCGTGCTCGACAGAGCGCATGGCGTCCTGGACCTGGCCACGGATGTGATGGTGCCACTGCAGCCTGGAAGCTTGACGATGTTGTAGGCATGGTGAGTGACAGCCATGAACTTCGCGAGGGCGGGGTAGCCGAGGATGGCGTTGTAGGGCAGGCCAATGTGCGCGACGTCGAAGTCGATGAACTCGTGCGGTAGTTCTGCTCTGTCCCAAAGGTGACTGGGAGCCTCACTTGCCCAGAGGGGTAGTGGTGCCCTCTGTCACCCCCGAGAAGGGCCTGGTGGGCATGAGCCTCTCGTAGGGCACTTGAAGCTTCTCGAAGGTCTCGACAGAGATGACATTGAGGCCTGCACCCCCATCAATGAGCGTCTTGGTGACGGCAATGTTGTTGATGGTGGGGGTGCACACCAGAGGGATGGTTCCCACGGCCTGGCTGGAGTCGAAGGAGATGGGGAACTGCGACCACTTGAGGGGCTTGGACGCCTCAATCCAGGGAGTGCGGCATTGACCTCACGAGCGAGCTGCTTGAAGTGGCGGTTGGACTTGGGCGCTGAGCCCCGCCGAGGATGCATGCAGCCCCGCGAGGGGCCTGGTAGCCTCCAGGGTTCTCGTCAGGGAGATTGTCGTTCTGGTTTGCTGGACGGCGTTCGCCTGGGGTTCTGCTGGTAGTTGTTGTTGTAGCGTCTGCCCCCGCGACCGCCGCGGCCATTGCGGCCGTCGCGCTGTTCACGCTGCTCGCGGCTGTCGCTGAGCTTCTTGAGCTCCCAGCAGTCTTCAGTGGCGTGGTTGTGCTTTGTGTGGGATGCAGTATGGGCGCTCGTCCTTCTTGGCGGCCTCTGGAGCTGGAGCAGCTGGAGAAGCCACGCGCTTTTGCTTGGCGTCAGGCTCTGCCGCAAGGACAGCCGTGGTCTTGCGCTTCTCGCTGGCCTTCTTCTTGGGCTTGGAGCCCTCAGCAGGCTCCGTCTTTGGCTCGTTTTGACGAAGAGGCGACCCTCTTCAGCCTTGGCGCACTTGTCCGCCAGGTCGAAGAGCTTCACCACAGAGGTGAGGCTGTCGTGGATGCCCAGCTTCTCGAGCATCCTGGTGTCCGTGACACCTGCCCTAAAGGTGGAGATGACCTGCGTGTCGGGGATGTTCGGAATCTTGTTGCGAACTTGGCTGAAGCGCTGGATGAACTTGCGGAGGGTCTCGCCAGGCTTTTGGCCCACAGCGCAGAGGTGTTGTAGGTGAGGACGCGCTCGTAAGTGCCCTTGAAGTTCGCCACGAAGCACTTGCAGAGGTCCTCCCACGTGTTGATGGTGTTCTCGGGGAGGTTCAGCAGCCACGAGAGTGCTGCGTCCTTGAGGGCCATGACGAACCAGTTGGCCATCACCTTGTTGTCGCCGCCTGCGGCTGGATGGACACGGTGTAGAGCTGCAGGAACTCAAGCGGGTTCGTCCTGCCGTCGTAGCGCGGAGGCAGGTCCGGCTTGAACTTGACGGGCCAGACGACGCGGCGTAGCTCACGAGTGAACGCGGAGCAGCCCATGGAGTACACCACGGCGCCGTTTGCGAGCGTGTGGCGGTTCTGGCGCCCTGCGGCGGCGATTTCCTGGACGGCGCGGTTGTGGCGGTCCCTCTGGCGCTCGATCTCGACGCGCGCGTCCTCTGGCGCACGCTGCACGATCATGCAGTCATGCGGTGAGGAGGCGTGCGAGGGAGCACGGTTGTTCCCAGCTGGTGGCCCAGCTGGTGGTCCAGCTGGTGGTCCTCCTGGAGGAGGTGGTGGAGGTGGTGGCGGAGGAGGAGCGCCGTGCGCTATGCCCCCCGCGCCCAGAGTGGTGCACGAGCGAGCGAGAGGGTGCTTGCGTCGCAGCGGGCACATCGGCGTGGACGAGCTCGGCGATGCGGTTGATCCAGTCGTCGAAGCCCACCTGCGCTGGGCGGTAGGGCAGCAGCTCGTCTGCCATGAGCAGGGCAGCACTTGGGTTTGGAGCAGATCGGCTCTGCGAGGAAGCACCAGGGTCCCTGGACGGGTGCAAGGAGGAAGCTTCCTCCTCGCCATCGTCGTCTGGGTCCTCTGGGTGCTCGATGCGGGGCTCGGGGTTGGTGGAGGGCCCTGGAGCGGTGTTGGTGCACGGACGGCCGCGCGGGCGGTGCGCGACAGGCTCGGTGTTGACCCTGCCAGAAGTCCGGCGCGCGAGGCGCTCAGCTCGAGTCTCGGCCATGGCGAAAGAGAGGTTGAGGATGCGCCTTAGCCCCCTACCTGGCGCGCCAAATGTCGGAGACTAGTCCCAGGAACTAGGGGTGTGTCTCAATGATGCCAGGAATCGAGTAAGGGGCTGAACACGCAGTCGAACAACCCTCAGCTGCCTCGGCGACGGGGCTCGGCGAGCTCGCTGAGGGACATCACGACAGAGATAACACGAGCCTTTTACCTAGGTTCAGGCCCACCGTGAGGTGTAAGAGCCCTACGTCCTGCTTGTCTGTATTGCTTTGCTTGAAGAGGTTACAGTACAAGTGGTGCTTGCCGAAGGTCAAGCTACAGCTATGGTGGAGCTACCCTAGAGGAAGTACTGCTCTTCTTCCTTGCTAACCAGTGAGCTCTGGGTGAGAATGGTCCGAATCCCCTTCCTTGGTCGTACACCGCCTCCTTTTATGCGAGCACCGGGCCTCTTCCCTAATTGCCCTTGGGCGGGAAGGGCTACCACATGGCGACAGAGGAGGAGGACGGTGCACGGCGGAGCGGCTGTCCATGGACTTGGTCCATGGCAGAAAGCTTGTCCTTGCATGGCTGCAAAGCCACCGTCCAAGGACGATAAGCCTGCGCTGCAGAGCTCTGCGTCGTGCCCTACGGCGACGTTGGCTTGGAGCGTAGCGGATCACGGTCCCCTTAGCACGGAAATGGCAATTCTTGTAGTCCGCTTTGCTTGTTGCTGCTTTGTTGACCACCTTTAGCACGAAAGAGGCAACTGCGGCGCGGGCGTCATGGCGCGCAGACGCGCGTGTCACTCTGCGGCGGTGCAGAGACCATGTGCGCTCTGTCGGGAGACAGAGCTGGCTTCCCCTAGAAGGAACCTCGCGAGGGGAGCCTCGCGAGGGGGTGCGCCGCGGCACCCTGACTTAGCCGCATTTCAGCTGTAGAATAGGCCTCTCGAGGGAAAGATCCTCTCGAGGCTGTGGAGAGGGCCCTCGCGAGGGAAACGCCTCGCGAGGCGCCCCAGGCTGGACTTAGTGAAATCTTCAGTAGACTGTCGTGGGCCTGAGCAGGCCGGGCCGTGGTACCCTGCTTTCCACTGGGCCGACAGATTCAAGCTAAAAGTTCTAAGCATGCATCAAACAAAATGGGACAGAATCTGCCCAGAAAAACAGCAGCAGCAAAACATATTTTTCCACCCTACTTAAATTTGTCTAAAAATTATGAAAAAATTCATGCATATAGAGGATGAAAATTTGCTTCTACAGTTTAAATATCAGCTCATTCGAAGTTACAGAATAGGAATTAAAAATCATACCGTGCACTGACTCGTGCTAGAATAATATCTCCGAATGCTATAAGCAACTTTTTCAAACCAAAATGGGTAAAACTTGGCACTTTATTAAAAATTCCAGGAACTAAACTATAAACCTAGTCTCTTGTTACAGCAAGAGGACACAAAGAAAATCAAAAAATAAAAACAACCGGGTTGCCTCCCGTAAAGCGCTTTCTTTATAGTCATATAGCTAGGCTTCTTACCTGGTATCAAGATGGTTGGAGTGAGATGGCTTGGCATCACCAAGCTTAAATTCTTGTACTCATTTGATATATATTGGGTGAGCCTAGGGGTAACATCCCCAAGCTTAAGTGGTTGTCCCTCTTGATCATTGTTCATCACCCTCAACTCTTCCACTTGAAAATTTCTTTACACAAAACTCATCATAAAACTTGATTAGATAGGTTAGTGTCTCCATAAATTAAATCCACATAGGTACAGAAAAGACACATCATGAGTTGATTCTAAACATTAACTACTGTTACTATGGTTGTGTATTGCTCGTTGATCAATAGAACCACACAAAACACAAGTAATGAGAGTAATGCAAAATGAAGACAGAATCTGTCAAAAACTGGACAGCTCGTAAAGAGTGAATTTTCAGAGGCACTTACGTTGCTCAAATCAGAAAATTTTGAACTAATGAAATGTGTATTAATAGCTGAAGATTGCTGTCGTAAAATTTCAGGTCAAAATTCCTTTTCTGTGATTTTTAACATTTTTCGCAGTGAAGCTTAGGAATCTGTTTTCTGGACAGCAAATCAAGAAAAACAATCAAAGAAGAAGGAAAATATTTTTGTTGTTTTTGATTTAGCAAAAAGGCAAAATGAGAAACAAAAATATACAACATAAACACTCTTTTTATTTGGTTTTAGATTTGGGAAAATTTTTTAATGATAGAGACTTTGCAACGGTTCCATTGGCATGAACAACACATGTTCAAGGTCGACCCCAACTTCTCCATTACTCATCCTTCTCATTTACTTTCCCAAATTTTTATATAAAATGAAAATCTTAAACTAGCAATTAGAAAACAGTAAGTAAAGTTATTTTACATGTTGTAAAGATATAAAGGTGTGCTCAAACCGAATAGGAAATTGAAGCATAAGGAACACACCACAGAATATTAAACAATTTACTTTTAAGTCTAACTCTCTTCCTATGCATTGGAATCTTGTAAGAAAATAAATCATTGAAACACAAATTAAGTAGCATAGGAAGATAAAACAAGAGCAATTTCAAGACTTTGAACTTAAAGAGAGGAAACGTAATAATATTGAAATGTCTAGAACCATATTTCCCCCTCTCATAATAGTTACAAGTAGTGGAAACAAATTTGACAAAGGAACTTTTAGGTTGGTGCAACTTTGCAAACTTAGGAACATATAGAGGATTATTAAAACTATCATGTAAGATATTAGCATGTTTTCCTCTCTCAAAATAATTGCAAGAAGCACCATAAACATGATGGTTGTGGGTGAAATGGTTATTAGTGCAAGATAATTTCAGCCCACATAAGTACTTCTCAACATAAGCAAATTTATCCTCCATGGTATGACTAGGAGAATTTAAGAACAAAGTAGGACTCTCATGAGTGAGAGTATTGTCACAAGCAGCAAGTATGTCATTTTTATCCTCACATGAAGTAGTAACAAGTTCTAAACATGGAGAATTATCAATAGGCATAGGACCATCATCTAAAGCATTATCATATAGCATGTCTAAACCATACTCCTCATCATTATCCAAATTATTATCAATAATGTTATCATTAGGCATAGGTTGATATTCCTCCTCATCATCAGAATCATTAAGGAAAAGTTTATCATCAACAATATATTGAAGGTTACCCTCATCCATAGGTGGCGAAGGTGGAAGTTTCCTCTCTTGTGTTCATCATCTTAGGATTGCATGGGCATCCCCAAGCTTAGCTTTTTATCCTCTTCTTCACATACTTCCTCTTCCAAGCTTATGTTTTCATCATCTTCTTCCTGCAAAACATCAGTACTCTCTTGGGAGACTCATTATATTCAACAAAATAAATATTTTGAGAGAAGTTGTCTATGCAATATTCAAGAATAAAATCTATCTCTCTTCCAAATTTATTAGCTATAGGGCAAGTTTTATTTTATGAATGAAGGTTTGCAATTCAAAAGATGCTTTGAAAGTAACAAATTCCTCTACTTGTTCCATTCCTAAATAAGCATAATCACCAGTGTGGTAAGATGCAATAGTACATTCTTCATGGAACCTACATTGAAATTCAAAATGTTTATCTTTCTGTTCAGAGCAAAAAATACAGGTTACATCATGGTGTAAAAGCAACTCCCCAGCAATATAATTTAATTCCATCATGAAACCTTTTAGTATTTTCCCTTCCTTTGATTCTCTATATTCCTTGGCAATCTTAGCAGCATTAAAGTGTCTAAACAAAGCATCTTTTATATCCATACTTATGCCCATAGCACGAGTTTTTTTGGTATTTTCCATTTTCTAATTTTTTTTGTGTTTTTGATATATGCAAAACTGAAAATAAATATCTAGTGCAAACAAGAATAAAAACTTAAGCGCTACACTCCCCGGCAACGGCGCCAGAAAATAGTCTTGATACCCACAAGTATAGGGGATCGTTGAAATCTTCAATGTGTAAGTATTAGTATCGATCCCACGAGGAGTAGAAGGTATAAGTATTTATCCTCTCAAATAAGAGTGTCACTTCTCTTATTATCTATGCACTAGACAAACTAAATGATGCAAGTGTTTTTGGTTTTTTGGTTGTATAGATGCAAAGCTGAAAATAAAATATGATGAGTGAAAGCTCTCAAAGAGAGAGAAAGCCCAATCCTCTATGCAGCAAGAGGACAAGCTTGAGTGGTGTTTCTTATGCGTGGAAAACGTTCCCAAGGGCTACATGGATTTCATGGCATAAATATTTCTAGTACAACAAGGTAGCATTTTGTCAAGTTTTAATCTTCTTTGGACGGAGCCATAATTAGGTGTAGCTAAATAAATAAACTAAACCCCTTATGATGGATCATGTGGCCAAGTAAATGACTGCACAAGAATTATTAAGACATAAAGTCCCACCATAGCATTACACTCTAAGGTCCCCGATATAAATCCCCTCCTAATGTAACTTCATGACTCGGTCAAGGGTTTACGTGTCCTCCCAAGTCTCCCTCAATTCATTACACTAGTGTGTTCTCCTATGAGCCCATAAAGGTGAAGTGATGTGCAGTCGACGTTCGCACAACACCATCATAGAATTGCATCAAAGATAAAAACTAGACAAAATACCAACACATGTCATATATAAATCATTGTCAATTCATCCTATGCCCCCAGGAACACGAGAGAACTACTCACAATGCCAAGACATGATATGATTCAATGGTGTAAGTGGTACAACACAATCTGAAAATATAACTTCACCACCAAATAATTGCAAGTACTCAATCACAAACATGAATAGTAGCACAAGACAAGTATCTAGGGTATAGCAACTCTCAAACTACGAGGGGGATGAAGTGGATCACGAAGATGGTGATGGAGATGGTGCTGGTCTTGACGGTGGTGTTGATGGAGACTCCGGAGGGGGGATGGAGGAGCCCTCCGGAGGTGATTCCGGCGGCGTTTCCCCCCTCCGATCTTCTCCGGCGGCAGCCTTCTGTCTCCTGTTTCTTGGTTTTGTGTTTCTCCGCCGCCTCTCCTCGAAACTGCTCGGGGGACTATTTTTATAGACGTTTTTAGGTCAAGACGGAGTCGGTGGAAGAAAGATCGACGGCAACGGAGCTCCGAGGGAGAAAATAGGTGGGCCCACGTGGCCTAGGGTTTTGGCCGCGTGGGGCCCTCTATTTCCCAGCTGGTTGGGCTTCTGGTCTTCAATTTGAGCCCATTGCGTTCGTCTCGAAAATTCTGAACCGTGCTCTTTGACCTTGCCCTTTTTGGAGTCCCGAAGCTCCCGGAAAGTCTGAAACACTAAAAAAGACGTTTTCTGGAAAACAGGGTTAATTTCAAATAAATAGGAAAACTATGAAATATTCCCAAAATCGTTATAAAACATTGATATAACCCTTATATGATGCAAATATGATTGGAATATGAATAAAATAATGCAAAGTTCATGTATGCATTTTACATGCATCACCCGCCATGCGTAGGGGTGGGAACTAGCACGTATGCGTTCCCATCAAGATGGGCCTATGTTTTTAAGAATAGTTTCAATCAATAGATATGCAGCGGATATATAAAACAACTAAATGCACAAAGTGACACAAAAATTTATGTGCAAAACCTTCTCAATGTGAGGAGGAAAAACCACAGTTGTGGACCAAGCTGTCCATGAGAAGCTTCCACTATGAGCAATCTGAGTAAAGCATATGCATCATAGTTTCTGTCCCCTTGGGCAATCAAGTCGGTGCTCTTAAATCATAGATCCAAAATGCAAAAAAAAAATTGGTAGATAATCAAAGATTTGTGTTCGCAACATCTCACCAAATTCGACCTCAATTAGACGTCGTTTTCCTGACCAAACTGTTCGCCTACCAAAAACACTATGTGCTAAAACTACAACAATTTGAACATACAAAATAGATCTCAAATCTAATCCTCCGCTGACCCAAATCTCAAACCAACTAGCAAGATTGAAGTAGTAAAACTAAGAATAAATATACCCGAATTTGTAGCCAATTCAAACACGTTTGGGTCTCCAAACACCAGCTTGAAGACAAACCGGCCAGGAATCATCAACCGGGACAATAATCACCTCTCCTTTGCTTCTTCCTCTCTTCTCACTAGGTTGTGTTGTGTGTTCTCTCAGCCTCTCACAACGGCAAGATTGAAGAGAGGAGTGTGCTCTCGGAGTAAATCTAACGCAGATGTTCTCTCTGCATCAGAGTCACCACCACCAAGAATGAACAAAGCCGTGCGCGAGAGGACAAAGGGGGAGATAAAAATGGACGTTTGATGTCCTCTATCCATCAAAATAGACGTTGATGTCCTCTCCTCCGATTCGCCACCAGGGGGCAGCTGCCCCCCTCCCCCAAGCCCATGAGCTTTTGTGTACCACGTTGATAAATGTCCTATTTGCGCCCCAATATTTCACAACTCACCCCTGCCCTACCGAGCCAAATCCTATGTATCGCCCAGCGGCGCTAGGCGGCCGTGCCGCCTGAAGCGCACCGGTGATGGGCCAACCCATCTCCCACGTCTTCCATCTTTTCCTTCTATTTTATTTTCATTTTCGTTTTCTGTTTTCGTTTTTCTTTTTCTTCTCTTTTCCTTTCCTTTTTGTTTCTTTTTTGTTTTTCTTTCAAAAAATTCAAATTCAAAAAAATTTAAATTCAAAATTTGTTCATTTTCGAAAATTGTTCAAATTTGAAATTTGTTCATTTTTGAAAATCGTTCAAATTCAAAAATTGTTCAAATTTAATATTTGTTCATATTCAAAAAATTTAATTTTCGAAAATTGTTCATTTTTTGGAAAATTGTTCAAATTTGAAATTTGTTAATATTTGAAAATTGTTCAAATTTGAATTTTTTTCAAATTCGAAATTTGTTCATTTTTTTAATTTGTTCATTTTCAAAATTTGTTCAAATTCAGAAATTGTTCATTTTGAAAAATTGAAATCCAAAACTTATTTGATTTGGAAAATTTTCAAATTTTAGAATCATTCAGATTATGATAAAAAAAAGTTTAATTTTGAATTTGTTCTGATTTGAAATTATTCAGATTCATTTGCGAAGCAGTAACAGTAAATCGATCACATATATGGGCCAAGCCCAATATGCGGCGCATATAGGCGGCGCGACCAGGAACAACCGCCTCGAAGCGATATATAGCCCCCCTCTTTACCGAATAGGCGGCGCGGCGCGGCCAATTCTCTGTCACTAGATGTCGTGGTGTAAAGAAACGCCCAAGGTTGATAGGATTGATTGATATGGTCAACGTGCCGTTTGCTAAAGGAGGCCACTTAGGTTTCACGTCAGTTCATCACTGAAAATTATTTCTTGTTCATGACTGTGTCGAGGGCCTATTGTACTAGAGAACATCCAGCCACATCACACTGAACACTAGTAACTGGTTAATTTGAGTGAAATCATGTTTCATTTAAAATGGTATTGGAATCTTGTTAGATTATTTTTAGAAATTTTAAGAAGTAGCGGGGTTACCGCGCACTTGTGTGGCTAGATTTATTATTGTTCCTTTTGCTATTATGAGTTTTTTGTCATATTAAGTTTTTTTGAGAATGAAATATGTAATCTCATTTTTAAAGCAAATAGATAATGCATGTTTCCCTACCAATCACTCACTGCTACTCCGTACTACTCCTTCCGTTCCACAATATAAGATGTTTTAGATCTTTTCCACATTCACATGTACACACATGTATTTAGACACGTTTTAGTGTATGTGTCCATTCTTTTTAGTATGAATCTAGACATGCATGTGTAACATCTAAAACATCTTACATTGTGAAACGGAGGGAGTAGATAGCAACTGTCCTAAAAAAATACTCCTACAACCGACCAGTCTTGTACTGCACTGCTGCCGTAGGGCGTAGCAGCTGGCAGCTGGGAGTACATGGGCCTCTACGGAAACGGTATCTGGGGCCCCTAAATTTGTTTGGGCCGGGGGCGGGGCCTTCGTCCTCGTCGAGGATTCGGGAGGGATGAGGCGCTGGCCGCCGCGGCGAATGCCGAAAGCGAGAGCGCGGCGCCGCTCGACTCCTCCGAGGGATCCCACGATGAGCCCGTCTGCTCGAATGCGGCCGGGACCATGCCCGTGGCCTTGCCCATGTGCTTTCTACGCGGCTCCGCTCGGCGTTCGACCGCGTCGTCGCCGCCTTGGGATGTTTCTCCTTCGCCTTCGTTTCCCTCTCCGCCATCCATCCATTCAACTATTATTTCCCGTTGTACTCTACTCTTCCGTCAATTTTCTGACTTGACCCGAATTAGCTCCAGACAGTTCCCTGTTTTGAAATTTTGATAAATTGAAAAGGAAATTAAGTTGTTCATGTTCATTTTCTTCTACAAGTTCTAAAATGTTTTTTGAGCAGTGGGTGCATCTAAACCTATGAGCCGATATGGATTTCCGCTTCTACGAAGGCTTTCTTATCTGATACTGTAGTATTTTAATTCGCTTCATAAATACACCTGGGTACAGGAGATACTGTTTGTTGGTGACTGCATACCTTCCAAGTGTAGCCGAGTCTGTGCTCTGTTTATTTTCGAGAAGGCGAGACGAAGTCAGCCATGTGATTATTTCGATGTCTTCTGACTCGTTCCGGACGCAGCTTTGGCGACTAGAACACTTCGTGTATGTATATACACGCTCAGGTTATCAGGTGTTCTTCAAACCACTACTGAAGCACTCTCTAGAGCTCCAGCGTTCTTTTTTTCTTTTTGTGGGAATCAACCGAGGGCAATCTGCCCACCTGAACTAGTAAAACTTCCAAGACACTTGTTTTATTCGAGGAGAACCGGAGCCCTTCATTTTTTGAGGTGAGTTTTGCTAACATATTTTCCAGAGTATTTCTTCTAGGATCCGCTTTCTGTTGGTCTTATATTTACTTGAAGGTTAATTGGATGCTACAAAATCGAGGCGAACGTTGTTCTTTGCAGGACGGGTCAAATATCAATGTACAGGACTTGCTTCATGCATGGCTCCGTGCTTTCACGTGGCGGGGGCCATTGAGCTTGCACTAGGCGAGCCAAGTGTACGTATACGTGATAAATATCGCCACGCCACAATAGAGCAGAAATGGCTTCGGATCAATCTAGTATCATTCACATACAGGACTAGCTTGCACACACGAGGCCTAAGAGCCAAGCGTACGTATCCGTGATAACAAATGTCGCCATCGCCACCGTAGGACAGAAATGGCTTCAGACCAAAACTGCTGGAGAGACATCCATGAAGTTATGAACCATGATGCCTGACCTACCAAGACACTCATCACAATGTTGATCTCTCACTTGCCGTCCTCGAAATCAACGACCCGTCAGGCCATCACGTGACGGAGTGTCCTCTGCCGCGACCGCCGGGTTGCAAGTTATCTCCAAGATTCAGATTCATTGTTGATGTAGTGACTACCGCCAAGGCAGAAGATTCATGTACTGATTTGGATTTTCTTTGGTGTTCGTGGACAAAGTTGGATGATCTATCAAAACCAGTTATGACTTATGACTGGTTAATTGTGTCCTTGGTTTCAGCAAAAGATTTGAACTAGAGACGAATGCTCGTGGGCATTGAAGCTGAGACAAGGGGTACTAGATGTTTTTTTTGAACAGGGTAGACGTATATTCTTGTCGGATGGGGCTGCATGATACTACATCGTATGATCGTATCATGTCCAGCCTCAGTTAGGAGGAGGAGTGAGAAGTGACAAAGTTTCCTTGTGTTCCGAATTGGCATAAAAATATGTCACGAGACGTCGCGTCGCTAGTAAGGATGGCAATGGGTAGAGTATATGCAGGATAGAGGAATACTATACCCATACCCTTATAACTCATGGAAATTCTACCCATACCCGACGGATAGACCAATACTAGACAATATTTCACAGCCCGACGTATGCCGCCACATTATAACCATATTCTTCTACTCTTCACATGTCATATCCTACCTAGCATGCTCATACTTGTCGTCAACCCATCAGTGCTGAACAAATAAAGGAGTGAAAAATCCATACCTTATAGTGGAATGATGAGGAGGAGTCGGTAGATCGAAAACTCGAGGACACACATGCCATGTTAAAATGGGTAGAGTTTGGATACACTCCTATACACATGAGTGTACGGTGTACCCATACCCTACCGACGACTTAACAAGTAGGGCATGGTTAAAAGTGTGTCCATACCCTGCCTGGTACCGTAAAATTGTCATCCTTAGTTGCTTTTTTTTTTGGTTGTTGAGCGGATGCCATCCTTAGTTGCTAGTCGCTACAATTACAATAGGATTTTTTCGTTCATTCTGCGTAGGTTCCTTTTCTTTCTTGCACTGCCGCATGGCGCAGCAGCTGGGAGTACATGGGCCTCTGTAGAACAGGTACCTGGGCCGGGCCTTCGTCCTCGTCGTGGTTGCGGAGGGATGAGGCGCCGGCCGCCTGGATTCTCAAAAAAAAAAAAAAGCGCCGGCCGCCGCGGCGAATGCCGAAAGCGCGACGCCGCTTGACTCCTCCGAGGGATCCCACGATGAGCCCGTCTGCTCGGCCGCGGCCGGGGCCATGCCCATGGCCGCGGGCCCGCGGCCGTGGCTCTCGAGGCGATGCTCGCCGCGGAAGGCCTTGCCCCTGTGCAGCTCCATCTTGGCAGCGGCCACCTGGGCTTTCTGCGCGGCTCCGCTCGGCGTTCGACCGCGTCGTCGCAGTGCCGAAGGCAGTGTGGCAATGTTGATATTCCGTATCCATTCGGCATCGACCCAGGCTGCTCTCTCGGAGAAGGCTTCGACCTCACTTGTGAGGTCCATGGTGGCGTCCACAAGCCAATGCTCAGGAGTGTCTTTGAGGTTCTCGACATTTCATTGACTGAAGGCACGACCCGGGTGCTCAATTACATCCTAGGGTTCTGCCACAACATCTCTTCTGGGAACATGGAGTATTTTGGCCGTTACGGGGGGTACAACGGAGGAGATACCTCTTCTCCCTACCGGCTCTCCGATGTCCTGAACAGGTTCACGGTCATCGGGTGCGGCGCCCTCGCCTCCATCTCGGACCCTGATGGTACAGGTTACCAAGGGTATGGTGTTGCAACATGCCGCAACCAGTCAGACTTAGTAGATGGATCTTGCTCCGGCATCGGCTGCTCCCAGACTACCATACCAAAGAGGATGTACTACTACCAAACAACCTTCTTGTCTGTCAACACAAGTCAAATATTGAAGTTCAACAAGTGCAGCTATGCCGTGCTGATGGAAGCAGCAGGATTCCATTTCAACACTAGGTACATAAACACCAACAAGTTCAATGACACATATGATGGACGAGTGCCTATGATACTTGACTGGGCCGTGAGAGACGTGGACTCATGTGATGTTGCAAAACTGAACAAGACGGGCACTTACGCATGCCTCAGCAGCAAGAGCACGTGCGTGAATTCCACCAATGATAAGGGGTACATGTGCAATTGCACTAATGGCTATGAAGGCAACCCTTATCTTCCAGGCGGATGCACAGGTACTGATTAGCAAATTAGCTTCGAGTGTTAATCTATATGTATGCGCTAATTAATACCGATCAAATTGCACATTGGATGTAGGGGTCCCTTTCACTTATTCAAAACTATAATGCTTTGTTTTGCTCATTGTTTTGCTATTGCAGATGTTAATGAATGCGATCACAGCCCATGCCCTTCAGATGGCATTTGTCGCAATAACGATGGAGGGTTCCGGTGTTCTTGTCGAGTAGGGAAAAAATATGTCAAAGAAAGCAATATATGCAACCCTGACACCGGCCTAATAATAGGTAACACCCAAACAAATGTGATCTCCTAGCTGAACCATTACTTTATGGTATTCCTTTGCAATGTCATGGAACAAACGAAGTGTAAAACCAAGCATGCATCTAATGTGCCAATGTACACCAACTATGTTTCATACTCTCCATCTCCTCAATCTCAATAATAATTGTTTCACGTAATGATGTTATTAGGACTCACACTGGGATCATTTGGTTTAATGGTCATCGTCATGATCACTGTATTCTGGGGACAGATAATACTTCAAAAGAGAAAGCTGAACAAAGTTAAGCAGGAGTATTTTCACCAGCATGGAGGCTTGCTTTTGTTTGATAGGATGAAATCAGAGAAAGGTCTTGCTTTCAATGTATTTTCAGAAGCTGAACTCATGCATGCCACAGACAACTTTGACAGTAGCAGAATACTAGGAAAAGGAGGCCATGGAACGGTCTACAAAGGGATAACAAAAACCAACATGCCCGTGGCAATAAAAAGATGTGGAGTAGTTGATGAAAGGCAAAAGAAGGAATTCGGCCAAGAGATGCTCATTTTGTCCCATATCAATCATAAGAATGTTGTTAAACTCTTAGGTTGTTGCCTTGAGGTGGAAGTTCCAATTCTAGTCTATGAGTTTGTCCCAAATGGTACACTGTTTGAGCTTATCCATGGCAAGAACCGAGCATTGCAAATATCCTTTAGCACTCTTTTAAGGATCGCTCATGAAGCAGCCGAAGGACTCAGCTTCCTGCATTCATACGCGTCTCCCCCAATAATTCATGGTGATGTGAAAAGTTCCAACATCCTGCTTGATGATAACTACATGGCTAAAGTGTCTGACTTTGGAGCATCCATACTAGCCCCATTTGATGAAGAGCAGTTTGTCACAATGGTTCAAGGCACTTGTGGATACCTCTATCCTGAATACATGCAAACATGCCAGTTAACAGACAAAAGCGATGTGTATAGCTTTGGAGTTATCCTTTTAGAGATTCTCACCGGCCAGTTGCCACTGAAGCTCGATGGGTCTGATAAGCAAAGGAGTCTGTCATCAATTTTCCTATCTGCAATGAGGGAGAACAATCTAGATGCTATTTTGGTGAGCCATGTGAAAGGCCAGGAGAGCATGGAGTTGCTGAAAGGGCTCGCAGATCTAGCTAAGAAATGCCTAGATATGTGTGGCGATAATAGTCCGTTGATGAAAGAGGTCGCCGATGAGCTAAACAGATTGAGGAAACTTTCACTGCATCCTTGGGTACGGCTCGATGTGGCGACGGATGCAGATGGCCTTCTTGGAGGAGAATCTAGAAGTAGTTATGAAATAGAATTAAGTGGGTATCGCATGAGCGAAAATGAGAATCAACCCATAAACCCAAAAAGTTCCTATTATGCAAGGTGAGTAAGACATGC
The DNA here is from genome assembly GCA_947311845.1 of Poa pratensis. Lineage (NCBI taxonomy): Eukaryota > Viridiplantae > Streptophyta > Magnoliopsida > Poales > Poaceae > Poa > Poa pratensis. Next base: position 61,230,390 of record CAMZMU010000063.1, on the reverse strand, counting down.
ATAACGATGTAATAAAGCTACTACTTGGAGATACAAATGCTTTTTTGAACCTTGTAACTATGTGTATTGTAATTTTTTATATAGTAAGTGGGCTAGATGAATGGTTGATGTAGAGGTGGGAGGTAATAATGCTTTCACTTAAGAATGGATGCTTGGGTGTCGCCCCTCTATCAGCGACACAACCATTTGCCCTCGCCCCTCCTTTATCACATCCAGTTTCTTCCTCTCAGTCATTGAATGACGCCCGTCATTGACGCCCCTTTTCGTCGCCAACTCCCCGCCGGGAGTTCGCAACAGCTCCATGTCCTTGTTTGGCGCCACCGTATGCAGCCTCCCGCCCTGCATGCAAGGTGTTTTGCCGTTTGCCTAACAGGCAATTTCATGGTAGCTAGATCAGATGTGGGAGATCATTAATGTTTGTGTTAACATACACAACATGATCGTGAAGAGTGAGCGGGATGCTGGTATGGTGTTTGATCAGCAATTTAAGTACCATGTCCCTCTTGCCGAGCCACATCGGGCGTTGGCCGAGTTTTCTAGAATTTATTGCCATGTAGTAGAAAATTTCGTGATGAAACAAGTCACGACCGGAGGAAGCGAGTAGTTCGAGTGTCATGTTTTTATTATAACTTGCCGAATTTAAATTTAAATTTGAATTGTAGAAATATTTTATGTTTATATTATTATTAGACTATGCAATCTAGTTTGTTGCTGAGATAAAAATATGAATATAATGATAAAAATAGGAAAAAAACTAAATAAGACTACAGCGGAAACTTTTTTAGAGGTGCCGGACACGTGATGCTCTAAGAGCATCTCTAGCAGATACCTTAAAACATGCAAAACTTTAAAATAACGCTATTTTACGGTTTTAATCGAAGAAATGTTCATTTCAGATCCCGTGCGGTCATATAATGTCCGGATGTACATCCGAATGTTTTGCTTAAATTTTTTTTGACATTTCTAAATGCATTCAAAATACATTTTGTACAATGGATGCACTAGACCTACGAGTCAAAACTGGCTCTTGAACGTTTTCATTTTCTCTTTAGCATAAGAGCTTTTTCATTCGTGTGGACGTGACTCGTGGGCCTGCTGACCACCAGGCTGCTACGGGGCGTCTGCCCCCTTCCTGGGCCGTTTTCTCCTCACCGCCTGGTGCGCAATGCCGTGCTTTCCTACTCATCGTCGAACTAGCTAGGCGTTCTTCCATGCCGCCGCCTCCCCATACCACCATTCTACTTCTTCACCTCGAGAAAGCGAAACGGTGAAGCTGGCAACCTACTAGCTCCGGAGAGTGAGGAGCAGTTCCATCAGAGCTTCCTTTCACCGCCATGAATGCCGCCGCCGCCGTCCGTCTCATCGCACCGTCACCCCGCGGCCTTATCCCCTCCTCGATATCAAGGCGATGTGTGCAAGAATCTCTAACTCCGTCGACAACTTCGAGGCGTTGCCGATCCTGCATTCCTCCTCGCATTATTGGAGAGAGAAGGTACGTACGTACCGGTCGAGAATCTTCGGCTGTACCTGGATGACACCGATATCCACCCTCTTGCTGGTTGCCGGCCCGTACATCTTTCCCAGCCGACGGATCGGCGCAGAGAGGAGAGATGAGAGATGGGAGGAGGAGAAAAGGACTACGATCTTCTGTGCATGCTCTGGCCATTGCGTGGTCAACAAGAGCGAGCTAATAAATTCGTGTCAAGCGCTGAACGCTGCAGTTGCGGGAGACTGCAAGTCACACACTACATTTGACCAGAATTTGGATCTTAGAAGAATTTTAGGCCTGTATTATTCATTCATACGGAGTAGAATAGAAAGGTAGGCAGGGTACTCATGCATATGGTGTACGCTAATCAGGCATATTGAGGCGAATCCAGATAATTTTCAGCAGTGGCAACAGCTCCCTGGAATTAGATTATTTGCCCGCATAACGATGCGTGACATAAGGAATCCCCATGTCCGTTGAGAGAACCATTTGCAAAGCTGCCGGCCGTCTAGAGGTGCCCATGCCATTCCGTTCACACATAGTATACCAAGGAATGTACAATCGATCGATGTTTTTATTTTATTTTGTGTGTGTGTGTGTGTGTGCAAACGTACATCCAAACGTCCATTTTACACAGCACATGCCTTGAGGCTAAAACCATTAATATTGGCCAATCCATAAGGCACAGGCCCAGTTGTTCCATATACCTGTATATATACAGCATCTAGCAACCACACAGATACACACACGTACGCATATGGTACGTGCAAGCAGCATGAATGGAGGACGACGCTCCAGCAGCAGCAACAGGAGACTCCTCACGTCCTTCCTGAACGCGTGCAGGAAGCTCGGCGCCGCGTCATCCGCCCCGACGACGGCGGGCGACTGGGCGCAGCTCCATTCCGAGGCGGCGGCGGCCATCGTCCCGGTGGACGTGCCGAGGGGCCACACGGTGGTGTACGTCGGCGAGGAGCTGCGGCGGTACGTCGTCCGGGTGTCCTCCCTCGACCACCCGCTGTTCCGGGACCTGCTGGACCGCGCGAGGGAGGAGTACCAGTTCGCCGGCGCCGACGCCAGGCTCTGCCTGCCCTGCGACGAGGACATCTTCCTCGCCGTGCTCTGCCATGTCGACTCCAAGCACGAGTACTGGAGGCTGGCGCTCTGCAGCTGACAACGGACTGGTGGATTGCCGGTTGCCCCGCTCGGCCGCTCCATCGTGTGTAGGATCCGGAGCAGTTTATTGTTGCCCGAGATATAACGAGATTTGCGTACATGATTTCGTAGGTCTCAGATGTATATGGTCGATCTTTATGTGTAGAAATTTAGTTCCGGTGCTCGATGCTCTGTATTCGATTCTTCAAGGATGTGCCGCATAATGCCGGGGTGCAGAATGGCACTCGTTCCATTTTGCAATTCGTGTGACGCATGCTTATCCAGCCTATGTACTGCTGGGCCATTTTTCGGTCCATCGTCTCCACTATTTGTGATGGCCGACGCAAGCTGTAAGATGCAATTCAATATGGCAGCAGGCCCGCAACCACTTGGCCCAGGTAGTGAGCCGTATGGTGTTGTTGCCAAAAAGTAGCACTACTAACTATTCGTCTATGAAAATGGTACATATCTCCATCGTGTATTCTAAAAGGAAAAAAAAGTGCAAACAATATTAGTATATAACCTTTAAGTGTAACATATGATACATTCGAAGTTCAGACACAGCTGCTTGACATACAGATTGCAAAAATGTAGGTTATCATGGTGGAATTGCAGTTTGTATGGGGCACAAGTGACACTAGAAACACCGACGCAAATGGTACCTGGGTGGTTATGCTTGGAACAACATATGGAAGACGAAATGTCAAAACCACTCACGGTCTCGCCTATACCTACTATATTGATACGCTTCTCTATCTAGTTGAAGTCAGGCTTCTCAGGGTAAGAGCAGCCAGAACGCTGGATGATGACGTTTGCAGCGTAACAAGCAGCTCTGACGCACTCGTCAATGCTCTTCTCCTGAACCAACTGGGAGAGAAACCCTCCAACAAAGGCATCACCTACAGAGAACAAATGTGATGCAAATCACAAACATTGAAGGCATATGCGAGCTTCCTCTACTATAACTATCAATTATAGTACTCCCTCGGATCGCATTTGATTGTCGCAGGTTTAGGGAACGTCAACGTGTAGGCAAAACTTTGTGAAGCCCCGCGACAACTAAATCGGATCGGAGGTAGTACTGTTTAATGGAAGCGGGGCGTATATGGCGCGTATACAAGAGGTTGATGCTGAAGAAACGATAGCTCAGAGAAAAGTACAATCTAATGAATTTTTAATGTCGTTGTTCAGAAGTAATGAGTACCTGCGCCATTGGTATCAACAAGCTTCTCCTTGGGCAAAAGGATTACAGGAAAAGTTTTGACCTACAACCAAAAGAATAATAGCCAGTTATGCAGATTGTCGTATTCAAGGTATCTGCACATTAGGAATGCTCAAGCAAGTCAATAACTGCAATCTCATTTGCAGTGAGAAATGCAGTTCAGTTCTTGCTAAGCTTGCGGTAACATCAGTTGGCATACATTCTTTGTATTATCGGAGAACCAACATACAATAGCAATCGAATGACTCCAGGATTCATGGAAAAAATGTGAGACGACCCTTCAGTTGTGTGCAAATGATTTTAAAGCGGGGTCTCAAATAGATAAAACCAGAAAACCCCAGCTTGGTTAAGTAATAGTGTATAATTTAGGTTTAATTCCCTACAGTTTGTACAATCAAGGATTGATGTATGGATGTGTCTGCTGCAAATATTATGTACGATTTTAACAGAATGCAAATATCACGATGCTGTAAAGCTTGTCGGTGAAACCAGCAGGAATCATATAGCAGGATGTTTACCTTTCCATCATCAGCCACAACTACTGGATCACAACCTTGAGTAATAACAGTAATCCTCTTGTGTGTTCCTGAAGCCTTAGGCAATTGTGAGATCTTCAAAGCAATCTCCTCAACATTCTCAGTCTACATTTTTTTGGGAAATTTGTCAAAGGCTTACAACTTTACTAATGAACTAATGAAAATAACAGTTGATAAATGAATACCTCCCAACCACGAACTTTAGCAAATGTCTTTGCCTCTGTTTCATTTCCAAATATGTAGTCCACATACCTAAGTTTTGGTAATAAAAAATTGGTAATAAAGAACTTTAGTCAGAAGCTGAAGGTGTTCTACATGCTATCACATAGTTTAGTTTTAAAAAGTAAGAATCACATGGTGGGATCCATTACTTACGGAAAAGCTTTCTCTTGGGCGTCACGGAAAAACTCACAGATAAAGGGAGCAGAAAGGTTCATCATAAATACCTGCAAATAGTATAATCAGTTGTACTCCAACGAACAACACTAATTGGACTCTTTTCGTGGTTAGTATTAACCTTGTTAGTTGCAGCAGCATGCTCAGCAACAAGTTGAATACTATCCGGGGACACGGTAAGGAAAAAGCCAGCAATGTAAATATATTTTGCCTTCTTGACTGTAATTAATGACATTATAATTGTCAGAAAATGAATTCTATCAAGAAAAAATAGAGTGCAACAGTAGTAGTAGAGAGAGAGTAAAAAACCGATTGACCTGTGTATAATTTGTGTTAATACAACTCCAAACAAAATCATATCACAATATTTACAAATGATTTGTAATGGAAGGTACCATCATCCCAAACAACATATAAAACCTTTCAGTATGAAATTACCACAAAGATGAAAATTTAGAAAAGTTCAGTTGATCATTTTTATTACCAAGGGTCCAGTTCTCGGGTCTCTTTAGATGTTGAGACTTGTAGCAGTTTGCTGCGGACAAATTTGCAACAAGTGACCTGTATATATAAAAGGTAATAATTTAAACTAAAGTCACCTCCATTTTAGTGTGGATAAGCCAGACATACAAAGAACGACAGAAGTAATGGAGCAGTTTGAGAAAAGGACTTGAGCATAGAAAATATCTATGTTGATGCAGAAGTAATTTATTGCTCGAATACTACGTCATGCTTTGAGCATGATACAATCCAAGCTTAAGTACATTTGTCATGTTAATTCGTTACCTTTGCTATCTCTGTTAACCAAATATTGAGGCAAAGTTTTGAAGTGCATCTAGAACAAATAAATGACAATGCCTTATAGAATGGCACACATACTAGAAACAATTTACAAGCCCCACAAACTATTGCGTAGTCATTTAAAAAAACAAATCAAAGAGGCACAATTGCTTGACGAGTATAGTCATCATTCTATAAAGGGAAAAAGACCATAGTATCAGAGAAAGACAGTCTAGTGCAAGAAAAAACACATTTTAATCAAAGGGATACTTTTAGTAAACACAAGTAAACCGTTGCAGTATAGTGTGCTAGATAGAGACAAGTAGATGCTCTTAACTGCAAACCATTCCATACTCCTTCATGCCAGGATCATGATAACAACTTTAGGGAAGCTTAATGCCAGATTAGGAGCAGTACTGGCCTACTGGGTAGATACCACTCTAGGTTACATACCTCTCACCACCAACAACACAGACAGCGCATGTTCCAGTCGAGCATTGGCATCCTCATAATAGTGGGCCTAGATAAATTTATGCAAGGTTAAGGTGATTGTACAACAGAATGGTCAATGGAGTGCCATAGCATGTAGGACAGGGGAAAAGAAACTTAGAAGTTACAATTTACATTGACACCAGCAGCTTTTGCGTTGTTCTTCATCTCCTCGCCAAACTTGTCCTTGCCAATGCAGCCCATGAAACTCGTTGCACCTGGAATTTGAAGCATCCACTGGAAAAACGTAATAATGATTGTTTTGAATTCTGAGCAATCAGGATTGGCAATAGGGTAATAGCTCTGGACTGTTATGGCTAAGTTTGCTCTCAACTTACTTGGGCAACTCTGATAGAGTTCTGAGTGGCTCCTGAAGGAATGGAACACAATAAACATAAATAATGAGAAAGTAAACCATGAAACATAAACTACTGCATTAACTTTATCAGTTAGCACAAATGTGCAGAAATAATACCTCCAGCAATGTATTCAGTATTGTCCTTGCTACCCAATTCATCGTACCTAGTAGCGCAACACACAAATCCACAATATTAGTAACCTCTAGACTTCAGTAATGAATACATATAAACACATTCTCAATTACGACATGTGAACAAGGCAATTTGCATACTGACTTCGAAACAATACATATATGACCGCTCAAATTAAAACAATAACATGCTTTGATTTCTTCAGGTGACTAATGTGACAGTGTTTTTTTTTCTATTTGTGATTAATAACAATCTGGCAACAGCAGCATCCTGTAATGGAATGGATTTTTTTTTTTTGCGAGAAGTAATGCAAGGGAAGTTGACAGGAGAAAGAAATTTACATTGGCAAGTGCTTTTCCTCTGCAAGAATGGAATTTCCCGGTTTGAGGTCATACCTAGAACACAAGCGTAGAGAAAAACATGTCGGTTAGCTTGTGATAACAAGAACAGGCACATATGTAGGGGTGAAAACGGTATGGATTATTTCCGACCGACCGACCGACGGAGGCTCACGGAAGGCAAATACGGATTCGGTCGGATACCTGCCGGATACGGTCACGGATACGGATACTTATTCACGGATGTGGAAAAGGATGTGGTTCTACACTACTAATATTCGTCTGAATCCGAAGATATACCATATTTTACGGTTATATCCGACAAAGTATCCGGTGCAATATCCGGCAACTAATAACTTGAATCTCAGGTGACCGATCATTGGGCAAGATGAAAGTTATGTACTTACACAAGTCCCGAAAATGTTTTGAAGTCACTACCCTGTTTGTGAATCACATTCATTGGAGGCACCCTTAGGCCATTCAAGCACAATATTAAGCAGACACTTGAAAATTGAAGTATGAGTTATTGAAACATTCTCTATTTTAGAATATCACACTACATAAAGTCAATTTGGAGTATGTTGGTTTATAGTATTTGTTATATGTCAGTTCTATTTTCAAAGCGACATCCGAGAAAATGTTTATCCGCAACGAACTGTATTCGCCCCGTATTCGATCCATATTCGTAACCGGCATGATCCGATTCTGTATTTGTATCCGCACACTATCCGCTCCGACTCCGTATTCGAAAAATATGGTTATGGACATGGTTTCACTACTATTGACCGTATCCGCTCCGTTTTCACCCCTACACATATGATTCTCCATACATGCAACCTAGAGAACATGGTCGAGCCGTTAGACAAATTCTGAAGAAGAAACAAGCATATATCAGATGTCAATTTCTGGGACCTGAGCATACAGCTAAGGTGTATATTCCAATCAACTGAAATTCAGCAAAGAGAGAAACAAATAAATTTAACTTCTATATTTGATTCAGTTACATTTATAAAGCTCATGCACTCATTCTGCAGCCTGTTCACAGTTGCACAGCACAGGTACACCTGAAGCTCCAGCTCGGGAGTGCAAGCAAAGCAAATACGGCCCAGATGTTATGCCCAAGCTCGCATCACTCCTAACAAAGCTATACTATACCAATAGACAACAGGACTCGGGCCAAACGCACAGTAATCGCAGATCAGACGATAGGACCATAGCAATCAATGATTGGCATGAAAGGCATATCTCAAAATGCAGGGAATACATGAGATGGAGATGGAGCAGATTACTTGGCGAGGAAGGCTCGTCGACGACGGCGGAGATGTCGAGGAGAGGGTTGCCCATCCCCAGGAGAACGCCCTCGTAGCTGTTGCTCGCCATTTCTGCCCAAGCTACGCGGCGGCGGCGGAGGTGAGAGAACTGTGTTGGTCTGCTGGGTTTGCGTGGGAGAATTAGGGAAAGCTGAGCACAGGTCGATCGATCGATCTCGGGATTAAAGTGTTATCTGCGTTTTTTTTTTAAGAAAACGTAACACGCCTGCACGCAGAGAGAGCCTTTTTCTGGCGAGCCTAGGCCTCTTCCAAGCCTCTACGAAACGAGCTTTCCGGCCCAAATTAAACTGAGGCCGAATAGAAACAGCATCGTCGTGCATGAGATCGGGTAAAATATTTCGGTGATACCACACCTCACATGATAACATGATATCACTCTCCAAAATTTCAATTTTCAAGTGTTCAAAAATTACGAAATAAATTTGTGGATGCTCACAAGATGTCTTTTTTACATTTCAAAAGTAAATTCGAAATAAACAGGAAGAAAATAATTGCTATGTAATAAGTAGCCACCAAGTTATTCTACAAAATGTTAACCTGCAGACGGAAGGATTATCAAATTAGCCACTGGGCTATTTTTCAAATCGCAAGCACATGATTTGTTGTGCTTGTGCGTGCACTCATCTACTCTCTCCATGATCCACACTGAAATCGAGATGTTCGATCGCGATTTGGCAATTGTAATCTAGGTGATGGCAGCTATGGATACGTTGATTAATGATCCGTGTCAGGAAGGTCAAACGAGTTCTCTAGATCCGCGACAGTTTAGTTAATACGAACGTCAGATTAGTTCCGTATATCCGAGAGTTAACTATTGGACTAGCTACGGATGACATACGTTCTCGTACTAGTGGGCCCAACGGTCTAATTTGGAGTAATGTTTTGTGCAACTTATTATACCAAAATTACTTGTGGTTGTGAGTAAATGACATAAAACTATCATAGTTTCACATGTCAGTACTATTGTTGGTAATTTTTCTAAAATCTACCTGTTCTGGGGCGTGGCGTTACAAATCGCCCTAATTTGCATCTAAAAGCATTTTGACGAAATAGAGCAGTTGCAGAAAATTTATACCGGAGTCCCCGGTCTAGAGAGGCTAAAGTCTCCGGCTAGCACGGAATCTCCGGTCCACGAGGGGCCGGAAACTCCTGCCGGGCCGGAGACTTCAGTCTCTGGACAGTCTCCGACCATACTCCGTACTAGGTACCAGAAGCGCACGCCATTTGGCGCAGCTCTAGGCCAGGTCCAAAATAAATAGGTCGGAGTCGGTTGCCCTGAGGCCGGAGTCTCCGGTGTATACACACCAAAGTCTTCGGTCCAGGAACTCTGGAGTCTCCGGGATGCTTCCAAGCCACTCAACAAAACCGTATAAGCCATAACTTTTGCATTTGAACTCCAAATAAGGTGAGACTAATTTTGATGGAAAGCAAACGACAAGAGCTACCATACAAAATACAATATAAAGGATCAGTAATAGAGAGAGGATGACAAACATGGGAAGGTGTGGATCCTATCGATTAGCGCTGCTCCCAAAATGCTTTTATACGAAAATTAGTGTGGTTTGTAACACCATGCTCCAAAACTAAAAATCTACCAATAATGGTACCGACCTGTGAAACAAGTCCCAGTTGTGGTAGTTTTTTTCTCTCTTAAAAATAGCCAAATCTCCTCTAAATCGAAGCGAAACGACTTTTCTACGAGCACGCCACGGCTCGCGCGGTCATGGCACTCGCGACGCGTGACATGGGGCCCACCCATGTTCTTCCTCCTCCGCACTTACCCAATTTCTTTTCCTCCCCCGCACAAGTAGCAGGCTGAGACGACGCCGACGACGCCACTACGGAGCTGCGACAGAGAAGGCGCCGTCGAGACCAGACTTAACGGTGGGGGTGGGGTGGGTTCGCCGACGACGAGATCTGCTGGTTCGGGGGGCTTAGAGGGATGGTCGGGGGGGGGGGGGGGGGGGGGGAGGGCAGCAGACCGACGAAGGAGGTGATTTATGTAGGGCGGGCGCGGTAACGCCGCCGACCGCGGGGTCGGAGGCTGGTGGTGGCGAGCTCGTCTTCCTCCTCCCGACGGCCTTGTCGTCTAGTGGTCGGGACGGCGCGCAGGGTCGGAATCCGCGCAAGCACTCCCGCGCGTAAGCTAGGCATGCCCAAGTCGAAGGGGTATATGACCAGGTCATCTTAGCCGGTAGTTTATTACAGGAAAAATGCCATCTGACTCGCTTACCACGAATCCGACCTAGCAACCCCGCATCGGCTCCCCGTCACGCCGCCCAGCTCTCCGTTGCCGCCGCATCCACCGACGCCGGTCTGGTTCCCCTAATCGGCATGCCGCGCCGCCCCGGCTCCCGGCCGCCAGCTCCCGACCGAGCCGCTCGCGGCTCCCCACCAATCCACCATCTACCGGTCCCTGCCGGCTGCCGCATCTCTGGTGACCCCCCGGCCGCCGCGCCGCCCACAATCGTCTCACTGCCACACCTGCTGCCGCCGCCATGCCACACATCAGCTCCTCCACTGCTACCGCGACCCCTGGTGACCACCGGCACCGCTGCACTGATGCGTGGATGCCAGAACAGAGGAGCAGTAATGGATTAACAGTGCCAACCCCAATCCGCGCCTATCGACGAGCAACAGGACGGTGCCGCAACGGCCATCCCCATCAGCTACGCCTACGCCCACTCCAGGTCGTGCCTCCCCCTCCACAACCACCTTATCCCTCTCTGCATTTTATCCATTCCTGCCGAGCATGTCTCTGCATTTCTTATTCGTTCCGGCAGAATATGTTTGTGTGATGCCTTTGATGAATTTCCAATGGAACAATTCCGTCTCTACTGTCACCAACTCACCATTACAATCACTATTCCAATTTAGTGTAGAGATTTGCCCAAGTTTATGTGCCCTGGTTGTGAATTGGTGGACACACAGGTGTTTGTTGTTATGCTTCTAAGAAGTGTAGTATCATTGGCCATGTTCCTCTTTTGGTGTATAAGGGTTGGGGAATCATTTATCTCTACGACATTGCAATTAGCTCATTTTAGGAGAACATATTACACGAATCCATTAAATTCCAGAAACAAATCAATAAGCGTAGTGCTAAAAAATAATACGGAATGAGATGCCAGATTGAGAATTCAGCGAAGCCCTTCCAGCTTGTACCACGGCGATGGAGCAAGCACAACTTTTCCATTCTGATTGTTTGTTATGTCATGCCCATGCACCAAATGGCACACCAATACTAAGTTCTTTGGACTGCAAAAGTTGCCTCAAGAACCAGAACATTGATATATAAACAAAGAACTATTGCATTTATCATGAATACTTGTCACATAGTGTACCCTTATAACTAACACCATAGAAGTTTTAGAGCACGTTTGGTTCACGCCGGGGTCAGCCCCACCAAATTCTGGGCACGACCAAAATTTTGGCGAAGGATTACTCCGCCCGCGGTTCGCCCATGATTGGCGAAAAATTGCACTGCATCGAGCGGGGCTGGCCTGGGCTAGCCAAATCTTTGGAATCAAACCAAACAACAACCGGATATCACGGGCGTGCCAAAATTTTGGTAAGGCCAGCATCGGCTTAGAACCAAACGTGCCCTTACATACTAAAGGCCTCTACCGACTCATGCAATTGTATTTTTTTATTGCGACTGGCAATCCAGCTCTTGAAGAACAATGAAGCATTGATTCAGGAAATACAATGAAAAAACATTACTATACTTATCAACTAAGCATATGTGAAGCCGTCTGAATTCTGAAGCACTCTATTCTTCAGTTCATTCACTCTTCAGCAGATTGGCAGGGGCTCACCGTTCCACTCCTTAAGGCACTCAAGCAGAGCGTCGATGTGCTTGCCCTTGTTCATGGCATTGAACACCTTATCCACCTCTTCACCTGGAGACCGAGTCTTCTCTCCGGTCAAGTACTCTGTCCCGAGCTCCTTGCGCACAAAGCGATAGAGAGGGTATGACCGACATTCGGCGATACGGTTCTGCTGTGTGGCAGTGCCATTCTCCACGGCACACCGGGCAGACTCTACCTCCTTTGGAAGCACCGCACGGAGCTCTTGCTCAAATGTGGCGAGCTTGGCAAACACTGATGTCTGCACGTCCCGCTCGGCCTCACCGTTTGCCAAGGCGTGCTCCACGAGAACTGCACGCATCTTCTGCATCAGTGGGTAGTTGGCGCTGCAAGGGTCGTCTGCGTACGCAAACACCGCCTCACGGTCGATTGTAAGAAGCAGGTCCTTCTCGCAAAAGCGCGCATTATGGAGGTGTCCATTGTCATTGGTGCTGAGGGTCTTCCTAGCCACCGTCTTCACACAGTTCTTGACGGCATTCTTGACATTCTCCTCGAGGTGGCGGAGATCGATAGCTTGGCATAGAGCGACCAAGAATGTCGAGGACATGAGCTTCAAAATGTCGATGGCCTCGGCGGTCTTCCTGGAAGAGATGAGACCGAGAGAGTTGACGTCTTGGTTATGCTGCTCTGCGCTCTGCACATGGTTAGTTACAGGGTTGCCCAAAAATTGGAGCTCGGAGCAGTACGATGCCATGGCAATCTCAGCACCCTTGAAGCCATAGTCCAAGCTCGGGTTGCGCCCACCAGAGAGATTGGAAGGCAAGCCATTGTTGTAGAAGTCGTTCACCAGCTCGGAGAACTGGGCAAACATGAGCTTGCCGATGGCAGCAATGGCAAGCCTAGTGTTGTCCATGGACACACCGATGGGCGTGCCCTGGAAGTTGCCGCCATGGATAGCCTTGCCGCGGGAGACGTCGATGAGCGGGTTGTCGTTGACGGAGTTAATCTCACGCTCGATCGACTTGGTAGCAGCACGGATGACCTCAATCTGAGGGCCGAGCCACTGTGGCGATGTGCGGAGTGCATACCTATCTTGCTTTGGCTTCATCAGTGGGTCGAGCTCGCCAAGCTTCTTCGCGAGCATCATGTAGGAGCTACCATCAAGGATGTGTTCCATGATAGCGGCGGCCTCGATCTGACCAGGGTGATGCTTCAGCTTGTGCGTGAGGTGGTCGGTGTACTCCGGCTTGCCGTTCATGACCTCACAGAACACAGCTGACAAAACCTCAGCAAGGACGCTAAGAATGTTTGCCTCGAATAGCACCATGGACGCCAGTCCCGATCCCACCGCCGTGCCATTTACCATGGCAAGACCTTCCTTGGGCTGCAGCTCGAAGAAGCCGTGCTGGATGCCAGCGATTTTAAATGCCTCTGCGGCATTTACCTTCGTGCCATCTGGAGCGGTGGCCATGGTGTTGTGGACTTGGATCCACAACGGGATAACTACCGTGCAGAAGATAGCCAGACGGCGTGGCTGTGAGGGATTGGGTAGACATAGGTTGAGAAGAGAGAAACCAGGGATAGATTAGATTGATTGTTCTTGCTTCCCTCCAACATGGATACATGGCATCCTTATATAATGGACGTTCTGGCCTTGACCTGTCCTAATACGATTAGACCTAGACCTTTCCTTATACAATTGGACTCTTTCCTAATCCTACAATTTCCTAATAGACTCCTAATATACTTCTGTTTCATGGATTCCTCCCACGCTGCTACTCCTGCCTTGATACGGTAGACCCATGTCCATGTCCACAACACTACACCCCTCCCGTACAGGCAGCTTGTCCTCAAGCTGCAAGGTGGCGGCCAGGGTTGAAGGACTTCATATCCCCACTTTGATGTGGGTTTGTTGTTCCAGTTTGACGATTTGCTAGTTTTCTTGCCCAATTCTCTCATGTAGAACTTGTCTATCTCTTGATCTTCCTGATTTGCTGGATGCTTGAACAGAAGAAATCTTCTCTTATCTCCAACGCTTTCTCCTGGATTGATCTCGAATTGATGAGCATGAACATTGGATTGTTTCTTGCAATCTGCTGCACACGAATCTGGCTCCAATTCTTGTGGTCGTGGCTTTCTCTCCCTGCCCAGCAGCTCCCTCTCCTTGCATGCCTCCTTACAGATCTGATCCACATGTGGCCTGTTTATGTCCATCGCTCCAATGAGCTCCACCGCTGTGAAGAGCCTGACAACCATCGTGTTTGCTTCACTGTCTCTGCTTCTTGCTGCTCCTCCACTGCTGCCTCTTGATGATACGCCTCCGTTGCTGCGCCGACTTCTGGCTGCACTGACATTGTTGTGGCCGTACCCGCCGTGTTGGCGGCTGAAGCCATTGTCAGCCTCTTTTCCTTTTCTGCAACGATCTCAAGCATGCGCACCTTGAATTCGTCAAAGATTGGTTGAACAGAGGCCTTGAATTTCTCCATGAAAGAGCTGGCTTCGGAAGTCATGGCGGTCGGCTCTGATACCAAATGTTGTGGACTTGGATCCACAACGGGATAACTACCGTGCAGAAGATAGCCAGACGGCGTGGCTGTGAGGGATTGGGTAGACATAGGTTGAGAAGAGAGAAACCAGGGATAGATTAGATTGATTGTTCTTGCTTCCCTCCAACATGGATACATGGCATCCTTATATAATGGACGTTCTGGCCTTGACCTGTCCTAATACGATTAGACCTAGACCTTTCCTTATACAATTGGACTCTTTCCTAATCCTACAATTTCCTAATAGACTCCTAATATACTTCTGTTTCATGGATTCCTCCCACGCTGCTACTCCTGCCTTGATACGGTAGACCCATGTCCATGTCCACAACACATGGAGTTTGGGCGTCCAGTAACAAGGCCCGCGATGTAGGATAGCGGGACCAGGTCACCGGACGCGGTGATGGTTCCCCGCAGCGGGAGGCACGGTGTCACGTTGGCGTTGAGAAGCGTGGCGATCGTCTCGAGGATCTCAAAACGGATGCCAGAGTAACCTTGGAGCAAGGTGTTGACACGGACGAGCATAGCCGCCCTCGTCGTTGCAGCGGGCAGAACATGGCCATCGCTTCCGGTGCCGAAGGCTCCAGCGTTAAGGAATCTGTCCAGACAAATAAATACACGAAACAAATAAGGCTTCTGTACTCACACGTAAAGATGCTTAACCCAGAAGTAGAATGATTTAATTCGTACCTGATGAGCTCTCTCTGCAGGGCACCGCCCTCCTTTGTCCTCCTGTGGGAAGTGGCGCCGAAGCCGGTGGTGACACCGTAGCTGTCGGTGCCGTTCGCCATGCTGTTCATGACCCAGTCGCTGCTCTCCTTGACGCGTGCACGGGCGGACTCGTCGAGCTCCACCCTGGTCTCGGCGCCGGCAGCCACCGCGGCGACCATGGCGATGGTCAGGCTGGCGCCCTCCATGGTCACCACCGGCCTGCGGTACTCCTCAACCATCTTCTTCACGGCATCCAAATGGCTCCCTGACAGATCCTCGGCAGCCTTTCCCCAGTTCAGGGGTCAGCCCGCGCCGGCTGCGCCACGCACAGGCCATTGCCGTTGGCGGCAACGTGTCCGTTCTGGCACTCCATGGAGATATGAAAGAAGTACTAAAACAAGTGAGCTAGCTAGACACCGGTAGGTGGTGTATGTGTATCTGTATTGTGAAAGTGGCGATGGCTTGATCGGTTATGGAAGACGGACTTGTGCTGAAGGGAGCTCGAAAGGCAGAGGACTGTGTTGTTCTTCTTGGAGGTGAATGGAGACAGGGCAGGGCTTAAATAGGCAGCGCAGCCGAGCAGGGTAGGTGTGGGTTAAGGGTTGGTGTGGACCTGGAAGGCGAGATTGACCACTGGATTGGTGGGTGCAGAGCTGCAGTGGCCATGACCGCGTATGGACCGGGTGGTGGCTACGTAGAGCAGCGCACTGGCGCCTTCGTGGCAGTTGGACTCAGCCGGAGTTGGTGCGCCGGGAGGGAAGGCAGAGAGCTGCAGCAATGGCGACGCGAGGGGAAAGAGATCGAACACGCTGGGCCTATTTCCTGGTCGAACGCCAGGTGCTCGTCATTTTACAGGCAGGCAGGCGTTTCTCATCCAGAATAATCCATCTTGCTCTTGGCAACATGATGAGCATAACAATAAATTTGTGAGGTTTCATTTTTCCCGCACGTGCTCACAGGGTCAAGCTTCTACAGTTTCAATATTAATCTTGCATCATATATATGCTTAACAGCTTTTACAGTTTACATGTTAACCATCATTCTACTAATCATGCATCAGATGGCTAGTTGTTCACCACGGATGGCCTGAGACGCACTAGTGTCTGCTGCGTGGTACCGCCTGTTGCTGAAGGCGGCGTTACCTAACTGATACGGAAACGCTGCACTTGAGTTATCAACGTGCAAACTATACTTATGTAACCATGTCCTTTTTTGTCGATATTGAAACATTTAAAACGGGGCGCTGCCATGGACAACCGGAGCAGTTATCTGCTAGCTAGTGCTCCATAAAGCTCTCACTACCATTCTTTTGGGGCTGCGAAGAACTCCACATATTCTATTTTAGATTGTGGCTGCTAGCACACATGGCCATATTCTATTTTAGATCGTGACATCGAGTTTATTTAACAATTTTGTTTAAAACGAGACAGTCCAGCGATCAGTTCTGGCACGTTCAGTCAGTCAGTCAGTCACGAGTCTCCCAAAAGGAACTGGGTGGTGATCGGAATTAAACCACTGAAGCTTCTTTCCAAATGGAAGCCCGCTTTTATTCGCGTATGTGCTATTCCATCTGCAAATGAATCAATGACGATGCATATTCCGGTCTGAAAGTAAAGCCATTCTGATGAAAACTTCCGGCCGGTCCTCCGGTGTGAAGTTTCTTTCTGCGTGCACACTTGACTTGACAGACTTGACGGTCTTGAGATATTCAGGATAATTTCCTACGAGAGGTTTACGTTGTGTTCTAGTAGAGAGATTACATGGTAATGAAAAGAATCTAGGCTGTGGCTGCACCGAAGTAGATTACGGTGTGCCATTGATGGCTATTCGAGGATCCTTGTGACTCCGCACCGCTTCAACGAACACTAGATTTCATTGGAAAGTGAACTGCGGATAAATTATCGTCTCAAAGTGACTCGGTTATTTTTATACCCGAGTTTTTTTACTTATGCAATTTATTTTGTGATATCCATCGAGATTGAAGTTATATATCTTGCTATCACATAATTGTTTAACTTGTTTAACATAACTTGTTGATGCACATAGGTGAAGTAGCTTGTTTAGGTTTTGACTTGATAAATTAAACCTTATTTTTATTCCGCATTTGTTTAAGGCTTAACCGTAATTATTTTAAATCGTCTATTCACCCCCCCCCCCCCCCCCCCCATCTAGGCGACAATATCCTTTCATATCTGCATGATCTAGAGAAGATATATTTGTGTTATTTCTAAATTGAAAAGAAAGAGTTGGAATTTGTATTCGTCAATTCATCCCCCTCCCCCAATCTAGTCGACCTCTTTGATCCTTTCATCAAGCCAATATGAAAGATCAAACATATGCAAATTAACCTAGATTTTGGTTTGACTTACTGCAAAAAAATATTTTACCATGTTTTGCGCCTTGCCTTAATAGGTGGCACCTTAAAAACCTTCAATCCACATATGAATGAAGGTGTTACATCTACTACATTGATTATCCCTTCGTGTTCGAAAAGTGAACATGTCTTGGGGCAATCAGAATTGAAAGATGAAACCGTTGAAGGAGATCTATAATTCGGCTCAACTTTACTTCCCAAAACATATTTGGGCATCTCAAGATAAAAACGAAACAAAAATATTAAGGGTCCTCTTAAATAAGAGATTTATCTCTTAAGCCAAGTTGAAAGGACAAACAAGGGATGAACATGGACTTTTGTTCACCTTTATTACGGAAATCATGCCTAAGACAACATGCCTCTCATCGCAAGTGGACATGATACACTTGATTTTATGGCTGACTAAGGGAAAGACTAAAAAAACGTGACCCATATCAGAAGGTCGGTAGTTTAGCTATTGTACAAAGCATGTATGTTTCGTACTTAGATCTGAGAACATCAACATGCATGTATAGAGGGAAAGCCAACATGAAATACTGATTGGTAATGTAAACATAGATTTTGTCTCAACTTTGTTTGTTGAAATCACGCCAAAGATTTGTGTGTCTAACCGTGAGATTATCCAATTTAAAATATGAGATAGTCGATTCAAATGTAGATTTTGGTTCAACCTTTTGTGCCAAAATCATGCCAAATATTCTGCAATCTCATTCTGAGGTGTGTGCAGTTTATTTCGGCTTTATCCTCTTAAGTGTGACACCTTTAAAACTAAAACCGAGATATAAATGTGAGTATTGCACAAACACATGATTCTATATTCGTTCGGAAAACACGAACAAACGTAAGAGTAAGCTAATTAGAAATATCAAACAAATGCAAATATAGATTTTTGTTGATGTGTCGTTGCATTATTACGTCACTGTGATTTTCTATTCAGGCTACACCCAGTGTGCCCAAGATATGCAGTGGCAGTTGGGCCGCTGCGTCAAGATTTTGACTCCGTTATGTGACAACTACGGTGGCAATTTGGCGGAGAACAAGGTTGTGGTCGGCCGGCCGGCAGGGGGAGCCAAGGGTGTTGGCAGATGAGACAGTGTAGAAGGGCACTGCGTCGGGAGAGACATAGTGGAGCCATGAGAACAACAGGACTAGGGAGTGGATAATCTTGTTAAGGATTTGCCGGGCAAACTAATTTGATGTGGACTATGGACGTGGGTAGTTTGGTCTATATGAAAATAAAAGGTTAAATACGACATTTAATTGACATGTATTGGTGTTAAACTAGGCATATTGGCATATTCTAAGGCCTTTTTTGGTTCTAGTGGCATTTTCGGCAAGTAGGTCATTGCAGTTGTATTTTTTGATTGCAATATGTTCACGATGGCATATATCAAATTAAACATTTTATCAAAACTTCCGATCCACTCATTGTAATTGCAAAAGTTGGTTTGAGCGACATATCAACTCGCTTATCCCTTGTCACCTAAAGATGACATTTGACATATCTTATCTTCTAGATGATGTTTACTCCTTTGAACTCTTGGTCGCTCCTCGTGACGGCCCTCTGCTGCCTACGTCGTCAGAACATCATATCTTTGATATGATGGTCATCCTTTTGTTTCCAAAGAACTGGCATTTGATTTGGTATAACTCAGAGTTAACTGAGCGTAGCAAATATAATATCAGATGTAAAAATAAAATGTGAGAATCATACATACTGGCATTTATAATATATTTTGCCAATCAAGAGTATCCAGTATGTATCCAGCGTGTGAGTTTGTGTTTTATATGTTGAAATAATTAATGGCTGATGCAATGAAGAAAATATTTATGTTTTCATTTTCCTGTGATATCGACGCCTTCTTGTTGTGTCTCAGTACCAAAATAGGTTGCTACCAAGTTAGCAAGCTATTATTGGCGCCTCCCTCTCTAACAAGTTTGCATGTTTTTTCAATTGATCAGCTACTCGGTTGGTTCGCTGTATTAAATTAATGTTGATCATTGCATTATTTAATCCAGAGGTCTACTTAGTGAATATTAACTTCCATTTCTTTATAGGAGTATTAGGTTTTTATGGCAATAGCAGTACCAAGTTTGATTAACAATGCAAACAGCAGAAAGGACACCATTTATCTCTTAGCTGATCGCGAGCGTCTTTACTTTTTATTGACCAAATGATTCTAAACTTCACTCCACCTAATAGAGCAGGCCAGTCTAAAGCTTATAAATCTGGTGCTGATGTGGTCGGTGTGTATGTTCTCATGAACCATTATCATAGTATTAATAAAACAAAGCATCTAACTATATCTTTCGGTTCTTTCCACTTTATGTAATTTCTATGCTGGTGAACAATTTCCATCTCAAGTTGGGCGGAAGGTAGACACATTTTTACCGCAAATCAAGTATATTACAAGTTGATGTGCTACCGCATTCATGTCCATGACCCCTTCAGTGTGATATTTGTTTGATGTGATGTTGTGACAAGCAATTGCAATCTGAAGCTGGAAGAGTTTTTCAGTCTGCAAAAACTATAGATTGTGGTGTTAAATCGTCGCTCAAGCATGAGCATGCTTACCCAAGTACATCTTTTTATTACATATGCATAAGAATGATTTGGGCCGAGCTCACTAAATATTAGTTGTCACGATGCTTCAGTCTTATTCTGTAAAACTCGAGCGCTTAAATTTATGATTCTTAGCCACGTCCCCTTGGTGAAATATGTTACGTGGAGAAATTTCTGGTGCTCTAGATGTGAACTTTGAACATGATATGTGTTTTACTGTTTTATACATTCGATTTTCGGAAGTTATATATCTGATGCTAAGAGCTTGGTTGCACTTGATTTCTTAATTTTTCAGGATCATTAACAGTTGTTGTGTCGCATCAACTGAGCACCGTATGAGGCAACATGTAGTCTCAGAAAGACAATGGTGCACAACATATGACCTAACACATGCTCTACTGCTCTGCTTCATAGTGGTCATGTCTGCTCATGTTGCTTATTTGTTTGTAATGTATCGTTGTTGAGTCTTGCAAAAGGGGCACAAATGAACGGATTAGGTGGAGCACCCTAGCTGCTAGGGGCGATGCGGCAAAAAGGCACCATTTAGCAAACATCAAACATGTGTGATCTTTGCACCATTTAGCAACTAAAAAGTCTCTGCATCGCCACTTAACATGAGGCATTTGACTGGCACACATAAACCACGAAAATAAATTAACACCAAGCTATAGAACAACGGGCGCAGCAAAGCGCGCGAGATCCTTCTAGTTTATACTAATTTGTTTTACTTGTCTTAGCTTATTCATTTAGTGTAATATAACTCATATAATTTTCATTATGCTAAGAATAATTAACAAGTTAATAATGTTGCTAAATACTCAAATATAGTAATCCAGATTATAAATTTCACGTCTATCATTTTTAATGCCCCTCGTTAAATCAACATGTTTTTATGTAAAAGCTATGTTTGTATTTTTGTTTAGTTTCGAGCGTTGTTAAGATTTTCTTGCTAAATTTAATATTCCTTAAATATAAGAAAATGATGAAAAATTGCAATCGTTTGTTGTTTAATATTCACCTTTGTATAATGTCAATATTAGTTTTCCATATATTATTAGAAGTGGTATTTTGCATTTGATATGTTCTTGGCAATTATAGTGTTCTCAAATATCTTTGTAGATAACACTAGAGCTTATGCGTCTTACAAAAATCTTGATAGGGATATATGTAATATTTGTCCGTTTATTTTGGATGTTACAAATACACCTTTACATAATAGAATATATGGATGTGTGAAGTGTCCTCACCCTGCCGGCATTACTCATTTCTTGGTTCTTTCACCGACAAAAGGAGATGTCCATATTCCCGAGGTTAAGACATATTGTTGGCAACGGTGTGTGCTCATATTGTTGAACTACATCTTTAATCATTTTTTGGATTCCTGCGTCGTCAAAATCTTGCCTCCCAAATTTGAGCACGTGCCGCAATTTCATACCGTCGAAGCACCGATCCTTGAGAAAGAGCTCGAACAGAGACTATGGTGTGTCATTGGTGGCTCTTCAGGGCAGGGGCGGAGCCAGGAAAATCACACGAGGGGGGCCGATGCAAAATTTTACCCTGCTGCTAATTGTTGGGGAGGGCCAGAGATCTAAAATACCATGTTTTGAGGTTTTTTTTAAAGAAATAAGGGGATATACAAGAAAATCCTGCATGTTAGGGGGGGCCAGGGCCCATGTTGGTCCCCCCTGTCTCCGCCACTGCTTCAGGGATCCTTTACTCGCGTCTGTGCTATTCCATCTGCAAATGAATGACTGGCGATGCATATTCCGGTGTGAAATTTCTTTCTGCGTGCACACTTGACTTGACAGACTTGACGGTCTTGAGTAGATATTCCGGGATGATTTCCTAAAAGGTTTACAATGTGTTCAGAGAGAGATTACTTGGCAAGCGTAAAGAATCTCGGCTGTGGCTGCACCGAAGTAGAATGCACAGCTCACGAGGTGATTGCACCTCTTGAGTGATCAGTCAGGTCCAGCTTGGGCCAAACCGCACGAGGCCGCAGCCTGCGTTCTCCCACGCGTTCCACGGCAGAATAGATGGCCTTTTGGTTGTATCTTCAGCCTTCGAGAGCTCCACCACGCGCGAGGAACAAAAGGGAAGGAGCAGGGGAATCCTCTGCTCTTGGCCTCTTGCAGTCTTGCGTCCGGTCGGTCATCCGCGTGCACACTGTGTATATTCTCCGTTTGAGGTTCAGGAAAAAGATTGCTGGTGACCTTTTGGTGTCACTGGTACAACCTATGGAAAAATATTTGCTGGTGACCTATTTGGTGCAGTTTGCTAGCTTTTGAATTTATACCCATCGCTGTAACAAAAGGACAGTCAAGATGTACATGCAGTTTGTTTCGAATGAGTGAAATGGCTTAGATTAATTCAGATGCGATTTACATCCATTTCACATCAATAGATTGGGCAATACCCCCGGACGTGCATCCGAATAAAAAGTTTTTTTGAAAAAGTGTGAACAAATTGCCATGAAGAGAATAGGTAGACACACATATACATGTCAAATTAGGTGAAACCATATTAATTATCATTTTCACACTATAGATAACCAGCTCCTCGGTGCATGGTCGTGGACACGGCCATTGTTGAGACGCGTCCCATCTGTAACGTCACAGCTCGATCCACACCAACACCCCAACACCCCGATTTGCACCGCCAACTCCCGCACCGACACCACCGACGTCGGAGAAACCATATCAACGCATGTGGGCCCTACCCTCTCCACTTTATTTAGCTCATTCGTCCCTCTCTCCGCACCGACACCACCGAGCCCCATCTATAACGTCACAGCTCGATCCACACCACCAAGGCACCAACACCCCGATTTGCACCGCCAACTCCTGCCATAGTTGGCCAGACTGCGTTTGTCGGCGCGTAGAAGGCGCCAACAAACCGTGACCGAGCCAAATACGGGGATGATGCGGTGTCACCGGTGTAGGCTTGAAAAAAACTTAGGTGCTGGGGTGCAGGTTTGCCGACGTCGGAGAAGAAGTATATATGGGGTCTTAGAGGTATGGCCTCAGCGGTGACCGGCCGGAGTAGGAGGGGCTTTGGGCAGGTCGAGGTGGCAAGGCGGCACTCATTACAAATTGAGTTTTTGTACAACTAGCTCGGATACTAGTTACACAAGTTAGTTAAAAACTATATGAGTTACGTCAAGCAACGTTAACAAATAAATTATATTATGTACACTTATTTAAAGATGTTAATCTCTTGTGGAGTTTCTATTGTTGGGTTCATATAAACCCCAGATCAAATATCTATTTCTCTTTGATACCAAGCTGAGAATACCCGTAATTTCCTTAAGCGTTCTGGCAGCTTTAGAGCCAAAGTAGTTTTACACACAAATGCATGCATAATTTTGACTTGATCTGTGTGGATATTTAACATTATTTGCGAGAATGTTGATGTTTGATTTGACCAACATGTTGATGTTTGACTTGACCAATGATTGTAAGTAACTCCCTTACCGAATCATCGAAGATCAATTTTTTGAGCGTAAACTCAATTGGTCAAAAGTTAAAAGGGTTGTGATATTCTAAACTTATTTTATCAATACATTATTTTAAATGTATGAACATCTAAGAGCATGCCTACTACTTTTTCAACCACGCTAGTATGAGCCAAGTCTTACCAAGTCAGGTCCGTCTCATCCAACCTCCATTATTTTATTGGAGTTTTTTTCGATGAAAAAAAACTCCAATAAATAATGGCATATTTTTTAGGGTTGCCTTTTTTTTAGATTTTTATTGGGATACTTTTTTTTTGAGAATCTCTCGCGCATCGTGGACGAAGACGGCCGCGTCTACCATAATTCATACTGTTCGAATTTCAGCCCATTAGTGGATTGGCTCATTCTTCTCCTTCGACGGTGCTGCACCTGCAACCCGGCCCATCCGCCCCAGGGAAGCCACCGCCGCCGTTCCCTACCTCCTCCGGCTAGCCCATTCTCCTACCTCGACGCTGCTGCGACCCGCCCCATCCGCCCACAGGGAATTCACCGCCGCCCCTCCCCCCTACCTCCTCCGGCTATCCCTTCTCCTCCCTCGACGGTGCTGCGACCCGCCCCAACCGCCCCCACTGAAGTCACCGCCGCCGTCCCTACCTCCTTCGGCTAGCCTTCTCCCTCGACGGAGAGGTTAGTGTCGGCTGCGGGAAGCCCAGCGCAGTCCAGTATAGCCCAAGGTGCCCAAAAAGAACGTAAGGGAAGATCCAACAAAAAGCAAGATAGTAAACTGCGGAATGTGCAATCTCCATTGAAGTTCCGAAGAAAAATCTGCACTCAGTACTGTTGGTACAACTTCTGTGCTTTTTTGCATCAGTCTGAAGCTCATTTTCCAAACAATCTTTTTTGTGATTTACTCAATGTTACTGTTGGCAGCACATTGATAAACTCTTTTTTCAAACTGCTTAATATAAGGCACGGAAATTACATGGCCATGTTAGATTGCAAATATCCAAGTATCTTAGACATTGTCAATATAGCAGAATAGCTGAACTGCTAAAGTATAAGTATCATAGCTGATATGCTACGGTTGATCATCTCAGGTTGCTTCCTATGACCCATACAAAATATGTATCACAAGATAGTAAATCATTGGCAGAGCCTATATGTAAAGCATTTGTTTTCCTTCATGGGTGGCTGTTACAACTTACAAGCACTTGTTGTCAAGTGTTATCGTTTCCATTTGCCTTGTTAGCATAATGATTTACATGTTCGGCTAACGTTTCAGCCTTGATCACGCTGAAGCATCTCCTCCAGAAGAATTCAAAGTGCCGAAACATGTTGGAAAATGATGCTGGAGACGGTTCGCTGTCAAGCTTAGTTGCGTTATAAACCTTCATTTCTTTTCTGTATTTCATCATGTACAGTATGTATTTATCTGATTAGAATGTCAATTCTTTTCTTTGTTTCAGAAATATGACCCAGAAGCTACAGATCCTTATCTGAGCGGCGAACTAGCTACAGTGCATTGGGAGCTTAGCTTTCTGTAGAAGCATTATGACCCATCTGTTTCTGGAATGGCTTCGTATGTCTTGAGCATGGCAAATCTGAATGCTGCCCAGAAGCAGGTACAACTTTCTGGTGCAAATCCTGTGGAAGCATACAAAGACTTGTCAATGGGACGGGAATTATCAAAACCAACCAGCAAGGTGTTAACGCTGAAGTGCAAAGGGAAACGACGCAGTAAGGAGTTTGTCTCTCTAAGCCAAGACGTGCTTCAGAAGGCAGATTACATGGTGGGCGACGATGAGCTCAGAGAGAAGCTTCAAGGTCATTTTGTGGTACTAAGAGGCATTTACGAAAATGAGAGGTTGAGGATCGAGTTGAGCCATACATTGTCATCCATTAACATGTACAAGGAATACAAGAAGCAGAAGAAGCAGAGCAAGAAATAAAAAACTGTCAGGAAGAAAGTTGCAAGGGCTTAGTCGTGTTATATTCTGAGGATCTTTCTACACCAGCGGTAAAAGGTATCCCATAATTTTGTCATCATATCACTGTATGTGTTTATTTATTGTACTGCATAGCAGGTTCCTCCAACACATTAATAGTTTTTGTTCAAGATACAATTGTTAGTCTGCTTGTTCCTTTTGCGTGCTAACTAGGCTTGTCTACTTGCTGTTTCTTTAGTGATGCAATGGTGATGTGCTCTGTTTTGTGTACATATGGTTTCTAGTTATCAATGGACAAAACATTCCACCTAATTGTACACCCGTCTGATCAAAATACTAACCGCTTCTGGCTAAGTTTAACAAAGGCCAACTCTACATTAGACAGCAATGCTGAGAATCTTATAATCAAATGATGGTAAAAACATCTGCATGTTTGCCTCTGACAGTTTGTCAAGAAACTTTGTTGTAAAATAAGACCACGTATGTTCCATGGAAAGATTGAAACGGGGCGGGGCGGTGTATCGTTACAACACACACTATGTAATGCAACAACATCAAGAAAATACTTTCTTCTTGAGGTTGAGATGGTGAGGGGTTGACGACGATATGCCTAAACCACGATCCCATGATCAAACATTACCGAATTCAAAGTCACACAAACAGGGTCACATGGCCAAGTCCTACATGAAGCCTCAATGGGCGAAATTCCAAGTGAAACTGCAGCGGAAACTCCAAGAACACTGGGCCCATGCCAACATGCCTTAAACGAACAGACAGCTGACTCGGAGGACGTCATAGTTTGCATAGTCGTCATCGAAAATATCAGCCACATTCTTTTTACACTGAGAATAAATGGAACCAGCACATTTGTCATGAAAATTTATCAAGCTACAGTGTTAACTTGCATCACGGAATATCTACTGCCTACCTACCAGAACCAAGTAATGCAATTGCAAATTTTGGCTATGGCATAGCAGCTCAGGAAGAACGATGCAAGCATCAACTTCATGAAATACAACGAAAAAACAGTATTAATACTTTGAAAGCACACTATTCTTCATTTCCTTGATCCTCTGTTCAGCAGATTGGCAGGGGCTCACCATTCCACTCCTTGAGGCACTCAAGCAGAGCGTCGATATGCTTGCCCTTGTTCATAGCCACAAACACCTTGTCCACCTCTTCACCCGGAGATCTAGTCTTCTCTCCGGTCAAGTACTCCGTCCCGAGTTCCTTGCGCACAAAGCGATAGAGCGGGTACGACCGACATTCAGCGATGCGGTTCTGCTGTGTGGCAGTGCCATTCTCCACGGCACACCGGGCAGACTCGACCTCCTTTGGAAGCACTGCACGGAGCTCTTGCTCGAATATAGCGAGCTTGGCGAACACTGATGTCTGCACGTCTTGCTCGGCCTCACCATTGGCCAAGGCGTGCTCCACGAGAACTGCACGCATCTTCTGCATTAGGGGATAGTTGGCGCTGCAGGGGTCATCCGCATATGCGAACACAGCCTCACGGTCAATCGTGAGGAGCAGATCTTTCTCACAGAATCGTGCGTTGTGGAGATGACCATTGTCATTGGTGCTCAGGGTCTTCCTAGCCACCGTCTTCACACAGTTCTTAACAGCATCCTTGACATTCTCCTCGAGGTGGCGGAGGTCGATAGCTTGGCACAACGCGACCAAGAATGTCGACGACATGAGCTTCAAAATGTCGATGGCCTCAGCGGTCTTCCTGGAAGAGATGAGACCGAGAGAATTGACGTCTTGGTTGTGCTGCTCCGCGCTCTGCACATGGTTAGTCACCGGGTTGCCCAAAAATTGGAGCTCGGAGCAGTATGAGGCCATGGCAATCTCAGCACCCTTGAAGCCATAGTCCAAGCTCGGGTTGCGCCCACCAGATAGGTTGGAAGGCAAACCATTGTTGTAGAAGTCGTTCACTAGCTCGGAGAACTGGGCAAACATGAGCTTGCCGATGGCAGCAATGGCGAGCCTGGTGTTGTCCATAGACACACCGATTGGCGTGCCTTGGAAGTTTCCTCCATGGATGGCCTTCCCACGGGAGACATCAATGAGCGGGTTGTCGTTGACGGAGTTGATCTCGCGCTCGATCGACTTGGTGGCTGCACGGATGACCTCAATCTGCGGGCCAAGCCATTGTGGCGATGTGCGGAGTGCATACCTATCTTGTTTCGGCTTCATCAGTGGGTCTAGCTCGCCCAACTTCTTCGCGAGCATCATGTAGGAGCTTCCTTCAAGGATGTGCTCCATGATGGCCGCTGCCTCAATCTGGCCGGGGTGGTGCTTCAGCTTGTGTGTAAGGTGGTCGGTGTACTCTGGCTTGCCGTTCATGACCTCGCAGAACACAGCTGATAGAACCTCAGCAAGAACACCAAGGATGTTAGCTTCGAAGAGAACCATGGACGCAAGTCCGGAGCCCACCGCGGTGCCGTTGACCATGGCAAGGCCTTCCTTGGGCTGCAGCTCAAAGAAGCCATGCTGGATGCCGGCGATTTTAAATGCCTCTGCTGCGTTAACCTTCGTGCCATCTGGAGCTGTCGCCATGGAGTTAGGACGCCCGGTCACAAGGCCCGCAATGTAGGATAGCGGGACTAGGTCACCGGATGCGGTGATAGTGCCCCGAAGTGGTAGGCATGGTGTTACGTTGGCATTGAGAAGCGTGGCAATTGTCTCGAGGATCTCGAAACGGATGCCAGAGTACCCTTGGAGCAGGGTGTTGACACGGACGAGCATGGCTGCCCTTGTTGTTGCAGCGGGTAGAACGTGGCCATCGCTGCCGGTGCCGAAGGCTCCTGCGTTAAGGAATCTGATGAGCTCTCTCTGCAGGGCGCCACCCTCCTTGGTCCTCCGGTGGGACGTGGCGCCGAAGCCGGTGGTGACACCGTAGCTGTCGGTGCCGTTCGCCATGCTGTTCATGACCCAGTCGCTGCTCTCCTTGACGCGGCCGCGGGCGGACTCGTCGAGCTCCACCCTGGTCTCGGCACCAGCAGCCACCGCGGCGACCATGGCTATGGTCAGGCTGGCGCCCTCCATGGTCACCACCGGTCTGCGGTACTCCTCAACCATCTGCTTCACGGCATCCAAATGGCTCCCTGACAGGTCCTCGGCAGCCTTTCCCCAGTTCAGGGGGTCGGCTCTCGCGGGCTGTGCCACGCACAGGCCATCGCCGTTGGCGGCAACGTGTTCATTCTGGCAGTCCATGGGAGATATGCAAAGAACTAGTAAATGAAGTAAGTTTGCTAGACACCGGTAGGTGCGTGTGTGTGTGTGTGGATTGCGGAAGTGGTGATGGATTGATCGGTGTCTCGAGGACGGGCTTGTGTTGAAGTTGAAGAGGAGCTCGAATTGCACTGGAAGGTGAGGCTCTTCTTGGAGGGGAATGGAGGCAGGGCATGGATTAAATAGGCAACGCAGCTGAGCATGGTAGGTGCAGGGTTGGGTTGGTGTAGACCTGGAAGGCGAGGTTGACCACTGGATTGGTGGGTGCAGAGCAGCAGTGACCATGTCAGCGTACGGACCAGGTGGTAGCTACGTAAATGAGCGCGGTGGCGGCTTCGTGGCAGCTGGGTTCAGCCGTGGTTGGTGCGTGGGGAAGAACACGCTGCCCTGCCTCTTCCTTATGGCGATGCTGACTTCGCCGTCTCCCAAATTCTTGTTATCATGTTATGTTCTTCAGTCCATACCAATGCTGACAATGGTGTATCTGCCTGCTTAAGACGGCAAGCGTGTTCAGTATTACTGTTTTGATCGGAAAAGTGTCAAGTATCGATCATGAGATGCACTAGTGTCTGCTGCGTGGTACCAACCTTTTGCTGAAAGCGGCGTTACCTAACTGATACCAGAAACGCTGCACTTCGAATTATGAACTAGCGAGGTGGCTGCTTACACTGGTACTACCTCTTTCTCGATATTGGAACATTTAAAACAAGCGTGGAGGCTGCTTGCACCTTGTATACAAAACTATAAGAAAACAAACTTTTAAAAATAAAAGAAGCTAGGATTGTCTAGCCAAAGCAAGCGGGGTCCCACATATTCTATACTTTTGGGGTGTGAAGATCACCACAAACTCTATTTATGATTAAGCTAGCACAATTGGCCATGTGGGTGTTGAACTCGATCGTGACCTTCCTGCTGGCTCTTGTCCTGTAAATGGATTTCTATGTTGGGAAGAGCCTCTCGTGTTTCACGGACTGTTATGTTTAAAATGAGCAAGTCCACCGAATCCGTCCTGTCAGTCAGTCAGTCATGAGTCCTGGCACCACTTTTATTGGAAGCTTCATTTGAAGACATGCAAACCTGCTATTGTTCCGGTCTTGGTCATGCAAATGAATGAATGACGAGGCATATTCCGTTCTGAATGTAAAGCCACCCTGATGCCAACTTCCGACCGGTCCAGCCGCTCATCTGGTGTGAAGTTTCGTTCACAGTGCAGACTTGACATGACAGACTTGTGTGTGTTGGGCAGAGACGGAGAGATTCTGGGATATTTCTTACAAGGTTTAGTAATCTCGCTCGAGAGATTACATGGTAACTGCCAAGAGTTTCAGCTGCGAGTGACTGCAGCATATGGATTTCTCTCTCGAGTGATCAGTCAGGTTGGCCTTGGGTTGTATCTTCAGCCTTGGACTCGGACAGCTCCACTCGAGGAAGGAAAACGGGAGGAGCACGGGGGAATCCGGATTCCATGCCCGGGGTTCTCTGGTCTTGGGTCTCGTCGGTCATCCGCGTGCACACTGTGACCACGTACGCACTCAAGGTGAAGTTTTACGTCGTTTTTCCCACCTGATTTGGTCATACTTAGTCCTGAGAGTCTTTGCTAAATCGGATCGGGTCAGCTCTTACAGAAGGCGGGGTTGGTTGGATGCGTTCATACATGGACGAGGTCCAGCCTATGGAAAAAGATTGTTGGTGACCTTTTGGTGCATTCGCAAGGAAAATAACCCATGGTTAATGCTTTTATGTACTGATGAGGTGCAAATGCATGCAACTTTCTTTAGGAGCAAATGCAAGGAAAATTGGTTTGGTCACGACTCGTAAGTCATACGAGGATGTTTACCGAGTGATAACGTGGTAGGTTGGTTTGGTCATGACTCATAAGCCATTCAACTTTCTTGAGTGCAAATGCAAGGAAAATTGGTTTGGTCAGACCATGGGGTGATCCGGAAACAGCACAACTGGGTCTGGGCTATAGCCATGCGACGGAGAAATAAAATCTTCCTGTGGTTATCATACTGTGGTAGGTTGAACACCAAAGACAATATGGTTGCCAAGAGTTTCGTCTACACTGTCAGAACTTACAGTTAGTCTGGCATCGATATCATCATCGATAATAGATTTCGTCTTCAAAGTGACCCCCACTACAATCTGAGACTTGGAATATATGTTTCAGTATTTTTTATTTATTCCCTAGAAAACAAGGAATAGGAGAATCTTTAACAATTGAAATTCTGCTCACCAGTAATCCTTCAGAAAATTGCAGAAGAAATGAAGCTCTGCGCAACGCCTAGGCCCAAAGGCTGCAGGGGTAAGAAAGGCCGCCCTCGCCCATCCACCCTTTCTTATTCATGTTTTCTTTAAAGTTTTAGCCAAGTCACACTTGGCTGTAATTTTGTAAATGTAGGAGAAAACAAAAATGGAACTATAAGGTAGAGGAAGCTCTACGCCTCCCCCCCCCCCCCCCCCCCCCCTCTTTTAATAAAATATAGCTCGAATGGTGATGATCTAAAGGGTAACTACTTAGACCATTTTTTGATAGAGGAAATATATTAATATCAAGCTGATACCAATTACTCCCAACATTTCCAACAATATAATGTTAAGAGCTAGTCAATACACCAAAGATGCACACAACCAAAAAGAAAGTATGATGAAATGTTATTCAACCCAAGTTATTCAACAGATCCTGTTATTCAACCTTTTTTTTACCGTCGATATTCAAATATGATAAAATTTCCTCCTGATTTTTCCATTAACCATTGGGTTGCTATTAAATACCAGTATTTATGTAGCTCTATTTAGTATTTCATAATTTGCCATGTTCCAGATTCCATGTTATAAAGTGCGTCCAGCATGCGCCATTGACTACCCCATTTTTCCACTTGGGCTGACTCATTAGAACTCCAGTGCTCTAAAATTGGTATCTTTATATTTTGAGTTCATAATATTCATGGTACTTATTAGTTGTCATACTTAGCATAAGTGAACCTATTGAGCACGGTAACTTGTGGACCACAGAATTATGTTCTTGATAACTTATAGCTAAGTTGTGTATTTTTGTTTAAGCTACCGGCGCTTATGTAAATTCTGTGAATCCCATAGGCAAACATTGGAAAAATTGCCTACTGAATCCAGGGGGGGGGGACCCCCCTATTTCTTTGTACAAATTTGCTCTCTATTTATGCGTGCATCTCTTTTGCAAAATTCTTTGTTGCTACCGTACCCAAGCAGCGTGTGGGAATCATCTATGTCGCGCCTATTTCGGTACACAGTAGATACATCATATGGCATACAAATAATATATCTTTTTACACTGTTCTGTGTTGGCGCAAGAACCACAACATTGAGCTGAAAAAAATGGAACCAGCACATTTATAATGAAAATTTATCACACTACATTTTAACTTGCATCACGGAATATCTATTTGGCGGCCTACCGGAACCAAGTAATGCAATAGCAAATTTTGGCAACGGCGTAGCAGCTCTGGAAGAACCATGCAGGCATAACCTTCACGAAATACAATCAAAAAACAGTCTGAATACTTGTGTGTAAAGTTCTGCACTTTGAAGCACACGCTACTCTTCAGTTCTTTGATCCTCTGTTCAGCAGAGTGGCAGGGGCTCGCGATTCCACTCCTTGAGGCACTCAAGCAGAGCGTCAATGTGCTTGCCCTTGTTCATGGCATTGAACACCTTGTCCACCTCTTCCCCTGGAGACCTCGTCTTCTCTCCAGTCAAGTACTCTGTCCCGAGCTCCTTGCGCACGAAGCGATAGAGAGGGTACGACCGACATTCAACGATGCGGTTCTGCTGTGTGGCAGTACCATTCTCCACGGCACACCGGGCAGACTCAACCTCCTTTGGAAGCACCGCTCGGAGCTCCTGCTCGAACAAGGCGAGCTTGGCAAACACTGATGTTTGCGCATCCCGCTCGGCCTCACCGTTGGCCAAGGCATGCTCCACGAGAACCGCACGCAACTTCTGCATCAGCGGGTAGTTGGCGCTGCAAGGGTCGTCAGCGTATGCAAACACTGCCTCACGGTCGATTGTCAGCAGCAGGTCCTTCTCGCAAAAGCGTGCGTTGTGGAGATGGCCATTGTCATTGGTGCTGAGGGTCTTCCTAGCCACCGTCTTCACACAGTTCTTGACGGCATTCTTGACATTCTCCTCGAGGTGGCGGAGGTCGATAGCTTGGCACAGAGCGACCAAGAATGTCGATGACATGAGCTTCAAAATGTCGATGGCCTCTTCGGTCTTCCTGGATGAGATGAGACCGAGAGAGTTGACGTCTTGGTTATGCTGCTCAGCGCTCTGCACATGATTAGTCACAGGGTTGCCCAAAAACTGAAGCTCGGAGCAGTACGACGCCATGGCAATCTCAGCACCCTTGAACCATAGTCCAAGCTCGGGTTGCGCCCACCAGAGAGGTTGGAAGGCAGGCCGTTGTTGTAGAAGTCGTTCACCAGCTCGGAGAACTGGGCAAACATGAGCTTGCCGATTGCAGCAATAGCAAGCCTAGTGTTGTCCATGGACACACCGATGGGCGTGCCCTGGAAGTTGCCACCATGGATAGCCTTGCCACGGGACACGTCGATGAGCGGGTTGTCGTTGACGGAGTTGATCTCACGCTCGATCGACTTGGTAGCGGCACGGATGACCTCAATCTGAGGGCCGAGCCATTGTGGCGATGTGCGGAGTGCATACCTATCTTGCTTTGGCTTCATCAGTGGGTCGAGCTCGCCAAGCTTCTTCGCGAGCATCATGTAGGAGCTACCATCAAGGATGTGCTCCATGATAGCCGCGGCCTCGATCTGACCGGGGTGATGCTTCAGCTTGTGCGTGAGGTGGTCGGTGAACTCCGGTTTGCCGGTCATGACCTCACAAAACACAGCCGACAGAACCTCAGCAAGGACGCCAAGGATGTTTGCCTCGAAGAGCACCATGGACGCCAGCCCCGATCCCACCGCTGTGCCATTTACCATGGCAAGCCTTCCTTGGGCTGCAGCTCGAAGAAGCCGTGGGGGATGCCGGCGATTTTAAATGCCTCGGCAGCATTAACCTTCGTGCCATCTGGAGCGGTCGCCATGGAGTTAGGGCGACCGGTCACAAGGCCGGCGATGTAGGATAGCGGGACGAGGTCACCGGACGCGGTGATGGTGCCCCGCAGCGGTAGGCACGGTGTCACGTTGGCGTTGAGAAGCGTGGCGATCGTCTCGAGAATCTCGAAGCGGATGCCAGAGTATCCCTGGAGCAGGGTGTTGACGCGGACGAGCATGGCTGCCCTCGTGGTTGCAGCGGGAAGAACGTGGCCATCGCTGCCGGTGCCGAATGCTCCCGCGTTAAGGAATCTGTCCAGACAGGCAAATACACGAAACAAATAAGGCTTCCTGTACTTCACATATAAATATGCTTAGCTAGTAGTAGTAGAATGGTTTAATTCGTACCTGATGAGTTCTCTCTGAAGAGCGCCGCCCTCCTTGGTCCTCCGGTGGGAGGTGGCGCCGAAGCCGGTGGTGACACCGTAGCTGTCGGTGCCGTTCGCCATGCTGTTCATGACCCAGTCGCTGCTCTCCTTGACACGACCGCGGGCGGACTCGTCGAGCTCCACCCTGGTCTCGGCGCCGGCGGCCACAGCGGCGACCATGGCGATGGTCAGGCTGGCGCCCTCCATGGTGACCACCGGCTTGCGGTACTCCTCCACCATCCGTTTGACGGCATCCAAATGGCTACCGACAGCTCCTCCGCCGCCTTCCCCCAGTTCAGAGGGTCGGCCCGTGCCGGCTGCGCCACGCACAAGCCATCACCGTTGGCGCTAAGCTCCATCGAAACACGCAAAGAAGTAGTGAAAAGCAAGCTAAACACCGGCAGCGGCAGGTGTGTGTGCGCGTCTGAAAGTGGCGATGGATTGATCGGTGACTGGTGGATGGACTTGTGGATGGTGAAGAGGAGCTCGAATTGCAGAGGACTCTGAAGCTCTTCTTGGAGGGGAATGGAGGGGCGGGGATTGTTTAAATAGGAGAGGCAACGCAGCTGATCATGGTGGGTGGGTTGGTTTGGACCTGGCAGGCGATCGCGAGGTTGACCGCTTCGACTAGTGGCCGTGGGAGAGCCGTAGAGTTGGTGGCTTCGTGGCAGCTGGACTCGCCGGGGTTCTGCAACTTGGAACTGGTTGGTGCGCTCCGCACGGAGCAAAGGGGTAGGTGCGGAAGGAGGAGACGCAGAGCGTGCTCGCGCGGACGCGGCACTCTCTTGCTCTCTTGTCTCCTGCATTTCGAGTTTAAGGTCAGGTGCTCGACGGTTTGCCCAGGCAGCCACACATTTGGACACACAGGCACAGTAGTGACACTCTTGTTTCTTTCTTTCCCTTTTTCAGATCAGTATGCCTCTCTAAGTTACATGCTGATGATGAGAGCAACATTCATTTGGAGCTTACCTCTGAAGTTTTCATTGTTAATCATGCATCATGTGTTTGGGCGCTAATTAGTAGGTGCTGTTAATCACGCAACAATCCGGAATCCAGATGCTCCTGACAAAATGAAATACTTCATCAAAGAGAACAGTTTTCTCTACCACTTGTTCTGCTTATCCGGGCATCATACATGCTTAATGGTTCAACACTAGGCCGTTTATTTGCTGCTTGCTACCACCTGCTACCTACGCGGTCATTTCTTTGACGAAGTAGCCTTGATTGTTTCTCCAAAGCCAATTGAGTTCTTCTATGGACAACAGGACTTGTTATACGCTGATGCTTCATATGTTTTCATAGTATATCTTGGGTGGTGTGAAGAACCCCACATATTTTTGAATCAAGCTAGCTAGCACATGGTGCTTGAGCTACTGACGTCGAATGGGGTATTTCCTAATGCAACAGGACTCTTTCCTGCTATTTTCCTATGAATAATTAATTTGTTGAAGGGAAGTTCCCATGTTTCACTGACATTTTTGTATTAAAAATGGGGAAGTCAGTCAGTCCCGGTCTATTAACTGGGTGGAGATCTGAATCACACGAGTTTTCTTCATTCAGTATAGCACCACTTGTACTATATTGGAAGCTTCACGCCAAGATCGAAAAGGAAACCAGTTTTTGGTTTTGCTTCTTTCTTGGTCGTCTGAGATATTCCTTTTGCAAATGAGTAAATGACGAGGGATATTCCCGTTTGGATGTAAAGCCATTCTGATGCAAACTTCCGGACGGTCCAGCGCGTTCAGTCTCGTCTCTCGTGTGAAGTTTCATTCTCAGTCCATACTTGACCCGACAGACTTGACTACGTTGGCAGGAGAAATCCCTGAACATTTTCTTAGAAGGTTACGTTAGTGCGGTTCTACTCCATTCTTGAGCTTGCGGTGTTCTACATCTGTAAGGCTCGGGAGATCACGTGGTAACTGCAGTGAAACACCGATCTAAGTGTACTGAAACTCTGACTGAAGTGGCGATCGAGTGGAGGTAGCAGACACTACGGCATGTAGTTTTCTGGTCAGTACTTCAGTCAGATCCAGGCCGTGGCACGCGTTGCACGCGGCATGTGCCGTGTCGCCATCTTCTGTTTGGTCTTCAACCTTCGATCATGACAGTTCAACCAGATTGCTCCTCGTCCAAGCGGCATTGCTTCTTTGTGTTAGATGATGTAATATGCCTGTACGTATACGGTACGGAGTAGTACTCGACCTATACGTACAACCCTTGTACAGCCACGGTGGGGGCTTTTCCACCCATATAACACGTAACGAACCCTCCAACGAGGGTATCGTTCCCCTCACAACTTTGACATGGTATCAGAGCCCCCTCTTCCATGACCTAGCTGCCAATATCACCGCCGCTCCCTCAGCCGCCGCCACAACCAATACTCGCCGCCGCCGCCTCAAAAAACCAGATACCCTGCCGCCGCTGCCGCTTCTTAGCCGCCGCCGCAATACATCTACAACCAGACAACCTAATACCTTGCCGCCGCCGCTTCTATAGCCGCCGCCGCCTACATACACAAAAACCACAAACAAATATCCTGCCGCCGCCGCCGCTTCTTAGCCGCCGCCGCCAATACTCATATAACCCCTCCCTCCAGCCGTCGCCATGAGCTCATCTTCCACGATCGCTTCCTTGGCCGCCGCCCTAGGGACACCTCCTGCCCAAACCCTCACGAGGGGAAACTTCCTTCTCTGGAAGGCTCTTGTTTTTCCTGCCTTCGTGGTGCCAATGTCATGGGCTTGCTCGACGGCACTGACCGTGCGCGCCCAAAACCCTAGAGGTTGAAGATGAGGAGAAGAAGAAGACCACGGTGGAGAATCTGCGTACCTTGCATGGGTTGCACGGGATCAGCAGGTGCTGCGGTTCTTGCTGAACTCGCTGTCGCCCGACATCCTTTCCCACGTTCTCGGGATGGACTCCACTGCCGAGGCCTGGTCTATTATCAACAAGATGTTCTCTACTGCTTCAAGAACAAAGGTACAACACGTCCGATCTGCTCTCAATGATACAAAGAAGTCCACTATGACTGTGCATCAGTATTTCACAAAGATGAAAGGGTTTGCTTCTGAACTCGCTGCCGCTGGTAAGCCCCTTGAGGAAGATGAGCTGATCGGTTATTTGCTTCATGGCCTTGATGGATCATACAATGCCCTTGTTACCGCTGTTGATAGCAACCCGGCCACCACCGTAGATGATTTATTTGGTCTCATGTCTTCTTATGATATGCGCAATGATAACACCGATGAACCTGTTGATGCTTTTCCGTCTTCTGCAAATGCTGCTATCGAGGTCGTGATTCTGGCCGTGACCATGACAACCGTGATAACCGTTCCCGTAGCCGCCGTGATGATAGCCGCGAGCGTGGCCGTGGAGATCACGCAGCGGAGGTGGACGCAGGGATGGAGATAGGGGTGGATCGTGTGAGTATCGCGACCGCCGTGATGATGGGCGAGACTACCGTGATCGCCGTGATGATAGACCTCGTGATCGTGATGATGGACGCCGCGACAACCGTCGTTCTGATGGTGATCGCCGTCGTGATGGAGGACAGGGCCGCAACAAGCAGTATCGTGGCCGTGCACCCACACCTTATGTTGATATTACATGTCAGATTTGCAAAATCCATGGTCATCCTGCAAGTGACTGTTGGTGGCGATATCAAGGTGACAATGATGATGATGCTGACCGAGATGATGTAGAGAGAAGGGTGCACATGTTGCATCATGTGGCGTCGATACAAACTGGTACCCTGATGGGTGCCACTGATCACATCACCGGGGAGTTGAACAAGCTCTCCACACATGACAAGTACAAGGGACGTGACTCCGTTCGCACAGCCGATGGTAATTCTATGCACATTAGTCATATTGGTCATTCAATTTTGCGCACCCCACATAATTCTTTCATCTAAATAATGTTCTACATGTTCCTACTGCATCAAAGAACCTTCTTTCTGTTCATAAACTTGCACTTGACAACAATGTCTTTCTTGAGTTTCACCCTTTCTTTTTGATAAAGGACCAAGTCACACGAAGAACTCTGTTTAAAGGCCCGTGTCATGGAGGTCTCTATCCCTTGGTGCCCATCTCCAATGAGTCCTCCAAGCATGCTTTCATTACAATAAAGCGTCTTCATCTACATGGCATCGTCGCTTAGGGCATCCCTCCTCGTTTGTGGTTCAGCAAATTCTTAGGAAAAACAATTTATCTTATTCCCCTGAAATAAATCCATATGTATGTGACTCTTGCCAACTTGCTAAGAGCCACCAGTTGCCATATCCTGTCTCCACTAGTGTTTCCACTGTTCCTTTGGAACAAGTTTTCTCAGATGTGTGGGGTCCTGCACCTCTTTCTGTTGGCAAACGTGCATACTATGTAAGCTTTATTAATGATTTTAGCAAGTTTACTTGGATATATTTGCTCAAGAAGCGTTCTGAAGTTTATCAAGTTTTTCTTAACTTTCAGCAAATGGTTGAACGTAAGTTTGATAGGAAAATTGTGACTATGCAAACAGATTAGGGGGGGTGAGTATGAGAAACTCCATGGGTTCTTTCAAAAAGTAGGCATTACACATCATGTCTCTTGTCCACATGCCCATCAACAAAATGGTTTTGCTGAACGCAAACATCGTCACATCGTCGAGGTTGGTCTTGCCTTGTTAGCTAATGCATCCATGCCTCTAAAATTTTGGGATGAAGCCTTTCTCACAGCCATTTCTTATAAACTTGCTTCCTAGCAAGGTTCTTCAGTTTTCCACTCCCACCGAACGCCTTCTCAATGTCAAACCCAATTATGATGCCCTAAGAACATTTGGTTGTGCTTGTTGGCCTAATCTTCGTCCCTATAACAAGCGCAAACTCTCTTTTCGTTCTAAACGATGTGTCTTTTTAGGTTATAGCCCTCTCCACAAAGGTGTCAAGTGCCTTGATGTTTCGACAGACGTGTCTATGTCTCTCGTGATGTTGTTTTTGGTGAGAACATTTTTTTCCTTTTGCTGAATTACATCCCAATGCGGTTCCCGTCTACAACGTGAAATCTTATTGCTTCCATCATCCACACATTCTCATCATGGGGTTGCACATAATATTGATCATATGTC
The DNA here is from genome assembly GCA_947311845.1 of Poa pratensis. Classification (NCBI taxonomy): domain Eukaryota; kingdom Viridiplantae; phylum Streptophyta; class Magnoliopsida; order Poales; family Poaceae; genus Poa; species Poa pratensis. Next base: position 61,190,971 of record CAMZMU010000063.1, on the reverse strand, counting down.
TCCTATTGTGCCTCTTACTAATGTTTAACAGGAATACCAAGTCACAGGAGAAAAATTGAGTGAAAACGGAGAAGAAACAGCCAAAAATCAAGTTGAAGTTGATTCAGAAAATGACGAAGAAGGTGCAGAGCACGAGGTGGATACACCTGAACATTCCCCTGGCGGGTCTGATCCCGATGCGTCCGATCCCGAGGCGGATCCGTCGCTGGATCCCGAGGTTGATTCTTCCGCAGCCTCGTCCGTCGCATCGCCTGCACCCACGCCTCCCGTGTCGCCACGTCACGGCCCAAGCGCGTCAGCCGATAGCGCGCTGGCGCGGATTCGTCGCCCGCCGGATCTTCTGTGGCTGGCTCTTCAGCCTCCATAGACACACCGTCGCCCGCTGGATCTCCTGGGTAGCCCTGGCGAGGAAGATTCCTCTCCTGCCGAACAACCTCCACCAGCTTCGGAACTGCGCACGCTACAAAAAGGTATACGTCAACCCAAAATATTTAAAGATGGTACTATTCCTTACGGCAAGGGGAGGAAGTTTGTGCTTTCGTCTACAGGTGAACCATGTACATTGTCAGAAGCACTTGAAAATAATAACTGGCGTCTTGCAATGGAGGAAGAATATAATACATTGATGGAAAACAAGACTTGGCACCTTGTTCCTCCCAGTACAAATAAAAACATCATTGACTGTAAATGGGTGTATCGTATCAAAGAAGAGCAGATGGCACTATTGACAGGTATAAAGCTCGGTTGGTTGCAAAAGGATTCAAACAAAGGTATGACATTGATTATGAGGATACTTTCAGTCAGTGGTAAAAATAGCAACTATTCGTATTGTTTTAGCTATTTCTGTCTCTCGTGGATGGAGCCTACGGCAACTAGATGTCAAGAACGTTTCTCCATGGTGTTCTGGAAGAGGAGGTATACATGAAACTGAAAGGACAAGGATGTCGCCTAGAGGGGGGTGAATAGGCGATTAAAACTTTTCCGGTTTAGGCTTGATAAATGCAGAATAAAACTAGGTGTTTTAATTTAACAAGCACACAACCTAAATATACTAGGCTCACCTATGTGCACCAACAACTTATGCAAGCAAGACAAGTAACAAGGTGATAGCAGGATAAAGGACTTCAAACACGAAGGTATCACAATGTAAAGTGCATAAGTAAGAGCTCGGGTATAGAAATAACCAAGGCACCGGAGACGAAGATGTATTCCGAGTTCCTCCTTTTTAGGGAGTACGTCTCGTTGGAGAGGTGTGAGCCACCACAACAGGTTGGTCTCAACGCCACAACAGGCTTCACCTTCTTCTCCGATGAACCGCACCACAAAGTTTGGTTCACCTTCCACTATTGATTTCCTTTTGGGCGGAAATCGAGTCCCTTACAACAAGCTTGGGGCACACAACCACAACTTAATTGGAGGCTCCCAAATGACCACAAAAGGCCCCGAATGACCACAAAAGGTCTTGCACAAAAGGTCCCAACTAGCCACAAAAGGCCTTGACCACAAAAGGTCTCAAGAACACCACACACCGTCTAGGGTCCAACGACCCAAGAATAACAAGCTCACGAACTTTCACTTCCACGAATCCTCGTGGAGAGAGCAAACGATGCAAAAGCAAATGGAAAGAGCACAAGTGCTCAAGTCTTCACTCCCAAATCCCACCAAAAGCAACTAATACTTATGGGGGAGAAGAGAGGAAGAACAAAGAAGAACTCAACAAATGGAACTCCAAGATCTAGATCCAAAGGGTTCCCCTCACTTAGAGGAGAGATGGATTGGTGGAAATGTGGATCTAGTTCTCCCCTCTAATTTGAGGCAAGAATCATGGAGGAATAGAGAAATCAAAGCTTCAAGATGTCAACAATGGGGGGCAATATCGTGCAAGAAGCTCTGGTCACTTTGGGGAAGAAGGGGTCCTTTTATAGGCCCCACGAAATCTTCCCGTTGAAAAACTGGTGCAGAAAAACTTAGACCGGAGACTTTGTTCGGACCGGAAACTTTGGTCAGACCGGAATCTTTGCAAGTTTCTGGTCTGAGTCCAGTGGCTCTCCCCATGGTGCCCAAAATACACAGACCAGAGACTTTGGTCCGGAAACTTATGGTTTGGACCGGAGACCGGCCTACAGAAAAACTGCAGAAACACCAATACGAAAACGAAGATATCTTGAGCATACGAACTCCGTTTTCGATGTTCTTGGGCTCGTTGGAATCAACGCAACGAGCACTACAAGATCATGCAGAGAAACATCATAGTCCGACAATGGAGGATAAAACCAAATGTAGAAAGTTGAAACCTCTCAATAAAAGAATAATCGGTAAAACCTCCAAAACCGAAAACGCAACATGTTTTCCATTCGAAATCCGTTTTCGATAAACTTGGTCTTGTCATGAAGATCACAACAAGAACCAAAACCCAACAAGGAGAAAAGACAAGTAAGAACCAGGAAAGATGATATGCCAAGTATGCAAAGGTTTGAGCTCACACAAAGATGCGATCAAGTTACTCACTTGAGAGCCCCTCTTGACACCATGAGACCGATAAAATAGAAACCCGATCAGGATCATACATTTGCCTTGCGCATTCCACTTGAGCTATATGATGACGATCTTAATCTATTCAAGTGGACCACCTTTTTTGATTGCGCTTTGCTTGGTGAAGACTCACATATCGCTCCCCCATACACCAAGATGGGAGTGTCTCTCTTAGGAACATCTTCACTTGACCATTATCTCCAAATGGGTTGCAAGATTCAAGCATATGATATCTTCTAGATGCCCATCTTGAACTTGCACAACTCAACCTTGATGACGATCACCACTTGACGTCATCCTCCATGAGTTATAAGAAATCTTCCTTTTGATGCAAGCCTATGGAGAGATACCTAACCCAACAAAGGAATGACACACACACATAATGGGTTAGTCACAAAGCTATATGGACAATTTCTTACCATACCATTGGATCACATGATCCCACATGGTATATCATTTAGCTTTGTGTGTTGATCAACTTGAATCCACTCTTTGCACCTAGTCTTGATCAACCTTGTATCTTTTCTTCTTCTTGATCATATCAAATATGTCCATTATAATCAATGATCTTGATGGCATACAACCTTGAATCCAACACATGGAGTTGAAGCGATGCCTATGGACAAACCTATAAGAATATCTCAATACAAACATTAGTCCATAAGGATTGTCATTAATTACCAAAACCATACATGGGGGCACCATGCACTTTCAGAAACAACCCCCAGGTTTTGAAAGCTCTCACGCTCCGCACTATATCTGCAAACTTTACAAAGCTCTCTATGGCCTTAAACAAGCTCCACATGCATGGTACTCCAGATTAAGTTCTAAGCTTGTTGCTCTTGGTTTTATACCCTCTAAGGCAGACACATCATTGTTTCTCTATGATAAGTCAGGTATTATTGTGTTCGTTCTAATTTATGTTGATGATATCATAGTCACAAGCTCCTCTGATCATGCCATTTCTGCTCTGCTTCGAGACCTTAATGATGATTTTGCTATAAAGGATTTGGGAGATTTACACTTCTTTTTAGGCATTGAGGTGAAAAAGATACACAATGGGATACTTCTGAATCAGGAAAAATATGCTAATGATTTGCTTGTGAAAGCAGGCATGCGTTACTGCAAGCCAGCACCGACACGTTTATCTCCTTCTGAACCAATGTCTCTTACTGGTGACACATCTCTTAGTCAAGAAGACAGTACACAATACAGGAGTATAGTTGGAGCATTACAGTACTTGACATTGACACGTCCAGACCTGGATTTTTCAGTTAATAAGGTTTGTCAGTATCTTCATGCTCCAACCATAGCACACTGAACAACAGTTAAACGTATTCTCAGATATGTTAACAATGCAATGACACACGGTATAACTTTTCGTAAGTCTCCATCAAATCTTTTAAGTGCCTTTTCAGATGCAGATTTGGCAGGTTGTCCAGATGACAGATGCTCTACAGGTGGTTTTGCTATATTTGTTGGATCAAATCTTGTTTCATGGAGTACACAAAAACAAGCCACAGTTTCTCGTTCTAGTACTGAGACTGAATACAAAGATTTAGCAAATGCCACAGCTGAATTGATTTGGGTTGAAGCCCTTCTTGGTGAACTTGGAGTTAAATTACAGCAAAAACCAATTCTATGGTGTGACAACTTAGGTGCTACCTATTTGTCCGCAAATCCAGTGTTTCATGCCCGCACTAAGCATATTGAGATTGATTTTCATTTTGTACGTGAGAGAGTTGCCAGTAATGCTTTGGATATTCGGTTTATTTCAAGCAAAGATCAAGTTGCAGATGGTTTCACTAAAGCTCTTCCTGTCAAGAGTCTAGATGAGTTTAAGCGTAATCTCAACATTTACATGGTTTAGATTAAGGGGGAGTGTTAGATGATGTAATATGCCTATATGTATACGGTACGGAGTAGTACTCCGCCTATATGTACAACCCTTGTACCAGCCACGGTGGGGCTTTTCCCACCATATAATACGTAAGCGAACCCTCCAACGAGGGTATCGTTCCCCTCACAACTTTGACACTTTGAAGATTGTTGCTGGTGGAGTTGAGATCGCTATTCCATCCAGATTACTGTGAGTGGACACTGCTCGCGAGTTTGTCGAGGAGCTGTGGTGGTGGTTTTGTACATGCAGAACGAAGAGCCACACTCTGTCTCTTTACACCGTTCTCTACTAAGCTTTGCTCCTGTTTCCCTATGAGTTGATTTGTTACAAGGAATTATACAAGCAAGGCCTCTCGTGTTTCACGAGCAGTCTGGTTGGCATGAGACACCCAAACGAATCAGTCCTGCCCACAGTCCCACGGCCAGTCAGTCCGCGAGTATCGCGGCAGAAACTGGGTGGTGATTGGAATCTCATTCAGCATATCAGCTTGGATACTCACAGATCCCATCGGATGCTGCACGCCAAACAAGAAAAGAGTATCAGCTTCTTTCTTGGTCATCTGCTGGAGTACTACTATATTTGCAGATGGGCATAAACAACGAGGGACACTCCGGTTTATACGTGAATCCCATTCCGTCGGTAGAAGATCGCATGGTATGCTGCGGATGCAGCGACATGTCGTGACTTCGTAGCCCCTCCCTCGTCTTCAGTGAGAGAGATCCAGATCGAGCCAATCCTGCTCGTTCGTGACCACGAGACCTTATGGCACGTTTGGCTAGAAAGAAATGCTAGAGTTTTCGAGAGGATCGAATCTAATGTAAATTCAGTTGTAACTAGGTTGTGTGAGGAGTTAGCCCTGTGGGAGAAAGCGAGAGCTAGAGCAGATCAGCGTGAGGAGTAGTCGACTGTGTTGTAGCGGACGGCGTGGCCGTGAGTTATTTTTGTAAACTTCTTCTTCCAATCTTAATAAGATGACCGCAATCCTGCATTGCGTGTCCTTGAAAAAAAAAGACCTTATGGCACGCGTTGCACGCGGCATGTGCATTGTCGCGTCATGCATTGAGAGGTCCGCCGCAACGGATGGTTGTATCTTCTTGAGTCTTCAATTCGACTCGGACATGAACGAAAACGGAAGAAGGAGTATGGCCGGAGTTCTCTATCTTGCGCCTCGTTGGTCGTCGGGAGTATACATCGGAATCTCGGTTTTCACTCTGTCAAATCCTCTTATATATTTGACTTTGCCAATGACTGCCGACAACTCGATCAGACTGCATCTCATCAGCGATCAATTGGTTAACAACAGGGATTTACCATAATATCGGTCAAAGGTTCAAAGCCATAGTCGCTATTGCATAAACAGATTTTGCTAATCCCATAATCTGCTATGCTCGACGAACAACTGACCTCTGTATGTGATGTACCATCTTACTATCAACTCTAGGCGTTAGACCAAACTAGGAGCTCAATACTCTTCTAGGTGAGTTGGTGAGACACGTGATGGAAATATTTACTTGACGACTTAACTGTTCAACGATTACGGTGGCGAACTAAACTGGAGACTTGGTCTATGTGGCTGCAACCACAATGGCGGTCGACCACGCCTTGGTCGAAGATATCGGCCATCAGCGCTTCCGCCTTTATCTTGAAGATTTTTCAACAAGTGTGTTTTAACGAGTGCATTGAAGTTTGCCAAGTGAAATTTATTGGGCACTTGGCAATAAAGCATATGCATGCCGAGCAAAGTGAAAATACGCTTGACATTCTCAAGCATTCGACAACTAAGTAGGTATGGTGAGTGTTTGGTCTAACTCACTCGGCAAAACAAAAGTTTATGCAAAGTGTCGAGCCAGTCCATAGTCTGGGCGAATAAGGTTACCACGCTGATCCCTTATATGAGGAGGGCCAAAATGATAAATATGTTAGTAATCACTATTACTATTGTCTATTACATCTAAATACCATCATTTAATATATATATATTAAAATAAGTAAAAGTCTCAATTTGTATGATTAATTGTGTACCATGTACAAGCAAATAAATCAGATTGGGGACACCACGTTCATTAGGTCGTACAAAAATCTATGGTAACAAGATTTTCATGTTCAATTTCGTACATGACTCTTTAATTTAGAACTGGCACCATATAAACTAGATGATATAACACGTCATTACAGTCAGGAAATAATTAAACTATATGTCTACATTTGCATCTGCACCATTTTTATGTACACTGATTATAATTATAAGTAATCTATTAAATTAATGTGGCATGCACATAATTTCAACGTATTAACGAGCCCATCTAACAAGACACATTTACATGGTAAATATCAGTAAAGACCATGAAAATAATTTAATTTATTTTCTAGATGTTGCCGATAGATTCTAGTGTTACCAAGTAATATACTCCCTCTGATCCATTTTGGTTGTCGCGGAGAAACAACTGGGGCAGTACAAATCGTACATATAGCTAACGACAATTAAATTCGATCGGAGGTAGTACTAGAACCACTATTAAGATATTTTTAGTCATAATCTTCATACATCTTATTATTAATATGTGTAATACTATAATTTTTCTTAAGTGTTATACAAAAGGAAATTTTTGTTGTAAACTACTGCCTCTGTTATATAGTAGAAAACGTTTGCCATTTCAATTTAACTTTAGCACAAGCAAGTTTATTGAAAATATTCATTACAATTGTATGACAAGGATCATTACAACTAAAATTTACCAGCATTTATATGTGGTCAATATTGCAAATGAAAATAAAAATCGTTGTTAATACTATAGTATGAAAATATAATTTCAAAAAATTATAATATATTTAGTACGTATTATAATATTTACTTTGCTTGGGACTAGTTCGTTCTTGGATCACACCTGCCGAGTGTGCCCCATGAATAGCGGTGCCCACCAAGAAGGAAAGGCTACATGCGAGTCGTGTAGCTACAATGAATTACTTTTCTTTTCCGCTAATCCAGCCCCTCGTACCGCCCGTGTGGCTACTTTCCGTCCCATCATGCACATCTCACAGCCTTTGCGGAAATGTAAAAATCCATCGAGAACATTTCTCTCACATATATTGTTCCCAGATCTCAAAACATCAAATTGACTATAGACGTAAGATAGGTCATGTAACCACATGTGTATGTACAAATGTACTTCCCTTTCTTAAAGTAATCTTTTTGTTGTCTTTCATACTAGCCATAATTTTATTTTCTCTCCCCCTCCTCCTGTATTTCCGCCCTTTTTATCGCTCACTTTTTCTTGCCCTTATTCTCCGACCACTTTTCCCCGCTCATTTTTTGCATCGTTATTATCCATTTCACAAGGTAGGGTGGTCTAGAACTATTGCTTAGATCTGTGGTTCTGTATCTAGCTAGGGTTAGGGTTTTGGGTCAAGATTTTAATCTAGTGTTTAGACATACATTTTAGACTTAGTGATCAAACATACGGATCTAAATTCTAGATCTAGACCCTAGCCGTAAATCTTTACTCTAAATATATACCCTCAAAACATGGTTCTACAGCCTAGTCCCTAGGGCAAGTCATTGACCATAAACTCTATACCATGAACCTACACCTAGACCCTAAACTCTAGACTCTAGATCCTTGTTTTCATGAATTGTAGACACAACTTCAGGACCTCATTCAAAACTCTAGACCTAGGACCTGGACACTCACTCTACTTTGAAAAGTAATAATAGTTGGGAATTATCCTTCAGATATGGTCAATTTTGTGTGAAAATTGTATTTGTTCCATTTGCACCATATTGCTTATATGTGTTTCACAAAATAAAATTGACACTTAGAAGATACAAAAAATACACTACTGCAATACTGTTTAGTTTGGTAAAAGTCACATTTTTTCCCACAAACCCATTCTGACGAAAAATATTATGGTTCGCATATCACCTTTTGAAAATAAAAACTTTTGTAATTTCACCCTACATCGCACATATTTAAAAAAAAACATGTGCCATCGCATCGCATACCCTTTTATTTATTTTTTTGACCGTGTGCAAATGTTGAATATCACACAGGTTTTTGCATGAAGGGTATGCAATGTGTTATTTGTTACCCTTTTGCCAAAATGGTATTCGATCGGGGTGGCTTAAAGTGCATGCTTTGAATAACCGTATTATTTAACAATGACTGAAAAATATGACATTTGCTTATGTATCCAGAAAAATAAGTTCAATTTTTTGAAACTTTTAAATACGGTTTTGAGTTTCTCAAAATAACGAGCTCCCTGAACCATGGGATCCAAAACACTACATTTCAGATAGTCTTATTATCTTACCGCTCAAATCAATATCTCTTACGAAGAAAAGCCCACTAAAATGTATCAATGATTGTCTATCTCAACATACAAATTTTACATACTATTTATTCTTTTATCCAAACGTTTGTCCATGTCACCTCCACTAATATATATAATCTCTAAATGCAAATTACACATCAGCCACCTTCAAAATCCAATTGTTCTCATAAATAGTTTAGAATACATACTTCATTTCACGAAAATTCACTTTGCCATCCGAGTTCGTATGCTCCTGCCTGATTTTTTTTTTTTACAAAATAGTAAAACATTTTACAGAATTTTTTTGGAGACAAACATGTACATAAAGGTTTTCTACATACATGCAAATTTTCGTGATGAAATGACGTTAGTGATGCTCTGTGCGAAAACAACAAAACAGTGGCCAAAATAGAATTTTAAAATGTAGTTTTTTAGCACTGCTTTTGTTTTTTCGCACAGAGCACGAAATGTCATTTAATTATAAAACTTTGTACGTATACCGATTACCGAACACTGGTATATATTTGTCTCCAAATGTTTTCAGAATTTTTTGAATTTTTTGAATTATTTATTTAATGTTTTCTAATCAGGCAGGAGCATATGAGCTCAGGAGTCAAAACGCCTTCATTTCATGTCTATTCAATTTAGTATCTCTACTCTAACCAGCTAAACTTTGCATATTAGTTTAGATAACAAAATGTATCAGACATGTTAAACCCTTTTCTTTACACAATATAGTTTCTAACAAGATCCTTAGTGGAACGTGTGGGGTATCTTCTAATCTAAAATAACAACCCACGACAACAAGCATGACGGAGTTAGGAGTAACCCATGTATGCAGAACGTGATCACCTGGCCCCCAATGTACGTAATTTCACATTTTTTATGTTAAACCACTGCTTCTCGATAGAAAATTAGAGTTCATTCCATGGTGTACATGAAGTTGACCCAATCAGGCCTCTTGGCTAGGTGGAAGGATTCGTCTCTGAAAGCAAGGGATGCGCAGTAGGTAAAGCGAGATCGATGCAGTAGCTGTGAACACAGACGTTGCCTTTTCTTGATCACCATTTTAAGTATTTGCTTTATCGTGTCTGAAATGACTCTCGCCGAGCTAGTCACCAATCTTTGCCAAGAGAAAAGGAAGCTAGTCACCAACCATGACTCGGAGACCAAAACATGGTCATGGAGACATCAAACTTGGAATCATGCTCTCTATCCTGACATCTGCATGAATGCGGGCCTTGAAAATAGTAGTACTGGAAAGACTGGCCCCTTTTATTAGTAGTGCTCGGTGGTAGGCAGAACTGCAGAAGGGTTTGAACTTCTTGTTTTCTACGAGAGAGGTTTAGACTTCACCCAAGACACCAACCGCACTATGCAAGCTGAACCCGGTTAGTCAAGCTAGACTGCTGGATCCTGGATATACCTAAGGTCAAGTTAGATGTATGCCCGAGATTTTTTTTTTTTTTTTGAAATGGGGATGCCCCAGCCTCTACAAACAGACGCCACTTTGTTCACATCTTCCTTCGTACACGATCGACGCCTGCCATAGATGCCTGCGGACACGCGAAAAAGCTGGCCACATGACTTGCGATCGAGCTGACGATGCAGTGTATCCTTGGGCTAGCTAAATCTGTCATGCAGTCCTACTTATCGATCGGCGCATTCATGAAGATAGGAACCTACATGCATATATCCGATTCTCTGTCGTTTTTGGCTTATCGATCCTGCAATCCTGCTTATCGATCGCATTCATGAAGACAGCAACCTAGGACATTGTTTAGAGCCGGGTGTTGTTAGATAGTAAAGAGAACGAGTTAGTTTCCGACTAGACTAGACCATGTTCTTGTTTTTGGTTTAGAATTGGATTTGCGTAGTGTTCAGTAAAACAAGCATAACTTTACTTATGCAGAGTCTGTTTTTAACATATAACCAATCAAACTGTTCAAAAAAAACACGTGCATCAAAATCTTTTGACCAAAAATTAAGGTAGGGCGGATTCCCTACCTTGCCCTACTGGAAGCTCTGCCCCGGTGTTCAGTAAACAAGGAAATACTCCCTCTGTTCCTAAATATAAGATGTTTTAGCATTTATCCACATTCACATGTGCAAAATGTATCTAGACATAGTTTATATATATGTTCACTCATTTTATTATGCATATAGACAACATGTGTAACACCTAAAACATCTTACATTTGGGAACGGAAGGAGTACTTGAGAAATGCATGTATACCCGAGACATGTCACTTAAACAGACGCCACGTTATTCCCGTCCTCCTGCGTGCCACGATCCACGCCTGCGCCATTGATGCCCGCCGACGCGCGAGAAAGCTGGCCACATGACTCGCGATCGAGCTGGCGATCTGGCATACAGCCCTGCTTATCGATCGGCGCATTCATGAAGACAGGAACCTCCATGCATATGTCCGTTTTCTATCATTTTCGGCTTATCACCAGCGTGGCCCTGCATGACGACGATAGCCATAACCCATCGATCCGTTCCTCTTCAATGCAGAATTGCAGACCCACTACGTACGTAATATTCGCCGCCGGCAAGTTGATGATGGGCGCCCGGCAGCTACGCTCCGCTGGACTGATCAGGCAGGACGGCCGGGGAAGAAGATGATCCACAGGTTCCACCTACCACATGCATGCAGCGGAAACGGTTGGCCTTTGGCGCGCAGCGCGGGTAGCCGGGTAGGTAGTCTGCGGGCATGCCTTGCACCGGTTGCGACGCTTGCTAGCTCCACATGTTTGCCCTCTGCGCCACACAAGGCCGCACGGCGACCAAACCTTCCACCGGAATTGTTGTTGGTGCGTGCCTGTGTGCATGATTTTGGCTTTCTGTTTGTTGATCTCAGTGGCGTAGCACCAAGAGTTCACCCTACCACACATCTTTAATTCCTGCCAGCAACCGTGGTTTTCTCCAAGGAGATGGACGTTCTGGGTACTGCGATGATGTAAGCAGGGGCGGAGGCAGGATTACTGAAATTAGCACGTTGAGGGGGGCCGGTTAGAGCAAAAAACATAAAATCTGCACTGTTCATATACTTATTAGTACTTAATACATGCTGTTAGGGGGGGGGGGGGGGTCGGGGCCACTGCTGGTCCTCCCCTGCCTCCGCCACTGGATGTACGAATTGGAATGAAGTAGGCGGGGCAACGATCTAGGGTTCCACCCTAGCCAGTGGCGGAGCTTGGGCCAACCAGCTGGGGGAGGGGGGGCAAATGGGTTAGGAAGGCCTTTTGGGCCAGATTGGGGGGGGGGGGGGGGGATGAAGCAAAAAACAGAGGGTTTTAGCCAAAATTTGCTAAATTTCAGGGGGTAATACACAAAAAATTCTCAACTTGGGGGGCGGCGGCCCCCCTGGCGTACACATAGATCCGCCCCTGACCCTAGCCACCGCCATCTGCCTCGTCTCTGACCAAGAAGCGACGGGTATATCTCCTATTTCTTTGCTTGGCGCTCCGGCAACGGGAGGGGGTGGGGACCTCGGACATGCGCTCGGCGATATGATAAGATCCCTAAAGTTAGGGATTGGTCAACTGGTAGCAACGTAATGATGGCTATGGCGACAATGTACGGGGCAAGGATAAGATATACCCCGCCTACTCGTTCATCTCGGCAGCGACGATCTCGTCGGTCGCGCTGAACATGGGGGAATCGTCTGGGCACTGCTCCGTGGTGTGGTTGATCCCGTTCAGTCTACACGTTTTCTAGGTTCGGTGTCAGAAGATTCAGACCAGTTCAAAGGTTCAATAGTGACGATTTCGGCTCTGGGGAGGGCTGGGGGTGCTCTGGGGCACTGGTCCTTAGGGGAAGACTTCCTGGATGTCATCAAGAATGTCAGGGCAGTTCCTGTAGGGGAGCGGTGACAGAGGCGCGTCAGCGGTTCGTCCTGGCGGCAGTAGTGGTCATTAGCTGGCGTAAGAAACTCGATGTAATTTTTATTATGTTTAATTACTCCTTCTCGCAGAAAAAAAAGATTCGAATGAAGTGAAGCAGGAATCACGTGGTTGTTGCCGCCATAAACAGCAATGATTGGCGTCGAAGCCCAGCGATGGCCTTGGAATTGGGATTGGGCTGCTGGTATGACGAGCGGTCGACACTCTGACATTGCCTGTTAATTGGGAAGATAATTGAACGGCTAGACAAGCATAACCCAGTAGCTTTTACGGCCCATATTGCGCGACCGGACTTGCATGACATTTGGGCTTTAGGCTACCTAGGTGTAGAACGAGTTCGTTGAAACTTGTTTTTTATGAGACAAACGAAGAGTGAAAAACAGACTCTACAACTACATCCCCTACAAGAAATCTACAACTAGTACATTGGAGTTTTAGTCTTATCTGGGACGTCCAATCAGGTTTTGACTTTCGTGCAAGCACTTGTGCACATTTTAGAAAACACCTTACTTTACATTCGTTTGCAATCCACAAGTCATACCCTTTTTACAGAACAGTGCCCATGTTTCATATACATATCGTCATGCAACCTATCTAGTGATCTAGTAGTCAATAGAATTATGTTGGGAAATTTAGGGTGAACACCTAAATAAGTGGTGCTATCTTAAAAAAAATTAAGGATAAACAACTAAATTAGTAGGATTTGGTTCTTCCTTCCATGGATTTTTTCCCCTCTTCCATATTTTCCTTCATGGATTTTGTTTCCTCTTCCATGTAATCAATAGAATCAAAAGTTGCGGATATGGATATTTTTGTGTATGCATATTTTTCTCATTTTAGATCTGGAGAATGAAGAGAAACCGACCGTATCCCAGAAAATATGGAATCTATTTATGTCCTTGAACCATATATAGGAGCTATTTATCTTCACAGAATAAAAATGGAGGGTTGTATACCTGATCCAAAAAAAAATATCAGTGTGGAAGCAATTTATGTTCATGAAACCATGTAGTGCGTCTGTGATACATATTACCCCCTTTAGTAAGAAATTTACCCAAATAGCCTATCTAGAAAATTTGAACTTGGTTTTTACAACATTTTTGAATTTTAAATGTTTTGTTAGATAAGACCGACGTGTTAGGCCGATGTTGCGTGAAAAATATGTAAAACTAGGAGGGCATCATCGACGATTATATCCAGCCTTCTCTTGTGCATTTGTTCCATTCCTCGCCGTGCTCCTGACATTTTCGAACATCAATCATCACCTCACACCTTACTCAACATACTTGCAGCAGAAAAAGAGGGCACACAGTTTTTAAAGGGGGTAATCTATTAGTATTTGGACTAGATGGAGTAATTAGTGTCACAAATGTATAACTAGGGCATAAAAGTGGAACTCACTTTCATGAATAAGATCTGAAATGAATTTGCCCTCTGATTGCTTTCTTTCTTTCTTTCAAAAAACTTGTCGTGATTGGCAATTTATGCAGTCCCTAAGAAAACATATGCGTAATCTGCCAGCACATAGTGAGTCTACAATACCTATTGCTGGACTGCCGACCCACATGATAAGATTTCACTCAGCACGAATCGTTTGTGGATGACATTACGTCCGAACTATTGTACCAGATAATTCAGTCATCTACTCACTCCGTTCCAATTTAATTGACTTGCTATGCAATACATCCATTGCATAGCAAGTCAATTAAATTGGAATGGAGTAGCTGTTAGCGATCTGAGACTGCCATGACTGGAGGGAAAATTCATTCACAAAGCTGCAGCAAGCAATACAGTTGTATGAAGAAGCGGAAGAAGAACACTCCACCCGTTTACTGATGATAAGGGAGACACCCACACTACACTGTTGACATCCGTGCGAGATGAAGAACATATACCATCACAAGCAAAGCAGGGGAGGAAAGCGACATAGCATCACCGAAGATCTCCACGTCCCCGCTGCTACTTGGGCGGTGCCGGAGGCGCGAACTGCGGCGGTGCCGGTGGCGCGAACTGCTGCGGCGCCGCCGCCTCGGCCCAGCCACGGTTCCGGCCGAGCATGTAGCACCCCAGCGCCAGGACGAGCAGCAGGAGAATCGCCGGGATCGATATCACAAGATAAAACATGGCTGAACCGAGCGGGAGCCCTCCTGCAGTCCTGCTGCCCTCCTGAACAGAGCTGTGAACTCTGCAGTACTGCAAGAGATATGAGGAACTCTAGGACAGCGAATCACACAGCAGTCACGCACACGGCGTGCTAGAAACGATAAGCACCGACCTGGGGAATCGTGTCAGGTAAGCCTTACTTCAGCTCGAGCAGCTAAGGTTGACACTTCCGAACAAACTGACGATGGACTAGGTCTGGGTTACTTCAGTTGCGTCTGTCTCTCTAATCGTCATCGAAACCTGGAATTTACTAGAGAAAACGAGGCTAAGGTAGACGGAAGGCTCGAGAAGAGTCCGGCTTTGAATTAACGAAGCCATCAACCGGTTAGGAGTTACACCAAGAGTTACAACACACACGCGCGCAAAGCGCACACCGAAACCAACAACAGAAGACAACAAAAAAAGAGCGCCAGGCCGAAGCTCCAGCTTGATCGAGGGTGAGGGAGCTGTGTCTTCTGTTGCACCGGAGCGACCATGTCCATGTCCACACCAGCAAACCTCCACCGCACCGGAACAGCAGCCCAGGGGAATCGACGTCGGGCCGGCAGCCAAGTAGAGCTCGAGGGTCCAAAGGAGGGGGGGGGGGGGGGTCTTGCGACGACGCCTCCAAGAAGGTACATGGCGCGAGACCGCGTCAACGTCTAGACCGAGGTCCTGCAAAGCTTTCACCCAGACCCCAAACCACCACCCCTAGGGCTCGGGCTAGGTCCAGACCAAAGCACAACATCTTCAATGGCGTTGGGAAAAGAACACCAA
Source organism: Poa pratensis (assembly GCA_947311845.1). Taxonomy (NCBI): domain Eukaryota; kingdom Viridiplantae; phylum Streptophyta; class Magnoliopsida; order Poales; family Poaceae; genus Poa; species Poa pratensis. Next base: position 61,175,403 of record CAMZMU010000063.1, on the reverse strand, counting down.
CCGCAGCCATGGCCTGACGGCAACCTAACAAAGCCCCCCAAGACGCTAGGAAAGCCGCCAACAACCGAGACACGACCGTGTAAAGGTAGCTAGGCTGACGTTGCGAGAGGGCTGAGACACTAGAGAGAGCACCGAGGGTGATCCACAAGACACAACTAGAGAAACTTGCCCGAAGCGAGGCCACCAAGAGGAGCAGCTCGGGGCGGGGGAGCGGAGTCCATCAAAACAGACCGGAGGATCAGCATCGGGACGCCTTCAACAAGGGAAGGACACCCCGAGGTACCGCCGTCACGGCATTGGCCAGAGCCATGCGCAGCTTTCGCCGAGATCCATCCAGGTGAGAGATCCGGTCGCCGTCGCGAGGACGCAGAGCGGACAGGACAGAGATCACTACCGCACCTCCGACACAAGACGCACGGAGATCTAGCCCCAACTAGATTCACCCGCAGGCTGAGCGCAAGAGCTGGTTGGCAAGACCCGGCCAGATCCAGACGTCACCAGTGACTCTAGATTGGCGACACCACGACGGCCGCACCAACAACAGCGTGTCAGAACCTGCACGAGCGCGACCACGAAGGTCGGAGGGAGTACCACAACCGCGAGAGCAGCTGCAGCACGGAGCATGCTGCCAACCCTGGCGAGCACGCGCCGGCTCCGGGACATACTCACATCGAGCCAGCAGGGGTTCCGACTACCCCGGACAACCCAGGACCCAGCTAGGCCCAGATCGGGTCGTCACAACACCTACCGCACCAATGGCGGCAAGGGGAGGACCGGGGAGCCCCAACTCCGCCGGCCAGCAAGCCGTCCTGGCGAGGCCTCACCGGCCGCCAGGGGCCCAGCGGCACCCTGAAGAGCCCCGCTCCCAAGCAGGGATGCGCTCCACGGGAAGAAGCCGCACGCGGTCGAGGAAAAAACCGCACCACCACTGACAGGCGAGCAGATCGAGGTAAGGGGCCCGGGGAGACCTGCTCCGCCGGCGAGCATGTTGCCACCCTTACGCCGGTCGCGGCCTGTGCCACCCAGATCGGGGCCCGTCGGCCCAGATCGAGGCCCGTCGGGGCCCGCCGACCAGGGGCAGACACCGCCGCCACGCTCCTCTTCTCCACAGCCAGAAGGCTGCAGGCACCACCGCCAGGACGTCCACGACGCCGGCGAGGCGCTGGGCCGCCGCCCAGGATCCACATCTCCGGCCGCCCTAGCCCCACACCGGGCGACCTCCACCTGCGAGAGCTGGTCAGCCCCACCCCCTTTGGGAGTGGGCGCGCCGCCACCACGGCACAGGCCGGCGGCAGCGGCGGTGGGTGAGCCGCGAGGCTAAGGTTACCGTTGCTTCAGAAAGGCTATAATCTCATCCCATTGCTGGGATTCCTCTGTGAAGGAAAGCGATGTTTAAACCACCAGCTGACGTTTATCGCCAGCTGACGTTGATCGATTGGACGTTTAACCAAAATCGCCCGTCGTTTTGACCTCGGTCATGTTTTATTCACGAAGATTATCCGAGTATTGCCAGTAAATTGTGCGTTGTGACGAACACACCAGATAACACATTCCTCGCAGTTTGTGCAGAGGACACTAAAAGTAAGATGCCAGTCGTATGAAATTACACAAGACTAATAGAACACTTCAGCCAAGATTTTTTTACAGATTACTAGATTCCACAATATAAAGTAAAGAAAAACCCTATTTGAAAATACAGAGGGCTACATATAGACAGTCTATTGCTATTTGCCAAGTTGTGTGACATCTTTTTACAGAATTATTGGAGAGAATGAACCAAACTGAGAAAAAGTAAGACTAAAAACTGCAGTTAGGGCTAGTGATGCTCAAATTGAGCTGAAAGGATTATCAAAGTTTCAGTTTCAGGTAATTGAGAATAAGCAAAACCAATATATTACAACAATCATGGACAATACTAAATGTCCATCTTACAAATCACATCTATGTTTGCTTCACAAAAGAATGTCAGAAGCTTACATCTTCCAGGGAACGAACATTAGAAGGGCTACAAAACAACAGATCCAAATTATGGATAAACTGTTCCTTCTAGTTTCTGAGTTGAAACAACTCAAACAGATGAAATTACAAGGGGAAGTCATTAAGGCCAACAACATATGTTTTTGTCTATGACGATTATCTACCTTGTAGAAGATAGTTTGCACCTTGTAAGATGGTCTCCAGATTACTACAACAGATGGAGAAGCCAAATCAACTTTACATTCAAACGAACAAGATTAGGTAAAAAAATTGACAACTAAAGTGGTAGTTTCAGATGTATTGCAAAATCTTCAGTATGGACACACCAGTATGACCATGAAAGTTTCTAACTATGTATAGCTGGCTCCCGTGTTCATGAAATTATACTTCCGCAAAAGATACAATAAACATAATATTATGCCTGAATAGCCCTTTGAGTTCCTTACAAAGGCTGATCCAAAGGAGCATGCGGTAAGAAGTGAATGGTGTCTATGGGAGAATAAAAACATGACAGTTGGAAAAAGTTTCCCCACATGCTCAAATGTAAAGTAAGGTAAGGAGAGATCAAAGCTAGAAGGATTATACCTCTGAAAGAATGCGATGAGATACCGGAGGATGTACCAAATAAGGCAAAGCATCAACGTATCTGTATCGGTTAAGTGGTAACATATTTTGAACTTTCTGGATAATTTGCTGAGATACATCAGAAATTGGAAACATTGAAGTGTTAAAAAACTTGAAATACAATAGTACAAACTCGTTTAGAATTTCTTTGATGCAATCAGAGGACCTTTCCGGTTTCCACAAAGTTGCTAACATGGTTTTTAAGGCGGTGAAGCGTCCTAAGGCCGAGGACGGGCGCTCTGACGCCTAAGCGCCCAAGGCGAGGCGGTAAGGCAAGGCAAGGCAACGCCTTAAACATTGCAGGAAAAGAGGAATCGGCAGTTCTGCACTTATATTAATAGAAAAAATAGCAATGGCTGAGAGATGGGCTACTACTTATGCACCTCTGAGTCGCCCAAAAGCCCATCTAGTGGCCATATACTCCTCCCTGTGACCTAATTCCACTATTCTCTTTCCTTCTTCCTCTTCACAGCCACCACACACCTTCTGCTCCCTTCCCTCGTGGTAGCAGCACACAAGCCTCAAACTCCTCCCTCCTCTTCATGGCCCCACCCTTCTTCCTCACCGCAGCATACTTCCACAATCACAACAGCAGAGTAGATTGGGCAAGGGAAGGCGACGATAGAACCAGGTGCATGACGGGATGCTCGCCCGGGTGCTGGGAGGCGGCGGGGTCATCGTCTACAAGCCCCAGGAGCAGCCACAGCGACCCTGCAGCGAGGAACAGGCAGCAGCCAGGACTTCTTACGAGTTACGATGCTGGACACTTAATCGAGGCAGCCGTACCCTTCATGTCTAAGGCGGCGCGGACGGCTTACCATCCTGGGGCGCTCTGACGCCTAAGCGTCGACTAAGCATCGCCTTAAAAACCATGGTTGCTAATAAAAAAAGGAAAAAAATGAATGTCCCTGGCGATTAACAACATTCCAAAATTTCACTATACCAGTACACATTTTCTAGGCAAGGGAGTGGATATGGTTGACATGTCATAATATCTCTGGTAGATAATCTTTGTATGAGTAAAGCACATGGTGGAGCTGAAGTGGCCAACATGGCAACACATAGCATGAATATTGGCATGTAGAGAACTTGATATTGGAACTTTGCAAGGGGAGAATAACAGAGTATTGCAAGAGGAAGAGTTGCAGGAAGAATGAAGAGAGTCAAGAAAGAGTAAGACATTACCTTTTGCTAGATATCTAGGGTTGCATACAGTTAATAGTTTCGATGTTGCAAAAAATATCACAATGACTACATTGTTTTGAACAGAGGGTATGAGGTTCCCTGGTTGACTATTTTTATGATCTTTAAAAATCTGCTGAGCTGTATGGCTTTTGGTTTAAGTTTTTCGTCTTACAACCTTTGTAGGCTCTAGTTTTTTTCTTCAAATATCCTACTATTCTGCATTTTAAAGAAAATTAACGTGTTGTAATCCTAAAACTAAATATAATGTCCAGAACTAAGACTTCAGAAAAAATCGAAAAAATTAGTTAATCAAGTCCAGGAACTATATAGGGGAGCTACATAGTCTAGAATGGAGACTTGAGGGGGGCAGCTTATGTCCTGTGACCTCTGTTGATAACATTCTGAACTTGGGGGCTTGTATAGAAAATAGACAGGGAGGCCATCTGATGCTGGGTGCTATACAAAAGGTTTTAATAAGATTTAGTGATAGAAAGCCAAATTATTACTAGAGGCAATTTAAGAACAAAAGGGGGTGGGCAATTTATACATGTGGTGTGCAGTTTGCGCTGCAACCGAACCAATTAAAAAAATTGTGGCAATGGCTTGCTGGGTTGTAGTTGAGCAAATCTGTATCATGCCACTCTATGATTATTCAAAAGGCGATACATATATGTACTGATATCATGATCACATAAGTTTCTTTTCAGGGTTCTGCAAGGCACAAGATTCAATTAATTTAAGGACGCAGGTAGACAGATTTGCAATAAGTGTTAAGGCAATCTTGGGTTGAATAGACAAACTGGTTAGAGACTGGAGATGCCTGATATCTTAGTCTGGTGAAGATGGCCAGAGACTAGACTAATTTTGGTTCTACATAATACATTAACTAAACAGAAACCCTACAGCAATCTAATCAGATTCCACAAATTTCGAACTAGGTAGGTTAAAGCAATTTAATGAACTCAAAAGAGGTCTTTACGTCAAGATTAAGCATCAAGCAAACATTAATGAATTTTGTTACCATGATATCTACCTGTGCCAAATAATCCTAGTAAAAGGGGGAAAGATAATTCCTTTTACACAGAAGACATGTGATTCAAAGTGAGACAGACCACTAAAATCCCATACACTACAGAATTCACTAAACCCTGCATGGTTTAATCAGATTCGGAAGTAAACTGACTAGACACCATCAAAAGCACTTGAGATTACGAAAAGGCGAAATCTTAACAGTTCGGCAAAGGGAAAACGAAAAGCGAGCAGTGGAAGGATACTGAACAGGTACCGCTCCCACCAATGGAGCATATAAAGGCCGATGTTGACATTGTAGAGGTGGATCTTGCGCCCGATCCAGTTCATCCTCTCCAAAGAGACCCGAAACCGTAGATCCCTCGCTCAGATCTGAAAAGAAGCTACGGGGGTGTTGCCGTGTTGGATTTTTAGAGGACGAAGAAGGGCGTGGTGTTTGGTGGGATCGGGCGGATTTTTTTAGAGGATTGGTGGGATCGGGCGGATTTTTTTAGAGGATCTCAATCGACCCCGTCGGTTCCTTTGGAAGCTAGTTTCACACCTGAACTTCACATTCACATGTAGTCTTTTTTAGTGCACCGAGTTTTTTTTTTCTTTTGACAGACAGTTTTTGTATCTTTTGCGTAGTACTACAATATTTCATAGAGTATATTTTGCTTGTGAATGTCCAATACATTTTAAAGCAAGACTATCCAGTACTCGAGTACTCGGTTGACTTGAATCTCAATCAGTTTCAAACAATTGTATACCACGTGCAACTCTCAGTCCAGCATGAAACACACGCAAAGGCAACAACTAAGGATTCGACAAAAACAATAACTAAACCATCGGTTGAAAACCATGCGTAACTGGCACTTATAGCGATGTAAAATCCAACGACTAAGTAGTTGACTGATATTTACGTGCACATCTCTCAGAACTCTCAGCCAAATATGAATCACGATATAAATAAATCTAATGGTTAAGGAGACAACTAAGATTTAGTTAATTCTCAGCCAACTTAGAATTAGCAAATCGATTTGGATTTTTCCACGAATCAGAACTGAGTATCAACAAAAAATATTTACCCCAAGAAAACAAGACTGTTTTTCCATTCAAAGTTTTACACGCCCCGAGAAATTTCAGTGCACGCATGGTAATTTGATGGGCTAACGTGGCGGAAGATCTCAAATTTCGAGTCTAACTGAGACCGCAAATTTGATAAATAGAATATATGTTATGTTATTAAAACAGCACATGTTGAATAGGGATTCGACTTTTTTAATGGTAGACTTGTTGTAGTAAATTAATCAAAACTGTTAGTCAAAATTTCTGAAATACAAACATAATAATTTGCCAATTTTTTGTGGATTGTGACATATTTAAAATGATCCTACTTGTTTGGGCGAAGAAGGTAGATTGTATTCATGGAGTGAGGTGCGAAATTATTGGCTAAAGAGTAGGGAGGTATATTTCAAAAATTCACATTGGCTCCCGATCTCATATACGTCTATCCAAATAAAAAATCAAAAAATATTAGTAACTAGTTGCGCATCGCATCTTATTGTCAGATGCCCCATTTTGAAGTTTTAAAAATTTTGCGCAATAAATCATGGACATATATATGTTGTGTCTTGTGTACCCACAATTTATTTAAAAATATGACCATATGTGACCTATGCAAAAGAAAAAAAATAACGTGTGCATAGCACATGATACCATGCACTTAGTTCTTTCTCTTTTTTGCAAATAAAGTGTGGCTAGGGCTTGGAGTATGTTATAAACGACAAGCAAATAAACGATGAACGAAAACAAGACCAACACAACGGGGACACGAGATTTAACGTGAAAAACTCTTCCAAGATGGAAGGAAAAAACCACGGGCAGCCAACAAATCTTCACTATGATCTGGTGAGGTTACAATGCCATGGATTTACAACGTGCGACTTATTCCAAACCGGAGGCTTACAATAGGCATATATAGCAGTGGAACCCTAAGCCTCCAGCGACGGGCCTCGCTCCGCTAGTTAGAAGTTAGCCTTTATCTTTATATGAATTTGGATCACCATAAAACAACACTCCACCTTGAGAAAAATTTCATCTTGTAGCATAAAACAAACTCTACAATTGGGGTGTGAAAAGAGACTTGATTATTTTTGCTCTCGATTCCTTTGGCAAAGTGACCAAAACAAGAAAAAATACCGTTTAACACGAAACATTTTTTGTCGTCCCAAATACCAACTGGTGTAGGGTATGAGGTGCTTGATATAAAATTAAATGTATTTTAAGCCAATTGTTTTTAAGACATTAAATGGCATGAACTTTTGTGTAGTAAGTATTTAGGGAGCAAAACTTTATCTCAGGTTGAGCCGGCCACGGCCTTCTGGTTCTCCATTTTGGAAGGGGATATATATCATGAACGTTAAAATGTGTTTTTTTTATAAGGGATAGTTTTTGGTGGGGAATGGACTAGGGATTCCATTCTGGGAGGATAAATGGTTGGGTGATAAACTATTTTCTATACAATATCCTTCTCTATTTAACATTGTGTGACACACAAAAAATTAGTTGCACATATTTTGCCCAATAGTCCTTTGAGCATTGAGTTCAGGCGGCCATTGACGTGTGACAAGTGGACATCATGGTTAGAATTGGTAAGGAGATTGATGATGGTTTGTCTTTCGGATGAAGTGGATACTTTTACATGGAATTTGACTCCAAGTGAGAGGTTCGCAGTTAAGTCTATGTATGTTGATTATATGTGGTTCTTACATCAGAAAGTTTTTCTCACAAAACATAATCTGATAAGTCAACAATGGAATGGATGTAAACAATGTGTTTTTTTGTAAATAAGATGAGTCTTTCAAACAAATGTTTATATCATGTCCTTTTGCTCGATATATTTGGATTGATTCATTTTATTTTCAATATCTCTCCACCAATAAGTGTGGCTAATATGTTTGGTCGTTGTCTTAATGGGGTAGATAAGAAAACTAAACGCGTATTCGCATTGGCGCCAAAACTTTTGTTTGGCCAGTTTGGAATTGTAAGAATGATTTATTTTTTAACAAATTAGAGATGCTCATTTTGTGCAGGTTGTTCACAAAGCGATCTATTGGATTCACATGTGGTTATTTCTCCTACCTCCAGAGCAGCGGGCTCTTACGGATACTGGACGCACTTTGTTGATGGCGGTCGTTTGGGCTATCTAGCTTCAATAGCGTGGCTAGCAGAATTCTAGAAGAGTCCAGTATGTGTAGTCTTAGCTTTATTGGTGTTCCATTGGTTGATTCATGTGGCCACGCTGGCCGATCCTTGAGATGTATAACGTTTATTATGCCACAATGTTACTTCCAATTTTTTAATATATTGAGGTTGTGTGCATCATCATGATGCAGAGCCTGTGGCATACTCCCATTTTGAAACAAATCTACTAACTAAATTCATAATGTCCAACAGACCTTGGGTATCATCTTCCCTTCACAGATCGTCGATGATCACGTCATGGGGCAACCCGAATATAGCATGCTCATGGACTAGGGTCATCTTAGATTTGAATATATATCTCGCTGAACTAAATCCAAGTCATCATTCACCTAAAGTTGGAGGGATTCATGTTATACCAGCAACATATTTCTTGTATAACCAGTCATAGTAGGTTAATCCAATGTTCCACCAACTTACGTTCAGTATGATTACAACTATCTGATATCATATTTTCTCATGGACATGTCAATCTTAAACTATTTTGAGTGATCAAAAGTTTGACCAAGTCAATTTCTTATATATCATATTTGTTGTATAAAATAAAAAATATTCCGTAAAAATAACAGACCTAGCACTACAGGAAACAACAAAATTGCCGAGCGCCTTATGTATGTCGTGCGCTCTCGGCATCCAGATCCGCTCGGCATATAGCCTGTGTGCCGAGCGTTTTTTTCAGGCGGCACTCGGCAAATGTTAACGCTCGGCATACACTGGCAATATGCCGAGCGTGCTCGGCATATACATGCCCAGCACGGACGGTGCCTAGTGAGGGCATGACGGCACTTAGTGTGAGCGCCACGTGGGATACACTCGGCATATAGCTCGCCGTCATATGGACGTCTCCGTCTAGTTGTTTGCCGATTGTAGCTTTGCCGAGGGCCTACAAAAAATGCTCAGCATAGCTCTATTTGCCGGGCGTTTTTGTTTGCCGAGCTTATTCTTGTTATATGCCGAGCGAGAGTATGCCAAGTGCTTGTTGCCGAGCGTAACGCTCGGCATACACATATGACGAGCGGATTTTGCTGTTTGCCAAGCGTTCAGGGCGCTCGGCATATAGTAGATACAGACTTGTGACTAATGAAAGAATATCACTACTAGAAGATGCACAAACGAGAATCATGGGGAAGCAAATGTAGTTACTTGGTGTACCGGAATAATGTGATAGGGTTCGGCGGCGGAAAAGACTGTAGACAAGGATGAAGATGACGATGAGCTCAATGGTGATACGGGTGTGCCATTGGTGTACCGGGGCGGCGGGCGCGTGAGATCCGCGGTGTGTAGATCACTGAGCGCACCAACAACACGTTGGCGCCCGAGATGTAGTGAGTCAGGACGACGCGGCGCTCATCGCTAGGTCGTGCGGTCATTTGGTGGTGCTCGAGTACCAAGTCTCGAAATTCAGGGTGAAAACCCTAGGTCTAACCTTTATTACTTTATTGTTGTACCTGGCAATGAAAGACTTAGTCGCTTTCTTATATAAGGCGTTGTGTGATGATTTCTTGGACTTCTCGGATGAAAACTCATGATCTGACTTTGGTTTAGATCGGACGAAGACGCGTGTGCATTATTCCCTTCCTAAAGGCGTTGCTGCGGAGAGCCTCTTTTGTATTCTAGGAGTTGCCAATGGTGGTGTTTGTTTTCTACTGATGTGAATCGCTACTTACTTTGGCAGGTGCCTTGTTTTTTATGTCTTTTTTCTTTGGCTGTATGCATCCTAAATGTCTCAACTAGTTGATGACATTTTGTTGTTACAGATGCTGAGTGTAATTGGTATCTACTTGATATTAATATATTTCCTTTATCGAAAAAAAGTGTACCTTTGAAACAGTCGGAGGAAAAAGTCGTTTTTGTCCCTGGCCTAAAACTGGCCCAATCAGTTATAGCTGTCCGATCGGATTGTCCATGTACTACACACTTACATGTGTAATAAGATGCACCGTAAAATCTCTCACTTCTTTTAACTACCATCCAGTGTTGTGCCGCAATATTCACCTACGTAAAAGATTCTTTCACAACTTGTAGACTGATCGATTAGTCGGACCACTGGCCGCCAGAAATCCCTCATCGGTCCATCGTTGTAAGATTAATCAGCAGTCAGCATATACGCCGTTCTCACAGAATCACATGCCATGTTCTTCATCCGCATGCCAGTTCCTTCTGCAACGGGATATAAAGATCGAGATGAGGCAGCTGGGTGTTATCTTCTGTAACTTTTCTAGACTAGAGTGTGGACCATAATCTATACGCGCTAGAATTCCCCAGCAGTAGATTTTCCATGAAGAGAAAATTGCTGCATGCAGCAAAAAATATCCACAGCAGTAATATCTTCCAACCTAAGGACCGTCAAAACTGGTGAATAAATCAAAGGACGTGTAAACTGCAAGGTGGTGATGGATTGTTGGATTTGGATACCCAAGTTACCTGAACCTGTAATGAGTATGCCTGCATATCTATTTCCAGTTTTCCACTACACTGTTGGGTTAGCGTTGGACATTCAGGCAGGAAGGATTCCCTGAGCTAGCTAGTCAGCATGCTTCTCTGCTTCACTTCCTTTGCAAGGAAGTCTGTCTGGTACATTCTTCATACCCTAAGTCCCTAACAGGTACTAGTACTGTTATATTTAGGGCCATAGCCGACATCATGTTTGTGGTCATGGTGGTTGCATGCACGGTCTTACAGGAAAATCTTAACTATTTCCTGTCTAGTTTTACGGAGATCGTAGACATCGGGAGAGAAGAGACCAAATGTGACTGTACAACACTGACAACAGTTCTTAATCTTTTAATGAAGCAATCATATCAGACTACAACCCGCAACCCTCTCATGAAAGCCCCAAAAAAATACATCTAGATGCTAGCTCAGGTAGAATAATATCACACTAAAGCTACTCGATCGGAAGTTACCGCACATAACTAATGAGCTTAGATGGGGCCTAGCTCGCGAGATACGCTCATATATAAACCGCCAAGAGGAGGTGCAATGAGTGTGTAGGGCTAACGGGATCTGTTCTTCAACGTTGCGACTTGCGACTGAGGGATTATCATCCATATCTAGGGAAGATACCACGGCCGGGTACAAATGGATAGAGAAGTTGAGATGGAGATCAAGGAAGAATTAGCACAGGCAGGAGTTCAAGTGATGGCGGCATCTCGGTTCAGGAGGATATGCGTCTTCTGTGGGAGCAGCAAGGGTAAGAAGACGAGCTACCAGGATGCCGCCGTTGAGCTAGGCAGCGAGCTGGTGCGTACTCATCTTCGGAACTCCTCCCTTGTTTTGCATAGCCATTGGCATTATTTCTCAACTCTTGCTAGTTTTTCTTTGATCTTTTCAAACTCTAGTGAGTTTCTTTGAACTTCCTTTGATCTTCTCAAACTCTAGCTAGTTTCTTTGAACTTCCCAAAACTCTAGCTAGTTCTCTGAACTTGTCAAAACTCTAGCTAGTTGATGTATCGTGTTCTCTTTGCTGTTGGGACACTTGTTGGTAGTAGCATTTGATTTTCTATCGTATTTCTTTCATGGGTGCATGAAAGATGCAACTTATGTGTCGCTAGTACAAAGACAAGAGATTTGTGCTTTGTCAGTTTCTCCCCCTCTCATGGCAATAATTCTTTTTGGCAACCTAAAATAGACTATCACTAGGTGCATGAAATTAGAGTAGATTAAGTAGAAATGTCCATAAACTTTCCTTGTCGCTATTGTTTTACCAGGTAGCAAGGAACATTGATCTGGTATACGGAGGAGGGAGCATGGGACTGATGGGCCTTGTCTCTCAAGCAGTCTACAGCGGAGGGAGACATGTCATTGGGTATGTAAACACTCATGATGATTCATTCTTCAGCATACATGTAGTACTACTGTGGCGCATGAAAAGAATAGTTCGAGACTTGGCAAGATGCAACGAAACAGAGTCGGATGGGTCGTATATAATTTTCATCTTGCTGTCCCTATGCAGGGTGATTCCCAAGACACTTATGCCTAGAGAGGTAACTATGCACGCCTCCACCTCCCAACATTTGTGTCATTGTTTAATAACATGCCATGATTCCCATTAACATCATTGTTCATCCGTTATAATTCCACCCTTTTTCGTTTCATTTGAAACCAATTATTTACCACTTTTGTAGTGACCCTCATTGAGCAGGTAGTTAAGCTTGGGGTCCGACTAGTGAACGTTCGACTGAAATTTCACAAACAAGCAGTCGACTAAAAACTCAAATGAAACCATTCGTCCAAATAAAGGTGGAAAATTTAAAATACGGGCAGAAACTTATCAGAACATATAGCACAAAAATCAGTTGCACAGAGTACATTAAATGTGCAAAAACACCATACAAAATTTGACAAATCAAATGTGCAAGTAAAAGAATCAAATAAATACAGTTGCACGTTACAAATACAGTTGGTGCACATTTATAAACATGCAAGTGGCCCAGATTAGAAATATGACTGTAGAGTAAGTAAAAAGGCATCAGCTGATTTCACAAATAAATCAGACGACGCACAACAAAATAAAAAACCGGTCAGTGTTTTTATCACAATGTTTGTTTCTAAGCACTTCCGAGCTCATGTTATAATTAAAGTACACGTAAAATATTAGTTGTAACAGAAACCTTTATTGTCTATCTCTGTTGGTAGTGGGAAAGAAGGATGCAATCTTATCGCCTCTCTCTTTGGAAGAAAGATCAGATGCATGGAATGTTCAGTGAAATCTTGTTTTCCTTTCCCTTAGAGGGTGATATCTTGCTGATCTTGATTGCTTCTGGTGGCTGCCCCTTTGTTCTAATTTAAGTCCTTTATAAGCCTTTAAGCTGCAGATACTGACTTTACTAACAAAAAAGAAATGCACCCCATATTTTGCTTTTTGTCCCCCACAACAGCATCATGATTACCCCTCCTGAACCTTGCTAGCATGCACATGCATTGCTCTGATTACAATATACCCTCTGCACAAAGTTGCTTTGACCCTTTGGCGCAGCAGAAACATGGATGTGGTCTTCTCTTTGATTATAATTAACAAGGCTTAAAATGCATATGCATCGATTGATGCGTATGTATGATGTTTGGACGTGGGTGCAGATAACAGGTGAGACAGTGGGGGAGGTGAAGGAAGTGGCAGATATGCACCAAAGGAAGGCTGAGATGGCCAGGCAATCTGATGCCTTTATAGCACTCCCTGGTTAGTCCTTCCACCACCTGCAAATCTCTACAACTTCTTCAGTCGGCAACTCGGCATGCAGATAAGATTTGCTAGCTTTGTACGGTCTTTTTCTGATCTCTGCCGACTGCCGGCCGGATTTTTTTACAAATATGACCCCTGCCTAACGTAATTGTCAAAAATAGCCCCCTCCAAATTTTATTGTCAAAAATAGCCCTAGCGGGATGTGAAAAGGTGACACGTGTACATCGTGCCAACCCAGATGGCGGGAAGTCACCTTCCGCCAACTCAGTTGGCGGAAAGTACCCTGTGGCTGAGTTTCTACCGACTCAGTTGGCGCAGGTGTCGTCGCCAGGGACTTTCCGCCAACTGGAACGGCGGAAGGTGACTTCCCGCCATCTGGGTTGGCACGAAGTACACGTGTCGCTTTTTCACATCCCGCTAGGGCTACTTTTGACAATAAAATTCGGAGGGGGCCATTTTTGACAATTACGTTGGGCAGAGGGCCATATTTGTAAAAAAAATCTGCCGGCCGTGCCATGGTTAGTGCAGATGATGGTTGTAAAGCAGCAGGATAGGATAGTAGATGCAGGCAGAGTTTGGGTTGAAGTGACCTGACAAAATGGCCGTGTTATTCCGGTCGTGGGGGTTTCACGGGCTCCAATTTTTTTCGACAAAGAGAATATGTTAATATTAAAAATATGCCAATTACACACAATATCTGCACTAACATAATGTTAAGAAGAGACATCAAGAATGCACACAAAAAAATTAGGGAAAAATGCACACAGTTGTGTTGTTGCTGTTTTGTTGGATCAGCTAGATTGTTGGACTTCTCGGTCTAGCCCAAATAAGTGCTTGGGTTAGGCCCGGAGTAGGACCTAAGCCCGTGCTTTCATGTAAGAGGTCGACAGAAATTTCGCTGCTACAAAGTACAAACAGACGACATTAATTTGAGCAAAATCATCTTGATACTGATTCCCCTTTTTCTGAACAAACCAAGACCACTTTTAAGTAAGCATGTCTTATTCCGATCTTGCAGGCGGGTACGGAACACTTGAAGAGCTCTTAGAAGTAATCACATGGGCGCAACTTGGCATCCACGAGAAGCCGGTACGTTCTTGGTCCTCTGCATCGCGTCTCGCATATACTAACCTACCTAACCTGCACAAGTGTAGATGATGATCCATACATTACTCTACCGGGAAATGTATCTTACAGGTCGGGCTGCTGAATGTGGACGGCTACTACGACGCTCTGCTGTCCTTCATCGACAAGGCCGTGGAGGAAGGCTTCATCAAGCCCACCGCTCGCCACATCATAGTCTTGGCTCCGACGCCCAACGAACTGCTCGACAAGCTCGAGGTATATATCTACATGTTCTTCCCTTTACTTGACATCGTTTCTTCCATCGATCCATTTGAAAAGCACCGAGATGATTCTTCGTGGCCTTGCTGTTTGCAGGAGTACTCTCCTCGGCACGAGCACGAGGAACTCGTGCCCAAGACGAAGTGGGAGACGACGGAACAGCTGAGCAGCTGCAAGAGCTTCGAGATCACGGGACTCTACGAAAGCAAGACAATCATCACAGGGCAGCGAGGCAACATGCTGCTACCGTGAGTGCAGGCTTCACCAGAAGCGAGGCTCTGAACTTGCTGCCATTGTGTGTGCAAGCTGCGGATCAAGAGCAGTCCGGATCGAACCGTATTGCGTTGGTGTTGTTTTAGTCCTGTAACTTTGGTAGAAGGTTACTACTGTTGGGGACTGGTTATTGATCATTGATCACTGATGTAGGCTCGTAGTCGTTGTTAGATATTAATCTTGTCATTTTGTTTAAGTGTTGCATGCGTGCGAGGCGCAGCAGAAGAGTAGGTCAAGGGAGTCAGTTAGTGCATGTTTAGGGTTGTTAGCTGCATGCAAGCAGCTAGCTTTGTGCGTGCGTTAGTGGCATAGTCGTAGGAAGAGGTCATGTTGTTAGTGCTCTTAGTGGGTGAGTGTGCCGTCCGGCAGTGCGAGAGCTAGCCTATTTAAGTATTGTAATCAGTTTGTTTAAGTAAATGAGAAGAAGGGAAAATGTAGTGCAAAAAAAATGAAATAATAATATATAAGAGAAGAACAATTTTTTTTTTGGCACCGTTGAATATATCAACGACCTCGTCCACGCTCTCTCTTCCCTGCGCCGTTCGTCGGAACAGCGGCGTCCTCCGCCGACACCCACTGCGCCCTCATCGACTCCCACGCCGCCGTGTTCCGCATCAACAACTCCCGCATAGCAGGCTACACCGCGCACGTCGGCGCCAAAACCAACCTCTCCTTCATCAACAGCAACACCAGGGAGCACGCGGAGAAGACATGGCCGGCGACGAGTCTCTTTCAGACCCGTTCTTCCAATTTCAATCGTGTCACTTTGTTTCCCGTGGTTCCCTCCTCCGCCCTGACCAAGTTTCCACAATTTTTATGTTGTATCTGCAGAGATCGACTTCCTCAAGTACGGCCATCAGCGCCGCCACCCCTCGTGACCTCTCCGTGCAGTGAATTAGTCCAACTCCTTCCAACTAAAGCTTATATTGTACATGATCTAGTTAGTGCTCACCTTGTCGCAGCATTTCGATGACGTTGGCCATGGGGACGGCGACCACCATGCCTGCTCATGTGCCGCTCGATGTCGACAGGTCGTCTTCTTGCGTCTTTGGCCGCGCCGTCGGGGACTGGATCATGGTGCAGCTCTCGGTGGTGCAGGCTGTGGTGTGGCTCCCGGTGCTGCTGATGGTGTTCGAGGAGAGGCAGGCCTGCATGGAGGTGACGGCGCCGGCACCGGCGCTAGCGCTCGAAGAAGGCATTCGGGGCGACGCAGACCGGGCAGCAGCAGCGGCCGGAGGACGGCGGGGTGCACGTTCTGGTCGCCGCTGTTGCGGAACGTTGTTGCCTTCCGCTGCCCCAAGCCTCGAGCAAACTTTTTTTTTAATTTTTCCATATATATTAAACCAACAAGAGTACACGATTATATTGATTAAAAATCAATCTCGAGCAACCTGTTAGCGCACGGGACGGTCTTTGTGGTTTACCTGGTTCCAGACGGTCTCAAACCAGCACGAGATTTTTCCATCGCGGCTATAAACCGTCGTAACCCGATTCAAAACCATCAATACGGTGCGGGCTGACGGTTTGACCACCAGATTGTGCCCGGGCTTAGGAGACGGTGTACTGTACACCGTACGAATGCCATGGCGTCGCGATGCAGAGAAGTGTGCTGGCGCTAGGGATGTAAACGGATAGGATAATTTCCGTACTGAATACGTCGCCGAATCCGTTTTAAAGAATCCATATCCGGTCTCATACGGTATAGGATATGTTACGTAAAATAGCATCCGAATATGGATTATCCGAAAATTAATTAGGATTATTCGATGGTTATAATCCGAATAATCCGATTTTCTACCGAAATATCTAAACTAATAGAGCACAATTTGTGGGTGGTGAGTTGTGGAGTTCATCCGTTAAAGAAAAAATCACTTGCATGGTTATTCCGTTAGTGTACAGACTATGGAGTACAACTTTGTTAGTTTATTAGGTTGTTGAGTGACAATTTTTGGTTCTTTTGGTTGACGATGTACATATGCGCATACCGATCCGATTAATTTTATTTCTGTCCCGAAACCGTTCCGTTTCCGTTTCGAATCCGTGATCAAATATATCCATCACCGAATCCACAACCGTTTATTATCCGATCCGATCTAAATCCAAAGAAAAAAATATGGGAAAAGATATGGTAGAGACAAAATTCGATCCGATCCGATCAGTTTACACTAGCTGGCGCGGTCCACGCAAAAAAGGTGGAGACTGGAGAGAACTGTGCGCCGGATCTGCGTCGTCTCCGAGGGGCGAGGGTGGTCCTCGTCTCGGCCGTGCTCGGAACTGGGCAGGCTTCATCCGTCGCCTTGTCGTGTCGGGTGTTGCGGGCGATGTGCCACCGCGCCAGACACCGGAACGGGACAGATACGAAACAGTGTAGACGCTACGTTAAATTAGTACGTACGCTGCTCACATAATCAACTTTCTCATTAAGCGTCTGCTCACGGTAGCTCTCAAAGGTTTCTGTTCTCTTCTCGACCCACCCAACCGAAAGATAGCCCTGCCTCCCGGGTCGCTCTCCTGGGGCGACTCCGGAGGCGACTCGAACCCTAGCCCAACTTCCGCCCCTCCCCCTCCCCCCTCCCTCGCCGCCGCGGGCGGTCGACGCCGGGCCCTGCCCGTGCGGTTGGTCGGCGGCGGCGAGGCCCCCTCCTCGCGCATCGGGTCAGTGGAGCTCGGGAGCTACGCGTGTGCGGTTGTCCCAGGGCGGCGGCGGCGGTTCTGATTCGTGGCGGCGGCGCTCCTGCTGCTCCCGCCGGTCAGCCCGCAGGCGAGGTTGGACAGCGCGGCCGCGGGCATGCGTCCTGATCCCCTCTCGGCCTTGGGTCGGGAATAGGGCCACGGGCCGGGGCAGAGGCCCCGGGCCCGAGCGTGCTGCTCTGTCCCTCTCCGTGGTGGTCGCTCCGTGTAGTCGCGGTGACTGCAGGAGGCCGCTCTCCCTCACCGGCGTTCTTGGCCGGTCACCTCCACTTCCCAGATCTGGCGCCGGCGGCAACCATGGGGGTTGCGGCTGGGCCTCTCTCTGGGACGGGTCCTTGGACCTGGCGTGGTGGCGCGGCTGCAGAAGGTGAGGTCGTCTCTGTCGCGGTCAGGCGGGTCTGGCCGCCACGGTGGTGCCCGTGTTTTGCTTCGGCTTGTTGGCGCGTGGAGTCTGGACGCCGGGGTGGCGACCCCGGACGGTGGGAACCGCATCGGTTGACGGGCGTGCCGGCGGTTCTGGTGCTGGTCGATGACCGCGGCCGTGCGGGCGGCGTGGTGATTGTCTTGCGACTACTCGTGACAGTGGTGCAGAGGTTGTCCTCGGCGACGCTCCAAGCCCTGGGTGGGAGGCCCTGAGGCATGTCGAAGGGAAACCTTTGTCCGGGCTCCTCCCGGACCGCGGCGGCGACGTCCATGGACGCCGTTCCCTTCTTGAAGGCGTCATTGCGACTCTCTCGGTCCTCGTCACGTGCTCCGGGTGAAAACCTGAGATCCTCAGATCGGGCGGTGGCGGCGCTTTGGCGCCGTGCTCTTCTTGAAGACACCGCTTTGGAGCACACGATTGGTTGCTTCCCAGAGGTTGGGAGGTGTTGGCTGCGGTGGCATCCTCTCGCCGAGCTCTCTCCGGCAAGGTCTACAACTCCCTCTGCACATCGGCGTTTCTTGTTTGGAGCTACCTGGTGCCTGTCTGCATCTGCTGTGGTCAGTGGCGGTGTTCGTCGGCGCTCACCTTATCTCACCGGCGTCTCTCTATGGCCCCCTTGTTGAGCCTGGCCGCAGATTTGTGGTCAGTGGTGATGTTTTCGTCCTAGTCTCCTCGGCGGCCCGTTGAGGGGTTTGGTGAGCCTGTCTACCTGTGTGGACGGTGGCGGTGATCTTCGGTGATTACGTGTCTGCAGCTTCTGTGTTCAGTGGCGGTGCTCGTCGGTGCTCACCTTATCTCCACGGTGCGTCGCTTTGTGGCCCCCTTGTTGAGCGTGGCTCCTCGGCGTCCCTTTGAGGCCTCCTGGTGGAGCCTGTCTACGTTGTGGACGGTGGCGGTGTTCTTCGGAGTTCACATGTTATCGCCTAGTAGTTCCTGTTCCTTGTGTGTGTGCGGGGTTGTGTTGTATGCTGGGTTCAGCACTGTGTATCTTACTCGCCGACTGGCGCTATTAATTTATCGCCGGGCCTTTTCGGTCTTTGTTCTAAAAAAAAAACGGTAGCTCTCAAACTACTGCCCGGACAGTGCTTTCTTCAAGGACTTTTTTTTTTTTGAGGCCTGCTTTCTTCAAGGACTATTACCAAACCCCGTTAGAGCATATCTAGCGGAAAAACTGCAACCCGTAAAATTGGTACCTCTCAAACTTAGTTTGCAGTATAGAGTTAGCAGTGGCGGAATTGAAAAACTAAATTCATACTGAAATTCTGAAAAATGACTTCGCTCTAGATTTTCGATCAGCTGTAGTTCAAACAAACATAGCAAGCAGATACTTACATACAGACGGAACATAGTTCATACATCAAGCAAAACATTAAACATAGACCTAGATCGACGACACGTATCCCCAGTTCGCCGGTGCGCTCACTCATCGTAATTGAGGTAGTGCTTGAAGGCGGACTTGCGCGGCGCCCACGCAAGACCGTGCTCCTCCTTGGCGAGGCGGCCCTGAGCACCAGCGTCGTCGTTTCGCCACCGCACGCTGAGCGATTAGGAGAGCATCGTCAGCGCGACACCGCTTAAAGTGGGGCAAGTTGTGCCCGTCGAGCACATCGAAACCAGCCCACACGTCGCAACCGCCGCTCCGGGATAGCCGATCGCGGTTCCACGCTTGCTGACCTCGCTGCGGGGAGTGGCTCGTCCTCTTCGTCGCTCAACACCACGACGTCCAGCACCGCGTGGTAGTTTCCCACCTCTGTGTCGTGCGTGCAGGCACACGTCCTCCGCCGCTCGTGCCGAGGCCGGCGGCGGCGCATGGATAATCCAGCCATCAAACTACCGGAGAAACGGATCTATGAGGCAACACGTGATTATCGGAGTTGGGAAATATGGGGGCAAAGGCGAGAAATTCCAAGGGAGAGGGGGTTGGGGAAATGAACCTTAAATCAGCCCCCATCTCGTTGATATAGTGGAATTGGGGATCGATTTAGTGTGCCCCTGAAAAAAAATCCGGGCCGCGGTTTCCTTTCCGGCCATCAAAATGGCACAAAACCACACATCGGTCAGAATTTTCTGCGGCACGGGTTATATGGGATATGCTAGAGATTCTCTTAGGACCCAACCACCAAATATGCTTGTTCTTCTAATTCTATATATGATCTCTACTGAAACTTCACTGTAAACTGTGGTATTGCTGTAACCATGCGATGGTTTCCCAAATAAAAAAATAACATAAAATGCCAGAACCGACACTTCAAATTAAGTCGAGGAGACATGTGAGCTTTTTATTCAGACCTATGGATTTCAGGTGATGTTGGGTTGATGGGAGAGTGAGAGGTACGAGAAAAAGAGTGAGGCCGAAGGCTCACCAAACGGGAGCAATAAAACGGAGCCGTTGCCCGCTCTATGGATGTGTGCTGTTCCCGGCTGTTGGGCCGTTACCTTTGCTTGCATTCACAGAAAGCCGGCCGCTTTACAACCACCTGCCTCCTTCCAAACCTTGTGCCCCAAGTGACAAAAGAAAAGGATTGTCTCCCTTTGTTTACGTCAATCATAGGAGATTATAACAGGTTTTGGTCCTCTTTTATTAGTTTAACTCTAGTGGACCCAACTTTTTTTTAGGGTTGATCGAAATGACCTGTTTGCTGTTGGGTTTTTCTGTCACCTTTTTTGCTTCGTGTTTACCCTTTCACATATATAGGCTCTATTTTACCCTGCGTATAGAGAATGTTCATTGTGAGGAAAATAGCACCAGGAGCGTAACATGCCACCTTCTATAGGATGGTGGACTGTACCATCCTAGTGTCGCCCTATGATTGGAGAAAGTAGAACTTGAGTTAATAGTGCATGTACAGGATTAATCTCAAGAGCATATTCCTTGCTGGTTGCTGCTCATACTGCCAGTGCTTACTGACATCACCTCCTGAAATATGATGAATATGATCATACACAATCTGAAAATATTTGGTATTATCATCGGCACGAAGTAAATCAAGCCACAAATTTCAAATATATATTCAATGTAAAAATAAATAAACAAATAAAACTAAAAGATAAATTATGTCTGAGAGCAAATCTTAGATTAAAAATATCAAACTAATAATAATGAATAAGATGAGAAGCACTGTATAATAAAATCTATACGTACATAGATTGAGTCATTGAGATGATCGGGAGAGGCGTTTTGGCTCCCGGGTGCATATGCTCCTGATATGTTTGTCAAAATTAAAAAAATACGAAAACGTTTCTAAAAAATCTGAAAAACATTGGGCACAAACATATACAAGTTTTGAACATTCGTGCTAAATTTCGGAAGGAAATAATACTTTGTGTGGTCTGTGCAAAAAAGACAAAATCTGTGGTTTGAAAAATGTAATTTTAAATCTCATTTCAGCCAAACTTTTTGTCTTTTTTGCACAGAACACATAAAGTGTCATTTACTTTCTCAATTTTGCACGAACATTGCAAACTTGTGTATGTTCGTGCCCAATTTGTTTCAGATTTTTTCAAACTGTTTTCGTACTTTTTTTAATTTTGACAAACATATCCGGGAGGCAAAGTGAATTTCTGAGATCAAACATCATATTCACATGGTCCTGGGTAAGTAATAAGGAAACAATGTGCCGTAATAGTTTATTCCAGCAAAAGGAACCAACGTTCATGGCCAGGAAACGTGGCATATTTTGATGGTTGCTGGTTGTTGCAGTGTGTTAAAATAAAGGAGAATTATATATTACTCCGGAAAAGAAAACTCCATTTCTGCTTTACCTAAATAAAATGGAATATCCCTTAGGCCCTGGGAGGCTGGGACACATTATCTTCACAGAGCCTAAGAAAATTCCTATTAATCCCCATGCTAAAATTTGGAGTTTTTGACGATGGAAAAGATCACAGATTCCATATATTTGCAGAGATATGATATTAATTCTGTCGCAGATCATCTTTTAAGCAGAAAATCTGACTGTTCACAGTGTCATTTTCTATGGCTAAGGTGGGGCCCAAGAGTAGCATCTTTCGTTGGTTGAGAAGGAAATTGTCATGCACGCTCGTGTAGCACCAGCATGTTGCACGATGCCTTATAGGCTCACGAAGGAAGCATCCACTGAACAGCATCAGAGCCAGCACCTAACTGCCCACCATACACACACGCGCGCCCTCACCTTCCCCTGTAAACTTTGAACATAAAGAGTGCTTCTCCCTCCCTCCCTTCCTCTTCCAAGAAGAGCCACCATTCGTTCTCCTCTCTGTATTTCTCTCTCTCTCTTCCCCCCTCTGTTTCTCTCTCAATTCATAGGTTTGCCGTTATTCAAGAGGCGGAAGAAGCAACTGTTAGAAAGGTATGGACTCCCATTTGAGCACTCATCCGATCCATCCATAGTGTAATGTTGTTGCTTTCTTCGAAACTGAATTCCTAGTGTAATATTGCTTCCTGCTCAGGTTGAACAAGTTTTGGATTTCTGACTCTCCCTTATGTTGTGCATGCAGTGCTTACTCCTGAATTCATGTCTCTTTTTGGTTTTGATTTTCACTTTTTTGATATATCTTGTCCAACTAATGTTCATAGTAATTGCTTAGAGTAAATTGCACAAGAGAGACATATCAACAATGTAGAGATTTGTTTTATGGTTTCTTTCTTAGCATAGGCGGCATTTGGTCGTTACCTGGTAGCTGTTTGCATGCCGCAGACTCAGTCTTAACATGCTCCAGGCTGCATAAAATGATGCAGATAGACTATGAACCTGGAATATGATCATATAAAAAGACTAAATCAGTAATCTCAGAGGCAAAAAGTTATGATTTCCGCAAAAAAAATCACCAAGTTATGCAATTTGTCATGGATCGCATACTGGTTGTTCTGGGGAAACATATGCATACTACATTATGAATTCCCTGATCACATACGTATACAAGTTATCTACCTGTGTCATACAACATTGTTAGCTATTTTAGTCGTAACTGGCTAGTCAGACCGTACATACATGAATATATACAAGTTGCTTACTACAGCCTGACTTGTTTTCATGTCCTTATGTTTGAAAAATGTGCTCTCCAAACTTCCAAACAAATTGATCAGGATTCACGTAACATTCAACCAGGGATGAAACTGTTCGAAATTCAACATGGAGTAGGTCAGAATGCAAGAGAAATAAAAGTCAGTTACAAAGATAGCCAAATGTCCATAAGATAAATGTATCAGCAAATTCGCCTTCTGAATAAAAGCTTGAACTTATGTCATGTATTCCTCTTATTATTTAAAATCATTTCATCTAACATATTGCTTAGGAAGTGACCAGAACATGGGCTTCCATGTGTTTTTCTTCTTCTATTTGGTCATTTTAGTGACATCTTGCCAAAGTGGTCAATCATTTGAGAGTGACTGGAACCACCTTTCTGTTATTGTACCCTCACAGAAACAGCCCAGTAGGTGGCAGGTACCAACTCTCCAGATTACAATTATAGGTCCAAAGAAGCCAATAGTTAGGTCAGGTATAAAGTGTAGAGGACAATATATAGTCATGTTAAACAAAACAATCTCATCTAACATTTGCACCCCATGCTCTGGATCTGATAATTAATAAATTAATATGTTGTTTCTCGTGCGTCCTTGATGATTATCCTGATTTGGTGTACAAGTAGGTGCTGCTAGTATATCGAGACGTTGGTTGCTGTGGAGCTTGGGTCTTTCTGAAATTATGTAACACGTACTAATTTTAAGCCTTACCATAATATAACAAACTCAACAAAGATAGCATCTGAATGCTATAATTCTTGTTCACGACTTACGCCAGCTATGACTTTGACCCGTTCCATTCTAGGACAAACATCAATAATCGCAATTATTCCTCTCTATGTGCATAGACAAGGACATTAATAAATCTTCAAACACTAACAACCTCCCAAACGACTCGACCAAACTTGGGCCCCTCAGTTCATGTTATCTTGTACATCAAACGAAATTAAGCTGGTGTCGTAATTCATATGAAAAAGAAAAGGCATAGTCACATGTAGCATGAAAGAACTAGACACTATCACACCATTTCTTTAGAAACTCTACAGTCAAAAGCAATTAATTCAGGCTAATAGTAAGCTATGTTCTTCAGTGTGTATGTAGAATGTGTACCTTGCACCTAACTCTCTTTATGAATAACGTAACTTCAGATAAGCAAGGAAACACCAGCTGGTCAAGATGACAGCTGGCTTGCAGCTCGGAGTGATTGGGTCTCTCGCACTTTCTGTTGCATCTTCAGTTGCCATTGTCATCTGCAACAAAGCTCTTATCAGCACACTTGGTTTCCCATTCGGTTAGTACAAGAGTCTTCATATTTTCAGGATTCAACATAACTAAATAACAAACTAACGGACATGCATGGATCAACTTTGCATACTTACAAGCAATTTATTATGCTGAACTATGTTCTTTCCAAATCCATGTAGCTACGACATTGACAAGCTGGCATCTCATGGTGACCTACTGCACCCTCTATGTGGCACAACGCTTACATTTTTTTGAGCCCAAGGCAATTGATGGACATACAGTGATCCTCTTTGGGTTTCTGAATGGCACCTCAATAGGACTTCTAAACCTTAGTTTAGGATTCAACTCCATTGGATTCTACCAGGTAAGAGCTGCTCTATCTAGGTTGCAATTTTCATAAACCATGTTGCAAGAATTTTATATTCAGTGTGTTCTGCAGATGACAAAACTAGCAATCATACCTTTCACTGTGCTGTTGGAGACAATCTTCCTTAACAAAAGATTCAGGTTTGGAAATATACTCAGTAATTTATCTTAAGGAGTCAACCGCTATAAACCATTTATGGTCAAAACAAAAATATACAGGATAGGTAATGGTTTGTGTATGTACTATACTAAGTATATATTGAATTTGGAACAAGAAAATTCATGTGAATCCATAGTATACGTCCTGGGATTCAAGACCATGGTTTTTGAGTCGATGAGTCGACGAGTCGTTTAGGGGTAACGACTCTCGACTAGTCTTGACTAGTCGAGACTCATGTTCGACTCATGCAGAACTGTATATAACACTAGAAAGCTACAGAACCATGGGCAAAAGAGGAAGGACTTGGACACTCGACTAGTTTTATATAGTTATTAATAGTCTAAAATACAAACCTGGGCAAAACAGTTTTGGCTTGGGGGGGAATTTGGTCGATCTAGGTTTCACGGGAGCTGGGCAAGGAATATTGGAAAAAAGATGCCAACTTTAAGTCGCGGTCGACTCAAAAACCTGGACTAGTCGAGACTAATCGATTGAGTCGCTAGACTCAACCAATTAGTCGAGTTGAGATGCCGAGTCGGACTTCACATTGCGACTCATTGACTAGTCTCGACTAGTCGCTCGACTCAAAAATCATGGATTCAAAGAGGCAAATTACTTCAAATTATTCTTTTATAAACATTGACTTTTTTGGATCGAAAGATGAAAAGCTGATCACACATAAATGAGTCACGGGCTTCTTTAGTTTTTCTGAGCCTATGATATTTACATTTATCATCACTGAGCTAATACCAATCCAACATTGTGCAGTGAGACTATCAAGCTCTCTCTCATGGTCTTACTTCTTGGAGTAGGCATCGCATCAGTTACAGATCTCAAGCTAAATCTACTTGGGTCCGTCCTTTCTGGCCTCGCAATCGCGACCACTTGTGTTGGCCAAATTGTATCCTACACTTAATACTTTTGTGCTCACTATCAAAGTACTTACAATTCAAAACCTCATACTCCTCGTTTTTTCAATGTTTTCGTAATTCTCTATGTACATGCTCTTTTTATAACCAAAATTTGCAGTGGGCAACTCTCCCAGTGTTTTCCCTCAAAAAACAATTCAAAACCTCATATTATCTGCCTAAAAAAACTCATATTATCAATGCAACTTGTAGTACTCATAAAGCAGGTATTCTTAAAGAAGCTAGACAAAAATATAGTAATGGAAACCCTATATATGCTATGTGTGAAGCATCAATGTTCTTATTACTTAGTGGTAGTTCCTTTCTGAATTATGTTGTATGAACTTAAGAACTTTCATTATCCATACTACCAACATAAAAGTAATAGGTAAATTCTTAACTTGAAACACATCCACATGGTATCCTTAACCCAAATTTGATTGAAGCTCACAAACACAATACAGAAGAAACTGAAGGTCTCCTCAACACAGCTGCTGTACCAATCTGCACCTTACCAAGCAGCAATTCTATTCGCAACTGGCCCTTTTGTGGATCGACAGCTTACAGACCGCAGTGTCTTCGCCCACAACTACACCACTCCAGTCGTGGTATGTTCTGAACACTCATCCAGTTACAAATACCTGAAAGGGACGAGTTTATACTGTTACAGCGGGATCTTCATATTCCTTGAAAAAATGCCCATCAAGATAGTATTTTTGGAATTTCATAATCACGGAATCTTCGGTACACAATTTATTCTTTCAAAGTAGCTAGCCAAAGTTCTTAAACATAGCATCCACAAGTTTCAATTTTAAACCATGTGAAGTGCCTTAAATGCGAGTTTATTTCACGTAATGACAAATAGCGTAGTGATAACTGCATAAGTAAACAACAGATTTAAAAAGAGAGTTTCTCCAGCTGTTTATGCTAAAATGAATCAGCATTTTAATGACAGTATTAGTCAAACGTTATGCTCCTGAGTGAGACATTAAGCATGTATTTTCTCAATTGACACTCTCAGAGGTAGGCCTCAAATTTGAATAGACAATGACATGCAACATGATGCTCTTTCTGAATCATATGTAGGGTTTCATCGTCCTATCTTGCTTGATTGCGGTGTCTGTGAACTTCAGTACATTTCTTGTGATTGGGACGACGTCTCCAGTGACATACCAGGTGCTTGGCCACCTTAAGACATGCCTGGTTCTCTCATTTGGCTACACTCTACTACACGATCCCTTCACCATGAGGAACATATTAGGCATTCTGGTCGCAATATTTGGTATGGGATTGTATTCCTTCTTCTCAGTCAGGGAGAGCAAGAAGAAGTCAACAAGTGATGCTCTGCCAGTTTCGCAGGTTTGATTTAGCCTCTAAACTCATATAATCTCTAAATAGCAATTATATTCTGATGGTATGAGATAGATGAAAAGTAATACACGTATGGCAGCCATACTGATAAATGTTATGTTCCTAATCTCAGCAGCAACAGTAAAGAGTCAAATTTCCACGTCAAAATGAACATATAATATCAGTTCAATCGTCTACGATGATAACAATGAAATAAACATTGACAATTGAAAATTTGAGATCACAAATCAAATCAAATTGGCATACTGATGTACAGAATATGTATTTTATGAAAGCAAGAGGAAAGATGGTTTGCAGGCACAGAAATTGAATGCACAATAGCCAACCAACAAAAGCTAAGTGGGACACTGTACATACTCACAGCCATAAACTGTCCCACAGACTTGATAGTATCATGCTTCCGTGAAACCATTACCCAATATCGGAACCAAACTGGAGCATGACAGTTAAGTTTCATTATATGTAAGAATAAAACTCTTCACTGTAGTTCAAATGATAAATGTATTGAAATAGTTGGCTACTCGTCCATGAAATACAGTTCATTTGCTATTAAGTTTTAGTTTCACCCATTTCATGTTTTTTATGTCTTTGTAGATGCAAGATAAGGAGACTGAACCACTTTTGGCAACCAAAGACAGCAGTGATATCAAAAAGGCAAATGGTGTTTCTCACGGCTGCTAGGACTTCTGTTCCTTAATGTAGATATAGTATGCACATCTTCTCTTCAAGTTTAAAGAACCTGGAAAGCCATTACTTTCCGTTCTTAATTTCTTTTGTAGATAAGGAAAAGAGTTTCATGTTGTAGACTCTATATTTTGACATTAAAATTATTATTTGCTTATCCCTTTTCACACCAAACAGTTCCATCTGAAAGTTTACTGGTGAAGATCATTGCTGCTGCATACTCCCATTTATCAAAATTCAATTCTTATATCCTATAAAAAGCATCCCGAACACATATTTGATTATGTCAACAGGGCTGTACGGTGAGAATTATACTAAGGAGTAGGGACGACTTGCAAAGCAATTATTGTATCATCTTTCCATCCATTTAACTGCATTATTAACTTACTTGGAGCTATATAATGATTAATCCAATTGCTGCCTCCAACATGATATTTATGCATACGGTAGTCAATAGCTACAATGATGATCTGCCAGAAATGTCTGTTACATGTCATGTGGATTACTCCCTCATACAAAAATGTCACATATTCGTTTTGTTGTAAAGTCAAACTTTCTTAAGTTTGACCTAGTTTCTAGATAAAAATATCAATATCTACAATACAAATAGATACATCATGAAATATACTTTCATGGAACATATATATTGTAGTATAGGTATCAATATTTATTTCTATACACTTGGTCAAACTTTAGAAAGTTTGACTTTCTAATAAACCAAATATGTCTTAAAATTTTGGATGGGGCGAATAGCATGCATTGTAGCATAGGTACAAACACTGCGATATCCATAGTTTACCCATCAAACCTGGCAACATAATGAGTCAGTAAAGACAGAATTCCATAGATCAGCTCTATATAGCAACTGTAAATCTGTGGTAATACCTCATAGGCTGTTGTTGACTATCATACCTCCTGAGGAAGATAATGATGTGAACAGTGAACTCACGTCTGCTGAAACCTTTTACAGTTCTCCATCATCATGTTGCTACATGCGTCTCTGTTGCTCCCTTGGTGAATTCATTCTGTAAACGTTCTCTTCGCCAAATAAAATATCTGCATAGTTAGCCCGAATGAGATGTATTACTCTGGACTTCCTTCAGCTTGTAATTCACTAATTCATACTGACAAGCTGTTACCCTTAATAAGGAAGAGCTTCCCAGTGGTAGATTAATAGAGACCAAGATTCTTTCCCAGTATCTCGCTCCATGACAAGAATCCTACTTGGTAAGACCATGTGGTCACTCAAACAGATTGAACTTTCCCTTTACCTATCAGATAGCAAAGGCGCTTCTGTAGCTCCCTCAGCAGACTCACTAGGTGCACTGCTCATCCACCTGGTAACACATATTTTTCCTCACATCTAGAAGCCAAAGGAAGGAGCAAGACAATGGAAAGGAACAAGATCTAGTCACAGGCTTATCTTTCCTTTCCATTTATATACACGAAAGATACGGACGGCCTGCTGGACTGCTGGTCTTAACCTATCGAATGTAGCACAAAGCCACAAAGACAAGCTTCATGCAGCTTTTGTAGATTGGACTATTCTCTAACAAACTCCCAAGAAGACCTGAATTTAACCATCTTCAGTTAAAATTTCTTCATCTGACAAATCACTATATGTATGGTCAAAACTATCATGTTTACATGACAGCTTTGGAACATAACCAGCTTTTATCATTTCCATAACAACTAACTCCAGCATTGAGTATATTTCCTCAGACTCTGGATGTGATCTGTCCTCTACAATAAAGACTTTTAGCTCCCCCTTGAGCTTAACCCAACTCTTCCCTGGTGATTTCTTAACACCACTGCTTCGCATTGCCTTCTTCAATCTTGCAAACTCGTTCCAATCACCAGAAGCAGCATATATGTTGCACAGCAAGACATAGGCAGATGAATGTGAAGGATCAACGTGCAAAATACCTTCCGCTGCCCTCTTTCCCATCTCCACATCATTATGTGTTTTGCTAGCGGCAAGAAGGATCTTCCACATTACAATATCAGGCTCAAATGGCATTTGATCAACAAACTTTGCTGCCTCGGTTAGTCTCCCAGCACGTGATAACAAATCAATGACACATGAACAGTGCTCTCTAGTTGGAACAATGCCATGTTGAGGCTCCATAATACTGTAGTAATAGCAGCCTTCATCGACAAAACCAACACGGCTACATGCTGTGAGAACACCAACAAATGTTACATGACTTGGCCTGATCCCCAGGCTAATCATCCGCGCAAATAAATCGAGTGCTTTTGTTGCATAGCCAGATTGGGCATAGCCAACAATCAAACTGCTCCAAGAAAACACATCACAGTTGGTGCCCATCATTTCAAAGAGCTTTGTGGCGTCCTCTAAACTTCCACATTTAGCATAAGTATCAATTAGACCATTGCTCAGCATTGTATCATTCACCAGACCTACCTTGAAGGTATATGAGTGCACCTGTTTCACCATTTCAATGTAACCCAACTCAGCAGAAGCACTCAGAACATTGTTTAAGCTGATCCTGTCCAGACTCCGCACAGACCTGTGCAAGAGATTAAACAACTTAAAGACTACTTCCAGATGCTGGTGATGTACACATGCAGTAAGAATGCTGTTCCAGGTGACAGCATCAGGTTCCCTTGTCTCATTAAATACATCCATCGCGGAGGAGAAATCCATACACCGTGCATACATGCTGAGTAAGGAATTGCATACTGTCACTTCGCCATCCAAACCAAATTTGACCAAGTGAGAGTGGATCAATCTTCCATGAGGCAAAGCATCACAGCCCACACACGCACATAACAAGCCCCTGACAGTAATGCCATCAGGCCTCAGACCAGAATCTCTCATCTCAGAGAAGAGGACCATAGCATCATTAAGTAGACCCTCAACAGAGCAAGCATTTATTATGGAATTCCAACAAACCGAATCCGGAGCATCGATCCCATAAAACACTCTCCTCGCAGACTCCAACTTCTTGCACCGGGCATACATGTCACTCAATGAACACCCTGCATAAGAATTCCGATCCAACCCATACTTCACTGACAAACCATGAATCTGCTCCCCATACTCCAAGTTACCAAGAACACCACACGCGCTAAACACGCTTCCAAAATGGAACTCATTGGGACGATGCGTGCCCTCAGCAATCATCTCCCTGAATATCTGCAGCGCCTCCATGTCGCACCCTTGCTGCGTAAACCCCGCAATAATCGACCCCCAGGAGATCATGTCTTTCTCCCTCATCCTCCTAAAGAGCGAGAACCCGTCCCCAACCAAGCCGCTCTTGGAGTACATCGTGACAAGCGCATTCTGCACGATCAAGTCGCTCCCGTTCTCAGACTTCAAAGCCTGCGCATGCACCTGCCTCCCAACAGCGACGTCCCCAAGCTCCGCGCACGCGCGCGCAGCACTGCCTAGCGCAAACTGGTCAGGCGCAGTCCCTGTCCGTAGCATGGAAGAGAAGAGTCCGAGAGCGTCAGCGGAGCGTCAGCGGAGCGCCTGTTCTGCGCGTGGGCCGCGATGACGGATGCCCAGGAGACGGGGTTCTTGGCGGGCATTTCGTCGAACACCCGCCGGGCAGAGTCTGGAGCGGCGCACCGGCCGTACATGGTAATGAGGTGGTTGTTGAGGACGGTGTTTCGGACGAGTATGGCGTCGGGGGAGTCGAGAAGGTGGCGGTGGACGAGGCGGCCTTGGGAGAGGGAGCGCAGGCGGGAGCACGCGCCGACGAGCGCGGCGTATGTGGCGGCGGAAAGAAGAGCGGGAGATGGGGTGGAGGGGAGCGAGTGGAAGGCGTGGAGGGCCGCAGTGAGACGGCCGGAGTGGTAGAGCTGGAGAATGGTGCCGTTCGGGTTCTGCATCTCCGGCGGTTTGGAAATCGGAGTTGGCGGCGACAGGCGGCGCCGTGTCGGTAGAGGGATACGGCCATAGACACGGAGCGCGCGGTTTGTGAATGTTTTTTTTTTCTAGCCGGGTTTGTGAAATGCTTGGAGACGATCAAGACGCAATGCAATGGGGCGATGGTTCACATGGGCCGATGCTTTCGATGACGATGTGAACCGATGCACATGGGCCGTAAATCTGGTCTATGCCAGTATTGGGCCAGGTGGCTGTATTTGAGCTAAAGATGGATATAGCTGGGCATGCAGGAACCCCTCAAAAAAAAACTGGGCATGCAGGAGTTAGTTTGGACACTAACTAATTCAGGAGTCTTTTCTGTTAAGTCTTTTACTCTTTTTACACAGCTATTCAAACCTGCAGGGTGGTGCCTTATAAGTTCTTGTGGAAAATTAAATTACCCCTGAAAATCAAAACGTTTATTTGGCTGGTACTTAAGAAAAGTATCTTAACAAGAGATGTTTTGAGACGCAGGGAGGGGATTGTCAGGAAAATTGCTTAAGAAAATATTATTTTTTAGCACCAAATTTGTCTTCTTTATACAGAACACAAAAAACATTATTTTTTCATGAAACTTTATGTGCCAACCTAAAATGTTAGTCGGTACACCCAAAAATTTATTTCAGAATTTGTTGACATTTTAAATATTTTTTAAAATGTTCTTTTTATAATGAGAGTAGATGCTCCTATGAGCTAAAATGCCTTGTCCTGGCCTAAAACCGCTGTTTTGGTATGGTTTTGATGTTATTTTTGTTTGGATCTGTTTGTATGGATTGAAAGTGTAGTTTGGAATGGACTGGTTTGGGCCTACCTTTTACTAGATTGGATTGGACTGGTTTGGGCTCAAAATAGCAGAAATTTACTTTGGCACCCAGGTGCATATGCTCCTGTTATAGTTTTCAAAATTAAAAAAATATGAAAACACTTTGAAAAAATTTGAACAAATTTGGGCACAAACATATGCAAGTTTTCAACATCGTGCAAAATTTCGAAACGAAATGACACTTTATGTGGTCTGTGCAAAAAAAGACAAAATGTGGCCGAAATGAGATTTAAAAATAGATTTTTCAAAGCATAGATTTTGTCTTTTTTCACAGACCGCAGAAAATGTTATTTCCTTCCAAAATTTTGCACGGATGTTGAACACATGTATATCTTTGTGCCAATTTTTTTCAGATTTTCTTAAAGTGTTTTCATATTTTTAAATTTTGAAACATATATCAGGAGCATATGCACCCGGGAGGCAAAACGCCTCTCTCTCAAAATAGTTTTGTCTAAAACAGTTTCTGGGCTGGATTCAGGTTGACCGGTCTCAGACCAACTCGTACATGAGTACGTCTCCAAATGCGTAGGAGACGCTACCTATTCCAAGCTTGACGCGCTAGGCCACTAAGGGCAGGGACCGCGCCAAACAAAGCTCCAGCGCCGTCGTGGCCGCCAGCCGGAGATTAACATCGACCGAGCGCACACGCGAGCTTCGACCAAACTAGTGCTACGGGTCGCCACCGGTCGGAGCTCCTCTTGCGGTGCCGCCGCCTTCCCCTCTCTCTTGGTGTGGGCTTTTCATCTCATCGGTGTGCTAGAAACCAGGGATGGAGCCAGGAAGAAAATTTAAGGGGGGCCAAATGCACATTATGGAGCTTGGAGGGGGCCATTAGGGCTAATTTAGGCAAAATCAGAGGTAAACTAGATCTATTATTGAGAGGTTTTCACAAAAAATTTCAGCACGGGGGGGGGGGGGGGGGGCCATGGGCCCAGCCCCACCCCCTCCCCCCGGTCCGTCCCTGCTCGAAACCCCGTCGCCGGTTTTGATTACGACCCCGATGGGTTTGTCCATGTCCTCCACGGTTTCAAACTGGAAATGAGGATGGATTAGATTGGTTTGGTTTGGGCTGACAAGGACGTATAGTTCCCCGCAAAAAAAAAAAGACAAGCACGTATAGTTTGGGTTCCAGTCCTCCAGAGAATTTTTTTCCGATTCATACGGTTTGGGCTGGAGTCAAATTGGATTTCAAACTATTCACAACGCTACACTCGTATGAACGCACACACACGTACATTATTCCATCTTAACGAGAAACACTAGTGTTAAATCTGGGGTTTGGATTTTGATGGGATAGGATACAACCACCTTCCTAACTATCCAATTACAGTTACACGTTGGTTCTTAACTACATTTGATACATGTAATAAACAGGATCTAAGTTGTGAAGCAATAATAGCACGGACATCCACGGCAGAGGCAAATGACCGGGCATGGCACATGGTCTTGCCGCTTGCACCGTGCCAGACCGGCCAGTGCCGTCTCACGCCTGCCGCAGTGCCGCATCTGCCTACCGCACCAAAGTCTCGCGGTGCCTGCCAGCGGCGGCGCCACCGCGCTCAAGGTCCGCGCGGCGACCACACCGACACCCCCCAAATGTGGGAACCCCACTACGTCTTCCTTCATTCATTGCTTAACATGGGACCTTTGACCTGTGCCAACATGAACACACACACGCAGCAGACATCAACAACATGCGGAGGCGTGCACGCAATTAGAGTCAGTCTCGATCGATTCCTCCCATCATCTTAACGAACTCCCATTTAACAAATCGACAGCGCGAGCGCGTTCCATGCATGCGGCGGTGGATGCGTCGACGAGATCGTAGTTCGGCCACATGGGGCGCGACCGGCGAGCCGGCGCCGGCGCCGGGAGCTCCTCGTGGCGCGGACGCATACAATGTCTCTCTGTGAAACCATAGAAAGATTAATAATCTGGCATCGATGGCCCGGCTAAATTACTTATCCTTTTCCGCTTGGATCACTCTGTCTCTGCGCTGGTTCCTCGATGTCGACGGAACCCTGGCTTGGCCCGATCGATCTCTCGATGCCCGCAAGTCAAACCCGGTGTGTCCGGGAGTAGCATGAACAAGTCAATGGGCCTTTTAACTCCATTTCTTCTTCTTCTCACCTTTCTACGTGCGTGTCTGTGTGATCCCGAGATGTCGCTGGCCGGATCCCCGTGGTTCGCGCGCGCGACGGTGACCGTGGCCGGCTTTCTCCATCAGCTTCGCTACTCCAGAAACAGTTGACTAATGTTCCTTCTGACCATTCAAACTGGTTTCGGCCATGCATTCAACAATCAACACGGCCGTGTTCAAACCTTGCATACGCATGGCTCCTATGTTTTAGAATCAAGCCATGCCTCCGTTTTTTGCGTTGTGAGATCCACAATTCTCCAAAACATCTAGTCTGAACCCTGAACGTCCTCAACGCTCCTATTTCAGAGGTGAAGCTGTTATCTGGCAGTTGAACAGTTCATGGCAACATTATTTTTTTTGTTCATGGTTGTTCAGTTGTACAGTTGCATCTCCATGCAGATCCATGTAGGGACAGCCCTAGCTGGAAGAAAGGGAAGAAGAGGCCACTGTAGGTACAAAAATGCGCGTAGGGACAACCCTATCCCTAGTGTTGGGGACATAATTGAACGTAATTGAACTGTAGACGCGGCCCGGCATGTCGCCGGTGAAAACAAACAAAACCTGCTGCAAGAAAACAGATCTGGAGCACATTAGCATTTAGCGAGATGTGCATAATCCGGACACTGCACGCACTGTTGTGGCCATTTTCCTATCAGACGCATCCGCTACACGCTCTGACGGAGATGGACGTCGAGATGCCAACTGCTAAGCTTATATGTTACTACTGGTTAGCTCCAGACAGTGGCAATTTATTATTAAGGACACTTAGGTCACATTGCCTGACTAATTTAGCCCTTATTTCGCAAAGAAAAGAACTAATTAGCCCTTGACTTGGATGTGGACTATTGCAGGAGTACTGTGCGTGGCACATTGCTTATAATGTCTCTGTGAAAGCAAGGTAAACCACTTAACACGATTCTATAATATGAGACTAATTTCAACTTTTCAGTTAGACGATTACCATTGCCGGCCAACAACCAAGCCACATCGATCGCACGGGTCTTAAGCATGCCTGGATTTTTTGCGTTATTCAAGCCTCCTCTTTCGAAATAAACTAAAATTAAAACGGCACTCTACTTCCCCTGCTGATCGGTTCTACTAACATTTTCAGGCTAACATGGCATGATCCATTAGTTTATTAGCAAGTCAAGATGCTTGTTCGGATAAAAGGACCGATCGAGATCAGTGAACAGATCATCCATCGCCTTCAACGTGTCCGTGCTCGGGAGAAAATTTAAATACCACATGTGGGCATGTTGTCAAAGTTTGGCAAACAAGGATTCTCACTGACAGACGAGCGCATTCTGTCATCGGTTGAAATACTGAACGTTTGTCCACGAAACACTCCAAATCTGCCCTAGTTAACCACTGACGATTAATTACTATACAACAGAAGCATGGTATATTAGTTGACAAAACTGATCGTGGTCCATGTTCTGATCGATCGTATCAGTAGCAAACTGTCAAATTGCAATAGCTAATGTTGGCTTTAAATAGGTTATTCTCGCGGTGGATAATTAGACCGATTCAGCACAAAACACAAATTGCAGACGAAGACAAATGTCTTGCGGTGGGGATAAGTTGTTTTCACTCTTTCCGTCGCCTGCGAGAGCACTGTTTTTTATTCTGAATTACGTCTGTTACTCTCTTCAAAATCAAATTAAAACATCATCCATCATTCCATCATAACATCAACAGGAAACTAATTTAAATATTCTGTGACAGTTATGAGTCATAACCTGATGGCAAAAAAGGTTGTTGAAAATGCCGTGAGAGTAGGCTTTGTAATTTTGGGTCTTGACCTACGGGTCAAGACTAGACTTGTAACACTTTTCTAACACTTCTTCCTTAATTAATGAAAATATCAAATCTTTTGCCTCGTTTTAAAACAAAAAAGGTTCTCCAGTTGTGTTTGTGATAATCAAGGGCATTTGGTGTTCACAGGCAGTTGTCTTTCTCGTTCCTTGATATGGGCAAACCATAGTGCAAAGTGGTTCGCACACTATAAAAGTGAGTCAAAGCATCGGTCCTCCAGCAAAATGAGCATTGGAACTACTCGTGGGTTAACTATTTCTCGGACAACTATCATTATTTCTCGATAATTTTTATATAATTTGAGCTTATCTTTTGTGATTAGTAATCAAAACTCCATATTGCTCGTAGATATCAAATGTCTCGTGTTTAAATGGTAATGTTGTTATTTCGGATTTTTGCAGTGCACAAGTGAGCAAGAAAATTATCTTTTGTAAAATGCCTAGTTATATAAACTCTATTAAGCTTTTAGGAATCGACATAACCAAATATCAGTTAAGAGAATTTATTTTCATTAAAATACATAAGAACCAAGTAGTGTGATAATCATTGCGAAGTTGATCTGGTAAAAAAAATCATTGCCAAGTTGTTTCTCATATAGTAGTTTGGCCTTGTTCCTTCCAACTTATGTGTGAAACTGAATTGTTCTATTGAACATCCAGATTGTTCCAAAACAAAATTGATACTCAAATTCTTTATCTACGATGCATAACATATTAAAATGGACTCAATGATTTTCTCACTCATGCATTCATTATATATAACACAATTTGCATTGAAAAAAGAATGGCTTTCTATTTTCGTGCCCCACTTTTCTTAGTATTAGCCAATTTTGCCCGACGCCTTAGCGTTTCTCACCTTTGTCCTCCTCATCGAAAACAGACTCATGAATGCCCAAACAAAGTTCTTTCGTCGAGTCAACTGCTATGACCGTTACTGCGATGATAGGTGGGGCCCTAATCATGGTCTATCTCGCTGCTTACACACATGGTGGGATGTTTACTCCCACTTGGCTAGTTTATAGCGTGTTTTAGCGGCTTATAAACCCGAAAATGAAACCCGTATTCACTCTGAGCTCAGCTATACCATCTTACTCATCTTGATCAATCTGATATACCCGACCTCGAATGTTTCTTCATAAGACATAATTCGATGATTAAATCATGATCAACATTTCATTTTTTCATGGTTTTGAGATAATTCAGTGATTAAATCATGATCAACATTTTATTTGATGATTTAGACGTGGTTCCTTTGTATGTTTCATCTGCAAGCCTAATACACCTAATTAAATGGACGATTAAATAGAGGGTGCGTGCATGCCGTTCCACGCGAGCCGAGTCTATTCTTCTTCATGCAACTAAAAAAATTAAATCCGATAAAGCAACAACAATATGGTAATTGGAACAAAAGTATATATAGTTGTAAAAGGTCTCCTAAAAAATACTTCTCCTAAAAAACATCCATATTTTCCTCTCTGAAAAAAAAGCATCCATGATTCCTACATACATACACTGTACAAACTAGAGGTCTCTACATAGATATTTAAACATACTAAGATAGACATAACAACTTATAAAGACATTATAGTACATCTAAGTGTACAAACTAGTATGTTTTTCTTAGATTTAAATAGTTTTAGTCAGAAAATGTTGCAAAGTAAAACTTTCAAAATAGCATAATTTCGACGACATGTTATACTCTTGTAATGGTGTATTTTCTAAACATAATTTTCTTAGTTATACAACAAGGAGAATACAATATAAGTAGAACAATTGTATAGTTAGTTTTTAGGCCATTGGAAATAAATACTTGTCGACATTGTTCAATAATGTATTTGATATTATATGTAAAGACTTGATAAATTAGAAAAATATTTATAACTTTGTGAAAAAAGGTATACTTCCAATAGGTAAGAATGTTTATTATAAATATGAGACAATGAGCCCACTCGGAAAATCCCCAAAATAATGCATGTCTCAATTATTTTGAATATATTGGATGGGGCTAATTGTAACTGATATTCTTCGTAATAAATACTGAAAACCTCTCCATTGTGTAAATTGGTTGTTTGTGTAACTTATGGTTCCAAATTTTAGGCAATTAAAAGAATAGCAGAACTTATAGAACTTCTCAAGCATTTCCTTTTTCACAATCTCTGTCCTTATGCATGTGTAAAGACTTGTTAACCCGAGAGACCATGAGGTGGTACTGAGAGGATGAGGTTCATGTGTAAAGACTTGGTGACCTATGAGCTGATTTGTGTTCTGTTCACGACGACTCGGACTGACACCGAGGAAGAGAGATATTTTACTGAGATTTATCGGCAAATCTTTGGAGAGAAGTGTATTGCCAACTTCTTAATGATCTAGTGGATCATATGTGGTCGCATCAGACATGTAGTGCGAATGTCGACTAATAATTTGATGTTTTTATTGAATTTTAGTTGTTCCGGCATTTAACTTTGAAATAATGTTTAGAACATAAAATAAGAATAAAAATAATTGAAAAAAATGAGATGGATAAATAGGGACTCGCTCACCCTTGGAGTTGGCCTAGACTACTTAGTCTAAAACAGAAATATACTGGAAGACTCGTGTGTGCTTAGTAAGCGGCGGTTATGCATGGCGCTAGACCAGCTAGTAGCACCTCAGTCCAACGAGATCGATCGTGTACTGACATGTACGGGATGCGCTCCGTGTTCTGAGATCGAGCGCCCGTTGCCCCCGACCCGCATGTTCCGTTCGTGTTGAGAGCGTCGCACGGCATCCCCCTAGGACGCAGATGAGATTCAATTCAACGGCACTTAATTATAAGAAGGCCTCCAATGGTGGTTTGTTACTTGTTTACCGTGGGAACTGTCACCCCCTACACACACGCACCTCCTTCCACCTCCGCTCCGTCCCCCGCAGAACTCCCCTCCGCCCGAACCGCCCGTTCCCCTGCAACCGCAACTCCCCCCACTCACTCCATCCAGTCCTCCTCCTCTTTACTTAGTCCTCCTACCATCATCCTCACTGCAGCAGCAGCCCGCCGACGTACAGTACGCACCCAAGCGAGGGAAGGATGCTCAATTTCACGGAGCTGTCGTGCCCGGCGGCGGGCCCCGAGGAGCTGGCGGCCGGGTCCATGGACCCGCAGCTGTGGCTGGCCTGCGCGGGGAGCATGTGCACCGTGCCGCCCGTCGGCGCCGCCGTCTACTACTTCCCGCAGGGCCACGCCGAGCAGGCCATCGGCGCCGTCGACCTGTCCGCCGCGCGCGTCCCGGCGCTCATCGCCTGCCGCGTCGCCGCCGTGCGCTTCATGGCCGAGGCGCAGAGCGACGAGGTCTTCGCCAAGATCCGCCTCGTCCCGCTCCGCCCCGGCGACGCGGTCGTGGACGTGGGCGCCGCCGCCAACGAGGGCCGGCTGCAGGACGAGGCGCCCAAGCCGGCGTCTTTCGCCAAGACGCTGACGCAGTCCGACGCCAACAACGGCGGCGGGTTCTCGGTGCCGCGGTTCTGCGCCGAGACCATCTTCCCGGCGCTGGACTACAGCGAGGAGCCGCCCGTGCAGAACATCTTCGTCAGGGACGTGCACGGCGAGGAGTTCAAGTTCCGCCACATCTACCGGGGCACCCCGCGCCGCCACCTGCTCACCACGGGTGGAGCAACTTCGTCAACCAGAAGAAGCTCCTCGCCGGCGACTCCATCGTGTTCCTGCGCGGCGAGGCCGGCGACGTCCACGTCGGCATCCGCCGCGCCAAGCGCGTCTTCTGCACCGGCGACGGCCACTCCGGGTGGGACCACTACAGGGGCCTGACGCGCGGCAGCGGCAATGCGAGCGGCGACGCGGCGGCCAAGGGGAAGTTCCCCGCCGAGGACGTGGTCGCGGCGGCGAGGCTGGCGGCCACAGGGCAGCCGTTCGACGTGGTGTACTACCCGCGGCTGAGCACCCCGGAGTTCTGCGTGCGCGCGGGCGCCGTGAGGGCGGCCATGCAGGTGCAGTGGTGCCCTGGCATGCGCTTCAAGATGGCGTTCGAGACCGAGGACTCGTCGCGGATCAGCTGGTTCATGGGCACCGTCGCCGGAGTGCACGCCGCCGACCCCAGCCGCTGGCCGCACTCCTTCTGGCGGCTCCTCCAGGTACCCAACATGCATCATATCACACTCTGGCTGGAGATTCCCTTGAACTACTAGCAGCTCAGTCAGTCCACTCCGCCACATGGCTATGGGACCAGACCATGGTAATCATCACGAACGACATGGTGGTTAACTTAATTTTGCTTCCATGAATTCGCTTGCAGGTGACCTGGGACGAGCCGGAACTCCTCCAGAACGTGAAGCGCGTGTGCCCGTGGCTGGTGGAGCTCGTGTCCAGCATGCCCAACCTCCACCTGCCGTCCTTCTCGCCGCCGCGCAAGAAGCCGCGGATCCCATCCTACACGGACTTCCCCTTGGACGGACAGCTCTTCCACCCGCCGCCGCCGCGTTCCCTCCCAACCACCACCCACTGGCGCACCACCACGAGCAGCTGATGATGCGCCACAGCTTCCCCGTGTTCCCCTTCCCGGACAACAACAACAGTGGTGCTCCTCTCGCAGGCGTACAGGGAGCCAGGCATGCGCAATTCGTCCGTCCTTTTCGGATCTCCACGTCAGCAACCTTCAGCCGATCCTACCCTACTCCGGCGTGCGCCGCCCCGCCGCCGACCCTCGCGCGCCAGGGATCTGCACCGACCTGACGATCGGCACCTCGCCCGTCCGCGAGGACGACGCGGCGTGCACAACTCTGCCAAAGAAGGTCGACGACGTCGTCGTCAAGCCACCGCCGACGCTGCTGCTCTTCGGGCAGGCGATACTGACGGAGGAGCAGATGAAATCTAGCAGCAGCTCCGGTGCGTGCGGCTCGCCCAACTGGGAGGCCGAGAAGGCGCCCAACGTCTCCGAGGAAGGCTCCGGGTCCGGCGTGATCCAGGGCAGCCCGAGCAACAACACGTCCTCCTGGAGGCTGCCGGGGTTCGGCGATAGCAGCAGCCAGTCGTCGTCGGACCTCGGGCTGGAGCCCGGGCAGTGCAAGGTGTTCGTGGAGTCGGACGCCGTCGGCCGCAACCTCGACCTCTCGGCGCTGAGCTCGTTCGAGGAGCTGTACGCGCGCATGTCCCACATGT
The DNA here is from genome assembly GCA_947311845.1 of Poa pratensis. NCBI lineage: Eukaryota > Viridiplantae > Streptophyta > Magnoliopsida > Poales > Poaceae > Poa > Poa pratensis. The sequence continues at coordinate 61,133,874 of CAMZMU010000063.1, read as the reverse complement.
TCGGCATCGACGGTGCTGAGCTGAGGAGCCACGTGATGTACCGCAGCGCCGCGGGTGAGGTCAAGCACGTCGGCGACGAGCCATTCAGGTGAGCACGGTGTCAACTTCGCTTCAGTCCTTGTGGAGTACACTTCAAAAGTTCAGTTGAAATTCATTCTTGGCCGGCCTGAAAGTAACTAAAAACGATGTCTTTTTCCCTAATTTTTCAGGGCGTTTGTGAAATCGGCTCGGAGGCTGACGATCCTGACGGACGCCGGCAGCGACAACGTAGGGAGCTAGTGGAAAGCAATGGTTCAGGCGAAATAACTTAGGGCGCCGGCCACTCCAGTAGTCCTCCATTAGTGAGCAATAAGCCGAACTAGAAGCACTACGTGTACAGCTGAATTATGAGCTGTGGTTTCTTCAGGGTCGAGTTAGCTCGTTTCCCTTCATTTCCATTGCATTGCAAGAGAACAAAGTTAATGTACTTTTCATGATCGAATGTAATGAGATGTACTTCCAGGTTAGCATCCCGTACAACCAGATCTTCATTTCGAGCCGATAACATTGTCAGTGAATTGAAAGCTCTTGGCGTCTGACCGGTGTTCCAACCGGTCCAAAGAGACAAGCTCAGCAGGTAGCAGCAGGCCTATCAAACGTAAATTGTGCCGATGCTACTAGCCACTGCTGATTCTGAATCTGGGTGTGGTCTCCAGGCATTTCATATGTCCCCTCGGCCTCCATGTCCTTTTGCCTGCAGTGGCAAACATAACTCCGGTGCCTGCCCATTTCAGCCCGGTGATGGTGAAGTGCGAAATGGACATCTCATCTAACCGGAGACCAAAAGAACAGTGCCTGCACTTGCACTAGCGACCGGCAGGACCCATTGCTCCGTGCACCACTGCTCCTCTAAAAGCTACTCCCTCCGTTTCAAATTAGATGACTTTTATTTGTCTAAAAGTGGACGTATCTATACTTATAACATGTCTAGATACATATACATGTAGACAAATGAAAGTCATCTAATTTGGAACAGAGGGAGTAGCTCTGGTGAGAGCATTTCCACTTATAACATGTCTAGATACATATACATGTGTCCGGCATAATGGGGTGATCCCAGCGATGCACCGCTAACCAAATTTTGAATGGGGCGAATTTCATTCAAAATCGATGACATTTACATGAATTTGTATGAGGTGCTGCTCCTGCTCTCCCACCACGATGGCCACGCCGGGTGCTGGGATGGCCCGTCTCCTACGTCGGCCAAGATGGCCACTCCTCCTGCTTCACCGCTGTAGGCGGCTACTGCTTCTTCCACCGAAGCGTGCAGCACAGGTAGAGGCCGGAGGGGGGTCTTTCGGTGGCGCGGCGGCGGTCGACACTCGTTCGTAGAGAGCATGAGCGCCGTGGTGAAGTCTGGCATGTCTCAATCGCCGATAGGTACCGGAGAGGCGACGGAACGCGCCAATCCGGAGGGAGGTCCTCATGCAAGGGTTGCGGTTGCGGCGTGCTGGCGACAATGCCGCTGCCCCGTCGTGTCCCGGGTTCTTTCGTGACGCCGTGGAGTTTGACGTCCTCATTTTGTGCACGCATAGGTTCACGCGACGGCTCGGACGTGACAGGCACTACGGCGGCCCGGTGCCACGTCCAAGCGACAAAGCCTCGAGCGTGCGGCCGTGCCACCATCTCCGTCGGAGTTGGTGCGCCCACTTCTCCATCACGCCCCTCTCCCTCGAGAACCGGTCGAACCACCACCCGTAGTTGCGCTCGTCGTTGTCGGGGTGGCGTCGATGCACAATAGGTTGAGAACGATTCACGCCTAACTTTTGGTGCTTTGCATCCTCATTCTTACAAATAGCACAATAGGTTGTCGGGCGACGGTGTCGACTGCACCGTATAGGTACTCGGCCAGAGGGTCCTTTCGGATGTCGGCTGTCCTGCGGCACGAGAAGGTTGTACCGCTCAAACAACCACGCCACGTCAACAAGTAGGTTGTGACCCCTTTCAGAAGTCGTTGTGCGCCATTTTGTTGGTGGGAGGGAATTGGAGGCGGCGAAGCAGGCGAGGAAGAAACACATGGCTTAAATGGCGTGGCCAAGCGAAGGTGAGGAAGCCGGTGGACGCGTGGGCAGACTGCACGGCGGCGTGTGGGAAACCTCCTAGTGATAGGACAACGAGGCGTTTAATCTACGCTGACCGGCGCCTCCTCGAGTGTCAATGACAAGAGGGACCCACCTGTTGGAGGCCGTGTCCAGGCGTTATCCGACGCTCCCAAGTGGATCTCCAAACTAGGGTATGGCCTGGGGGTGCCGACAGATTTTGGGTCGGTTTAGACAAATAGGGACGTCACCGTGACCCTTTTTTTTTTGTCCGAACACTGCTAGGCCCGGTGGGGTGTGGTTACTTGAGGGTGCCGTTGGAGATGCTGTGATATGGTACTACTCCAGTATCACTTTTGGCGCTGCTGAAAACAGGCGTGGAACCACCGGCCGATCCTGTTGTCAACCTGGCTCGAGAACGATTCGCGCCTAACCTTTTTGGTGCTTTGCATCCTCGTTCTTACTAATAGCACAATAGGTCGTCGGCGACGGTGTCGACTGCGCCGTATAGTATAGGTACGCGGCTGGAGGGTCCGTTCGCCGGAAGGAACAGACAGAGATGGCTTCCGTCACGTCAGTTGTTTGGTCTCTCTCTGGTTCGCTTGTCCGGTAAGTGTTCTTGACCGCATCCCTATCGCGAAGACGACAGGAGGAAGGAAGGGAGAAGAAGCGAAGCAAGGTGAGGCCGCACAAAGTTGCAGGCGACGGGATGCCAATCGGTTCGCAGGGGAATGGAAAGAATGTTGCACCGCGAGTGATAGGTGTGTTGTGTGCCATCGGACAGGAATCTGGAGCAGAGGAAGAAGCCAGCCATGAGCGGGCGTCGCTGCTCTGCTCACGTATAACGGTATTATTATCAGAGAAAATATGTTGAATCTGGGAGTAGGTTTTCTCTGGTTGTGACAAGAGACTTATTATACACGAGGAGGATCGACGAGAGCTTTAGGTGCCGAAAGAAATGGATCGATCGGTCGTCATTATGGCGGGTCAAGGGGCAGGTTTGGTAGTAGCAAAGATTAGGACTTGGGGATACAAGTTGCCACGCTTGGTGGCGCAAGTGCTGGGCGTGCTAATTAATCGATCGTGGACTTTAAAATTGTTTCCCTTGTCGGGATCGCAAAACTATTCTGTCACTAGTACGGAGAACCATATTATCTTACTATAATAACAGTGTTTTTTCTTCTTCTTCTGAAGAGCTAGAGTTTCTTTCTACCCCACTATTTTGACTTTGCACGTTCCTCTGTTTTAAACCCACACGGACAGAGGGCCTGCCAGCCAGAGATGTGAAGACGTTTCGGTCGCTGTAATCGACATAAATCCCTGTAAAAACATCTTCAGTACGTGGGTGAGCGATGCGTCCAAGCCACTGCTGCAAGATGGCAAGGCAGAAAGCAAAAAGGCACGGCCGTGAATGAAGCATTCTATTCCATGTACTGCAGCACCGTTGAAGTTGAAGGGTCGGTGCCGCTCGAGTTAACCCGCCCGGCCGGGGGTTTGTTTGCTGCAGGTCTGTTGACAGCAACGTTCCTCTTGTCGTCGTCGGCGCGTGCACCGTGCAACAGTGGTTGTCTGCTTGCTACCGCGCTTCCCCGTGAAACAAGGGAGGTGACGCCTGCAAATTGACGTCGGTCGACCCAACCATATACTACTGGTTTTTTTTAACATAAAAATATATCTCTACTATATAATATTGCTTGAGGTGATGGTCGCCGATACGTCATATTCTCATATATGTTCCCGCACGTATCAAGTCGGAACGGCCGTCCGATTCAGACTCCAACACGACGTGCACCGTGCACGGCCTCGAGCGTATCCAAGTCGGAACGGCCGTCTGATCCAGACTCCAACACGATGTGCACTGCCTCGGGCGATGTCCGGCACGAGGCCGGTCGTGCAGGTGCTGCTCACCTGCGTGCGCTTGCCAACGGCCACGTCTGCTCATGCAGCAGGCGGCACCAACGGGGAGCTCCTGTAGCGCGTTCTTGAAAATAAGCACGCGTTGCAGTCCGAGTGTCCGATTAGTGTAAGAATTAGGTTATCTTATGTTAGTTACGACACAAATAAAAGCTGCTACATATAATCGATACCCATAAATAAAGAAGAGAAATCACAACACGCGTGTGCAATCAAATCGTGTCTTTCGCCTCGTGTGTGCTTCGGGGAGAAGCAAGTTGCCGGAAGCAGTTTGATCTGTACGTCATGGCCAAGCTAGCCAGGTAGCAAGACGTGCATGTCCACCTGATCGATCAACCAGGCTGCTTGCCAAATACTGTAGCTTCTATGTGCGCATCTCTGGCGACCTGAAGTAATTTGTACGTGGGATCCAAATATGTTTCTTCTTTTAATCAACGGACAATCTAATTAGGGAACGTGCCCCAGGAAACTCTCCCGTACGGCGCGCACGGAGATTCGTGTTCTCTCGATCTGGTGGTCGCGGTGTCTGCGGGCTTCTTTTACCGGGCGCGCGTGTTGACGGGTCGGTGGGTGGTTTTTGAGACGAGCTGAGTGGATAAGCGTCGTTCTCCCACCGTTCACCACTCGATAGAGAGAGAAGAAGGGGCACGGCAGTAGGCGGTGTCGGCAGGCACGACGACGGGGCGGCCGTGCGCCCATGGAGGAGCGGAGGCACAGCGACGGGGCCGGCCGCGCGTCCATGGCGGAGCGAAGGCGCGGCGACGGGGGCGGCCGCGAGCCCATGGAGGAGCGGAGGCACAGCGACGTGGCTGGCCGCGCGTCCATGGCGGAGCGGCGACGGCTCCGCTCCGATGGGGCCGGACGCGCCGGAACGGATCGGAGGCACGACGACAGGCGTGGCCGCGCAGACCAATTCCTCGTGGTGTCATCTCAATTCCCCGTCCAGCTTTGACTCGATGATGAAGACATCACGAATTGCAACAAGGTAACGCATATGTCTTTGATGGTTCCGCAATTGTTCACCTGATTTGTTCCTGTATCTGAACAATAGTGCGGTTGAATATCCTAAATTAGTTAGCCCTGAGTGGTGATGAGGGGGCAACAACGTGCACACACACATGAGAGGATGTGTCGCTGCTGTAGAGTGTCATTCTCCAGGAATTGTTCAACTGATTTGTTCCTGGAGCTGGAAACTAGTGTGGTTGAATATCCTGACAATTACACGAGATACATCCAGCAACTACATGTTAATATCCTGGCAATTGTATGTTAGTACCCTGACAACTTTATCTGCCTTCTTAATAATCTGGCGATTGTATGTTAGTACCCTGGCAATTGTAAGTTAGTGTACTGGCAATTGTATGTTAGAACCTTGGCAACTTTATCTGCCTTCTTAAATAACCTGACAATTGTATGTTAGTACCATGGCAATTGTATGTTAGTACCCTGGCAATTGTAAGATCAGCACAATATATGGCACACTTCATCTGCCTTCTTAATAACCTGGCAATTACACGAGATACATCCGGCAACTACATGTTAATATCTTGGCAATTGTATGTTAGTACACTGGCAACTTCATCTGCCTTCTTAATAACCTGGCAAGTATACGAGATACATCCGGCAACTACATGTTAATAACCTGGCAATTGTATGTTAGTACACTGGCAACTGTACACGCCTTCCAAATGTGGCATCAGACCATTCCACCCCTCTGCATTTTACCGTATTCGCACTCATAGTGTTCTTCAACAACTTTTTTATTCGGTGTGTGCATATGTGCATCTATGTAGTTATGACATATACTTCTATTTTCCCGTTTCCTTTTATCTGTACGTCACATGGTAACTAAGTAGTTGTAAACTGGCAATTAAGTAATCTTGAGGTGGTTAATTCCTTTTCCCCCTCTACTGGTGCATGGTTATTAGTAATCAATATAGTTGGTAATTAGGTAGGCATCATATGGCAATTAAGGTCTAATGTTGTGGCAAATGCTAATTTCATCGTTGGTGCATAATTAGCTGGTAATTAAGTAGCTGTAATCTGGCAACTGAACAAGCATGAGGTGGTAAATTTTATGTTTTTTTTTCTGTGCCCCGGTGTCTTAGCAGACAATACCTAGCAATTTTTCTATCTTGGTGCATGGTTATTAATAATTCATAATCTGGCAATTAGGTAGGTTTCATTTGGCAATTAAGTACTAATGTGATGGCAAATGCTTACTTTATAATTAGTGCCTTTGTTTTGCATGGTAATTAAGTTTGCATTACCTGGTAATTAGGTAGGCATCATATGTTAACCAAGTAGCTCAAAAAACAGTCAATTAAGCAATCACTAGGTGGTAACTTAAGTACCTGGTATTTAGGCAGTGATAATGTGGCAATGTCTCATTTTGTTCATTTGTAATTCTGTGAGATTTGAGCCGGTAACTTATGATTCTTTTTTTGTGCATGAAACAGTGAAAGCAGGACGCCTAAAGCAAGAAGAGTCAAAAGAACTGCAACAAAGCGATCTTCTCGATTACATGCAGATCCATCGAGAACCACAACAGCAGTTGGATCCAGGTGGTAGCTAGATCTGGACCGTTATTTTGCTGTTGTTATCCTAGAGTAAAAGCCAGTGGCAAAAAAGACAAGTTAGTGATGTTGTTGCTGATGTAAAAACTGGAGGGGGCATAGCTGGTGAAATTGATCAGGCAAGCTACAATTTTGTTTTTTTGAGATTCGGCTGTTGCATCCGTGGCTAGATCTAGACCGTTATTTTGGTTTTGGTGTTGGGCCACTAAAAGTCGAAATAACATGGCCCAGTTCGTCTCTAGGTAGGGCTGTTTTGGGCCAACTGTAGCGGTGGCGCGCGCGGGCGCACACAGGAGCACGCGACCTTGGTTCGCTCGTTCGTGGGTTAACGGGCGCCGTACGAGGGGAGAATTCTGGGGCACGGTCGCTACATAGCACAGTCCTTTAATCAACGATATGCATGGATGACCAATGAAGAAAAACAAAAGGATTAAAAAACATCGTGAAATTTATCAAGAAATCAAAACAATTAAAGATGCAACCCAACTAGGAAAAAAATGGACACCATGTAGGAAGAAATATGCAGATCTAGAACCTGAACAGAAGAAAGGAAAATGCGCGCAAGAAACACAGAAGTATGCAAATATGTAGCCAAAACAAAACAAATCTAGAAAAGAACAAATTATACCTAACCGCAAGTTTAAACGCAACAAACCATGTAAATTGTCAATTGAGATAAAGAACACTCCATGTATCGGAACAAAAGAGGAAGTTAGTGCATCTATGATGCATTAATGTATACGAAGAGGTCATATGAGATAAATTTATATGAAGTTTTCACAAAGATAAAAATGTATCAACATATATTTTTAACTATCGAGTTATTTTTACTGCTGTGTGAACTTGATGCTCATCTAGATAAATTCTTTTTATTCTACGTAGATCACTTAACTTTGGGGTAAAATATGGTTTGTGCCAATCAAAATTTTTATTTTCACCACCGTAGCATCGCATGGGCATTCAGCTAGTCATATTAATACGTGGCAAGGGTTACACAGCGACATACATCAGGAACCAAACTGAAAAGGAAATTACAATCTAGTCCATGGACATTTGCAGGAAGGACCTCCAACACAGATTTAGGAACGCAATCAAGTCCTTCAGAATGCTCGAAGTCAACCTCACCATCACCGGGGACGACACCACTTGGGACGACGAGGGCGCCATGGCATGCAGCCACGACAGACGAGCAGTAGAGCCTCCGGATCGACAAAAAGCCTGGAGGTTGAAGACTGTGGCTCGCAACAAGCGGAGCCACAAACGGCCGCCCTTCGGCCAGAAGAGTCACCGGCACGGCAAAGACCGACCTTCCGTCGCCAACTGGTGGCGAACGGCGTTGCTTTGCGCCCAAGGCCGACGAGGTTGAGCTCGAACATGGTCGCCCTTCGGCCAGCAGATGGGAAGATAGCATCCTCCCGAAAGCAGCACAGACACCGCAGGCAACTCCAGGTCCGTGCTTCTCCGCGACTCCGCAATCCTTCCCCTCGCCGCCACGGCCGGCCGGAACAGACCCGCAAAAAGGAAGCAGAGGAAGAGGAAATCCCTACCTTTAGGCGCTTATTGAAGAAGGTCGGCGCAGATGCAGCAGTTCCACCATCCGTCCACCTCGGAGGCATGAGGAAACTCATCTCCACGACTTGCTCTGCCCTGCGGCCAAGAAGCAGAGCAAAAAACCTTCACAAATCGACCTTATTTTCGGAGATCTCCGAGATCCACCCAATCGCCAGCTGCAGGAGCACCCCAGCGACGAAGCAGATCAACAACATGCGCCGGACTTGGTCAAAGAAATCCGGATCTCTACTCCAAGACGGCATATAGCACCTCCTAGCTGAATTACAACTACTAGAGCAACTACTATCTACAGACCTAACACCGGCGCCGCTCTTAAGCCACTTCTGACCGGCATCGCCGACGAGAAGGGCGTCAGATTGGCCCGGAACTCTGAAGACGACTCTCAAGTTACTGTAGCGAGGAGAGAGAGGGGAAGAATAAGAATGACCCCCACCATATACTACTGGTTGTAATTCACAAGTCACATCCATACATACACATCGGCTTCCATTAATTTGCAATTAGAGATTGATCGGAGATCAAGATGAGAGATGGATCTGGACATCTGGTGAGAGGAAATAAAGAAATGGTGTCTCTAGGGCGCAGTCGACTGAGAACTAAGTCGGCTGACGTCATCGTCTTCCTCAACTCCGGTGACCTCGCTTCCCCCCACAACCATCGTCGGCCAAACCGCCGTCCACCCCGCTCGCGGCCGGCGCGCTGCCGCGACGCCTCGCCGCCCCGCCCTGTCCTGATCTCCTCCTCCGCCAGTCCGCCGACCGTCTCGGCCATCCCTCTAACCCCTGCCCCTTCTTCTCCGACGCCGTCGAACCCGGACCCCGCACCTTCCCCCCCTCCCCCAAGTTAAGTTGCTCCTCACCTTCGCCGCCCTCCGCCGCGGCTGCGGCGGCTCCGGCTCAGCTTAGCGCCGCCGTCGTTCGCGAGGAAGAAGATCGACCTAATTTGCACGATTTAACCTAAATCTCAGTCGACTGAGCGTTAGCAAAACTGATAAAGAAAGCATCTATGGAGTAACAAGCTATAGTCGGTGTGGTGAGGCGTGTCGGGCTGCAACAGATGGACATCCACATGGCACATGACATGAGACATGGAGGGTTGTTTCAAGGGAAGTCAACAGAGGAGGGAGTCAAGATGTCAACGAGGGCGCGGTGGGCGCGCCGTGGCACACTGCACCATGCCGGGCCATCTGCTCTTGTACTAGCACAGTACTGATGAAGCTGTAAGGGTGTGTTTGGTAGCCCGGTTGGGCTCAGAAAATCTCCCCTCGCCCAGATTTTTGTTGTTTGGTAGCCTGCTTCGTGCGTCTTGGGCCCTGCCCACCTCGCACAGAAATGCCTCTCAGCCATGCCTAGCAGAGAAGCTCAGATCGAGCTTCTCTACTCAGCCCGGCCGAGCTCATACGGGAAACCCCACGTGTGGGCCCCACCCGAGCGGTGCGCCACCCACCCCGAAGAGAAAATCCTGTCCATTTCCCCCCGCATCGCTCTCTCTCTTCCTCTCCCTCCCGTCGCCATCCATGCCACCCAACCTCGCCTGCCACCCAGCGCCGCCAGCCATGCCCAGCGCCGCCCTCGCCGGCTCCCAGCGCGAAGCGCCGGAGAGGACCGCCGCCGCTGCCTCCCGACGTTCCCGGTTCAAGATCGAGTGCCATGGAGCCATGGAAGTACACCGCGGCAGTGGAGGGCGACGAGCTCGGCCTGACCGCGGCGATGCGTGGCAGGAGCGGCTCGTCCTCACCGCGGCGGCGTCGCGTGGCTCCTCTCGCCGGCCACGGCGGCGGCGCCTCCGGCCGGCCCGGACGGACGGCAGCTCCTTTCGCGAGCAGGGACCTGATTGCGAGCAAGGACCTGATTGCGTTTGTTTATTTTTTTCTCCAGGGACCTGATGGCTTTTAATAAATCTGTGGCCTGGCTCAACTCATACAGCCTACCAAACAAAATCAGAACGCAGCACAGCTTGGCTCATGCAGCCTACCAAACACACCACCGAAAACACAATTGTATGTAGTCAGCCTAGCTACACTCAGCATGTATAAGATAAGATTGACCATACGGGCTACCAAACACACCCTAATTGATTACTGAATCTTATCCCGTCGAGGCGAGAGGAGAGAGCAGTGGGCGTGTGGGTGATGCAGGGCGACTGACTGGGCGAATGTTCCGCCACTTCGTGTGGGGCACCGCCTGACGCCTGTCTCCCCTCCCCGGCCGGACCCTAGCCGACTAAGCCGAGTTGACCGAATGACCGTGCAGCTCACTCTGCACTGCCTTCCCCACGTCAAACTCTTCACCGATCTGCCCAGGAAGTGCGTTGCTACTTGCTACTCCCATGTAACGTTGTCTGAACTGAAGCGCGTCTCAACTCACGTGCGCCGTGCGTATAGCATCACCAAACCCAGTAGTATCCTACGAGCACCTAGAAAAGGCAAGTCAGTACTAGGCACAGGCAGGCGCCTTGCTTTCAGCGCCCACACAGCAAAGAAAAACAGCAATCCAGACGCAGGCAGGAAGACATCGCGATCGATCAATCCATCGACAGCAGCACTGCAGAGGGGAACTGGCCTCGCCGATCCCGACGCCTGCCCATGCCCCGACGCCCCGTTAATATTGTAATGCTTGTTTGACCGGAAGCTTCGGCCACGGAAATCCGGCGGGAGTCGCTCCGGTGCCGGGGCGCTCGGTGTTCCCGGCGGAGACCGCGCGCGTGCGCCTGGTTTTGTTTTGTCAAAGCTTTGCCTCGGTTGGGCCGGCGCCAGGGCAGGTGGAATGGAAGACTCCATGCCATTCCCGCCCGTCCGTGTGCGCACGAACGGCCTTGGGCCTCGCCACGCCCATCCTTTTCTTTCTTGCGCACCGGGAGCAGCGCGCATTCATTAATCGAGTTAATGGCAAGTCCGCTGACCGGCCGAAGCTTACTGCTAGCTAGAGTATGTCCACGGGCTATGAGAGCATGGTTTCAATCCTACAACAACAAAATCTCTGCTAATATGGTCATAGCCATTGTTTTTGCAGTTTTGAGTTAATTTTGGTTCAAATGAAGCCTTTACAACTGTTTTCCGTGAATAAACGAACAGACATCAAGGCCTACACACTAGTACTATCTCCGTTTTCTACTGCTTCAATAATTCTTCAGGTAACGTGCATGATGAGTCATTTTTTGACGCGACAACGGACCCACATCGGAGGACAAAACATCACAGGACAGTCAGACAAATTAACCCCATTTTGAGGTGCTGCTAGCACTAAAGAACAAGGTGCGCCAGTACAAAATTCAAAACACTGCAACAGCAAACTGTTCACATGTTCATCGTCCCATGACAATGTACATGCTTCTAAAGTTCGCCCGGCAACTTTCAACACAGGACCAAATCATCCCACATGTATAGTAATATTGCCGGTGTACTATACCAATCAGAAAATCGACAATTCAGAATGTCTCAGATCTGGCCATGCATTCAATTGTCTTCGTGAGTAGCAACATCCAAAAACATCGTCTTTATTACAACCAAGCCACTCATCTCAAGTTTTTTACATCAAACATTCGTAGGAGACATTTTTACCCAGGCTATGTGTAACGGTTCATAAGGGTCCTGTTGAAATCAAAGCTGCTACAGATGGTACTGATCTAACGTGAATAGCTAGATACGAGATAAATGAGCACTACGTCAGACTGTCAATACACTAAGCTGCGGGAACAATCTCCGTCGCCTAAATATTGACAGGAAGAGCGGTCAGGAAAGCCAACGTGTAAGGAGACGTGGACTTGCCGAAAGGTGTACACCAACGTGGAAGCTTCTCAAGAACCGTCTCAACCATCGGGGTAACTCTATTCACATCCGTTCTTAGTTTTACCAAGAGAGGAGAATCTTCTGCTTTAGCTTCTTTTGTGGATGCGGGTGTTGCGGTACTTGACCAGAAAAGGGTTAACTGGAATTTTGTTGGTGAGCTCTTGCCACCTGCAAACTGGATGGTATGCCATCCGTCGACCTCGCTCTTTCCACCCATTGGAACCAACTTCTCTGAATCCACTAAATAAATAACACATGCAAAGGTCAAAATAAGAAGACGAAATAACAATTATCTAGTTCACCTAGCTTAATCGATCTATTTAGTGGTAACTCACCTTGGATAGTGAAATCATCAATCTCCTGCATATTGATTGCGAGCGACCAGCGTGTAGATGACTTTGTATCAACTGATACTACTGTTGTACGGGCATCATATGCAGAATCATCACTTTCAACATGGAGCACGGGAACCTCTGATTTGCTCCATCCAGTATTGCTCCTTTTGTAACTCCTACAGCCATACTTCACGGTAAATGTCACGAAATCAATTGTCATGTTCCTTCCGCAAGAAAATTCTTCTCCTCCAACGTTCGTCAATTCCTTTGTCAACTTTCCAGGTGTGTTCGAAAACAGGGAAATATAAGATAATGGTTCTGTGTTTCCATCCTTCATTTTTGTAGTATCAACAACATGAACAACCTGAGAAAATAATGAAACAGTTATCGCTGTTAGTATAACTCGATAATAGCTACAATTTCAAGGCACAATTAACTCATTTGTTGATTTCTTAATATTATAACTTTGCTATAATTAGCATTTTAAAGTAAGGAATTAGTACTACACGAGTACACGGTTAATGGCAATGCAAGATGACCCATTGTGTTTGGAAACGATTTAAGGACACAAAAGTCATTTCATCATGCACTCCTTAATTCTTATGCACAGAAATACAACGACTTATATTTCAATCTGAAGGTCTCGTTCATCATATGCATAAAAGATTATATATAATGCTGGATTGATTAAAATAAAATATCGACTTCAGGTTACAGAGATAGCAGATGATGACAAATTGTCAAGATTTACCAGAAGAATCAAAAGAGTTATCATTGACTCAAAATATTAGGATGCCACAAGATAAATCTTTTTTTTTTCCGAACCATGACCACAAGATAAATCCACAGTAACATAATTGAATGGTACCACAAATAAAGTATAGCAGTGCTTACATTTACAGGACGAGCAATATCCTCTGTGAATGCAGGAACAATGCCACTTGATACCAGTATAAGGGCAAGACCAAACAATGCACACAACACAGAAAAAAGTGTTTGTTTCGCACCTACAAAAAACAGTACCCCATATCAGCTTATTTGGGATGTGTCGTGTGTAAACAGAAGGAAAATGTATGTACATATTGCAGAAGTGCAAGAATTGGATGTAATGATAGTGTCTGAGTAAAGCAATGTCAGAGGGGAACACTAGGAGCCTTCTTTTGACCAACAAACAACACAAATGTCATAAATCTATGATCATTCTCAGATTATCTTAGCTCTGAAGCTGATTGCAATTTTGGTTTCTTGGTTATTTCTTAGTATGTGATCATGATCACCTTTGGTGGCTTGTACATGCTAGTACCATTTGGGTATTATTCTAATACAAAATGACACACGCTTAGGTGATTTTTTAGCGGGAATGATCATTCCTCGGAGTCAGATCAACACACTCCTTACACTATATTATATATCACAACTCAAAGCAAAATCATATTTTATATAACAACAAGATGGCAGAAATTTGATAAGCCAAATGTGATCATCGTGGCCTTAGCCACTTAGCCTGCATGGTGTGGTGTAGTCCTCTTTTGGACTTGTACATAAACCTTTTATATCAATGCATCGAAACGCAATGCTTTTTTTTCGCAAGAAAAAAATGATATATCAAGTGTGACATGGTTTACCTGAGATATGGACATACGAAAGAAGATACACAAACGTAAGAGAGACGACTATAGCAACGCCGACAGCAACTACTACATTTCCAATCCAGTCTGGTAGTCCACCAGGGTTCCTGTATATTGAATCAATGTTGACATTAGTTTGGTTAATTCAGATTAACTGACACTTCTGTTAACAGCGTTGAAGTTAAAAAAATTATCATAGACCTAACAAACATAGCAAATGATAAAATACAGAACTCATTTGGAGGTTTCAGGCTCTAGATATTACCTGTCAGCCCGTACAATACTGCCAACCATCACATCAACCATGCGAATAAACAAACCAGCAGATGACACAACTGGCACAGCAAGAGCCAGTACCAATGTAACGACCTTAAGCTGTTTAGGTAACCTTACAGGAGATAGTGTTGCTTCCATAAGACCATCTGCAACAAAGAACATCCATCAATACTCGAGGTGAATACCAACATATTAACTACTCTAAAGGTCACACAACTTACATGCAAAAGCAGGCGAAACAAGCCAGATGAGTGCTATATAGGATGCGCCAACCTTCAAATAGGTTCCCAGTATCAAAACTATGAGCCATTGGACGAAACCAGATTTAAAAATCCACCTCTCAGCTTCCAGGTCAACAATGTAATCAATTGTGTCACCAGTTAGACCTGGCTTTGTTCTTGAATAGACCTGCTGAATGTGCCTCTTCAGGAGAATAAATCCAATATGCTGACCAATGAATGCCCCAAGCAGTGCAGGTGAACCAAATAAGCCAATAACTAACCACGGATTTGCAACAAAGGAAACAGGAAAGGGACAAATATGTGGCAGAGCAAATGCTACCACAACCGGTAGGAAGACAGAAAATATGAACATTAGAATAATGCTCAAACATGATATTCCGAAGGACACAAGCCCAGGGCGTCCGCCCATAAGCAGTGATGTTCCCCATATCAGGAGTGACTGAAATATTATCGAGTTGTGAAACATGGTTGCTAGTCGCTGTGAATAGACCACCATGTACATGCCCTGCAAAGTTGCAAAATACAAGTGAGAAGCTGTAAGAAAAAGGAAATTCAGTTGAATATGGAATCGTGCTAACGAAATCAGCACAAAAAATAGTTCAGATACCAACAAATATTTTTATTTTTAGATACCACTAACACATGCGAACACCTACTAGAATTGTCTGCATATTTTACTCCACTTATGTCATGGTCTAACTTTTCTTTGAGGGAATCCATTGCTCATATTTTTTCTAGCTAAGCCAAACAACACAAATCATCAAAATCACTTAGGTTTTTGAGGAACCATATGGCGTCGGCCACAGGAACATCAAATCATAGATCCAAACCAGATTCTGATGTTCAGTATGAGTCATGGACTCATGGTATGAGCTGGTCACAGAACCATGCAACTTCACATGATCATGAAGTCAAAAGGAGATGAGGAATAGGGTGATGCCATGCCAAAACATTGGATGACTCCATTCCATTCCTGTAACCGAACAAAATCGAAGGACCATCAAAGATGGATAACTCATCCAAGAATTGGGTCATTCCTCAAAGACAGATATGGCGTTAAAATATTGTGTTCTTTCTATTAGGACAAAATATGAGATAATTATTTTTACCCATACGAGCTCCTATTACATCTTGCCACCCCGCCAATCACAATTGACGAGGAATTTGTCCCAAAGAGTACATCTCTTTATTTCATAACAAATTGTTGACAATAAAAAAACTGAGCTGAAGTTGATAACGAAGAATTCACACATCATTCTTGCTCTTACTGTTGCCTGAGTTACTACATGAGCCATAATCACTTCAGAAACTCCAGATTGAATGAATTATTATGGACCAAGTGTGAAGATCTACTTTTTCCACAGGAGCTTATGAAATATGGAAAAGCTAGATGTGTGCTTAATTAGCTTAATGAAAAAAAGTTGCAATGTACAGTAATAATATTGGAAGATAGCAAACAATATACGGAGTATTTTAATCATCGTACCAGAATGTCAAAGAAAATAGCGTTCTTCTGCTCTGTGCTCTCTTGCTTTGCCTGGTGTGCATCTTTCATAAATTTTGGTGATGAAGCAGCATGGAGTAGGAAAGCAAGCATATTTTCTCCATTATGCTGAAGCGATCCTGGTTTCAGAAGCTCCATTTTGTCATTCTGCATAGATTACAGCAATAAAATATCATGCGTAAGCAACTTAAACGTTTGGCACTTATAAATGGATTGAATCTGTCACCACCTATTCTTTTGGCCTTGTATTACACTTATGAGATAGACCAACATTATGGTTAGATCTAAAGCTCTCAGTTCAAATTTCTGCTTGGTAGGCATAATTACAATCTCATGGCAAATGAATTATTGTAATCAAATATCAGTAAGAACCAAATGGCTGTAACTGAGTAGATGATATAGATACATTAGTTATCTTGTTCATAACAAATACAATTAAATGAACTTTAATGGAGTGGGTGGCTGTAACATTTTGATTATAATCTTAATAAACATATCATATATACATAGCCAGGCCAATCTGTTTATAGAAAAAAAAACACAAGCTAAATCTTTGCTATTGGTATATCATTAGGTACATATACATATGAAGTCATCAAAGCAAACCTTTGTGTGATACACAGATGTTGTATCTGTATATGCAAAATCAAGGCCAGGAAGACCAGCAACTTCCTGATATATTTGGAAATCAGTAGCAGATTTTATTGCTCCAGAACGGAAAACATCCTGCAGTTAGAAGTTTGGTTATGTTATATTCGCAAGCTGCTACAAAGAAAAACTAAGATTAACCTATGCTGGATGAGTGAAGTGACATGTCAAACCATCTCCGTTCAATCTAGCATCAGGATATCACTTGATATTTCTTCTATAAGCTTGGAGTTAGCACCAAACAAGCGGGTGTGAGGTGGATCATATCCACTGTTTTAAACTTTTAATGGAAAGGGCGAATTAAATAGGACACTTTCAAAAATTACATATCACTCAATGTTGCTCTGAAATGCTTGATTTCAGAATTGCTGGAAATGTGACAAAGTTGCCACAGTTATTTTCTATAGTCAAATGTCGCCCTCTACTGCCCAAAAATAATTTGAAACATGAAAATCACTCAAACTTCTACAGCAGGACCATTAATGTACGTGGACTGCACCTGCGGAGGTAATGAACCTCTCTGAAAAGTTAAACTGTTCTAAGACAGCAAAGCTCGAGAATCCAAATGAAAACAATGTGTTACCTGTGTAGCTATCTGAGCAGATGGATATTTCGCTACAGAAGCAAAGCTCTCCAAAGCCCATTGGTGAGTACCCTGTTATATGAACAAAAATAGTACGGTGAGCTGAAAATGTCTGAAATCAATTATTTCTTTTTTTTTGCGAGTTGAAATCAATTATTTCATTACAAATAGAACAAAACAACACAGTGATCCACCGAAATTAAAAAGCGAAAAATTATCTTTTGGTGCCTAAATTTGAGTACATACAAAATAGCGCAGGAGAAGGTTAATCTTTTATTTTCTTCCATCGGCAAACACAAGAAAACTGTAACTTATGGTAAAAAAAACAAGTACATGACTCCTACAATTGTAGATGCAACACAATTTCAAAAAACAAAGGAAAACTACAAATTTTGAGCCTGACCTGAAAAAGGTTGGATTTTCCACTGATACCCATAGCTTCCAAATCAACAGCAAAACGTACAGAGTCTCTCCAGTGGTGCTACACAAATATGAGTAAATTTGAGTATAAACGACAGTGACATGAGCTATGTATCAGTTATACAGCATGGTTTCTATGTGATGTATGAAATAGTGACCTGAGTTATAAAACTGTGGGCCCCGTCAAGACCCTCTTCTTCCCCTGTGTTGAACAGAAACAGGACACCACTCTTAAACCCATGAGCCCACTGAGACACTCCCCGTGCAAGCTCTAGCATGACTCCTACACATGAACTGCAATCTCCAGCACCTTCACTAAAAAAAATATATAAGTACGTATATTTTATAAGAAACTGACAGTTTTCTGCTGCAGTACATGCATTTGCAATGTATAGGCATTGGTGTGTCAATAATACTAACATTATATGAACAGTCTGAACATCTGTCTAAATTACTAGTGAAAATCATCCACAGACAGAATGATCAGGTAAACAAAACATGGCTAGTAAATAGAATGACCACATCTGTATTGTTCCTTAAAAACAAGCCTGAAAGCTATACTCTCGTCCAACCTTCATGTGACGTATTTATCCCAAATATAGGATCACGAATCACGTTACATCATGGACTTTTTAGACCTAACAGTCCTTGTCAAGCTATCTTTAGCAAAATTTTGCATATACATATGTGTCCTGCTTATGCTTAAAGAACGAGTGAGCCGATATATATGTCCAATTTCATTTATTTCGTATACATTTCATTTTGCACTCTCTGCACCCAGCATTCCTCAGTCGAATACTAATGTTACTAATGTGCTACTGAAGTTAGATTTCTGCATATAATCTGCCAAAAAAATACAATGTCCTAATTTGACCACTAAGTGTCAAAAAGTGTAGAAAAGAGAGGTGGCGGCTGACCTGAGGTGGAGGCTCTGTTCTGTCTAGGGTTCCAGCTGCAAGGGGTAAGACTATATATAGCTCAGCACTGAGTAAAGAGATGGGCCACATGGGCCAGGACATAAAGCCCAAAAAACGGTTCAACACTCCCCCTCAAGATGGGTGATAGATATCTATCATCCCCATCTTGTCACAAGCCAAGTTGCATTCCTTTGCTCCTAGGCCCTTTGTCAAGCAATCTGCAATCTGCTGTCCAGTGTTCACATAATTGATCTTGATAATTCCAGCATCTAATTTCTCTTTGATAAAGAACCTGTCAATCTCCACATGTTTGGTTCTATCATGTTGGACTGGGTTGTTTGCTATGCATATGGCTGACTTGTTATCACACCAGACATTGAGATGCCCATCTCTTAGCACCCTTAACTCACTTAAGAGATTCCTTACCCATAGCATATCACTCAATCCTTGAGACATAGCTCGATATTCAGCTTCAGCTGTTGACTTCGAAACAACTTGTTGCTTTTTACTTCTCCATGACACTAGATTACCTCCAACAAACACACAATATCCTGAAGTTGACCTCCTGTCGTCAAGACAACTTGCCCAGTCAGCATCACTATAGCCATCTATTACTAGGTGTCCATTACTTCTGAACCACAACCCTTTTCCTGGAGTCCCTTTGAGATACCTCAGAATTCGATGTACCGCATCCAAGTGACCAGTCCTTGGCTCATGCATATACCTACTTACAATGCTCACTGCATATGCAATGTCAGGCCTTGTATGACATAGGTACAACAATTTTCCCACGAGTTTCTGATAATTTTCCTTTTTTACCAATTCTCCTGATTCAGCTGTTATTCTAAAATTTTGATCTATGGGGGTTGCGGCTGCTCGGCAATGCAACATTCCGGTTTCATCCAGGAGATCCAGAACATACTTGCGTTGTGTTAGAACTATGCCTCTTGCTGATCGTGCTACTTCTATACCCAGAAAATACTTGAGTTGACCAAGATCCTTTACCTCAAATGCTTTGCTTAGACACATCTTCAGTCTGCCTATTTCAGTTTCATCATCACCAGTAATTATAATATCATCCACATAAACTGCCAGAATGGTGATCCTTTGGTTTGAATGTTTGTAGAACACAGTGTGATCGCCATTGCACTGCCCATATCCCATCTCACACACAGCCCTCCTGAATCGATCAAACCAGGCTCTTGGAGATTGTTTGAGACCATAAAGAGCCTTTTTTAGTTTACACACTTTACCCCCATTTCCAGCTGCAGCCATTCCTGGTGGTACCTCCATATACACCTCTTCTTGAAGATCACCATGTAAAAAGGCATTTTTTACATCAAGCTGATGTAGTGGCCATCCAAAATTTGCTGCACATGATATCAAGATCCTCACCGTATTCATTTTTGCCACAGGGGCAAAGGTTTCATCATAATCAATGCCATATGTTTGACTATATCCCCTTGCAACCAGCCTTGCCTTATACCTTTCTATCTTTCCTTCAGGACTTTGTTTGATTGTATACACCCACTTGCATCCAACTGCCCTTTTTCCCTCTGGCAGGTTAGTCAACTCCCAAGTCTGATTTTTCCTCAACGCTTCCAACTCTTCTCTCATAGCAGCACACCAGTTAGGGTCTTGTTGTGCAACTCTCCAATCGGTAGGAATAGACACCGACTGGAGAGCCGTGACAAATGCTCGATAGGAAGGAGACAAGGCTTCATACGAAATATAGTTGCTGATGTCATGAACATTGAAGCCATATTTCTCCACAGGTCTGCTTGTAGCTGCTCTAGTCGCCTTTCTTAGTGCGATTGGTAAGTCAAATGATCCTCCCATGGCTTCTGAGTTCCCATTCAGTGGTACACTAGGCGAACTATCTCCAGAAGTTTGTTCTTCCTCTTGTATCTGTGGCTCCTCATGCACCAGATTTTGGTCCTCCCCCTGCTCAGCATTCTCCCCCTGTGCAGCATCCACACGTCGCCTCCTTGAGTACACTAGGAGGGGTTTTTCTTGGACCTGTTGTTGTGCAGTTATGCGGGCACCAGCAGCTTCAGAAGCAGAAACTGAATCATCAGCTATAGGGGCTGAAATAGTGATGGGAACTGACCCAGTTGTCAGCTCTGAAGTTTGGCCATTTCCATTTTTCTTCCACAGCTCTCAGAGTAGCTCTCAGAGTTTTTGCTGCAGGTGTGGCCATACTCTCCCCCTCTTGACCAGCTGTTGGTTGAGACAGATGATCAAGATCTTCAAACAACATGCTCAAATCTGTTTTCTCACCATAAAAGGGTTCAGATTCACGAAAGGTAACATCCATACTCACAAATGTTTTTCGCTCGGTTGGACTCCAGCACTTGTATCCTTGTTGCCCAGAAGGATAGCCAATAAAGATGCATTTCACTGCTTTGGGATCAAGCTTGCTCACTGAGGGTCTGTGATCTCTGACAAAGCAGGTGCAGCCGAAAACCTTGGGAGCAACAGGAAACTTGTTTTCACCAAATAGCAGCTCACATGGAGATTTCATGCCCATAATCCGTGAAGGCATGCGATTAATCAAAAAGGTAGCAGTTAGAACTGCCTCACTCCACAAAAACTTAGGTACATTCATAGTGTACATGAGTGACCGAGTTACCTCTAATATGTGACGGTTCTTTCTTTCAGCTACTCCATTTTGGGGAGGAGTATCTGGACAGGAAGTCTGGTGCATAATGCCTTTCTCTGATAAAAAACCTCCAAATCTCTTATTGACATATTCTGTCCCATTATCTGTTCTAAGTGTTTGGACCTGCACCTTAAATTGAGTGTTCACATATGCACAAAAGTCCTGAAAGCATTGAAACACCTCATCTTTGTGACGTAAAAGATACACCCAAGTCATGCGTGTATAGCAGTCAATAAAGGTTACAAAATATTTCATTCCACTGATAGACAGTAGGGCATGTCCATACATCAGAGTGCACAAAAGTGAAGGGAGCTATACTTCTGAGCCCCTTACTCACATAAGATGTTCGAGTATGTTTGGCATACTCACATGCATCACATTTTAGTTTACTCATGTCTACTCCACACATTACATCAGGACAGACTTTGCTCATCTTATCAAAAGACATATGCCCCATTCGACAATGATGAATCATGGCCTTGCTCTCCTTGTCACCCTGGACCGCTGCAAGCACCACCGAGAATCCCAGCAACTCAGGCTTCTCTCGGTCCAGGTACCATAGCCCCCTACGCCTGATTCCGTCCCCAAGCTTCCTTCCAGTCCTCCTCTCCTGAATCGAGCACATATACTTATCAAGAGTAATGCGGCAATCAATCTCGTCGACTAGATTACTTAGTGAGATTAAGCTCACTGGAAATGCAGGCACATGTAGGACAGAGGATAACTTTATGCTAGGCGAACATTGGACAACCCCAACACCTTTTACAGGTTGGGCTGTACCATCTGCAGTTTGTATGGTCTCATGATATGCAGGTGGATACTGATGGTACATCTCAAACTCTCTAATATTACCGGTGACATGCTTAGAGGCTCCAGAATCCAACACCCAATCAGAATCTAGCTTATGAGCAGCTAGTGAGACATTTTCAATGTTACCTTTGGTGTAGACAAAGTGAGCAAACTGCCCGAAGCTTGTTTCTCCATGTTGTTCACCTTTCTTCACTTCCCCTTCACCTGCACTTCCTTGATTCTGAGTAGAGGCTGATTGGCCGCCCTCCATGAACGTCACATTGGCTCTGCCGCCTCCTTGTGGACCACCTGAGTTGTGATAGTAACCTCCTCCATTTCTGCCTCTACCACCTCTGTAGTATCCCCTGTTGTACCTACCGCCTCTGAAACCTCCTCTGCCCCGGCGAGGTGGAGCAGGTGGAGCTGTGCATTGATGCCACAGGTGGCCAGTCACTCCACAATTGTAGCAGTCTCTCTCAGTCACAAGATAGGCGGGCCTCTGAGTGATCTCTTCCTTTCCATTGCTCTTCAATCTTGTCTCCTCTTGAGCAATAGCAGCAATAGCAGCTTCAAGTGTGGGCAAATGAGTATCATGCATCAGATTTGCCCTCCTATGCTCAAAATTCTGATTCAGCCCCTTCAAAAACTTCAGCACCCGCTTGCCTTCAATCCATTTCTTTGCTGTCACAACACACTCAGGATGGGCAAGCACCAAGGGATCAAGATGATCCAAATCTGCCCACAACTGCTTCAGCTCACCTACATAGGTCATTACTGATTTTTCACCTTGAGTCAGATCATGCAGTTTGTCCTCAAGTTGGGACACCAACATCACATTTCCCTTCCCAGAATACATCTGAGACAGAGCTTCCCACACCTCTCTTGCAGTTTGAAGTGCTTCAACTGATGCAGCAACTGAAGGAGTTAAAGAACTGAGCAACCATGCAAGTATACCTGAATCAGTAGTGCTCCATTTCTTCCACCCAGCACCCTTCTTCTCTTCTGGCTCAGTCACCTCCCCCAGCACATATCCCTCCAGAGCCTTCATCTTCAGCAACAACAGTCCTCTTCTAGACCAGCTCAAATAATTGCTGACCCCCTCCAACTTGATCTCATTTGGGATCAACTCCAGCTTCTGCACTCCCTCTGCCAGCAGCGGAGCTCCATCTGCTGCCTTGCCCTCACTATCTGCATTTTTGGCGACGATCAGCTCCACCAGCTGTTCAGCACCGTTGTCACGTCGTCCCCCATGGTCCAGCCTTGAGACAGCGCTTCCTTTGTGCTCTCCTGATGCAAAACCACCAGATCCACTCACTCCAGCTTCATCCTTGCCAGCACCGCTGCCTCTCTCCTCTAGTGCTCTGATACCATGTAGAAAAGAGAGGTGGCGGCTGACCTGAGGTGGAGGCTCTGTTCTGTCTAGGGTTCCAGCTTGAAGGGGTAAGACTATATATAGCTCAGCACTGAGTAAAGAGATGGGCCACATGGGCCAGGACATAAAGCCCAAAAAACGGTTCAACAAAAAGGCATGCAGAAACTCTTCGTATCTGATGGTAACTAATTATATCTTGCTTAAGGATATCGATTACATTACATATTGCAAAGCAAAAGCAAAGCTTCCTCACAAGGGATAAGACAAAAACTTACGTTGTCGAAACTGTGTCAATATGAGAAGAGACAAGAATCAAATTTTCCTCAGCTTCTGGTAAATACTTGGGAGTAATTCTGAGGATCACGTGCTTAAGATCTGAATACAAGAGTGTTTTTCCATTGAAAAGGCCACTAGCTAGACGATTTGCACCAATATCTGTGTGGAACAACTCCAGTTGAACGTCAACGTCCCAATGAGCTGTCTTCTTTATTTTCTCTGCTTCTGCATATACATACTATTGCATGGGCGTGTCAAAATGGATAGTGCAACTAAAAGGAGATGTTGCAGATAATATATAAGCTCCAAGAAGAATTCACATGGTAAGTTAAGATTGTACCATAGCACCATCATGGTAAGATTAACAAAGAAGACAAAAATACAGTATAAGCGAAAGATAAGAGGGCGGAATAATTAGGTGGGTCTCACTTTAACTTGTGCAGATGCCTAACTGTTCTCCATTTACTCCTACTAGAGAGATCTATTCATTAAACATGACACTACAATTAGTATCAACAATTCAACAGCCAACAGCTACTTCCACCGTGATAGGAAAATATCATTGACCAAGTATGTTGAGAATAAATTAATGCATAATAACATTAACAGAAATTTCATAATTGGTCTGAACAATTAAATTGTAAGTAAAACTGTTAAAAATACAAAATCAACAAAGCTTCAAAGCACAACCTGAACAGCAAGATCGAGGGAATCTGAACCAACTGGATGCGGACCCAGGCCTGTCAAGTACTTCACGTGCTTAAGGGCAGAAGCCTCTGAAAACCCGCGCTTACCAGCCTGCTCAGCATCAAGGGGCAAAGGAAGACTTGCAAACTGGGTACGGTAAACAGACCAGGATCCATGAAGGAAGACTATCAACAATCCCAGCAACAAATAAGCGCTCCTCCTATGCCTGATGTTACCGCTATCAGAATTGGCTCCTTCGTCAACGTTAGGCTCCTCAGACATTGACACAGAAGAGCCTCGCCCTCGAGGCATTCTGCGGGTTCAGAATGTAGCGAAAAGCCTGAAAGAATGGACAGTTAGAAAAGAATGAGCATGGCAGCATCATTGCGGAGAATTACAGTACAATTTGTAAGCACTCTGTTTTTCATATACAAACATTAGGTGATAGTAAATATTTCTTCTTTTTTATTTTTAGCCAATGGGGCAAGTTACAATAGAGTCCTGTTGTGATACACAATATAACTGTCAACTATGTTATAGTTCCAGCTACCAAAAGAAAGATTCCGAACGGATCCAGGCTAAATAAAATGTGGATTAGAGACTCCTTGTTTTCTTCAGCATTTCAAATCATGATGTGCTACCATTGTAAGAAATGAGTTAACAGCTAATCTCCCACTCCCACATTAAAAATACATGCACAGTCTAATAAGTAATCAGATACATACACAGTCTTAGGTGCTCGTTAAGTTTGTAGCACGGTTCTATTGACACGGGGACACCCAAGGTTCAAAGTCTAATCAGGTAGATACACAGTCTCAGGGTGTCATGATTTTCCTCGTTAACTTTACAACATAGTTTAACCGACACCCTAGGTTCACAATTTCAGAGCAGGGATCCTCCCAAGTCCCAAAAGCAAACCAATACAGGTCCTTCTCCCTAGTCGGTTCATTAAGAACGGGAAACCGGAGAACATTAGGACGGATTGGCTATTCAGAACGGCCACAATTCGTCCTTCAAACAGTAACTGAAAGTGTACCGATGAGAAGCAGACAGCTTCTGGCAATTTTCCTACAGGTAGGTTGCCATAAAAAAGACAGAGACAAAACATAAGCAGATTCATTCACATTTACTGCGTCTACAGCCTGCAGTTTTTTTAAGAACGGTGTGGACCAGGGCAGCAGGAAATCAAATCATATGGCAGGCCACTGCGAGAATTTTCAGCCTCTTCAGGTTAAATACTTCAGAAGGGCGGCAATAGGTTGCAGTTCTGGTCGATGCATTGCCAGAAATTATGGGGTACGGTGTGGCCTGCCAACTAAACCAGAAAGGAAACTGCCACCCAGCCAACAATTATGACGAACTGGTCTCAGCCGCTTCTGACACGCCGAATAAATTAGGTAACTACTAAATACTGGTAACAGCTTTGAAGTATCAAGTCAGGGGCGGGATGAACTAGGCAACTACAGTACTAAATACTGGTATCAGCTTAACACCCACGTCTCTCTTTCTTATAAATTCCAAAAAACTTATCGTGCATCTGCGCCATCGCGTTAACAGTACTATGAGTTGAGGATAAATAGAGACAGACAATCGATCTTAAGAAGAAAGTCGTCGAACCATGGGTGGACGGACAGATGGATCGGATTAGCAGCAGAAGAGGAATTCGCAGCAGATTACCAACAAAGTAGACTTAGAACAGCACGAACCCAAGCAAAAGGTAGCTAGGGATTGCTTAGCACGTACCGATCGATCTCCAGTTCTCCGCCCCGCGTTGGTGCAGCAGCAGCGGAGGAGGGCGGCGTGCTTGGGTGGTGTGGACTGTGGAGGCGGCTGGGGGACGACTAGGAGGCGTAGACTGGTCGACTGGAGCTTTTGGAGAGGAGGAAGAGGCCGTTAAGATTCGGCGGCGTCCTAGGCGACGAGGAGGATGGATGGAGATATGGGGGAGGGAGAAGCATACGACGGACGTCAGCGCGAACAGTGGCGCGTCCCGTGGGCCTGCCTGACGACGCGCTGTGCGGGCTGGGCCGGGAGCCTGCGGCGCGGGGCCCTGCTGCTGGGGTTTGGATAGTCTGACGTGATGGGATATCTACACAGTAGTCAGCACAGCAGGGACGCGCTTTTTGTTGGTTCATTCAGTAGTCGACAACTGACTCGTCGGAGTCATGTGATGCACCGATACGGCTTGCCCTACTGCTTCTGCCTCTGCCGGGCAGACTCTTCACGAGTTCATCCAAACATCACGGGCTTCTGCAGCGTTTGCCGGTACACTGCCTCATGCCGCCTGTACCCGACGCCCGACGGTGCTGTTGTCTCGATTCTTCACTGGCTGGTGGGGATGCCGACGGACGGTCCAACGGAAGTGGCGGACAGTCCGCCAGGCCCATCAAAGTACAAAATTTGTTAAGCGCCATTAAATCCAGTTTAGAATTCATTAAGTGAAGTTTAACTAGCGGACAGGTCGGGACGTCGGGGCGGACGTCCGCCTGCATCCCTACTGGTGGGTCTGTGGACTTCGGCAAAATGGACACGAATAACCAAGGGGTGAAACAAACTATTTCACCGAAATAACCAATTCAGGTAGCGCCCAACGAAAAGCACGCTATGCTCTGTAGGTCCCCGATTCGAATCCCGTTGGTCACACTTTTTTTACGAACAGTAAAAATGAAAAATGGCGAGATGTGGGATTCAAACCCACGACCAACACAACTGCAAGTATGGGTGTGACTGGCTGAGCTGCACAATTGCTATGTCTATATTAGAGCACTGGCCTATGTTTAAAAACACACTGCTTATAGCGCCTTACACTTGGGCGTTACTTAACCAAGAATGTAGCGCCTTAACTTAGGGCGCTATTATATAGAGCATAGCGCCCTTCCCTTAGGCGCTACTCGAAATCGTTATTTCGGTGAAATAGTTTCGCCCGACATTTGGTTTGTGAATTTATTTCGCCTCACGGTTATTCGGGTCCATTTTGCCGTGGACTTCATGGGACCATAGACAGTAGTTATAAATTCCGAAAAGTCACTCTGTCTCACGAAATTCAAGCAATCCCTATATTTTGTAAAAACTATAAGAAAAATCCCGGATGTAGTCAACGATGCACCCTACTAGCATGTAAAATCTCATTACAAAATCAGGTCACGCAAAAAAGATAAAATCGTGTATATTCTAAAGAATTGAAAGGTGTACACAAAACCACACACTTGTCATTTTTGTGTGGTTCAGAATATAGAGTATTTAAACCAATATTTTGCAAGTTTGTCGGATAGATCTTTAACAACAAGCAGGATTTTTTTTTCAGATTTTACAAAACTTGTAAGCAGGATTTTTGAATTTTTTTTAAAAGAAGTGAGTCTGGGAGCAAGAATTGTCCACTCAAAAAATCTACATGTCATAACATAGAAAAGGGAGGCTAGTTCTCGGTTTCGGAACAATATTTTAACACCACTAGAGAACTCATGTTTCCAGTAAAAGAAGCTGAACCTCAAAAGGCAAGTCGAGCTCACAACAAAGTAACAAACGAGCATATCAGAGCTCTAGCATTCTTTTTGGCAAAGATCATATCTCTCTCATGTGATTGGTGACACTACGTACATGCGCGAGATAGAGTGGAGCAAGCTCCGGAAGTGTCAAAATCGTTGGGTCTCTACGTTTTAGACTACGACGGCACTGGTTCAGATTGTCACTATTTCCTTTTACAGATCTCGTACAGGCCAGGCACTGTTGCCCTGCAAATCGGGCGGGCAGGGCCCACAGGATCTACCTTGCCCCACTCTTCTTTCCCAAGAGATCAGCTCTCCGCTTAGCCTCCCTCTCCGCTGTCTGGACGTAGAATTCAGCTCCCAGCATATCGTTTATCGCAACATCTGATGACAGGCCTGCTTCAGCGGTCTGAATTATCAGCTCGATGGTCAGAGTGAATCCCAGGGCTGAAAGCACACGCACAGCATTGGCAAGCCGGCATATATGCTTCCTAGTTTCCATTGGGGTAAAAATCTCCGCTTCAGCGCTCAACTTCTCTTGATCTTCGCTCGAAGTGGTAATTTCACGCACCACGACATGCTCACCGACCCAGATGAAACCATTGCAGCCAAGGATCAAGTCGACGTCATACTGCTCAAGATGATGGAAATGCTGCTTCCGCCGTTTTACCAAATATGCAGGTACTGTTAGCAATTGACCCCTTTGAAGCTGCATAAAGAAACTCAAAACAGTTCAATACCAAGTTGACGTACTAGCTTTGTCGCAGGAAACACAAAGGTGAGATTCTAACTCTAGCAGACAAATAAAAATCATGGACCTACCTAAGTCATTATCAACACTACAACCAATATGAGGTGTCTCTGTAAACTATTTTATTTTAACTTGCTTTGCATCCATTACTGCACTAGTAAATCAACAACAACCAGCTTTGAATGCACATTAAAGAGCTAGCATATTATTTTTCCCTGGAGGCAACGGCTGGAGCTCCGCCTATTTATTAAAGTTCGAATGAATTACGAGTGCCAGCATTGTAAAGACAACACTTTCACAATAACGCATAGTTACCCTGGGGACATTTGAAAGTAACAGACTCATCACACAGAAAGGCAGTGTAACACGTAAACTTAACTGGTATAGTACTGTGCAATAATAATAGCTGACAAAGAGTTGGTCTGGCATCTACCTTTCCATATTTTTGACTCCTTGCTTGTAGGTGAAGAGATCCATCATTTTGGAAACCACGAACTTCAGCCTGATAATTGATTTCAACGAAAGTAGCAGCATCAGATTTTTGAAGCACAAATACAATAAAGGTTACTAAAATGTAAAAATGGATAGATAGACAATCCATGCTTCTAATGCCACGAACTTACCTAGGGAAAAACAGTAAGATAAAACAAATAGAAAACTTGAAGCTTGGACACATTAATAAATTAAGGGCAAGGAAACACAGAATGCCTAATAGGGGAATCCTTGCGTATCAGAGAACAAAGTGCCTTGAATCCAACCAAATCATCGCTCCATCAGAGCATTAGTTCAACATGCAAATTTTCCACACTAGAACTCTAACCTATAGCAAACTGAAATAATGCTGGCAGTCCATTAACCAGTTATGGAAAAATTCAAGAAAACATGACACAGGCGTACAGCCAAATATAGACTAGAAGATGTCTCAAATTTTGTAACTCAACAATCAAATTAATTTTGCTCAAAACACAATCAGATTAATTTCAGCATGACATCAAACCAATAGATTGGTCTGAAACCATCAGGATTTACTATCACAAAAGATCAAATATTTGGTGCCATATAATTAGCAGGGAAATTTCAAACAGTCAGGTGATTTCAGATCAGCTGGTACGAGGTGCAACTGTCTATACTGTTTTGACTCCCTTGAAGCTCTGCACATGCATATTTATGTTGCCGTCCCTAGTATTGTGTGTATGCTTCTACTGCGCCACCAAAACTGTCAGTAGAGCAGCAGGCAAGAGAGTCTGGCTGTGGTGGATATATTGTTCCTGTTAGGCACCTAGATAAATTGATCCGAGTTACAAGGTGGAGGGATGTACTGGTATTTTAGGTCCTTTGCCATGTGCTACAACGCATAACAAGAAGGCTGTTTTTGTGGGTTCAATTGCTATAAATGTTGTTACATCAGAAGAACTAGCACTCAAGTTCAAAACACCAGGTGCAACATGAAGACTCAGCGAATCCTTGTACATGGAAGATAGAAATTTGAGGAGTCTTTATTTTCCATTTGCTGCTTTATTTTTGTTGTGGTTGTTATTCCTTGGGTATTTTCGTTCAGACCGTGTTTAAGGAAGTACGGTGCAGTCTATAAAGCATATATACTGGGAAGGGCTGTGGCCGCCTGTTGTACCCAGTCAAGTTTCACTTGGAAAGTGCAAAACCTGAAAGCCTATTGTAGATGGCGCAGAATTCTGCATGTTCTGTGCTCCCTTATTAGGGCTTGTTTTTAAAGTGCGGCGGTCGTGTTGATCCCCAGGGCACAAGATTGGTTATGTTCTTGCAGTTCGCAGAGGCCAAAGTTGGTACCCTTTTCCATTGCAATGTTTTCCCGTCTCCTATATTTGCTGTGCACTATCTATATATTTTTCCATGGCCAACTTCTGGTCCATGCGTGCAGCCATGCAGTTATACTCCATCTATTTTATCCCGCCAGTTACAATCTGCTATTACTTATATTTTCCCACCTATTAGCTCATCCACAGCTACACATCTTGGCTAACATAGACTACTGCCAGTTCCAACTGCTTAATACATAAAAAATTATGCAGGTCCACTATTTTGCGAGGTTTAACCCATTTACTAATTACTGCTGCTTGCGCCAGACCTAACGTTTTCAAATGCAATCTGAGCTGTATCAATTCTATTTATTTTAAAGAGAACAAACACCGATTGGCAGATGTGGTAGTAGGAGTGAGAGACTGGGAATGATGGCTCAAACTGACAGCAAGCATATGATGCCAAACAAAGTCGAAGAAAATACTACAGGACTAATTAACGCATTTGCAGTGAACACTGAACAGGTTTAAAGAAATATGCTAAGCTGAACTCCTTATAGCATTGGTAATGCATTTTTGGTGGTACCCACGAGAGAGATATGTAAGCAACAAATAAAACCATTCATAGATAGGCAAGGAGTGGTACTTACACAGACAACATCATTTTCTTCAAATATACTCCGCATATTAAGCTCATCAACCGCTGTTCTCCTTCTCTGATAGTGGGATGGGAAACAAATCAATAGAAAGAACATTGGGGAAGAATCACGAATGACACTTGTAAGTTACTAATGATGACAGTGATTTATCTCTTTGAACACGATGCAACATTTAAGTTATCGTTCTAAAATAACAGAAAAATACGAAACTATAAATTTCCACGAAAAAAGAAAATTATATTTCTTGGCCCGTAATGTGCTCTGTACATACTTTTGGGGGACACAATGAGGTACAAGCTTACTGTTAGGTCAGCTAGAAAGGGTGCTCTGAGGCATGTTAAATTATCTGTTGATATAGTGCATGTCATTTATTGTGCATTGTATTGCAAAGATCCCTGTGTCGCATGTCACAATTTTTGGGTGTTACATGATAACGGTGAAGAATGCATACCTGGATTCCATCAGGCAGATTCATAGAAGAAAGCATCAAAACAGCATCTTGGCTAAAGTTTATCTCCAACCTCCAGCGCTTAGGAGCAATCTTGAGGAAAAAAATCAACATAGTAACTGATATTGGTCAGAAATGAAATAAATTGTTTGCATGGATGCTGAAGCTGAACAAGCAGGTAATAAATCACACTGTGATGGCATGACTATAATAACAGACAGATTTACCAATATCCTCCAATGTAACATAGACATGTATCCAGAAGTAAATAGCATGAGCCATTAAACCCGTACAAAATAATTGCAGCTACTAACCTATCAGACAAAGGGAAAACGAATTGTCCAATCCATCTATATGTTATAAGAATCTGGCCAAACACATTTTCATATCGACAATTTCTATCAACGTCTGACAATGCTCCCAGTTTCAAACTCAAGTTTTACACCAAAATCAAAACGTAGAGCATCCTCGTGGCACATTCCCAGCAGAAAATGCTGTAAACATGAGACGAACGTCAAAAGAGTAAGACAAAGTGCACATACCTCAATGACACGGCCAACTATGATATCACCGACCTCTGGCTTATACCTGAGAAGGCCGAAGAAAACAAAATGAGTTAGCTAAGGCTAGAAGTGCATCCATAATCCCAAGTGTCAAGTTGATTTGTAACAAATCTTATGTAAATACAGTCAAGTGACCCACGCCCCACCCCCCCCCCCCCCCACCCCCACCCCAATAAGAAATGGTTTATTTTACCATCTGACATGTGATCCATTGGAACTGAGAGATGAAATGGTAATCAAACAAACAACTGGTACCTCTAGGGCAGCAGAACTCATTCTAAACCAAATCCTTTGTTCCTTGCCCTATAACTTCCCATGCATCCCACACCCACCCAAAAATAACTAAACCTTAATTCGCCCAAATTGTAACCATCCATGATCTAATCTGACACACTGTAACGTTTCAGTCAGTACCTCACCGATAGTAATGCATTCATCGAGTCAAATACAAAGTCACTAATCCATTCATAACTAAACCATTATACTCACTAGGTAATGCCACAGCACTGCAAGGATTATATCAGCGACACAAAAAACAAATCGCTGGAAACTGGTACAGAAGCCGATACGCGGATAGGAGGAGGGCAGGGAGAGAATACCTCGCCCGGAGCGTCCGCACGTAGACGAGCTTGTTGACCCGCTCGACCACGCCGCACAGCGTCGCCACCACCTCCCCATCCTGATCCGTCGTACCATGCCCTCTGCACCCAAAAAAAAACTCCAATTAGTTCATCAGCAAGCACGAGTAGGGAAATGGATAGAGAGGGGAACAGGTGGGATGGTATTACTTGAGGATGTTGTCCTCGTGGTTGACGGGGATGGTGTCCGCGACGGTGACGGCGGCGGCGGATGCGGCGGCGGGGGCGAGGGACTGGAGCTCGTGTAGCGCCGCCTCTGTCAGAACCTGAAGAACAAGTTCAGAACATTCAGATAACTGTTCACTGGAGTTATGAAGAATGGACGGTGCGGATGAAGCCAGAGGATCGGACGGCCAAGATGCATTCTCCACTACTGTCCGTCCGACGCAGTTACTTTACTGTTTATCTTCTATCTTCAGTTAAACTTGTTCCATTGGTTGTTGTACTGAATATATAAGTCCCATGTCCGGGCGAGACAGTGCTATCGAAGATATATGCAAAAGCTATCCTAGCTCTATGTTTGCTTTACTTTTCCTTTCCTTAGTTTATCTAGTAGAAATCCCCAACTGATCGATGGGTCTCCATATCGGGAGTAGTTTTCATGTCTGAATTCCTAATCGGGATCTGACAATTGGTATCGAGAGCAGTCGGTTCTTTGGCCGAATTTCTTTTTATATACACTCTTCTTCCTGAGAAGCTGCGAGCTTTAGATCTGGTGGCGAATCGATTTGGTGTGTCAAGGTGGTTTGGCTCTCCTGTAAAATCCCACCCTCCTCACCCATCTCGCGGCGGCGGTGCGTGGTCGACGGAGGCGTTGGCGGCGGTGCGTCATCTAGACGGTCGACGGTGGCGGCTTGGCGGCGGCGGCACAGCTCGGGTGTAGGTCGAGTGGTTTCTCGCGGTTGCTGGAGAATACTTCTCTAGTGGTAAAATTCCGTGGAGAAAGTTCGATCTGTACACTATTGGAGAAGAGGAACGCTGGTGGCGGTAGAGGTGTGAGAATCGGCAAGGGTTCAAGGCCAGTCCTTGGGTAAAATTCCGGAGTCGTTCTCTCACCTAGGATGCCGAAGTCCAAGAATGACGACAAGGCAGATGCAGCGGAGGTTGCAGCAGTACGCCTGGATGTCGAGACAATGGGGACCAAAGTGGATGGCCTCCAAACTGAGGTAACAGAGGTAAAATCTCAGCTCACTCGCATGGAGGAAATGATGTTGAGGATGGAAACAATGTTAGCAAAAGAACCAAAGGCGCAGAACACAGAGGGGACTATCACAAACCCTGCAGAACGTCCCCAATTGCAGGATAAGGCCGCTACTACTCCCAATAGAGCTGACACCACAACTGGTCAACAACAGGAAGGCCAGCAAGATCCTCTACTGAACCGTGGTACACCAATCTGGCGGCGTATGGGACGCCCAGAACCACAACAAGAGTACCAGGATTTCACCTCTCATCCTGAAGGTCACAACTTGGAAGAGCAAACTCAGTTCTACCAAGAGAACACATACCACATGGAGCAGCCTCAAGAACAATATCAGGAGCGACCACATAATATGCAGGTGCAACAGGGATATCATTATCCACAAAATGGATACACTTGGGGAGGACCTCAGCAAGCTCAGGGGTATTACCCATACAGCATACCACAAAACTATCAGTACCAGTTTCCTGCACCACCACCACCACAGTTCTACCCTCATATGCCATACCAGCATTACCCAAATCAATACCAGCAGTACCAAAACCCTCAGCAGTATCAGTTGCAAGGACCTAGTGTTTATGAACACAACCAGTACTACCCGCCAGTACAGCAACACATACATCATCAGTATCAAGGTGACTACAGGCAGGGGCAGCAACAACACTACAGGCCTGACAGACACAACACTCAAGACAGAGATGCACAATTCTACAGGTCTATTGCTAAACCACCAAAGCTGGACTTTCCTAGGTTTGATGGTAGTAATCCAATGGAATGGTTGAGAACAACTGAGAAATATTTCGCAATGGTCTATGTTCCTGAAGAGGCGAAATTTGATTATGCTCAAATGTATCTGACCGGAAGAGCTGATGTATGGCTCCGAAATTCTGGAGTTCTCGAAGAAAATCTTACCTGGAAGGAATTCTGTGAAGTAATAGTCAAAAGATTTTTGGAGTCAGTTCATATGATGTGGTGGAGAACTTTAATTCCATTAAACAAGGAAACAACTCTGTGGCTGAATATACAGATAAGTTTGAGGAGAAGATGTCCTCTTACAAGAAAGAGAACCCAGGTGTTAGTGAAAGCTATTATGTGAAATGCTACATCAATGGGTTGCGTGGTGAAATAAAGCATTACTTGAAACCACTGAAGCCACAAAATCTGTATGATGCTGTTGAATTTGCTAGAGACATGGAAATGGGAGTCCAAGCTCAGCAAAACAGTAGGAAAATTTCCACTTACAGCTCCTATCAGAAGAGTAACAACTACTCTCCTACATACAACAAGAACAAGCCATCTGAGCAAATGCCACAGAAGAAGGACAGTGAAACACGTCCTGCAAGTAAACCAGAGGTGAAATTCACAGAACCAGGGCTTTGCAAATATTGCGGTGTAAAATGGTTCTTTGGCCACAGATGCCAACAGTACAAGAGGTTAAATCTGATGACAGCCGAAGGGCAAGAAGAACAAAGTGACGCGGAAATGCAACACCCAGAAGAACCTGAACAAGGAAATAGTCCACCGACTAGTCCACATGCGACAGTAAACCTGATGCAGATCTCATCACAAGCTGTTCAGGGGCAGTCCACCATATCAACGTTCACACTGAAGATTAGAATTGGAGGCAAAGTTGCTCTGGCGTTAGTAGATTCTGGAAGCACTCATACATTCATGGACTTGAAGTTTGTAACAAAGACATCATGCAAAACTGTTCTGAACTCAATGGAGACAATTCAAATTGCAGGTGGGGGTGAATTGCAGTCTGGCTCACATGTGGCAGACACACCATACACTATTCAAGGCCATGAATTTTCAAATACATTCAAAATCTTGCAGCTGCAGAATTATGACATAGTTTTGGGTTGTGATTGGTTATACACGCACACACCTTTCCAAATGGACCTCAAAACAAGAAGGCTCACGATATTGCATAATGGCAACAAGGAAATAATACTCCGGGACGCTGCATTTAAGCAAGGAGTTGAATCTATTTCTGTTAATGTGCTTCACAAGGGAAAGAAATTGGGAGCAGTGGGCTACTATTTATTTCCGATATCTGCTCCAGGCCCTGCATCAGACAACACCAAGCCGAACACTCATGAAGTTCAAGAACTGTTGATCGAGTTCAAAGATGTTTTCAATGAACCTTCAGAGCTGCCCCCATCAAGAGAGTGTGATCACTCAATACCCTTGAAAGAAGGTTCTGTTCCACCATCTATTCGACCTTACAGAGTGCCCCATAAGCAAAAGAATGAGATGGAAGAACAAATCAAACAGCTATTGGAAGCTTGCATCATAAGACACAGTGAAAGTCCTTATGCATCTCCAGCTATCCTTGTCAAGAAAAAAGAAGGAACTTGGAGACTATGCATTGATTACAGGCAACTGAACAGCCAAACCATCAAGAACAAATTCCCAATTCCTGTTATAGAGGACCTCTTGGATGAACTGCATGGAGCCAAATACTTCACCAAGCTTGACCTTAGATCAGGCTATCATCAAATACGAATGAAGCCTGAAGATATTCAGAAAACTGCATTTAGGACTTACTTTGGACATTACGAGTACTTGGTGATGCCATTTGGGCTCACAAATGCTCCAGCAACATTTCAAGCACTAATGAATAAGATATTTGCTGAGCACTTGAGGAAATTCATCCTTGTTTTCTTTGATGACATCTTAATCTACAGCAAGAGCTATGTCGAGCATCTGCAACATGTCCAAATTGTACTGGAAATACTCCGGAAGCACCAGCTGTTTGCAAAGCAAAGTAAGTGTGTATTTGCTGCTCCTCAAGTGGCATACCTAGGACACGTGATTTCTGGCAAAGGTGTCTCAACGGATCCTGAGAAAATCGCTGCAGTGCATTCCTGGCCGATACCCAAAAACCTCACTCAACTGAGAAGTTTTTTGGGATTTACCGGATATTACAGAAGATTTGTGGAAAACTATGGCATTATTAGCAGATGTCTCTATGACATGCTTAAGAAGGATGGATTCCATTGGACTGAACAACAAACAACAGCTTTCAACCAACTGAAACAATGTTTGATCACTGCACCTGTCTTGGCACTCCCGAATTTCTCTATACCATTCACATTGGAGACTGATGCTAGTGGTAGTGGAATTGGTTCAGTCTTGATGCAAAATGGAAGACCCTTGTCATATTTCAGTAGAAGCCTTGGACCTAAATCAGCCGCTATGTCTACTTATGAGAAGGAGGCCCTCGCTATCTTGGAATCTCTCAAGAAATGGCGGCCTTACTTCTTAGGCAACAATTTGTTGATTAAAACAGATCAAAAAAGCTTGAAATTCATCACTGACCAAAAGGTCTCAGAGGGAATCCAGCACAAACTGCTAATCAAGCTACTGGAGTTCGATTATAAAATCGAATACAAAAAGGGCAGTGAAAATAAAGCTGCTGATGCCTTGAGCAGAAGGGAACACAATTTAATGGCTATGTCTGTGGTCGTACCATCCTGGATAGATTCAGTGGAAAAAAGCTATACTAGTGATATCCTTTGCCAAGAACTGCTACAGAAGTTAACAGTCGATCCCAATGCTGACAAAGAATATACTTTACATGCTAGCATCCTGAGATACAAAGGGAAAATCCACATTGGAAATGATATAATACTCAAGAAACAAATCATGGAATCATTACACGCTTCACCATTGGGAGGTCACTCGGGAATCGTTGCTACATACCAACGAATCAAGAAGATATTCCATTGGACAGGAATGAAAAAAGAAATTGGAACATTCATCACAGAGTGTGCAGTTTGCCAGAGAGCAAAAGGAGAAACATGCCAATACCCAGGTTTATTGCAACCACTTGAAAGACCTGACATGGCATTCACACACATTACAATGGACTTTATTGAAGGATTGCCAAAATCAAATGGGAAAGAAGTCATAATGGTTGTAGTGGACAGATTTACAAAGTACGCCCACTTTATACCCTTAGCACATCCCTACACAGTTCATACAGTAGCACAAGCGTTCATTGATCATGTTATCACCAACCACGGACCTCCACTCTGCATTGTGACAGATCGAGATCGAATCTTCACCAGTCACATGTGGCAAGACATTTTCAAGGCCATGGACATCAAATTGAAGCTAAGCACAGCCTATCACCCTCAGAGTGATGGCCAGACCGAGCGGGTCAACCAATGTCTTGAAAATTACTTGAGATGTATGGTGTTTCAAAATCCAAAGAAGTGGGCTTCGTGGTTATCATTGGCACAGTGGTGGTACAATTCAACCTTCCATACAGCCTTGAAGGTCACACCATTCCAAGCACTGTATGGATTTGCTCCACCTATGATTAGTGAGGTTGCTATAGCTGGTCCTTCCGATACTGATGCTACAGAATTCCTCACTGCAAAGAAAAAAATGCTTACTCAGCTCAAGGAAAATTTGCAACAAGCTGCAGCAAAAATGAAGAAGTATGCTGACCAAAACAGAATTGAAAGGGAGTTCCAACCTGGTGAAATGGTGTACTTAAAAATGCAGCCATACAGAATGGCAGCATTTGGACTTCGACAAGCAATCAAGCTAACCACCAAATTTTATGGACCTTTCAAGATACTGGAAAAGTATGGTCATGTCGCGTACAAACTCCTGTTCCCTCCAGAAGTGAAAATTCACCCAATCTTCCATGTGAGCCAACTGAAAAAACATCATGGCAAGACTGCAGTACCAAGTGCAAACTTACCTCTAGTTGGTCCTGATGGCACCATCAAGACAGAGCCACTGGCAGTTGTACAAACCAGAGCACTACCCAGAAATGGTGTCCTCGTCACCCAATGGCTAATCGAGTGGGAAAACCTAACTCCAGAGGACACTTCTTGGGAGGATGCTGCTTTCATTAAGAAGGTATTCCCGGACTTCTATGCAAAAACAATTCAGTCTTGGTTCCCAAACAATAGCACTTGAGGCCAAGTGCAAATTCAAGAGGGGAGGAATGTCAGAACCTGAAGAACAAGTTCAGAACATTCAGATAACTGTTCACTGGAGTTATGAAGAATGGACGGTGCGGATGAAGCCAGAGGATCGGACGGCCAAGATGCATTCTCCACTACTGTCCGTCCGACGCAGTTACTTTACTGTTTATCTTCTATCTTCAGTTAAACTTGTTCCATTGGTTGTTGTACTGAATATATAAGTCCCATGTCCGGGCGAGACAGTGCTATCGAAGATATATGCAAAAGCTATCCTAGCTCTATGTTTGCTTTACTTTTCCTTTCCTTAGTTTATCTAGTAGAAATCCCCAACTGATCGATGGGTCTCCATATCGGGAGTAGTTTTCATGTCTGAATTCCTAATCGGGATCTGACAGCCTCGAGGCGGACCCTCTGGGTCTGGTTCAGCGGGAGGTGGAGGTCTCTCATTGCCGGTCCACTGTTGCTGTCTCGGCGAGAAGGAGGGAGCGTCGGGGTCGGCGGCGGCCGGCGGGGTCGGCTCTGGCGCCTGGCGACGGCGAAGAAGAGCGAAAACCCTAGTAAAAACCTGCCCAACCGGCAACCAACCCACCGTCCGCGTCCAAAAGCCGCCAGGTTCGGCCGAGCCCGAGGAGCATGGAGCCATGGCAGGCCAGCCCAGCAGCGGAATTGGGCTTTGAACGGGAGAATGGTAACAAGATAGGGCCCAGGCAGTTACGGGGCCTAAAGCTAGCTAGCTGATGCTCAACAAAAAAAAGTTACTCCCTCCGTTTTTAAATATAAAATGTTATAGACTTTGTCCACATTCATATGTATACAAAGTATCTAGACATGTTTTAATATGTATGTTCACTCATTTTTAGTATGCATCTAGATAACATGTGAAATATTTAAAACATCTTACATTTAAAAACTGAGGGAGTAGCTAGCTACTGCTGCTTCCGTTTCAGAAACCAAGACTTGCTGCTCAAAAAAAAAATCACATCTCCTTCTGATCTTTGTTGTCTGGGTCGTGATGGACAGTGGGAAGAAGAAGGTGGATCCGGTGGTGCCCAGCGATGGCGGAGGGAGGCAGCGCAAGTGCCGGAGAGATTACGAGATCGTTGTCCGGCAGGTTTTACGTTTTTCTGATCATCTTCAATGCAGGGAAAAACTTTGTATATGTATGATTGTGAACTTCCTGTTTCCTTTTCTGCAGTCCGGCCCGCTGATGGAGAAGATCGATGAATGGCTGGAGCAACACAGGGAGTCGCCGGAAGAAACACCGGTGATGTGCATGCCTCCCCGACTCATCTGTACATGCTATCAGAGTCTTGTGTTGATTATTACTTGTGCTACCTGGATCATTTTGTGTTATTACTTATATATTAGGCAGAAAAAGAAGAGCGAGAGTAGTTGTCGCTCAATTATAGTGTCTGCTTACAAGAGTGATGTTTGGAGCTTAAACGACACTGACACAACACAACATTCTTTCGTGATGCCGCCGGGCAAGTTTGCTCAGGTGAGGGGCTCGGTGACACCCTCCGGAGGTTCGTGGCGGAGCTCGACGGAGACAGTGTAGCGACGGTGAGCGGCGGCGACGCCACCAACCGGAAGCCCAAGACTTCATCCTCCGACAAAATACTACTACGGTAGTAGATAAAGAAATAAAATAATGCGGTGCAAGGAGAAAAATAGAAAAAAAATCCATGTACAAGCTAATTAACTATGCAAGATATTTTCCTTTGGTGTAGTTTTCTTCCACCGCCATTTGTTTTCTGGATGGTTCAGCTTGGGTGACTCTGAAAGTCTGAAGTCTGAACAAGTGGATGGACAATGGGATATGATGTTCGGGCCGCGTTTGTCAACCGGCCGGTGTCGAGCTCTCTGTGAGATTGACGCCTCTTTTCACTGAAGATGACAGGCGACGCATCCCCGTCCATATTCCCACCCATGAAATTCCATTGGCAGAGTTTATATATGTGGAGTGAGTGGCATGTCTTGCTTCTTGTACTAGTTCAGAAGGCGACCTTGCGAAAATAACACTGGCAGCGACGCCTTACGCAGTGCCGATATCTGGCTCTTGCTTGGCCACTTGCCTGACCCTCTCTTCGTCGATCTGAACGAACTCTAGTGAACCTTAAGCCGAGTTTGCTACCTTTGGTGTCACAGTGTCATATCCATTTTCTGCCTTAGCGAATCATGCCTCATTTGAAACAAACAAATGATGCGGTGAAATATTGTAATTAGCAGGGTCACCGTTCTAATCAGTGGGTAGAACTGTACAAAGTGGTTGTACAACGCTGCCGTGACGGCGTGGAGCCATCCTGTCCCCGGGACCTTGTGCATCAGTGACACCTCGAGGAGTACCCGTTTGCACAGAAAAATATCTTTAGCTGCCGATCAGGTTTAGAATTTCCTCCATCAACCTATCCCGAGGACATATTGGAACGAGCGGCGAATGCCCGATCAGTCATCTTGCTCCCGAGGACATCTCTCATCTACTTGTAGAATTTACTTGGACTAAACTCAACAATCGAGTATATATGCCATTGCTGTAGATAGAGCTGGGTCGGCGGTTCCAGAAATTTGGCCGGAATCGATCCAAGACGGTGGATTTTGGGCGGAGCCATCGCTGGACCGACTGATTCCGGTGAGTTCCGCGTTGGTCCGGTGACGATTAGGCTGAAATTTCCTTGTTGACTCCAAAATCGGATATCTTAATTAGGTATGAGGTTTTTTGGGGGAGCTAAATAAAATTTTCCACCAGCCTGTTTTGTGGGATCTATTCGGTGCATGAGTTTAGTCGACCGAAACAGCAAAAGTCATTTATTTTTGTAGTTTTGGCTTCTTTTATGGGATCTGCCAGAGATGCTCTCATATGGCAAGTAAGATATGTGTGTGTCTGCGAAAAGTCCAAAGAGAGCTCGGACTCTATGGAGGTTGATATTTTGAAAATTTAAAATCTTTGATTCAAAGTTCCAAAAAAATCTTAGATGTACATAATGTCGAAGTTCAACAGTGCGCAAAAGCCCAATGCAATATAATTTATATTCCATGCTACACCAAAAATAATAAATCTAACAAGATTTTTAGTTTTCAAAATGTGTACTGTTCACCACACCATGATTCACAATTTCGGTGAATCGACATGTTGGTATGAGCGGCGAATGCCGATTTGTCATCTTGCTCCTCAGCAAGCTACACATTGTGCTTGACGGGTTTGCTGCCACGATAGTTTTAACAATAGATCTATATATAAAAGAGTGGAAAGAACCACCCCAGATCCCACGCGCCACGTCGCTCGCTTTTCTGGGCCGTCCGATCCGAGAGATCCAACGGCCAGAGAGCGTCCACGGCAGGCCCCAGCGCGCGTTACTGTTCATACCGATTTTCTACCAATCAGGACGTGACACGTGGCCCGGTCACACCCGGTCGCCCGGTTCCCACCCGGTCACCACGGCTTTTTCCAAAAAAAAACCTTCTCTGATCGACAAAACAACCCG
Organism: Poa pratensis; assembly: GCA_947311845.1. NCBI lineage: Eukaryota > Viridiplantae > Streptophyta > Magnoliopsida > Poales > Poaceae > Poa > Poa pratensis. Next base: position 61,091,657 of record CAMZMU010000063.1, on the reverse strand, counting down.
CAGTCCACAACTTTACGCTACGACGGACCTAACTGCAATTCGCGGAAAATTGAGGGACCTCACTGAAAAACCATCAGCAAATCCCCCCTCCCCCTCGCGCGCGCCGGAGGTCGCCGCCGCCGCCGACGCACGCCCCCGCTGCTCCGCTCCTCCCCCCACAAATCGAAGCACACGGAGATCTTCACCGCCATCTCCTCCACCTCCTCACCGAGCACCGCGTGCCGGTACGCCGCACGCGCGCCGGAATCGTCCTCGGCGTGCTCGATGTCCATCGCCGTCTTCTTGCTCGCCGCCGGCGGCTCCGGTGACCAAATGGTCCGAGCCGCCGCCCGTTCTGCTCCCCTCCACCTCCTCTGGCAACTCTGCGTGGCCCCAAGCCCTCACGCGTGCTCGCCTGCTCGAGCGCGAGCTCGGAAGCGCGGCCGCGTCCGCTGCCGGCGAGTGACGTCACACGATGACGTCACCACAGGGCCATTGTCAGATTTTTTTTCTTAAACAATATCATATTTATTAAAACCCTGACATATGGGTCCCAAGTGTCAGATATTTCACAATTACAGAAAAAATGTTGAAAATCGAAAAAAATTATATCTTCTAATTTATGATTGCAAATAATATGTCAAAAAATTGCAAATTTACCAAATTTTCAAACTTTTCCACGCAAAAGTTGGACCAAAATTACATTGTGCACAAAATAATGCAAACAATGTATCAAAATTTTCCAAATTTAACAAATTTGCAGACTTCCCACACAAAACTTTCAACAAAAAAACCATTGTGCACATTTCAAAATTTAATTTTTTTCGAAATGTACGAAAATTTCGAACTTTCCACATGAACTAATAAATGTCCCTTTTGTTGAAGATTTAATTTACGAAATTTTTAAATTTACAAATTTACAAACTTTCCACACGAACTAATAAATGTCCATTTTGTTGAAGATTTGTAGGATTATTATTCGAGATAATTTTTCTATTTCCTCCCTGAAAAAAAAAATCAAATTCCAACGGATTTCAAAGTTTTCGATCACAACGGGCAAGGCGAGTTACCGCGCTAAATTTCACAACTGTATTACCCATTGTAAATTCAAAAAAAAAGAGAGGAAACTCGATCTCCTCCGCGCTAATTTCCTGATGTATTTGATGTATTGTTCTTTTCTAATCAGAGTATCACGTATTGGAGAACGTCAAAAGGTGAAATTGTACTGTAGGTTGGTGTTGGCTGACAATGAAACAATTGGATACTTGGATTGGCAGGTTCAATTCCAATCTTATCTTCTGTCCCTTTCCCTCAATTGCAAAATCTTAATCGGTGTCGTGTGGTTCATACAGAAAGCAGGGTATGCACCTGCTCTGCCAATACATATTTCATTTTTTCTATCTTTGCCTCAAATACAATTGTACAGTTATCGAATTAGCTAAACAAATCATGCATAATTTTTCATCGGTATCCTCTTTTTTATAATTTTGCTATAATCACTAAATAAATATTTTTATTGTAAAGGTGGTAGTTAATCTTGGATTTGGCATGCATGTATGCGGTTGTGACAATAAATTATGTTCTGTATTAGGAACCACTGACTATTTCTTCCTAAATCTGAATGTACTGCAGGTTGTACCTCACGGCAGTTCATCCTGAAGGCCAACGGAATATTTCCCTTAATATTGATAAAACTGCAGCAGCAATCGGCATCTACTAAAAAATGGAACCAGTAAACCAATATTGGTGTTTTATAAAAAAGGGTTCTCAACGGTGATTTTTTTTTAGCTGTATACGTTTTGCCTTTTGAGTTATCTAAAGATATTCATTGTTAGAAAATGGATATAAGTCATGTAGTTAATATATGTCTAAGTCAATTTTAGGTAAGATCTATCCATGTAATGTGGAATTTTTGGTGCAGGCAACAGTATATTTTTTATGGTATATGATAAGAATCCAATATCGAGCTTATGCACAAGGCAGCTGAACTGTAGGTCAGTCCTCTACTCTACATTTCACATTTTATTTTGCTAAATGCCATGCATAGTACTCTGGTATGCTTTAGCAGAAGGAATTATTTTACAGGTTTGCTCTGTGTAGTTGTTACTGATCCAGTTGGGGCAAGTTAGCCCGGTACATCTTCAAGAAGTGGAGAGATTCGGTGAGAGCTATCGCTGATCGAATCAGTTATAGTCTCTTGAAACCCAACAAGTTCACTGTACGTTCTTCGCAAGCTAACATTTTTCATCTCATATTTTTTCTTTCTTTATCAGTAACATGGAGTTGTTTCTGGAATTAAACATGGTCTCCTGCTCGCCGTACTTTTTTGTTTATTTTATTAAAATTAACTATTTGTCCTTCCTTCTCCATATGCTTCAAATTCGAGCCCCAACAGAAATTTCCATACTAATTCTAGGATTTCTTCACGCTTGCGGATAGTGATACCTCCTGCTTAGACCAGTTATTTCAATACTGATGTTGATCATTTTCTGTTAAACATTGTCTTCGACTACTCACACAGTAAATACCACACTATTGTCCCTCTTTATATGCTGACAAAGGGAGTTGCTTGATTACCAATTTGGATTAGCTAGGTAAGATATTATTGATCCCATCGTCTTCCAGTAATTGATTGGTTTCATTGGTTCTGTCATACAGTTGTTGGTAATTGCATCTCTCTTAAGTTAATCGACTAGATAACAATGGACACTATCTGCACAAAATATTGTTTGACTGCATGCATAACGTTTTGCTACCTACCAATTATCAATAGGCAATCCAAATAGTTATCACAGGAACTGAAATATTTATTTTTCCCAGAAAAAATCCAACGTTATTTCTCCATTATAAATTTAATGTGAGTTTTTCGACCTCTTCTATGGTAATAATATCCAGTCGATGATAATTAAGCACAACAGACGACTTAACGGGGAGGACGCGGTGTGTCGCCGTGCTAAGTTATCTAGTTACATTGAGAGATGGTCAATTTTATCAATTCACTCGCGCGCAGGTGGTCTGATGTGCCAAAAATTCGCAAATACTGTTCTGGTCTTGGCTCAAACGATTCGACCAAACTAAGCTGCCGAGCGGCGGAAAATGGCATATTTGAAACTTTAATGTGACAAGTTTGATCATCTGACCTTCTGGGTATATGTCCGTGCAGGCTAGCAAGTCCCACGCTACGAGAAGGACCCTGGCATTAAAAGAAACACCGAACAATACAAAACATCTCAACAAAAATAAAAATTACAACGAGATCCTTGAGATGTCCTTCGTTTTCAACCTCCAGACCGCAAGAGAAGGATCCTTTTGTTTTAGGTCGTCAAATCCGAAAAGAGTTGTCGGCCAGTAAAGCCGATAATTAAAAATTCAGTTTTCTTTTCAAACATGAAAGTCAGTTAGGAATCGGTACGCGTCGGCATCAGTACCAGAGGCAGAACCAATGTCAAAAAAAAAAAAAAGTACCAGAGGCAGAACCAACCTGTGCCCCGCAACGATGACACTTGTCTAGAACTACGCATAGCAAAAGGAAAGGATAACAGATACGGTACAAGTTCTAGAGGATATGCCTACTTAATGCGGTGACTGAGAGAGTGATAATGGAAGAGGACTTGTTTACGCTTGATATTCCAGAAGTAAGCAAGAAGATCATGGCAACTGAAGACCACCGTGCGACATTTGTCTAAACGAGCTAATTAAAGTGTTAAACCTCGTCACCTCATACATAACGCGTCCTTTCGTCGATCCAAAGCTAAACCGGATGCCATGGGTGAATCAGACCGATGGCTCGCTGGTGCTCCGTCACCGGACTTGAGGCCGATAGATAGATAGATGGATATGTTTGCTTTCGGAGAAGAGACCGGACACTTGGATCGATAACAATTTGGTTGCGACTTTCACTCTCCGACTCTCGATCGCAGGGTACGTAGGTATACCGTGGCCAGTGTTTGACATGGGTGCCGTTTATGATGACACTATGACTGTGTATATGTTTATTCGTGTGTGGAAATGATAAAGACAGCACATGGCGTGCGCGCGTAATTTACAATCTGCTATACCTATAGGTACAAGCAAGGCGTTCCAGAGCACGTTGAGGATATTCTACATATACTGGACGATCGCGGGCAGGCATCTCCTTCCAAATGTATACGTATCTCTACTATATAATACGGGTTCAGGTGATGGTTGGTGCGTTTTTCACTTTCCGGTTTTACCCACTGGAGTTGATACAAATTACGCACTATGTCACCTATGAGTGAAAAAAACGATTCGAACCCCTAAAAATAGAAAAGAAAGAGTGACCGAAGACCCACGGGGGCTTCGGCTGGCCGGATCTCTCGCCCATCCCCGAGTTCATCTCCGTCGCCCGTAGACGCGCAGGTCGTCGTCCCGGATCCCCCCGCGCCCCCGTCTCAGACGCAGTAGCAGGTTGCGGCGGCGCTGGGGGAACTGGAGCAGGCGCGTCAAGCCGGGCTACAGCAGGCGTGGGCGGCGGCGCAGCAGCATCACGCGCTCGCGTCGGCGTTCTGGGGATGGGATCAGAGACGTCAGGAGGCCGCGCTGCAGCAGTCCTGGGCGGAAGCGCAGCCGCGGCAAGAGCAGCAGCTGAGGCTGTACACGGTGGAAGGGGAACCCGCGGGGTACAAGACCAAGTGGGACGAGCTCCATCCGGTGTCCCAGCAGCTCCTGCTACAGATCGAGGACAAGATAAGGGCGGAGAGGCGTGCGTCTGAGCAGTTGGACCAATGCAGCCGTCTCTGCGACCCGTCAGTCTCGAACAACAGTTTTGAACGGGATGCTCGTCAGATCACCCAGGAGATTGGGTCAATCTCCACCATCATGGACAGGGAGAAGGCCTCCGTTCACAGCTTAATGGATGTTGTCAAAGAAACTATGTCCACTGTGGTGGTGGCCGCCAAAACCGGCCTCTGCTCGTTGTCGCCTGCAAGGAGGTAGGAGGGACAGTTGGGGTCGAGCTCGATTGCAGGCGACGAGGACGGCCAGCACGCGAAGGGGATGGGGGAAATTGGGGGCGGTGGTGAGGAGGGAGGGGCTGGATGTGAGGAGCGTCCGGCCGTTGGTGAAGATCTGCAGTTACAAGAAAGAGCACCTCCGCGCGGTGAGCAGGGCCTGCAGGCTGCATCTCGCGCCTGAGTGGCTGAGCGTCGTGTCCATGGATAATTGCGTCATGTCCATGGATTTCTCGTCTTGGCTGTAAACGTGTGGTACACCTGAGAGCGGATGAGCAATTGGTTTGAATAGCTTAGTTCTCAACACAAGCCGATCTGTAATTAGGACAATGTTCTAAGCTAGATAGCACGAAGTACGTCCATCCAGATCCAGTAACAGCATGAGAATTCAGTCCAATTTTTTTTGTACCTTAAGCAGTTGTTATAGGTAATTCATATGGATGATATTAAAATGGAATTGTTTTGTCCACAGATTTTTCAACTGCTTACAACACCATCAATTTCAAAAGTTTTTACACCCATCAATTTCAAAGGTTTTAGTGTTCTGCTCAGTTTTGGGTGTCAGAAATCGAAAACTTATTGCAAGATGGTTCATAAACATACAGATAACAAGCTTAATCAGCTCATCCAATACTAGCTTCTGTATCCTGCTAATATTCCTGCAATTATCTTTTCTGAAGCATGAAATGGGAGATCTCCTCATGTCCACGGATGTTACAATTGTTGGTAACTGATACTTATGATTCAATGACATTGCAATTTTATGAACCTACTATTCTTAAGTAAAGTCACCAATGGTAGCAAACTTAGTTGAAATAAATATCAATGAATGTTAAGATGTTGAAATAGATTAGAAGAGACTACTAAATATTTATTCATACAAGACTGACGTAGCTTGTACAATTTACTTATTATAACCTGACAACAATTCATGGTAGACATTACTATCCGCCACTACAAAATGTATCATGCCATTCATGCATTGGGCAGCCTTTCAAAACTCCAACAAATCCAAAACATCACTAATGCTAGAAATAGTATGCCAATTCATGGTAATTCACCAAATAAGTATGTGCTTCGTTATTCTATCGAAATGGTAAGCTCATGTATATGCTTCTACTAAGATAGCCCGTAGCAACGCACGGGCATTCAACTAGTCTACTGTATTATCTTATCCTGTCGACATACACGAGGAAAATGTTGCCGTTTCAGGCAGTCGACGCCTGGTCTACGAGATCCATCTGTGGCCGTGATGCCAGCAGGCCCCACGAGCTCCAGGCACGGTACACTGACGCGTGACCACCGCTTGAGTCAGAACCAGCAGCGGCGAGAAACCCGTCCGCGCGCGCCTTCGAGCGCGGCTGCTGACACGCACGCGCGCCCCTGTCGCCGCCGGCGCCCGCCACGTACGTCTTTCCGCTGGCGCGACAAAACCTAATTGGAACGCGCTGATGATCCTGCAGTGGCACTGTGTGGCGTCTACTGCCAGTGTCGCGTGTCGACACTCGTCAGCCAGCTGCCTTGGGACTTGGGAGTATATTCTACTGCACCGCCGCAGCCGCCCGCCACGACGGACCTCCATGCGTGTCGCGCGCGGTGCAGAGGTTTCTAGCGAGCGCTGCCGGGTGCCGGCTTGTGCTACGCCTACGGCTACGGCCATTCGTTTTTTTGAAAAGTGGTGGCCGATCGAGCAGAAACATCGATCGCCGCTCTGCGTGGCTGAACAGGCTCCCGCGTTTGGTCCGTTTGCGTCGGCAAAAGGACGCGCGTCCGGCCCAGGTCCGTCCCTTTCCGGCCACTGCGTCCAACGGGGCCGACGCATCGAGTCCGCCTCCGGCCAGGGTTTTTGATCATTTTCGGCCATTGTGATCACAATACAACAAATAGCAAGCATATGAATATAAAATAAAACATAATCCTGGCCTCATAGGGCCATGTATGCATACATGCGCAAAATATTACAAATTCCGGCCATCGGCCATGTTTTTCCGGCCATATCGGCCATAGTTCAACACCGGCATGCAACATAAATAAAACGACCGAGATTTGATCAATCTCGGTCCATGTAGTACCTTTGCTTCTTGAGGTAGTAGGCCTTCTTCGTAGGGGTGAAGGCCGAGAGATCCATGTCCATGATCCTGGCCTCCTCTTGGCGTAGGGCGAGCTCAATGTCCTTTGCTTTTGCCTCGGCCTCCATGGCCCTAGCCTCGGCCTCCTTGGCTCTTGCATCGGCTTCCCTTGCTCTTGTCCGGGCGTTTTCTTCTTCTATGTCGAGTCTCTTCTTCTGCAATTCGAAAAAGAGCTTGGAAGCCGTCTCTCTCTCTAGGCGTTCCTTTTCTCTCCTCTCCTCCTTCTTGTCGGCAGCCATGTCCTTTTGGGTTAGGAACCCGTTCAATGTCTCTTGCAATGCAAGGGTTGTTGCATCTCGTTTCAACTCGGCTTTCGAGTTGTTCTTCCCCATTGGCCTCCCTTCCTTTTCCGTTGTGTCCTCTCCCTTATCAAGGGGTTGTCTACCATTTTTGAGGGAGGCATAGAGGGCCTTCCATTTCTGCTGGTCCTTGAGTGCCCGGTAGCAATGGGTCAAGGTGAAAGCCTTCTTGTATTGCCTCTTGAAGGTTTCCAAAGCTTGCAACACCTGGGCATACAAATTTATAGTAACCAAAATAATTTCCAATGTTTGCAACACCTGGGCATACAAATTGTACCAAAGAAGGGAAGAGGAGCCACAAAACTCACCTGTTCATTCACTCCGAAGCCACTTGTTGGCCGGGCTTGAACATTTTCAACGGAGCCGCAAAACTTGCTCGTCTCCGCTTGTATGTGGAGCCACCGCTTGGAGATAGATACCTCGGTCCGCTGCGTTTGAATGTTATTGGGCGGACGGATTCTGCACTCATTGTAGCGCTTGGTGAACCGCCCCCAATATGCCGACCCTCTTTGCTCGGCCCCGAGAATTTGGTTGGTTCCAACCTCGATCCAGGACTCGCAAATGAGCACGTCTTCCTCGGCCATGAATGAGGCGCCCCTTTGGCTCATCTTTCTCTTCATGCCCGGGCTTGGGTCTCGAGCTCTTCTTCGAAAACCGGCTCATTGTCGATGTTGATCACATCGGGGTCGGTCGGCGGAACTTCATCATCGCCGGCATCGTAATCGTCCTCGGCGTACTCGTTGTTGTCCCTGATCATGTCCTGGAGGACGTCGTCCCCTTCATCATGGACCTCCTCGAAGTACCTGGGGTCACCCGGCGACGGCCTGGGCATTTCGCCGAACAGGTTACGCGCCGGGGCGACCACTGCCGGGGCAGCTGCACGCGCGGCCGCAGTCTGCGCCGCCGGTGAGTGTCCGACCAATGGTGTAGTAGGCGTGTTCAGATCAAGCGGAGGTACCTCGACTGGGCTGGGCACGGATTCGCCTGAGGTAGGGGAAACCCGCGGCGGCATGGTTCCCGGAAGGTACCCGTACGGTGGCGATGGTGCCGTCGCGGAAGATCTCGTCCTTGGCGGTTGGGCCGCCGAGGCGTTGGAGCTGGCCGCCGCAGTCGCCACACCGACCGCGGCCGCCGTCGGGGTAATTCCAATCAGGAGGAGGGCAGCGGTCGCGGCCCTGGACACGAGGTCAGATTCGTCCTCCGGCACGGCGGCGGCCTTCTGGGCGGCGTTGAGCTTCTCCTGCTTCAACCTCCTCCTCCGGTCGCCCCGCTTCAGGGTCTCTGCGGCCCTCTGCTCGACGGTGAGTTCCTTCTTTGGTTTCTTTGCAGCTTTGGGCGCACATCCAGCGGCGGGGCCGGCGGCGGAGGCGGTGCCGGCGGCGGCAGGTCCAGCGTCGGAGGCGGCGGCGGCGGCTGCACCGGCCATGGCTAGGGCTGGAGTGTGGACTGGGGTGGACTGGGGTTTTGGGAGAGGCCGAGGCCGAAGTGCGGACCAGAGGAGGACACAATTGCGCTCCGCCGCGCGTCCGCGCCCGACGCATCCGTGGCCCAAATTTGGGCCAGGAATGCGTCGCGGCGGACAGAATGCGTCGCCCCGTTGGGTCGTGTTTTTGGCTCGCGCGGACAGGGACGGACGCGCGCGGACTCGATGCGTCGGCCCGTTGGAGACATCCTCATGTAGCTCGCTACATAGTACAGCTGCCTGCCTGCCTGCCTGGCGTGGGACGGCGGGCCGACATGGCCACAGTCCACAGAGCTGCATCCTGCAGCGGTGCAGCAGAAGCTAGCAGAGGGTTGCGCTATCTGCCAACCTTGCTTTGCTCCGTCCGAACTGCGCGTTAGGATGACTCCAACGGGGCGATGCAAACGGACGCGTGTTTGGTTCGTGTTTTGTCCGTTTGCGTCGAGGAACGTACGCATGTCCGGCCATGTCCGCCCCTTTCCGGCCACTGGACCCAACGGGCCGACGCATTGAGTCCGTCCGACCAGGGTTTTTGATCATTTTGATCATTTTCGGTCAGGTTTTTTGATCGATAACATTGCAAGCAAAATAATACATTATAACAAAACATATAGCAATCCAAATACTACAATACAAATAATACAATCCAAATAGTTATTACAATCCAAATAGTTCGGCAAATAATACAAATTATTTCACAAATGCATAGTCTTACAAACCAAATAAATATAAAGACCAATAGTTCATCAAATGGAACTACTGGTTACCGTAGTGCTGCCAGACATGCTCCACCAAATCATTTTGGAGCCGAAGATGAGATAACTTCTCACGAACATCACGGTGGAAGTCGAGAAACTGAGTAAATGTGGACGGTCCCTGTGGCTCAACCAACTGACCCTGAAACTGCCATGCCTGATCAAGCATGCCCACGTCGCGTTCATCCTCCACGATCATGTTGTGCATGATCACACAAGCAGTCATCACCTCCCATGGTTGGTCCTTGTCCCATGTCCTAGCAGGGTGGCGAACAATAGCCCATCGTGACTGCAGGGCACCGAATGCACGCTCCACATCCTTTCTAGCACTCTCTTGTTCCTTGGCGAACCTCTTCTTCTTCTCATCATCGGGATTGGAGATGGTCTTGACAAATATAGTCCATGTAGGGTAAATCCATCAGCGAGATAGTAAGGCTTGTCATACTCATGACCATTGATCTCATAGGTCACCTGGGTGCCAGGCCATTGGAGAGCCTGTTGAACACCGGAGACCGCTGCAGCACATTGAGGTCATTGTGTGAGCCGGCCATGCCAAAAAACGAGTGCCAAATCCACAAATCTTGTGATGCCACGGCCTCAAGCACGACTGTGCACGCCCCAACATGGCCCTTGTACTGCCCCTGCCAAGCAAATTGACAGCTCCTCCACTCCCAGTGCATACAATCTATGCTGCCAATCATCCCAGGGAAGAGGAGCAGCAGACGGCGTCCCCGGAATACGTGGGTTTATGGGGACGAAAGTAGTCCCCATACAGCTGGATTTGGCCAGCTCTCCGGTTCCGGTCCAGAGCAGGAGAACGGTCCGACAACGACCTTCGGAACCCCGGCCGCATCCTCTCTATGTACTCGTTGACGATTAGGGTGGCAATCAGGCCGTCACTCTCATCGTCGGAGGAATCGTTCGATGATGGCGGGTTGTACAGGATGTAGTTCCTGTAGTACCACTCATCCGAGCTATCCATGACCGAGTTCATACCTGAGTTCTTGCCGGGGCGAGCGGCCGAACACCTTGTGGGCGGCGTGTGTGTCGCGGGCGCTGCGAGAGAGATGGCCGCAAGATTCACCGGCCGTCGCGGGGAGGAAGCTGCTCCAGTGACGGCGGGGAAGAGGAGCAGCAGACGGATTCCCCGGAATGGCCTGCAGTGCCAAATCGAGGGAGCGACGGCACGGGGGCGGCGAGAGGGGCGAGAGAGGAGGAGGAGGTTGGGGTGGTTAATGGTCTGATTTGCGGGCCAGGGGTGGACTTGGGCAGGACACAAAAGCGCTCCGCTCGCGTCCGCGGCCGACGCATCTGTGGCCCAAATTTGGGCCAAGAATGGGTCGTGGCGGACCAAAAAACAGACCGCGGTCCGTTTGCGTCGCTCCGTTTGACCGTGTTTTTGGCCTCCACAGACAGAAACGGAGACGCGGGACTCGATGCGTCGCCCTGTTGGAGTCATCCTTAGCATATGCTTCCCAGGCCGGCCAGCGTCTACGTCGAAACGTTTGGCGGACGGCCACGGTCATCCACAGTACAGTATATACGACTAGTTGTATTTGTATTTGTATTGTACGTACGTCCCTTTCGTCGTTTCGTGCGGACTGTTGCGTTCGTGCCGGTGGGCGCGTGAGCGGATCAGTGAGCGCTACGACTCGGATGGGGCCAGGATGTGCAGCTGCAGTGCAGAGAAGCATGGTGGTGGGGAGCCTGCCTGTGTGCGTGCGTGACTTTTTTTTTTTTTTTTGCGGGTAGTGCGTGCGTAAACCTGAGAATAGTTTTTAATTAACCGGTTAAAATGGTTCAGTTTTTGTTCCGGGTTTGATTGGTTCAGGTTTGTTTGGGCCGAGACGGTTAACAGTTCGGTTTGGGTTTGGTTGTGTGGAGAAAGCAGTTTGGTTTGGTTAGGTATGGGTTTGAACCATACCTAACAGCCTCTCTCTGCATCAGCTTTTCGATCGATCGGGACCCCTACAACAGCCCTACTAGCTAAATTATCAGAAATCAGTTTATATTTTTAATTGTCAAATATGTCGTTGTAGGATCACTCTTCAGTAGGTCACTGTGCTAAAATCGGAAGAAAATGTTAATTATGTCGTCAAATCACAAGGAGTGTGTACGTACGTAGCGCTCAAACGAGAAGGCAACTTCGATCATTTGCCATTTACGCTCCTGTATCATCATGAGATCGGGATGTGGCAAAGACAAAGCGTATATCATTTCATCTCTGCATTGCAACTTCGCATCCAGAAGAGAGAAAAAAACAGCAGCACATCTACTACAAAAAAAGCTGAAACTGCCCATACTCCAAAAGAAGGGTGCAAAATACACGCGATCACATATCTGATCAACCAATTCCACCTTTTTTCCGGGTGCCCATAAAAACTTGCCATGCCATGAACGACAGAACGGGCAACCACCGGCCCTCCTTCCGGCCCGGCCGTCTGGATCGCATGTCCTCGCTACCGCCAATTGCTTATGTTACGAATGGCAAAAAAGGAGCTTTGGTGGATGGAAACAAGAGCAGCAACTAGTAACGCTCGCTCTCGTTCCAAGCCTACCGGCCGGCTACACTATCAGCCGCCGATCGAGCCTGTTCAGTCCTCGAAGCCGGTCCTCTTCCATACGGCGTCGCGGACCCGGCTGAGGTCGCGCCCCTTGAGCGTCCTGCCGATCCCCTCGTGCACCGACATCGACGCCGCGCGGCTGCGCCACGCCAGCTCGTGCGGCGGTACTATCACCACCTTGCCGCCGTGGCCCGCTCCGTCGTCGTCGTCGTCGTGGCCGTCGAGCTCCCACGCGCCGGCGTGGTGGTCCCTGTACTCGACCCGAGGATCTTCTGCCAGTCCGGTATGCCCATCGGCACCGACCCCGGCGCACGGTCCAGCGGCATCGTCTTCCGGCTGGCGGACGACGGGACCGGGCGGGCACGGACGAGCTCGGCCGCCGGGCCGGAGTCTACCATGCCGCCAGTGGCGCCGAACGAGCCCCAGACGTCGGACTCGTCGAACTCGTCCGCCGCACCGCCGGGGCTGCCCCGAGCCGCCGCGCTCCGGGACGGCGCGAACATCCGGTACGCGTGCTTCGTGGCCGCCGACCTCGCGCTCCCGGCCATGACGAACACGGTCTGGTTTGTAGCTCGATCGCCTTAGCGTGACGCCTCAAGCTCTGCTCAACCACCGGTCTTTGCGGGAGGGAAGAGAAGAGTGCGAGTTGTGAGGCGAGTGGTTTTGGAGTTTGTGTGGGTTTGGTGTCCAGCTTGGATTTTATAGGAGCTGGAGTAGTCTAGTGGACGGGCCCCGGTAGCAGCGAGAGAGATGGCAGATAAGACTGTCTTTCGAAAAGACGGTTCTAGCCTCGCGTGGCTTTCGCGAGGTACACTTGCGTGTTGCGTGGCTGTGCCATAGGCATACACTTGTGACCTGTCCGATTCTCTAAATTTTCTAGTAGTTTGGATGAATTTATTTTTTTAGTTTTGTTCTTCTGAAGGTGTATATGACTTTCATTAATTATTTCTGGAGCCACGCTTCGATTGTAAACTCAACTAATGGGAATTGATTTCTCTTTCAGAGAAACGTGTGGGTGTTTCCAAAATTTCTCGTGAATTGACAAAATTAGAAGAAAAAAAGACACAATTGCTCATTTGATAACAACATGGCTTGGTGGACCGGTCGGATCTACATACATGACACATATATGTGTTTGCAAAGGTGAGATGACACATGGTCTCGAACATTTCATTCTCTGCAAGTGGGCCTGATCGATCATGTGAATTCATATTTTTGGTATCACTAGAATAAAATGAAAATTACTGGGCGTGAGGCATTATTATCAAAATGAAAATGTCTAGGTAAGAACACTTTGATTACATTAAAGATCTACTTATGAAAACATCCGCTCATGTTGATGAAGGATGACACAATGCTTAACAACATTCTGATTGTTGAACAAACGGATGCACGAAGGCAACATATTTTCCGTCATGAGCTCCTCGGGATGTGCCTCATCTCCACCTCTCCAACTGCCATAGTCCGTTGCTGGTGTTAGCCGAAGCTCTGGTGTGCCAACATTAGGTCATAATCGGATAATCTGTTCAACGAGAGCGCTACGTGGAAGCTTTTCCTTGCTACAAAACAGTTGTTGTTTGCGAGTCCGATATGTGGATCGGCCCATCGAAGGTAGGGGGTTGTATGTGTCTTCCATAGATGCATATGTAACTTATTTACATGGCTGCTTCCGAAAAATAAGAATTTATGTTCCAACTTTTAAATTTGTGCTAAATAATATGCACAATTCAAGTTCAAAAAAAAAAAAGATTGAAAAAGGCTATTGCACAGGTTTTGAGACCACCAAGATGTGTTTAGGTAAGTGTGAAAAGTATTGGAACCCTAATATTTTATTGTTGTATTGATCTTACCCTCGTGAGATATATAAGGAGTACAAGACTGCCTATGACTTGGAATACAAGATGATCTGAATAATCCTAATCTATCTCTAGTCGTGTACATATACTATTCTAACATTCTCTCTTAGTCGTAGCGGGAGTGAAGCGAACGGTTGCGACTGGATTTGAAGTCTTGCGCTTTGCCATCTTCTTCTCTTCTCCGTCATCATCAACTACGTTTCTGATGGTCTCTCCTCTCTTCATCATCATCAAATGCGCCTCTAATGCACTGCTCCGTCACCTAGGGCGGTGCCTGCCGTCCCCTTCTGGTGCCTTCAGTATATCTACACCAACAAGAAACCTTTTTTAGGGGAAAGACACATTTTCAATTCTATTCAATAGTAATGTTATTATTGTAACATACTAACATGTCGTGCTGTTAATCGACGATTGTCGCACGATGGTCGATGGTCCCAATTAATCGATGATTATCTAACTACGTATATTAAGAAAATAGCGGATACTGCTTTCGCGATATACTCCCTCCGTTCCACAATATAAGACGTTTTAGCTATCTAACATGTTGTCTACATGCATACTAATATGAGTGCACATGCACACTAAAATATGTCTACATACATCTACATATATGTGAATGTGGACAAATGCTAAAACGTCATATATTATGGAACCGAGGGAGTAGTTTCGCGGAATGAGCAAGCGTGTGCGCGTGTCAAGATTAAGCCCTTGGACCCTTCTCTTTGACATCGAACTAAACAGAGGCTTAACTGCGGGTACCCCACCCACCAGCAAGGAAAATGGCGGCCTGTCATGTGTCTCTCTGACCGGTGGACAGTGGACTGTGTCCCCAATATGTGTGGCCCAACTTCGTCTCAGCAGCTAGCTTTCGTGTCGCGTGCACATCGAGTTCTCTAGCATGAGCGGGCCGGAGGACGCGCACTGGCGCGTTGGTTGGGTATGGCAGTGGCCATCCCACCCGCCCGAGCTCGACTCCCAGCGGGAGCGAGTTTCGGGTGCCTCACCTGCGCGGCACTGTTCGCGTGAACAGTGCTCGCGCGGGCACTGTTCACGTGAACAGTGTCTGCTTCTGGGCCAATTCCACCGTGGTTCTGTCAGAGATATTGTGGTGTGCCCACCACCGCAGGGGTTTCCCAGTAGGTCTAGCCTCACGGGGCTCAGAAGCTTAGTATAGTCTGGTTAGGTCTAGCTTGCGCACAGGTGGCGTGCGTGTGGTGTTGAGTGTGTGGTGTGAGTTGTGCGTGAGTTCAGATACTACAGCTGTACCTGGAATTCTCAAAAAAAAAAAAAGCATGAGCGGGCCGCACGCTAGTAGGTGGGGTGCACCCAACGCTCAGGTCCACGTGGGCTCATACTTGTACGCACGCAAGGCAGGGCACATCTGTACGTACTATCCAAACATCCCCGCTCCTGTTCAACTCACTGACCACGCAGAGCCAAACTGTAACGTACGCCTCATCTCATCTCTATCCCCACTCCCCAGCGTTCCACCATTAATTTTTTTTGAAACGAGGCAAAAGCTTTGCCTTTTATATTGATATAGGAGAAGCAAATACAGCCGAGGCCACAAAGAAAAAACAAACATGTCAGGGCCTACTAAAAGGTAGCCCCACGAGGATCCAGATCATCCTACTCCGTCTAATCTCTCAGAAAGAAATATCGTCATTTCTTCAAAACACTACTACGCGGCGCGATCAGAGGATCGGAAAGCAGATCAGGCGGAGACGTCCATCACCGTCGGTGGCGGGAAGTCGCTTCCCCCTGGGCCAGCAAGGCCAATCAAAGCTTCATCCGCTGCCGTCATGGACGGCAGGTTCAGCCTGAGGAGGGTCCTCAACCCGTTGATTGCCGAATCAGAGAACGGAGCCTTCTTGCAGGTGTTCGCGAATTCTTTCGTAGCCTCCACCAAGGGCATATCTCCAAAGTTGAGCCCCAATTTCTTGTGGAGGACACGCTGCGCTTTGCCGACCGCTGGGAGTTGTGGCTTCGCCGCGAGCCTGCTGCTGCGACGCTCGGGGTCGGGCAGGGCCGCAAGAGCATGAGGCATCGGCGGAGTAGGCATGGGCAGTAGCGGCACAGCCGGCAGGCTGAACAGATCCGCGACGCAGCGTATCGCGATGCCTGATGAGGGAGCGTCATCAATATCGGCAGCGAAGAGGTTCCGAATCATAGCAGCCTCCGCGTCAGCGTCAATGACGTCCACGACGAGCTGGAACCCCCTCCTCGCCAAGTCGCCGTCGTCATCAAGGCCGTCATCGTGCGCCACCTCCTCGCCTTCCAGTAGCAACTCAACCTGATCCAGCTCGGCGAGGCCTGGCAGAAGCTGCTCCATCCTCCCGTCAACAACCTCATCATCATCATCGTCACTAGCAAATCCCCGTCGCACACCTCGTCGCCAGGCGAGATCAACACCGGGACATGTCCAGTCAGCAGCAGGTTAACCGGCTCCTGGGCTTCGTCATCAGAATCTGCAGTGAGCAGGTTTCCAAGCGCAGCAGTCTCCGCGTCAGTGTCAATGACGTCTACAACGGGCTGAAACTCCCTCCTCACCGAGTCGTCGTCGTCGTTATCGAGGCCGTACTCATGCGGCACCTCCTCGCTGTCCATCAGCATCACCTGCCGACCCAGCGCGGCGAGGTCGGTCGAACTAGTCGATAATGGCGAGCACTCCAAAGCCGGGTGAGAGACCTGCATTGGGGCCTCATCAAGCAGCTCAAGACTCGACAGCACCTCCATCTCAATCGCCTGTCGGTCGTCGTCTTCTCCTTGCATTTGCGGCAGCCCTGGTCAGCCCTCTCGTTCTCCGCTGAGAGTGCTCCATCCACGCTCACCATGTAGCACCTCTCGCTGTCCATCGCCACCCACGTTGCTGTGGTGTAGCACACGTCCCTCTCTGGGCGCGCCATCAACACGTCCGCAAACGAGCGAAGCGGGCTGACGGGTGTCACACGTTGTCGTGGGGGGCTCGCCGGCCGGACCCTAGGCACGACCAAAGGCGAGGCGTGACGGCGTTCGTTACGGTCTGAGCTCCCCTCGTGCCGGCGAGGAGAGCGCCCGCGCGCACCTTCTCGGTCACGATTGGAGTGGCGAGCCATGGACCGCACATGCGTCGGCGGCGGTGTCGGGCAAGGGGGTGGTGGAGGCGGGCAGGGCTGACGGTAACGAGCTGGGGAAGGCGAGCTGACGGGGAGCGGCTGTAGGCGTGGAGGCTCGACGCAGTCCCTCGCTCTGTGCCCCCAACGGCGGCAATCCGCACACCGCACCGGGTCACGGCAAGTGGCGACGATGTGGTCGGTGGCCTGACACCTGAAGCAGGGGCGAGGACGACGGTGCCTGGAGCGGGGATGGCGGTGTGGCGCGTTGGAGTTCTTGGAATGCCGCATAGGGGCGGAGCGGTGCTGCAATGAAGGGCCATCCCCACGTGCAAAACGGCGCGCATCATCACGCGCACGGCGGGAGAGCACATGGATCCACGGCCCAACCGGAGACGAGTTTCTGGAGTCCTTTGCCGCCGGAGCAGCGGTCGGTGTGATTAGCCGCATCGACCCAACCACCATGCTTTTAAGGCGCCTGGCCGCCGCGGGGGGAGCGGACAACGCAGCCGGAGTCGATCCCCAACTCCCTACGCTGGATCCAGAGGGCGCAGGGATGCAGAAGGAGACCGAGCGGGGCGGGCGAGCTGGGGCGCAGGCCTTTGAGGCGGCGGAGCGGAGGATCCCCTTCAGGGAGCAGCCGAAACTGTTGACGTTGTGGGCGCGCGGGGCCCGAGTCGTGGACGATGAGGCGTAGGTCGCGGAAGCAGCCGTGGCGGAGGAACTGGTGGCCGGAGGCTTGCCCATCGCCGGAGGCGGCTGCAGCTCGCCGTGGTCGTCGCGCGAGTAGCGAGAAACGTTGACCCGCACGCAAGCCGCCGGCGGGGGAGGGACCAGCACCAAGGAGCCCACCACCAGGCTTTGGAGGCGGGTAGGGGGCGACGAAGCCGGTGTGGTGGGCGAGGCGCAGGCCCGGCGCGCCGGCCGGGCGGGAGAGGGTCCGGGCGAGGCCACCACGCCAAGGAATGCCGGAGTGAAACCTGCGGGGATGGACGCCGGAGGCGGGGGGGCCTTCCAGAGAAGCTGGGGAGCAGGGAGGTCGCCGTGGTCCGAGAAACGCGCCGGCGTCAGGGGCGGCTGATCGCCGCGAGGACGCCGTGGAGGCAGCGGCAGGGGGCCACCCACGTCGCCGGAGCGCGGAGCTGGGGCCGACGGAGCTTTGAGCGTGGCGGGGTCCCCAGGCCCAGGCCGAGCCTGCAACGAAGGAACGACGACGATGGAGGCGGGGCGGCCGTGGGGACGGAGGGACATGGAGCTGTGCATCGCCGGCGTCGCCGGCAGCGTCCGTGACACGGAGGAGTGGGCGGCCGGCAGGGGTCCAGGTGGCGGGGGAGGCTGGCCGAACGGCCGCAGCGAGACGCCGCCGCAGGAGGAGGCCGGGGAGCGGCGCGCGGACGCAAGGGCAGCAGTAGCGTCGCTGCAGACCTCGACCGATGGCATGGCGAGGACGAGGTTCACCGAAGCGCGAGGACGAGGCGTGGACGGCACGAAGGTGACGGGGCGCGTAGCAGCGCGCGTGGCCGGAGCAGGGTGCAAGGGCGACGCAGCGTCCTGGCGCGCCGGCCAGGCACGGGAGCTGGTGCAGATGTCGCCCGATCTGGATCCAAATCCGCCGCGCGACGGCGCAGGACCAAAATACGCCAGGCGAAAGCTATGCGGAAGGGTATCAGGGGGTGGTGGGAGCTGGCTGCGGGCTACGCGGTGGCTGGGGTGTGCTTGGGTCACCGGCGGCGGCGCTGCCGGGGCGCCGCACGGGCGGTCGCCGCGGGCGTCGCAGGAGCTGGTGTCAACGGTCATATTCTCATCATTCCCACGAATCAAATTTCATTACGACTCGCGTTCCACCATTAATTACACCCGTGCAGTGCAGTCTCTCTAATTAACAAGCAATGATTCATTCTGCCGATGGATTTGTCGGTCTATGATTCATTCCATGCATTGAGAAACAGAGAAAAAAAAATCCCGGTGTTGTTGACCTAAAAAAAAATCCCAGTAGTCAGGATCGATATAGAAGATGCGTATGACCCGTACGCGCCTGGGTCGCGATCGCTGTCCTATCCTACTTCGTGCGCCGTGTTGACATTAAGCTGGTGTACGTACGCGCTGCCGTGACGACGTGGCGCATGCATGGAGTTTTTTTTTGTCCTACCGGTTTTGCTTGCGGCGCTGGGTGTAAACGGATAGGATAATTTCCGTACCGAATCCGTCGCCGAATCCGTTTTAAAGAATCCATGTCTGGTTCCGAAGAATTTGTCAGATAAGGATATCCGATTCCGAACTGAGCACCCGGATACGGTATAGGATATGGTATGTGAAATAGCATCCGGATATGGATTATCCGAATATTAATTAGGATTATCCGATGGTTATAATCCGAATAATCCGATTTTCTACCGAAATGTCTAAACTAATAGAGCACAATTTGTAGTTATTGAGTTGTGAAGTTCATTTGTGGAGCACAATTTGTAGTTAGTTCTATTTGCCTAAACTAATAGAGTACAACTTTGTTAGATTATTACGTTGTTGAGCTATTGTTTTTGGTTATGTGGGTTGATGATGTACATTGCGCATACCGATCCGACTAATTTTCTTTCCGTCCCGAATCCGCTCCGTTTTCGTTCCGAATCCGTGATTATATCTATCCGCCCCCGAATCCGCAACCGTTCATTATCCGATCCGATCCGAATCCGAGAAAAGAATATGGTGAAGGATATGGTAGAGGCAAAATCCGATCCGATCCGTTTACACCCCTAGTCTCACTCGCCATCAGGCTCTATCGGATAAAAAGATGGTTGCTCAAGTCAATGCTCGATACCGTATGCGTACTGGACTGCGCGACAGTAACTCGAGTCTTGGATCAAGTGTGTGCCATGTCAGCCTAGATAGTAAAAATGTGCCATTTATTTCGTAATATCTTTGTAGACGCATTCAGTAAGATTAAGCTAGGCTTTCCTATTTCCGTATGAATCATCGAGTATGTACCATGGAGAGGACCAGACAGAGTACTCAGTTTTATCACAGGCTTTGGTGAGCTTCCGACTTCAGATAATGATGGAAAACTGGCAGTGGGTAAACTCAAAGGCAGGCACACGGACATCGTCTCCATTTTTTTTTTCTAGAACGGACATCTTCTGCATTTTATTTTTGAGAACTAAGGATGGACATCTTTTGCATTTGTAGACACTCCACTAGCAAAAGTTAGCTGCAAGCTCATTTAATTTTGTTTTGAGTGGGCTCATTTAATTTTGTTTTGAGTGGGCTCATTTAGAGTTTTATACGCCTGGCCCAAATTGCAGCAGCTTGTGTGGTTAAGGCCACGCTGGGCTCGGGAGCTAGATGAAGGCCGTGGTTTATTCGACCCAAACTAGTAAAAACCTTCCCAGCAAACAGGCAAGAGTTCAGCCCGACACGCTGTTCATCAACGAGACGATCCACTCCAGGAAAAACTGAGACGGTTTGTTCTTCAGATAGAAACCCCAAAACGCTAGGTAGGATTTTGGGGGAAAAAAGTAGAGGACACTGCAGATCGAAGCAAGCACCGCCGTCGCCGGCCGATGAGCGCGCCGGAGAAGGGCGCGGAGGGGTCGGAGTCCCCGCGTGGCGGCGTTCCTCGACATCCTGGGCCGCGTCCCGACGGCGGACGTGGAGGCGGCGCTAACCTCCTGCGGCGTCGGCCCGACGGCGGAGGCCGCGGAGCTGGTGCTCAAGTCCGCCGTCTGCTACTCCCGCCCCAAATCGGCCGTCCGCTTCTTCCGATGGGCGCGGCCTTCCGTGCAGCTGACGCCCTACGCCTGGAACCTCCTCGTCGACGTCCTCGGTAAGGCCGCCATGTTCGATCCCATGTGGGACGCCGTCCTCTCCATGTCCCAGGAGGGCGGCGGGCTCCTCTCCGTCGCCACCTTCGCCTCCATGTTCGCCTCCTACTGCTCGCGCGGCAACTTCAAGGAAGCCGCCATGGCCTTCGACGTCATGGAGCGCCACGGCGTGCCCCCGGACGCCGTCGCCTTCAACTCGCTCCTCTCCGCCATGTGCCGCCACGACGGCGGCGCGCAGGCGGCGTGGGAGATATACGAAGGCTACAAGACCAAGGTCGCGCCTGACGTGGACACCTTCGCGATACTGCTGGAGGCGTGCGAGAAGGAGGGGAACGTTCAGCGGGCCAAGAGCACCTTCGGCGAGATGATTGTCCGTGTTGGGTGGGACACGAGCAACATGCCTGCTTACGACGCTTTCCTTTCGACGCTGGTGAGAGGGGACCAGTTCAACGAGGCGTTTAGCTTCCTGCAGGTGATGAGGAACAATGGCTGCCTCCCGGGGATCAAGTTCTTTGCCAACGCGATCGACATCGTCATCCGCAAGGGAGACCATGTCAACGCTATGGCTATCTGGCAAATTATGGTCTCTGATGCAGGACTGGTTCCAAATCTCCCAATGTACAACGCCATAATCTGCCTCTGCTGCAGTGTCGGCAACACCGACTATGCCTTCCACATGCTTGACGAAATGCCCTTGAATGGGGTCTTTGCAGATTCTGTTACATATAATGCCATACTCGAGGGACTAATCAAGCACCGCAAGCCTCGTGAGGCTGAAGGTTTCCTCGCGGAGATGAGCAAGAACGAGCAACTGCCCTCTGCGTCCAACTGCAGTGCTGCTATCAGCTTATTCTCTCAGGAGTTTAACCCATCTGCCGCAGTTGACGTGTGGCAATGCATGGTGGAGCACCAAATTACCCCGGCCGAGGAATCGGCCAAAGAGCTAATAGCCGGGCTTCTCAACTTTAAAAGGTTATCCGAGGTGAAGAAATATACCAACCAGATGCTTGACATGGGGATTGAGTTGCCCCAGTCCACCATTGAAAATATGAAGCGCACATTTGAGAAGGCTGACAAGGGCCACACATATGACCAAATTGCAAGAAGGATGAAGCGACGGTAGGAACACATCGATGGCATCAGGTATGTATTCTTTCATATGTGTGCCATTGGCTGTTTTGATGGCTGCCATTGATTGTGTGAAACCGCCTATTTTCATGACCTTATGTCACTTCCTAACTAGGCCTCAATGTCTCTATTGAACTACTTGGAGGTATTATCCTAGATTGCTACTAGTTTTGGTGACATATGCTCTTCCATGTTTGGTGTCTGTCTACTCTAGACATCTTACTCTCCTTATTCTATAATGTTCTAGTGCCACTTCGCACAATGTACAAGGCCGATTTCACGGACCCTTGCGTTGAATATTATCGCGTCTTCTTTCCATTGCGATTTTATCTCACACAGTCCCGTCCATTTGATGCCATCTTCCTTTGTTTGGAAACTGATGATCATGGAGACATTGTATCAAAATATTCCTGTACAAGGATCTTTAGTGGAGAAAGAAAATTACTACCTTAATCTGTTGGATTAGTGACTATACACTTTCCAAGTAACGACGTACCAACTTTCTGCTCCCACTACGGTGGCGCGAGTGATGGGTTTGCATTAAGAGGTACTCCCTCAGTTCCAGATTAATTGACGCAGAACGGAGGGAGTAGTTGTGTACAAATGTTACATTGACCCGACAAGCATAATTTTGCAAAAACCAAGATACAGTGATCGAGGAAATTGCTATTGGCCCTACCTTTCCATAGCCAAATTTCTAGGTGTCTACAAACATATTCTTCTAAAAAACCATTGAGAGTCGCAAGCTCCACCGGTTGAAGTTTTTTTTTTTTTTGCAAAGTAGGCAGACTTTGACGGCTGCATTGCTTAATTCTTGAAAATCTAATTGTTTCCGTTACATCCCATGGTGAGGGGAAGGTGGAGGTGGCACCATTAGGGGTTGAAGGAGGAGGGTGTTACTAGGGCAGAGGCAGGGACTTCGTCAAGACAGATGATCAGTGGGGTCATCATACATGAAAATGTAAGTCTTGCCATAATATTCTTATTAATGGTATAAAAAAGTTGACATGTATAGACATTTTTAAGAGCAACACACTAGCATTGGTGTCAGCTGACACGAATGATTATACTCTAGCTCGTGCCCCAGGAGGAGAGGAGACATGAGAAATTAGATAACTTCTCGCCTCCTTTCAGCAAGGGCGTGTCTGCTTGTATTGATGAAGACACTTCCAAAAAAAGAATATAAACTCTTACGTTGGAGTATTAAAAAGGGGCCTAACTTGGGGGCCAAGAAGGCAAGGGCGTACCTAGGGGTGGCCCCTTCTCATTCTTTTTACCACGTAATAATTTCTTTCCTTCCTAACGGTTCCAAATGATGTTATGAGTACCTAATTGATTTCTAATGCCTTCGCTAGATACCGCGAGAAAAAAGAAGCATGACTGCCACCTCTATACCTTCGTTCTCCCCATACTCGGGGCACCTATCTTACTTGTAACCTTTTTTATCAGTGTGTAAAACCCTAATAAAGTATGTATGATCCTATTTTGTGTTTGCATGCATGTTTGTGGGTGAAAACCTATGCTTGGCTAGAAATCATCCACAAGCATGGCCCAAGATGGCAATTTTCATCCATGGGTACTCGACCCGCTTGAGTAGGGTATGGGTATGATTCTTTGCCCTTAGGTACCCAATTCATTTATGGGTGGGCATATGTATTTCTTTCCCATGAGTTACCCCATTAATATGTAAATAACCAATAAACACTCCCTCCGTTCCAAATTATGTGTCACAGATTTAGTACAACAATCTTCCACACTAAATTTGGAATGGAGGGAGTAGTTTTTATTGCGTATTACGTGTGGCCGCGAGAGTTGTAGCTATGAATTTAACTCATTGATCCTAATACGATGTGTTTCTTATCTAGTTGAATTGTTAAGCTCACTTTCTATTTTGCATGATATTATTAAAACAAGCTGATTTGACCACAAGGGGCATTGGATACCTATTGTGTTCAGGCATGGGCCTGATTGTCGGCTCAGTATCTTAGTGGGTGGGCGGTGAGCACCCTCATGGGTATGGATTTCATATTGCCCGACCTTTACAAAACATGACCCTTTGCCAACTCTTCCTATGCGTGCTCCATTCGTTTCTCTGCCACCATATATTTTTCCTAACATATAGAAAGACTTTCCTGTGAAGATCTCTTGAAGTCTCTACTCTGCGCCATACGGCTATGCCGCTAAATCCACTAGGAAACCGTGGTACCTTTACCACATACGGTGACAATTCGTTCCCTTTTGTCCTGGTCACCTACCTCTTTAGACTCTGTCGTCGCCTCTCTTCGCCATTGTTGTTCCTACAAGCACGAATTCTCAATGACTTTACTTGCTTCTTCTATGTGGCATTCTTGTGTGTAAACAGATGACCAAGTTTACCTGCTTGTACTCGGAACGGATTTATTGCTTGTGTGGCGTTCCTCATTGTGGAACAGTGATATTGCTTTCTCGTGCACAACCAAATTCATATGTCTTGTATTTGTCCACGGGCTTATAGCCACACCCATGGGTAGTGGGCACGTGGGAATTATAAGCATGACAAGTATCTATGCCCCTATATGGAATGCATGGCACTTTTTTGGGTGACCCTATACGCATGACTTACATCCAATATCTTGTTCTGTTACAACATGGTGGGGTATATACCCTTCTTATTCATGATTTTGCGTGATACGGGTTTTACCTACATGCACCCAGTATCAAGGCTTCCATTGATATGCCACGTGCATGGTTTTTAAGGCGGTAAGGCATCCTAAGGTGTTTTATTCGGCTCCTAATTGGGGGCAAAGTTCCAAGACGCCGGGGACGCTCTATCGCCTAAGCACCGCCTTAAAAACCATAGTCACGTGATCAAATATGGGATACTCCACGTCCTCAGGGACATGTATATGGCCAGTTTACCCCATAAGTTTTATGGGGACCTGCTAAAAATAAAAACACATTACTTTCTTTGTATGAGTGTCTGAAGCGGGCAAAATTTCAAGACGCTGGGGTGGCGCTCTATCGCCTTAAAAACCATACGTTTTTCAATTTGTTGGACTAAACTGATACCACCTACCAAGTTTACGGACAGCTGTTGCAATTTACTATTATAGATATAATGTGCACAACCAGATCTATGCTTACTAGATATGGCACACTTAGGAGTAACTGTCGCATTTTGCTTATCTCCGTCCATCACTGCATCCATGAATGGACACAGGAAACTAATATCTTTGTTGGTAATTAGGGAAACCTAAGATCTTACTAACCGTCGTTAAGCTATTATTGTTGTTTCTTTTGTTTATGGTTTCACTCTGGCTGTTACTTTCGGTTGTCCAATATAATTATTTAAGGTGATTTTTAGGAACTGTCATTTCACCGTCTTTCAGAGTCATTCCAATGCAGCATTAGTTGGTTAATTTTGTTGAACTTTGACCGAGACAAGTGCATCAGGGTCAACATGTAGCGTAGCATAGTTTGGATGGTTAATATCTTTGATCCTACTGTTATTATCTGTACTTTTATTGATATTTAGTCATTTGAGTCTTAAATATCTCGCGAGCATCTTCCTTCCAACCAACTTCTCGTTCGTCCCCCTTTTCCTTTCACTTCATGTATGCGGACATGAACATGTGCAGGTCAGAAAGATATGTCAGCTACCGCTGGCTAAGATGTTTGAACCTACTCCTATATTTATCATATAAGCGCACAAGCATGACAGTAGAATGTTAGTATTACTCTCGGAAGATTTACCCGTTGAAAGATAGACCAGCCTGCTTGCCTTGTTAGGAGTTAGTTTACTATAGTTAAGCATGCCCACTTCTACAGACCAGGTCTGCATATTTATGAGATTCAGTTTTAAAATGATTTTTGAAAGCATTTTAAGTTTTTAACCTGGGCCACGTACATTGGGCAATCACCTTTTCTGGTGCATTCAAGCAATCGACTTCTGGTTTAAACACAAAATCAATGTTTTTTTTTTACTTCTATGGTGTTCTAGTTTTTGAGAATAAAAATTATTTAACTGAAGAATCAGGAGTATTAGTTTTACGTCAATAGTAGCATTTCTTTTGTTTTTTAAACTTTTGAGCTATAATTTAATTTGTCATATTATTCTCATTTTTGTTATTCTTAACATATGAATTTGAGAATACATATCATGTGTAGATTAGTGTAAACTGATATACTAATGGAACTTCTTATGGAAAACTTCATGCCTAAACCAACGTTACCCGGTATTGACAGTTAATGGTGAAGCTTACACCAAAATATATCAAGGGGTGAAATCTACATTACAGTAGTCGAGGGACGAAAAATGTGCTTACTCTTGTAGGAAATGTCATCTTGTTGGCATAGATGAGAGCACTAATTATTTCTTAACTCTCTACCTCCTCAGCATTGATAAGGGCATGAAATCATTGTTGCACCCTCTTTCGGGAGTCGAATGCCTTATGACCAGAAGTATTCTCATTTTTTTTGAATCTTTCACTGTCTAAATTCCTTTGCTCTTCTGCAGAAACGAGTGAGACTGAGAAGCTGCACGACGGGGCTTATGCTGCTAGAGCAACTGTGGCATGGTCTTCAAATTGACATGTGGATGGAGGTCTTTGGTGCATCGGATTCACGTTTCTGAACTTGTTTTGCACCAAAGTGGTCTTTGGAAGATGTTTCCTTCTTGGGGAAGTTTAGAGGTGGTTGTAGTTTGCAAACTTGTAGTGCTAGACTTGGCCATTCATTTAGTTCGATCACTAATGGGAGCAGTTTGTTGCCTTTTCTTTTTCTTGTTGGTCTTTAAAGCTCTGCAGTCTTTGTCTAATTCTTCAGATAGAATATCCCAAATAGGTTTTGATACCTGTACTTCCAGTTTTTAGGAAAGAATATTTGTGTCATTTTCACTTGTGGATTGGTTGTTCCCGTTTTTTTTGGGGTTGCATCCACTGATCCACGCAGTTCGTCCGCAACATCATGCTCCATTCTTGCTCAAACCCAGGTGTAGGAAGAAGAACAGCATGCCGCGGGCGTGCTCAAGGTGGAACTCTAACACTAGATTGAGCAGGACGCGGACGATGCTCGTCTCTGGATCGCTAAGTACGGCATTAACAGTTCAACATCACACAGGTGCAGGTCATCCACTGCTTAACTACAAAAGCATAATAAATACAGTAGTAGATAACGAGGAAATGATGTCCTGTGTCTAGCTGGAGCACGCAGTGCAGATCCTCCATTCTCGCTCAAACCCACCATCCTAGCTAAGCTTGCGCCCGGTTGACGTGCACCACCGCTCGCGCCCGTGGGGCTGCTGCATGGAGACGAGAATTAGAAAATCAAAATGCTATGTAAGCAAACCGACGTAGCCAAACGAGACTGGACAAAGGTGTATCAAAGAATACACTTTTTTTATTAATAAAAAGTAAAATTTCAAGTAATCTGATCCTGGAAAACGTTTGCAACATCACTTGCCTATGTCTTATAATCCACCTATTTTCTCTTTATAAGACATATGCACTATAGAAATGGTAAAATATAAACGTTATTACTCTTGACTCGTTTATGTCGGGTAAAATATAATCGCGAAATGCGATCAACAGAATAGCATTACTTGATTATTTTTTTTTGGCTGGCCTAGATCATAGAAGGGAAACAACATGTCACATTACCTTTTTTTTGGATAAAGATGTCACATTACCTGGTGCTGCTGCTGCTGCTGCATTCCTTGCGTTGTTGATCTTCCTCCATGCAGCAAGTGCAAATCTTCTGAATTAGTCCGACCAAAGCTCCCACAACCAGCACTAGGACGAGTACAGCGAACATCGTGGTACAAGGATAGTTGTTGACCAGCATCACTACAGGCATCGTGTGTCCACTGTCAGTTCAAATCAATCGAACCAAAATATTGAATATGTGTCCAGCTATGAAGAACAGGCTCACGTACCTAGCCTTTCTCGGAGCGGCACCGGCGCAACGGAGACCTCGAAGCGGAGGTAACAGAGTTGAAGCCGACGACGGCGGCCGCCACGCCGGCGCGCCAGGGGTCGAGGCCCCAGCAGCACGCCGCCGCCACGCCCGCGGAGTAGTCGATGCACCGCGCGCACGCCGCCGCCGTGGGCAGGTCCCTCGCGCACTGCGCCAGCACGCGCACCGTGCTCCTCGCGGCGTAGTAGCTCGCCAGGGCGGTCGCGTCCGTGAAGGCCTGCATGCTGTCGCTCGCGGCCGCGTACGGCGCGAGATACTGCGCGACGGCGGCGAGCCTCTGCAGGTCGGCGTCGGAGGCGTTGCTGGCGAGCGCGTCGGCCGGCCGGAGATGAGACGCGCGCGGAAGACGTCCTCGCTGGAGGCGGGGCCGTTGGTATCGGCGTAGGAGACGAAGCAGCCGTCGCTCCAGATGCCGGCGCGGCGGTGGCTGTTGGCGTCGCAGCCCGAGGTGAGGTTTGCGGCGGCCACGGAGAGGCAGCGGAGACACTGGAGCGGCGTGGCGTCGCCGAAGCAGAGGCCGTGAGCGAACGCGCGGTCGGAGCGGCCGCTCGAGTACAGAGAACCGAAACCGGTCGGCGCGGTGGCGTTGGGGAGCGCGGCGAGGAGCGAGAGCACGTTGGCGCCGAACGCAGAGCCGTTGCTGGTGGCGTTGGTGGGCGCGGGCGGGGGGAAGCACTCGATCGCGGTGGCCGTGAGGGTGAGGCTCACGCGCTGCTCCGTGGCGGGCCCTGGACCGGCGTCACGGCGACGAGGATGATCAAGAGGAGCGCGCGGGAGCAGGAAAGCGCCGAGCTCGCCATTGCAGGTGTGTGCCCTGTGGCGCGCGTTGGTGCTTGGTGAATGGTAGCGGAGCAGGAGGACCAGCGAAGTTAATGAGAAGAGCCAGTGCGTTCTTGCCATTTCCGGCGGTCCTATCTTTGCTTCAGCCATCGCTCGAAAGGTGAAGACCTTGCACAGATCGGGTAAGCCACTGTATTTTCAAACTTGTGACCGCAGTTGCAAGCTTGCCGTCACAGTTTTGGTTGCGCGATCCTTCCGCGCAACTTCTCCATGTACGGCAACTGACCATGCATCTGAGCGAAATGGACGGAAGAAGAAGAAGAGGTAGCTCGGATGGAATAGAGATGATGAGCCTGCAAGTGCTGCGTGCCGGCCGGTGGAGGTAGTTTTGCTATTGTGGGCGTTTCATCATACATGTGATGGCTAGCCTCGCAAGGCATTGCTAATTTGCGATCACTTTATGCATATCTATTTACGTACCTTTGAACATGGACCTGCTGACTGCTGACTGCTGAGGATATCGAAGGAGTGGGGCATGCTTTCTGGGGCATATCTATCTACGTACATTTGAAATGACGGTGCCAGGAAACAACAACTACATGTAATTTGAGCTATCAGAAGAAATCAGCACAAGAAAACCAAGGATTTGAGAATAAGAAGTGTGAAGAACAAGAAGAAAGGCACTAACAGATGATAGATATCATCAACAAATAAACAACAACAACCACGACACCAGAATTACAGAACACTGCATCTGTCTGAACATGGCAATTAAAACCATACGCTTCAGCAAGTCTCCGTTCAGTGCACGTTGTCTGACTCTCATACATAAGCCGCGCATTGCACTATCTCTGTCGTTCTTCTGCACAGTTATACAAGCGGTCATCGGTCTTGCTATAAAACTGGAACGAACTCATATGGTGCACAGTGCGCTAAAGTTTTCACATTTTCATATGATGTTCAGTAAATTCAGGGAGACACTAAAACTAGTGACCAGGGTTCATTGAGGATCAAGTATAACTAGCCTAAACACGATTACACGAG